>OZ017801.1:7356610-8556610 GCA_963969395.1 Pseudoscleropodium purum
TTAAAAGTACAAACTATTTTGTAGAATTTGTATACAACCTAGCTTGTTGTGACTGAACTAAATCTACACAGGGTGACATGTTCTATTTCCAACTAATATCGTGTTTCGCATGGACTCAAACTTCTTACCATGTAGTGCCGTGTTGGTCATCTACCCTGCACACGTCTGGAAATTCATTCCAAGACAGAAGCCATATTTTCCTGCCCTTGGCATCACTTTCGACGCACAAAGTTATCTTTCCACCTGCCGCAAAAGGAACATCAGTTTTCCAAAATATAATGATCTACAACCATGATGCCAATACGCCTCTTAGGTTTATATACATATATACGCCTCTTTGCTCATTATGCTTGCTACTTAGTAATTTTTCATCGACAATGCCATTTATAAGTGAAATTGATGTGGGAGTGAGTTCCAATGAAATCCCTCTCACCAAATAAACATCCAAACCAACTCATATATGCTTTGAATGCAGATTGTTGCTTAGTTTATTCCTACACATCAATTATTGTTTAGAAAAGGAAAAAATTGTTCGATATTGTTTAAATATAACACTGATTAACTTAGAAACTCTTCTCATGCTTTCAACATTAATTCGACATTGTCAACCCATTACTGTTGACGGCAAATTAAATGTACTAAGTGACTTGCAGGTATCATTGGATGAGTGAGCATTTACCTGCAGAATTTCGAATGAAACCATCTCATGGACTGATTCCAACTAAGGATTTTCACATTATCAGTTTTAGATTTGATGCTGGCGAGCCCAAAGTCAGCCTTGGGCGTGTAATCGTTCACCTTAATGACTCTGCAACTACCACAATGCAAGTCAATCTGACGGCCACCAGCCATATTGCGAAGGTATATTATACGCTCTAGTCATCTCCGCTCACTAAATGGAAAATCAAGGAACTTCCTACACCAACATGGTATTCAGATCACTACATTAATGTCTTTTAAATTCTTGCATGCTTTGCATGCTTTAGGTAGAACAGATTCTTGAATAGAAATTTTTCTTGAGTTTTTTTAGCACTTGTTTTAAACAGTTTCCTTCAAATTTAATATAACATTCTAAACCCTGCCAACTTCAATACCCTCCCTGGATGTTGGGAAGGAAGGGATACGAGGAAAACCTTAGGATTACAATGAACTATCCCAACGCTGGCAAGCTAGTTGAAAATGTGCGTAGTCACTGTAGCAAAGGGACTCCCTGCAAGAGGTTAAGAATGTTATGAATGGAAAATTGCAGGTGAGATTGGAGAGGTGGGATCAAGCAGTGTGTTTCAAGCCTACAAGTATTGGGACTCAAGCCATACTAAATGTAACAATTATCAATTCGGGTGCTATACCGGCAAATTTTGAATGGCAAATTCCTGAGAAATATGCCAAGATCTTTTGTATTACACCTGAATATGGTCTTTTAAAAGCAGGGGAAAGACGTTCCACTGAATTTTCGTTCTTTCCGAAAACCAAAAAACTTTATTATTGTAAAGTCCATTGCTTGTATGCCGCTGTTCTTGAAAAGGCCTTTGTTCAAGACAATGTCCATCTAATCGAGGGCGTCACAAGTAGTGATTTAGATGAGTTTCTTTTAGTTGTGAACGGGGTAGGTATCTCTCAGTCAATCAGTGTAACTCCTGAAAAAGTGGATTACGATACAGTTGTAACTGGATTTCCCTACAGGCAAACAATTACACTTTTCAACCCAAGTGTGGGAAATTTGCGTTTTTTGTTAGAATACGAGCACGGGCCACGCGTCGGACATGATTCATACCACTTGATTTTGGATTGCAAAAGAGGCATACTCCCCGGCGGCTTGACCAAAACTATAAACGTAACTTTGCATCCAACAAAAGCACAGGTTTATGATTTCAATATCATTTGTAAGACGTTCTTACCTCCAATAGCCTTGAGTTTTGAAGAAGCTACCTTTCAAGAATTGCGAGAGAAAGGCGGTCACGAGACACGATACGATGAGAGCGATGAAGCGGTGGAGTCTATGGCATCCTGTCCTCTAGCCATGAATGCCATCCACCCAACAGTTCAAATTGTTAGTGCAAGAGCCCATGGATTGAGTGCACCTCAATTTTTCCGTTCCCGTTTGGTCAAGAAATGGAACCAGGATCTAAGAGAAGGAAAGATTGTCTTACGGCCAAATGGAAGGGTGGTGTATCAAGAGTTGTTTTGTTTAGGAGCTGCAATAGAGGATAGTCCAGAGGACTATTCATTGGATTTGGGCTATCGACAATTGGGCACAAGATCTTCTATTGTGTGGTTGGGGTTCAAAAGTGGAACCGTTTTGCCGGTTAGCTGGAGATTCAGGTTTTGGAATGACACAGATATCGACGTGGAGAATTGGGTTATGGAGGCACCTACTACAGATCATGAAAATGATCTCCTGTTAATGCGTCCATACTTTGAGATTGAACCTCGCAAAGGAAAGCTTGAACCTGGAGAGACAGCCTTTGTAAAATTCTCCTACCTATCAAATGTGGAAGGGAGGCACGATTTTCCAGTCATTCTTGAAATACAGGATGGTCGAACTGTGCACATTTATCTCAGAGGTACAACAATCATAGAAAAACCAAATGTGTTGATATACCAACCTGACACACAATTTCTTAAATGTATGGTCGTAGGAGATGTTAATCCACCCATCCAAACGACTGAACTCATCAACAACTGCAGTGTGGACATGAAGTATGAGTTAGATATGACACCTCTTGTTCAAATGCAGAAAAAGAACCATGGTTTCCGAGTGTTGTGGTGCTTCAATCCGTCTGGCGTTATTCCTCCAATGCAATCAGTTTTGGTGCACTGGCTTTTCCAGCCCTTGGAAGCCAAGATCTACGCAGCTGAGATTTCAGTTCACGTGGAACATGGAGAAGGGGGTCTTTTAAAAATTGAAGGAAGGAGTCGCCTTCCTGGCGAGTCGTATGATCCAACATCCACAGATGGTAATCATCCACGATTGCCAGGAACAACCTATGAATGGCCCGGGATTCCATCCGTCTTGTCTAGTGATCTCATCGATTTTGGAGTTGTCGAGGAGCTATCTGTGACCAAGAAATTGGTGGCCGTACAAAACTTGTTACCTAAAAATCCGGTAGGATTTTTTACTTCGCACTAATCTTGTCGATTTGCATGTTCTTTGTGCTTGATGTTAGCATATTTTTGTGATGCTCTCCCTCAAGGTGGACAACAAAAATGGTTCTCTAAGAGAATACTTGTGTACCTCTACAGATTGCATATTGGTGGAGAAAAAGTGTAGCAGCAGCTGAGCAGCTTGATGGCCAGTTGACAATAGAGCCAGAGAGAGGAGTCTTGGATCCAGGCAAGCGATTGCTATGCAAAATTGAGTTTCTTGCTGGAGTGCGGCCGCAGATTTTTGAGGCCACTGTCCACCTAGAGGTCAGTGTGTTGGTCGTGGATCCCGAAAATTCGTTAACCAACAGTTCTTCCTCACCGACTGAAGCAAGTTCAGAGATAATAGTGGATACATGGCCAAATGAACTCGGCTCCTACATGTGGAACAAGAATTTCCAACATAAGTCGGTCTTAACACTGTCCACAATTGCATCAAGGTCCAAAGTAACGGATTTTGCACTAGCAAGACTGGCTGCAAATCCTTACCTCCACTTCTTTGAGCGCATGGATGACGACGAGACTCGCACTCCTCCTGCCATCAACTTCTTGCTTTACCTTACAGTAATTGGGCAAATCAAGATAAAGCACTTCCACCCAACCACTGAAGATCTTCTTTCCGCTGAAGACCGTCTGCCATGGACGCCGCAAGAGAGATCCGAGATTGAAATAAGAGCTGAATTTGTAAATGGTATCATGCTGGAGCTTCTGCAGGAGTCCTTACACGATGAAACCCACGATGAGACCTTTCGATCACTTGACACTGGTGTACAGTTGTGTTTTGAAGAGATTCAACAGGAGCATCCAAGGCCATTGACGAAGGATGAAGCATTTGCCGAGCTATTCATGAGCTTGGGAGAAGGGGAGCTACCACCACGTGCTTACGGGTCCAAAACAGAAGGTACACCGGAAGAACAAAGAGAATCACTTGCTGTCATTCCCGGTACACGAAAAAGCTCAAAGAAGCCCCTGAAGCCCTTAGATCCCAAAGTTCCTCGTCCAAGTGCGCTGGTGAGGGCAATCAAGGGCGAGGTGGAAGACGAGGAAGTAGAACCTGATTCTCCAGATTACTCAAATATGGCCGCTTTAGTTGAAACAGCTGAGCTCTTACTAGAAGACGCGCTCTTCAGTGTGACCGCCGAGTTTTTCGAGGGTGACTAAGACACGCTGCGCCCGAGTTACCATTCCTATTGTACATTAAACCGGTTACTGTGAGATCGGACCATAACCATGATTTTTTCCTCACGAGGAGGTTTCTTCACCAAGACGATTGAGCTATTTAAGAGGTGAAATGCTAAATACCTGCGGTCCACAAATTTGCAGGTGAAAACAATATTTCTAACCTCCATCAGACTCTGAAAATTCCTCTTTCTCTTTCTCGTAAACCACGACTCGAACATTCCCTTCTAAGCATAAGGAAAGGCCTGAATGTCTCGTCATTGGAGTTTCTTGTTGAGTATCTTTCACATCGCCTCATATGAGAAAGGAGATCTGCACAAGATCCAGCTCATGCTGTTTAATTGAATTGTTGTAAACGAACGTCCCCGTACACCCCACAGATTTATGAATTCAAATATCACAATAGACTAAAGGACCGGAACAAAAACAATTTTGAAAATTGCTACTCATAGAAAGCAGGGATAGAGAAGTTTTACAACTTTGTCCAAGCAATGACTAGAAAAAACGGTTGTAGAACACTCAAGAATGTTATACAAGTATCTATTGCCACAGTAATTCAAATCTCTTAGCTTCTACAAAACATCTTCCAAATAGTGGTGATGTATCCCTTCCTACATACAGTACTCCACTAGAAGAATAAAGACCGAGGTCAATAGCTTAAGCCACTCTTCCTCTACAGCTTTATCACCAAGTTCTGCAACTAGATATAGACTAGAAGTACTACATAAAGGTCACGAACTTGTAATCAACCAAGGGTCAAAATACTTGTCCAGCTCATGTGCAAACGTTAGTCTTGGGTAAGGCTTGTGTGGATTTTCCATATGTGAAATCCATAACCCAAACGCACAAGGACGAGCTCTAAAAGCATGTGGACGAAGCTGAAGAACCGCACTTTGGATCCCGGAATCTCAGTCCAAGTGACAGATACTTCAGAAACGGGTATCTGCAATCTCTTGCAGAGAAAGACCAACTCAACATCGAAGCACCATCTGCCACAAGGAGATATAGTTAACACCTGCGATTCCGTACCCATGATCACACTGACAAGCAGCTAATCGCAAGCGTCTCTACCCCATATGGAAATGTAATACGTCTTTCAATACACTCCTTAGAAAAAATCTTTAGAATAATCTTCACTGATTGAAAAATTAGAAACTCTATTCGACAATCTTAGAATGTAACTAATCCTGTATCCACATATCACAAGACAAGAGAAGAAATTTTAGACTTAGAATAATGGGCCCCAACATGCAACTATTACTTTCAAACACGTCTCTCAAATTCATTGGACACCAGGACTTTCTGCGTTTTTGAACTAATTGTTAGCCTCTCCCTTAGGGTAGAGACAATAAATAACTGGAACTTGAAGGTAATAAGAAATACCTTCTCAGACGAAGATTGGTGAACAGCTGTCGCGCTGCTGATCGAGTGAACATCTTGAATCCACACTGTCACATCACAAAATTCCAGTTCAAAAAATCAATATATGACATGATAACGCTAGAT
This sequence comes from Pseudoscleropodium purum, assembly GCA_963969395.1. NCBI lineage: Eukaryota > Viridiplantae > Streptophyta > Bryopsida > Hypnales > Brachytheciaceae > Pseudoscleropodium > Pseudoscleropodium purum. The sequence goes on from OZ017801.1 coordinate 7,362,440, forward strand.
AGTACCCAGCTGCAATATGACCGTTGAACCTAGAAAAACATCTCTGGATGAAATCTAAATGAGACTTGTCGAGTGACAAACATGGCAACCTCTGGAAGATAAAATTCCAAATAAAGAGAGTTTTTATGAGCTGTGGATGAAATGGTATAGAAACCATGGTATTTAACCCGCATAACTAAACTAAATATTTAGAAAGTCTAGTTTCAGAAATTTACAAAAAATTATAATAACTTCCAAAACATATATTAACCGTTCAAAAATTATACGGCATTGTTTCTTCTTCCTAATTACATATTTGGCTACCTTCCGTAAAACCTGCTAACTGATGATTCATTTCATTTCATTTAGATGTGGAAGCAGTCCCTTTGGGTCATTTAGGCACTCAGGAGTTGACCTCTACCCTGTGTCCAAGCTAAAAATAGATAATTCGCTTTGGATGCTAATGTTTAATTATAGTAACTTTCAAAACATATTATTGTTGTTAAAAATGTGGACATGCTTGCCTTTTTCTATTGATACGTCTTGTTACCTTCCTTGAAGTTCCAACATGATTCATTTCAAGATTTAAAAGGGGCCACTTTAGGGTTGACGTAACAAAGAAACTCATTAGTCAGACCAACTTCTTTAACCTCAGAGTTCAACGATTAATAAATATCAAGTTACAAGCAGAAAAGACTGTCCTACAAAGGGTTCTGACCTGAGTATCTCTGACTCCGGGACCAGCAACAAGAAGCACGCAGAGGTGAAAAGCCTTCATCAGGAAATTTCGATACCACTTGCGCTTCACATCAGAGAAGACCAGAACACACATTTAGCTTCCTAGCAAGTCTGGGTTAGTTTATAACTTCTATGGTAGTGGCCAAATAACAACGTAGGGAAAATACGCAATTTCAGAGACACAAGCGTCAGGGACATAATCCAGGCAGCCAAGCTTGCCTCTGACGGTTAAGGCCAAAGGGGGCCAACTGCTGTGTGAAATACAACTCTCTTGGAAGGTGGGTACATTCAACTTACTGTGGCCAGGGCATGTTTTTCCAGGTGGGCACGGGAACCAAAGGCAACTGCAGGATCACTCCCAACATCAACCTTAGAAGTTGAATTTTGTATTGATGAAGCTTGCTGACCTCGCTGCACGCTCTGCAGTATCTGCGTCACAATTTCAAATAACAAACGATCTTACAAGAAGCATTTACAACAAGAGATGGCGTGTCACTCCTCTTTTTTTCCTCCACTAAGCAACGAATAAAACTGAAGATAATCGCCAAGAGGACAAAAAGAAACCAATACAAAACAACAACAGATCAAATATTCTTAGCAAGAGCTGAGACGCTCGGAAAACTCTTGGCCTGAATTTTTTGCCTCGGCTCCAGTTCGGGGAAAAAGTCAACTATTAATTGGTTGCATGCAACTATGAGCTTTCGTCGTCCCCCAAAACACAAAGATGGGCAAGAATTTAAGTAAGATCTAGAAAAAGAAGTGGCATGCGCTCAAAGAGGGGTGACACATCGTTACTAGTTCGATAGCTCTAAGCCCTCGCAAGTATTTGAAGTTTTGACCTATGGAAGTACCTATAGTGGCTATAAGACGGATCTAATCCGATTGGTTACGTGAAAGACATGTCCATAGCGAGAAAATTTTGAAAATAAACCTAGTTAAGTAAGACATTGAATTGTGACATTCACAGTCAGTGCTGCAAGACACAAGACAAATTCTTGATTTTCCACACACAGCAATGTAGGCATTAAACAAAACCACAGTGGAAACTCACTTGAGCTTCGAGCTTCTCAAGATCGGTTATCCTGCTAGCCCCATCAGCGTCCAACATGAGAAGTAATTGTCCTCTCGAGCACAGCATTCCCTGAATTGCACAAATGAAAGAAAATATAGGAGAATTAGTGTACTCCAATTTATACTTACAAATTTCAAGTTTCAAATGATAAAATAACAAGACGCATTCAAATAGAAAATCAACACAATCCAATAGAGTATTTGAAATCCCATCTCATACTTTATGGAATATCAACGACCAAATACCAATATCCTTGAACAGATATTCTTGAAAGTAAACCCTACTATTAGTTAGAGTATCTCCTTAGTTTTGGAATACAAACCTCCTTTTCTATCACCCTCATACTCTCTTAGACGTACATGAAAACTGCATGTATGAGCAATTGCTTAAAATGAGGGGAATAGTATCCTCTACCGTATTCATTAAGAGTAACTTAAGCAAATTCTCACAATGAATTTGTGAGCCTATAATCTGTCACCCACTCCACTTCCTTACCCCCAAAAAATCCACCGTACAGCATTAAAATACTCTATTTCAAGAACATGCTCGCACAAAACACTACCTTTCGGACGGCAGCTCCCTTGCCCTGATTAACACCCTGCTTCAAGATGCGGATGACATCCAGACCATACTTGTTTACGTACTCAAAACCAATCTTCGTTGTGTTGTCTTTGCTTCCATCGTCCACTATAATAATCTACAACCGTCCCAAAAATTCGTCTGCCCTGTCAACTATGAAAACCTTTACCCTTACAATCTCCTATCATACTCAAAAGTAATCCCCAATAAGTGGCTTACTTCACAGCTTTATCAAATATGAAGACAAGATTTCCACAACGTTCATACTCATTACTAAAATGAAAAAAGGGAAGCAATCATCACCTCATATGTGAAGGACTTGTCTTTCTTTACTCGGTCTTGAAGGTAACTGCATCCCAAGAGAATCAAACCCAAACTGAGGATGGAACACTGGCTCGTGCACAACAAATTATGGTTCCCACAGTTATAAGCGCATTGGACCAGTGCATTGCAAACCCACATTGAAATATCTATAATCAACTATTAGTTTCCAAAGTGGAAATTTCCATTTCTAGATTGGCCATTTAGGGGTAAAAAGAGATGAAATACACTGACCGTTGTTTCAAACCCTACTCTAGTAAACAGACACTTGCAATACACTCTCTGAATAGTTTCCCTGGTTCTTTACCTGAAAGTTTCGTCAAGGGTGCTACGAATTCTGTCCTGCTCATTGTAAGCGGGCATGATCAATGACAGGTACTTGCTTGCTGGATCAAACACCGATGGAAATTGCACCTGCAGGGAGGAATCCACCACGAGATGACTGAAACCGTCAGGAAGAGAAATACAAACATTCAACCCGGCAGTTACCAAATGGCCCAAAGTGGTCGCGTCTATATATACAGGTGCTGAAATAAACCATTCGGGAAGCTTAAAGGAAGGTAAATAAATAAGCCAATTGAATGGAGTCATATATACTACATTTTTGAATGATTGATATATGAAAGGCAATCACCAAATATCGACTTCCAAAGTGGACTATTCAATATTAAATTCAGGCAATTCGGGGTAAATTGTACCGGTAATCTACTAGAAAGGCAGAGCATTTGCCAAAGCTCTCAACAAATGATTCATTCTGAGTCGAACTCACCCGTTCAAACGACGATGGATCTTCCATGCAGGGTACCGCTCCGGGGTTGCTGAAAACAAACAATGCAAAGGTATAAGCGTCATCAAATTGGCAATTCCACACCATACCAACTTCACCGGCACAGGGAAAAATTTCAGCGCTTCCATACCAACAATGAAGCTCATCAATCAGGCAGTGGAATTCAAATTTCTTGCTAGCCTTGTGAGAAAATTCCGATGCACCCCCAATGGACTCTAACAAGAATCCTCCTCGAAGTGGATAATCGATGAGGGATCGACAAAGTGATTGCTTCCCACAGCCATTGATTGCGTGCCTCCCTTTCATCAAAAGAAAAAACAGAACAAACACAAAATTAGAAGTCAAGAGGTCAGCAGTACCTGGCGCCGAGCTCCAGCTCGTGCAACCAATCCACGACATAGCTCAACAGCCAGATCCCCACTGCTACGACCTGCAAACCATACAAAACTTTGAGCAGGACATCCACACCAATGAACAGAAGATTCGGCAGCTAGTTGCAGATAAACCGGTTAATTTCCCGAATTGCCGATCCTAAATCCTAAATCAAAACACACGAATTCTCAAGCTATGTTTCCAAAAATAGACATCACAAGTAAATGTAAAATGAGCAACCAACGAAATCCATCAATAACTTAATATTAATTATACGCAATAATACGGGGGACAGTGATTGATTTAGCTCAAAATCCCCTCGCACACTCATCCACACCAACCACCAAAACCCTCATTCTCCCTAAACCAAAAAATTGACCAAATAACGAACCAAAAATGAAATGGAAAACTGACAATGGAACAAGAAAAGAAATGGAAAACTGAGAAAGGAAAGTGCAAGGGAGGAGTAGGCACCAGAAAAAGAGCAGTCAGAGTGAGCGCCTTCAAATCGTCGAAGGGCGTAAAATTGGCCATGGCGAGAGAGGAAAGTGGCCGAGGAGAAAGTGATGGAGCTGGCGCTGCGTTGCAAGAGGACGATCAGCTCCATCAATTCTCAGAGGCACATGGAAAACGGATTCCTCCCCGATCGTCGTTGACAATTGATCGATCCTTCAAAAAACAAACGTATCGAAATGTGCCTCGAGAGAATTCCAGCTCAAAGACGTGGCGACGACGATGGTGTCCGTCGTTTGTTTGTTTAAGTGCACCAACGACGTCACGAAAGCTTGACTGCGAGCAGGTCACGATTGGAGATTGATGATCAGACAGTGAGTCACTCTGAACCAAAATTAGGGTTTGGAGTGCGGTCGTCGTCGTCGTCGTGGTGAGGGTCGTCCTGTTCCGAGAAGAAGCGTTTTCGAAGGTTTTTGTCGCCAAATTTCAAAGGTTTCAAAAGCTTTTTCACCGATTATCGTTCAAAAGCTTCAAATGTTTCTTACTAAGAGAGCGTTCAGTATTACTCTTGACTTTATTACCCTCTCTAGGTTGTTTACATTGCTTTCTGTATTTTCGAATTGCCAAGGGAAATCCTAAATATCTAATGTCTATTTTCATATATATATATATATATATATATATATATATATATATATATATTATAGGATTTCAAATGAAAAATGTATTTTAATAAAAGTCTCCATATCATTTATGGCAAAGAAATTTTAGCTTTGCATGATTTGAGACCTTTGTCATTGTAAAAAATCTTAAACTAAAGATTTTCCATAAATTATGGGACACTAAACTGGGAATTATTCTTAGTGTGGTGACACTATAAAAGGTCCTCATGCCTCCTATTCAAGAATTTTATACATTTTCATTTATATCTACTAATTATAAGTGCATGTTTGTCTACTTTAAAAACTCCTCATTAATCATGGTAATTTCTACAATATGTTCTAATTGTTCAAAATAAAGTGTATTGTTTAATGTATTGTTATTGTACACTTGATATTTAAAAAATATAAGAATTTAGTACATAATGTCCGTTCTCTTAGTTTGATGGCTTCGGATGTATGTAAGGTAAACTATCTTGTCTTTTATTGCCAATCACCTAATTCCACCATCTATTGAATTCTCCCATTTGCAAATTTATCATCACCCATTTTTGCAAAGAATGTGACATATTTTCTTTGGGTAGATAATTAGATGCTATTGGACAATAATATTGTTAAATTCATTTTGGGGCATCCAAAAATTTCACTTATGGATGATAGTTGCACACTTCTCCATTTATCACAAATTAGTGCATCTATATTTGGCTTCATTTTCCTTCTCAAATTGTTGAAAACTCTAATAAACATTTTAAGAGAAAGGTGTGTTTTAAGTGAGTTTTTAAATATAGTTTTAGACGTAAGATTATAAGTAATGACTTTCAATGCGATTTTTAGTAAAAAATCTAAAAGTACTCAATAAAGGTCAACCTCCTATGCAAGACTTCTCCTTCACACAAAATTTCAAGGATAAACATTTGCATTTCTATTTTACATAGAAGGATTCTTTGTCATTCATCCTATACTTAATGTCCACAACACTAAACTCAAAAGAGGCAATTACAAACCTATAGGTTGAGTTAATATTTTTGCACCAAACAAATCTGAAAATTCATATCAATTTCAACTATTATTGGATTAATAAATTTCCAATTGGATTTGAATCCACTCAACTAATTCTTTCAATGAAAAATACAGGCAACAATAAGTCTCCTTTACAAAATACCTAGATTGTTAATCTAGGAGGACAAGGCAATAATAGGTTGGTCAACCTTACTTTAATGCTTTAACAATTGGAAATTGCTTTGAGCTCAACCCTTAAACACCAAAGGAATGACCCTCAAAATCATCCTTTTCTATTACCATGTGAACCACTACTATAGCTTCCAAAAGTGCAAAAGTAATCATTGCAAGTCAAACTATTGTAGAAGATCTTCCCTTTCCAAAACAACTTTTGAAAATGAATAGTTGCATTTCTTTCCTATACAATTTGATTCCCTATCATCCATCGAACACAAAACGTCCACCTACACATTCAAGGGTTAATTTGGTAACAAAACATGGGGCCAAGAGGTCTTACACCCCTAATAAAGTTTGTCAAATCTGGTTTCTTCTTCACTTTCAAATCTAAAAATTCACACCAACATTTCCAATGCATATTTCACAACCCAGACATAGTCATCACCTATGCCAATATGTGGTGACCGAAACCCAGACAGCTTCAAGCAAGACATATTCCAGAATCCAGACTCAAACGACTGAGACACTCTAATAAATACCGTTCTATGCAGTAGCCAAAGCTATCACCAAATTTTGCAATAAGAGAGAAACATATGTGAGCTTGCACTGAACATTCAGAATTGTTTTGAATGATTCAAAACATATGTGAAGTTGGGGAACTGAGGTTATGATTTGCTGTTCAGCTGAAACATTATTGAACCAGAGTTCAAGTCGTCAGTCTTAGGGCTAAAATCCCACCATTTAGCCTCCATCATAGCCACTAAGAGGTATCAACAACCACGGCTTCCAAGATGCACAGCAAAGGGATGAAAAGTTGCTTGGTGATGCTACCCTTTGTTCTGAGTTGACATTGTACTCAAGTTGTGTAGAAAGGGAGAATCACATTCTCACACAGTTGATACCTTGTCTCTCATTGTTTGCAAATCAAAGTGAGGTCTCAACTATGAAGACTGGTGCAACCTAGTGATTCTCCTCCCTCCCAAAGTCCATAACAAGGCCAATCTGCAATAAAAATACGCATCCAGATGTTAAGCATGCTCTGCGTTACAATGCCTCTTGATGTGACCTGCAGTTCCTATGAAATTCACATGAAGAAACACAGCCACTACCTCTTGCGGAACTGGTGGATTACGTGCCCACTTTGATCCTCCTGGAGCCCAAGGGACTGCAAAACGCACACGACAACCACGGTGAGAAGAACTACTGGAATTATAACGCAAGAGCACAAAGCAACCATCCGGTGTAAATCCACTAAACCTCACCATTTTGAGGTGATTAGCCATACAAATACTATAGTGAATCTGAGAGGTGAAGAGGATGGCGACTGGGACAAGAGGACGGTGACTGGGTATAGAGGATCCGGCGTTCTAAAGGGTATCAAAGACTACAAAGTCCTATCAGAAGTATACAAGACCCTGGTGCACTAGCAAAAATCAAGGTCAATGAGATCAAACCCTGGGGATCCATTTTCATGATTTTTTTATTAGGGTCCTCAAATCATCAAACTAAAAGGAAGAAACCCTGAGATATGCTCGTTTCCTCCTCCGAGGTCCTCTACAGTAGAAACCAGTCATGGTGGCCGAACAGATTTCAAACTACTACTTGCATTCAACATTAAGTTCCTGGATTATCAATATTCAGCTGCGCTGTTCACTTGAGGGAAACTCAAGAACATAGTAGGGTTATCCTCAAATTCAACAATGTATGAGGATTGTGGTTAAACCATTAAAACAAATAGCTTGTCAAACACCTATTCATGGCATTGCATAATTCTCATTGGATTCACCCCTCCTTATTGACTGAAAAAGGCCAGAATCCCCACTTTAAATGAGTTAAATGATAATTTCAGTGTCTGACCACATGGAAGCAAGCAAACCCACGATTTAGAGAAAGCGCAATTACCTATATAAGGATCGGGGTGCTCAAACTTGTCAACCCTAGTTTCGCCCTCGTAGAGCAACCGATCTATAGTTTCCAAATTCGCCTGCCAAAACGAACGGCCTTAGTTTTACTGAAACCCATGTGCTCAAAAACCCAAAATTCAGATTCATTAAATTTCAATAACAATTTTACAACCTGCCCAGATCCATTCAATGCTACTATCATGCATCATTGAATTGCCAGTGAACAATACGTACCACATCCTTGTTGCTCTCAAACTTCTCTCGCACTTTCTGTGCCTGTGAAACGAATCGCATGAACACAATGTCAGGACAAACCACCAAGGTCAAACCAAAATAGTTCAGCTTAGGGAATCAAACTAAAATTAGGTTAATGTAAAAATCTCCAGAACGCAGAAGCATCCAGGGTAGTACTCCAAGGGCAATACATTTCCTGCTAGATTTCAAACGCAAAATATGACAACCTACGAAACAGGAGAGCAAAAAATCAAGCAACAAACAGGGACCTCTACGTAGAAGATTTCGCGATGCACGGCCCAGCTGAGCACATTGCGAAGTGTCTTGCGGTAAAGAAAGCGCGCTCGCTGCTGCTGCAGCGCCCTCCTGGCAGCAATCGCTGCCGTGCTCATGGCTACAATCCTGATCTGCCTGCAAGCAATCTGCGTAACAACAGTTTTCAAGCTCTCTGTTGGGAAAAAATGAAGAAGGAGACACCCGGCATTTCACCGGGTCTTACTATGCCACCCGAACCCGCTTCTCATCCCAATCACCCATCAGTACAGTACTCTTCATTCATCTTCTACTGTTCCTATGACCGTCGAGAGAACATTCAACCGGGTCGGGTTGTTCTTATGACCGTATTCACCTCCACTTTGGAGTTCAAACTGTCCTTTGATTTTGTGGCGATCGATTTCGCTGTGGTTTTGAATTTCCCGGAACACATTGTCAACGATTGCTCTTCTTTTTGTTGGGTTTTCGTGGCATGTCCGTATGAGGGTTTGTTTCTCCGTCCTTTGACCACTCTTGAGTACTGTAGCTTTCTGATTATGAACTGTTGGATTGTTCGTGCATGTGATTCCGTTTGTGCTTCGTCAATTTAATGAAGTAGAGTGAGGAAGGACCTTAAACCCTAAACCTGGCAGAAGTCATGGTGTATTGATTGCTGCAAACGAGTGCAAGCTGAAGAAATTCTCCTTCGTCTTCTAATTGCTGAAACTGAGCTTATTTGCTGGAAGACTCTGAAGGTATTGAATTCCTGGTGCTGTGGAGATTGAAATTTGTAAGCGATGGCAGAAATCCTCACATCCGCCACGCGTCTCACACACATACCTCTTGCGAATGGAGTGCTGATGCCTCGCCTTGGATTAGGGACGTTCAGGGCCAGAGACGAGGCAGTGCGGAAGGCCGTGCTTTGTGCTCTCCAATGCGGTTACACTCACATTGGTAAGCTTTCGACTCCATCAGGTAGACGATACGAGTTGTTTCACTGCAAAGTATTTTTAACATATGTAAGAATGTGATTTTAGGGAGAGATGTTTGGGTACAAATTCGAAATCTGCTGAGATCAAGTTTTCATCACAATGTATGAATTTCTTAAGCAATTTCAAAGTGGGAGAGTTGTAGGCCACTTTTGAATGGATAGTAGACACCCCCATTTTCATTCAAAGATCGGTGGCCATAGACATTCAGCCAAGCCTTGCTCAGACAAATCTTGATAATTGAAGGTGTGTTGGAAGAGATGGGTTGCTGTTGCTGTTGATAAGAGGGTCACTCAGTATAAGAGACGGGATCAGGTTGCTAACGATTTTAGTGCTCTTAGCAATTGTGTCTTTCCTTGGGCACCTGTTCCGTGACTTTTGTGGCTTCGAATTATCAGAGACCAATTTGTTATGCGCATTCAAGTTGGTATTCATTTTAGAATTCTATGAAATGGACAGACACTGCATCCATCTATAAAAACGAAGTTGAGATTGGGGAAGCTGTGCGAGCCTCTGGAATGGAGCGGGACAGATTGTTTATCACCAGTAAGGTCTCCCCTTTCGAGCAAGGGTGAGTTCCTTCTGAACCTTCCTTTTTTTGCGTAGGGTTTGGATAAATCCGCTGAATTTTATCACAAAACGTATGGACAGGCACAGATGTATTGGTGCATGTGTTGGAGATTCTGATGTGCTTCTAGATTCGGTGAAGAGCACAGTATTGAATGACTGTAAGAGAGCTTATTGCAAGGTTTGAGAAAGCGACGCAGGCTGTCAACAACATTCTTGACCGACTCGGTTTAACTCATTTGGTAAAGATGCCTCTGTGCTTTATTACTAGTTGTACATTGCATTTTCCAGTGAGATGTCTTAAAACAGCACATAGTGGAAACAACACATCCTAATAAGTATGATACAATGCAACACTTCTGTAAGAGTTTTGAGTTTCGTCCTCACTTTCATCTTCGGTGTTTTATATCTCATGTTAAGCAACTCCAATACTACATTTGATTGAAGATTTGATTTCGTAGAGGTGCAATTACAATATAGAATACTCCTTTGAGTTATCAAAAGCACTCAGATTTAGAGGATGCAAGTGGAAACCTAAAACAAAAGTGAAGTGATTTTTCATTGTCTGATCTCCACATCTCTCATCTAGTGAACCTCCAATGCTGGAATTGATTGAAATCTGAACTTGTAGGGGTGCAGTTAGTCTAGGGGTGTACTCCAACAAATTTTATCAATTACAATCACTTAGAAAAGGTCAAAGTGAACCACAACATAAAAAGCGGTTGTGAGATTATCAACAACCTCTAGTTTCATGACAGAAAAAAATCAGTTTGGGGGAGAGGGTATCGATTAGGTCTCAGGGGATTGTAGCTTGTAGTTCTCTATGAGTGTCTTTCTTTTTCAAGAGCTATGAAGAAAATTGTTCTCGGCTGACACACAACATTGTGGTGTGGCTTGTGAATTGCGTGTGATCTCTCAGGATCTTTGCCTCATCCATTGGTAAGTCCTCTCTGCTTGATATATTTCTTATATATTTGATACAATTTATTTGTTACAAACGCCTTCCACCTTTTTCCAAGTAACTGTATCGGAATCTGGGTTTGGGGGTTGGTCGGTACAATACTCGGTGTTATTGTCTGCGTGATGCATTCTACATGTTGAGCCTAATAAAAGTCATGTAACTCCCATATTGGACTGGTGTTATGACTGCAGGCCAGGCGCAGCCAAATTGGACACGTATATTCTATTCAACCCTATACCAATTATGATATGTAAACTTGTCCACCAGTTTCACCGTGCTTGTAGTTCAACATTTTCTGTTGTGACCTTACTATGACAGCTATGCTGGTTTCACAGAACCCACCTTCATACGTTGCCTTTAATGTTCAGAAAATCAATTAAGAACTCCGAATTGCGAAGAGAAACGTGGAGAGCGTTGGAGCAATTTTACAAGCAAGGTGACAGCATACCCCAAACTCAGCAGAGTGCCCAAAGCAATCATCTAAAATCAAAAATATAAATCATACATCTAAAGATTGATCTCCTGTTACTTGTGTCTTCTTATTTGTTACTAGTCTCTAGTTACTAGTCACTAGTCACTTGTCCAAGTCAAGACTATCTCCGACAGGAGGCAACTAAGGTAGCACTACCCCAACACAACATACGATGATCTTTGGTTCAACATATGATGAGTTAGTTTTGTTTTGAATTGGCATTTGGGCCTTTTTCCTTTCAAGTTCTTGAATAGAAGTCAAGTATCGTAATGCGAAGGTTTGTTGATTATAGGAAAATGTCGAGCCATTGGAGTGAGCAACTACACTGAGAAGCATCTAGAGGAGCTTATATCATCCAGTGAAATCAAACCCATGGTGAATCAGGTGGAGGTGCATCCTTGGTTGGCACAATCGCAACTGCGCAGTGTGTGCAAGCTTCACGGAGTTGTAGTTCAAGCGTACTCTCCTCTGGGTGTTGGCTCTGTATGTCATTTCCTCTGAAATTTCGATCCTTGTACTCAGCTCGGTGTGTATATTACCTTTGTGTAAACGTTCTTTGAGATGCTTTATCACTTAAGTGCCCAAGCGGAACACTAGAAAGTGTTCACTAATTATATTCGATTATAGTAACTTCCAAGACGCTGTTCTATTGCTCAAACTGTATGGAATGATTTCTAATTTCTAGTGGTACATTAGGCACTTAGTGATTTACTTTGACTTCTATAATAACATCTTTTGGCAATTCAAAAAGCATTGGGATTAATCATGTGTTTGTCACTACGGTTTTGCAGCTGCTCAAGGACTCAACTGTGCAGACTATTGCATCAAAGTGCAAGCGATCTGCAGCACAGGTTCTTCTCAGATGGGGTATTCAGAATGAGCTCGGTGAGGTCATTTCATACCTGTTTCCACAGCATACAATAGATCTCTGATTCTCTGTTCGGGAAGCTTTCATGAATTCGTAAAACTCGTGTTGTAATTGCGACTTTGTCTCAAAGATTTTCCATCGGGCCTCGTACTTTGAGTTTTCACAACATAGAATTTCAATCAGAATTCTCTGGGTTTCAGATCATGTTAGTATCTGACTACAATTTTGTTTTGTTTGTTTTTTGTACTCGATGACCTTAGTTTCTGTTGCATGACCTTGGTTGCTTCACACTAAATCTGATATATCACTCTCGTTTTTGGTGGACGTCTTTTTCGCAGTGGTGCTTCCCAAGTCAGTGCATGAAGAGTATATAGTGGAGAATGGGGATATCTTCCTTTTCTCTTTATCGGATGAAGACATGGCATCCCTCAATGGCCTTGACCGTGGCCACCACTTCTGCTGGTCTGCTGAGGATGTGTTCTGAATGCTACCAGTATTCGACAAGTCTTGCATCTTGCTTAACACCAGCAATGCAATGCAGTCATTCAAAACAAAGGAGCACTGAGCTCCAATTACTTTATTGAGGCGACATGGACAAATGACAAAATCCACTGTAAGATATTATTTTTTAAGCCAAAATTTCATTTCCTTGTTGCAAACTTTCGTCCAAATGGAGTACTGTGTAATTCTAGAAGTAGATCATCAATTATCTATTTATAGTCGTTTTTTATTTAGAGGAATGGTACATAATGAGTTAGAGGATTAGAGCGTCAGTTGCCTTCAGCTCCATTCAGGACGGTGGAACAGACCATCAAGAGCATCTCCATCTCTTCCAGACGGCAACACAATTCATGTGACAAGAGAAAGTCAAACACACAATATATGCTCATGTTGGACTAAGTTACAGTTCTCTACAGCGAGGCAATCAATTCCATGATCAGAAGTGTGACCAGTGTTGGGCAGGGCTTTTTTTTTCATATTTTATAGGGTGCCAAAGTGGCTATATAAAATTTTATAGTAGTGCTCCAAATTTCAACATTCATCCACATATTGAATAGAAAACTTCAGATTAGTACATATCACATGTCTATAATTCTATTTTCATCCACAATCTAGTGGTTTCATCCAAGTTTTTCACCAAAAAACTTCATGTTCTTTAGCCATTTTTTAGCCAAATTAAACTTTTTTGGTGCAATTTTGTATCATAAAGCCAAAAAAAAAGTAACATTGTTGGGGATGTTTTTTGAGTTTTACTGGCTATTTTTGTTTGATTTGCATATTGAACTGTTTTTCAAATTTTTGGTTCTTTTTTCTATTTTTGACTCCAAATAGAAATTGTATAGATTTTTTCACACATTTTTTTGTCGGTACTTTCAAATTGGAATGGGTTTTTTTTTCCAATTCCATTGACTAATTTTGAAGTGGTTTTTGGTCTTTTCCAAACATTGCATTAGCCCTAAGTCTACATTATCCCTAGCATTTATTATTACAACTAAAGGCTAAATCCAAAATTTTCATTGGAGAAAATTGATTAATTGACTACAGTATCTATAGACATGTGATCAAATTTGGCAAATTGGAATTCAAATTTGGACTCAAGGATACCAACACCATAAAAATAATGGAAAAAAACACCCGTTCCACTAAATCATGTAAAAACATGTCCAAATGATAAATCTCATCTCTATTTCTTTTATTCTATTTTTTATTTTATGATTCAATCCAAACTTCTCTAAATGAGTACAATGATCATTCTATAGATTTCACTATATCACTCTAAACTAGTTTGAGGTTTAATTACATCCCTGTGATTTCATAGTTTTAATCAATCAAAAACCAAGTACATGAAATTAAATCAAACTTCAAAATTTATTTTTGAAGAGGAAACCAAGTGAATTGTTCATTATGTAGGTCCATTTAGTATGGACACTGGAAATATTTTTGGATACCATCTTTAGTTCTATCAATGTAAAACCTAGTAGCAACTTATAAAATAGTAGCTAATGAACAAAAGTGCTATTTACAAAGGTTGAATTGTACCATTGTTATGCCCTTGTTTTATTCTATCGTTCTTTTTGAGCAAAGTAATAAGCATTAGAAGATTTTCAACCCCCTTGGAGGGCTATGAATTCCTAAGGCTGCCAACGTCTAGGGAACAACCTATAGGAAAAAATTCAAATTTTTTTTTATAGCAATTGTTCTTGATTTGCTAAGAGATTAGCGTCAAGGGAACATGCCTGAAACAACCCTCCAACTCCCCCGAATCTCTTCAAATGTAGCATTTTCAATATGCATACTAACTAGGGTTTTATTTGTAGGTGGCGGTTCTATCATTTTTTCATTTCACAAAATATAACAAGGATTGGAAAGGCTTTCAAATAATAATTAGGCCATTTGGGGGGGGGGGGGGGGGGGGGGGGGGGGACATTCTAAAATTTGCTATCAACTTCAAAGTTCAATGTTAATTATTTCATTTGGATTTGCAAGATGATAGTTTTTTAAATTCTTAGGAAAAAATTTCCTTTACACTTCATTACGTTTAGAAAAATACAAAAAGAGTTGTTTATAAAGAAATTTATGATTTCTATTTCATTTCTACTCTAATTATAAGCTTGATTCTACTTACACAAGTGTGTTTTATTCCTAACAATCAACTTCCAAAGAGAGGATGATTATTATTTTTGAAAGCTTTTTGAACTATAAATAAATAAATAAAGGATGAAACACACCCAAAACTTTTGAAGAAACAACTTATATCTATTTTTCAAAGATGTGAATATCTTGTTCACTTAGCACGTGATGAATTTTGTGTAAGATTTTGAATCTAATCATGCAAAAAGTCTTTGGATTATGTATATCTTTGGTTTTAAGGAGGCCTACTTTTTCAAATTTTGCCAGATTGGTTGAGTTTTTACTTTCAATGAACACTTCTTAATGGCTCTTTTTTCTTAAAGTGTATCCATATAGGTCTAGAATTGTAGTAGCACTTCCATTTTCTTGAAGTGTATTTGATGGGTCTTTGTAGTTGCTTTTTAGTTGGGTTGGATTCATCTTCATATTGATTCTTATTTTGCTTTCTTAATTAACATTGTACGTGTTCATTGTTCAATGTCAATGTGTTGTTTGGAGTTTTGTATCATTAATTTGATGCAAAGTTGAAATTATGAGATAAGCAAGGACTAAAACTTTGAAACAAATATAACCTACAAAAAAAAGATGGTAAAAAAAAATTAACTAGACAATAGGCCAACTTACAATATTAGAAAATTAGATAACAATAGGATAAAAATCCATTAAAGAAAAAAACAATATCCCCTTACAATAAATCCATACAACAAACAGAGGATATGTGAAAGTTAATAGATAGTGCTCCAACCCAAACCAAAGATATAAGATAATCAATATATCCATATCCATAACATATTTGGAGTAACTATTTTGGTCATAGGTGAGTGTCTTTACTTCCAAGGTTAAAATCCAATATAATTAGAACTTAACATTTTTTAATCAAATAAGAAAAAACTTGCAAAAAATTACAAATATTCAATCTATAAATAATTTTAAAAGAAAAAAAAATCAATCTGAAATTTCAAATTTCATTGAAAAATATTAGTTAGTACAATAGTTGATTTCACTATATTAATATAATGCATGATTGTATTCTACAACTTTATTTTAAAGTCATTATAAAATTATGCTCCTAAATGTATAATATGATATATTTCTAAAATTTTGGAAATCTAAGTCTTGAATCCCTTAAATTCCTTAATTATATTTTTCATCAAAATGCTCAAAAATTGCCATTTCTAATATAAGTACCAAGTTTTTGAAGAAAAACTTTTTTAGACGTGTAATTGTAGGATCTTATAGTATGCTAATTTGGGAATATGTGATAAGAATTTCAGAAATTTCCACTAAGTGAATTCCAAGATATAAACATTCAAATTCACTAAAATCATTTTTTTGTCCCTACAAAAAACAGCTACACTTCACAAGTTCACTTTTCTACGACAAAATCTCCAAAATGGTAGTGCTTCTCTAAATTCTTTTTCCTAGACAAGTTGGCTACATGACTAAAAAATTTCAAATCATTTGGAATTGTATAACACATACAAAAAAATAGTAAATAGAAAAAAATAGAGAATGATTTAAAATACTAAATTGTTAAACATTTAATTATGGAATTGAAAAATGTTAATTCCGATGGTTGTGACATTAGAAGAGTTTTGGGGGGTCCAAAAGCTTGTTTCGGGCTTGTTCCCCCGCAGTTGTTCTATGCAGCGAGGGAAACAGCCCACTATCATAATTTTTTTATTTATAAAATTAAAAAATTAAAATTAAAATTTTAGTCTCTAAATGCAAAAAAAATATTTTATTTTATTTTTTATTTTTGGTCAATGACATGGCAGGGTCTCAGCCATGTTAGACTGTTGCATCAAACCTGTTCCCTGTGTTTGCAAGCTGTGATAACTTGCAAGCATCCGGAGGCCCCAAAAATCTTCTAATGACAATGAACTTCAATATCATATGTACAACTCTAAATCAAATTCCATTCAAATCTATTTCTATTTCTATTTTATAAAAACTATATAATTTATAATATCAAAAAACTCTCACTTGATAAATTTTAGTTGTAAAAAGATACTTGAAATATTAAAGAATTGTGAAAAGAGAATAGTAAAGACAATAGGTAAAAGAGTGAAAGGTTTAGTAATTGACATGCATACATTTTTCAGTGACAATCTTTAGATCAAAGTTGGTTTAGATGATATTTAGTTGATATTTTTGTATTGATAAATATAAGGTGCATTAGGTGTGAATAGATACAATTTAAGTCATGGAATATTGATGCCACACAACAAAAGCCATAAAATGAAGCCATGTGACTAAGACCATGATTGTTGCTTCAAATAATTTTTGTCTTTTTATCCATAATTGTACTATGGCTCCATTTGTTGCGGTACTAATGAAAAACTTTCAAAGGTTTTGAAACTCTATCCATGATCTAAAGACTTTGGAGGTGGAAATTTTTCACACAAATATTGAAGCCTAAAAATAATGGTTATCAAGAACATCTTTACGAAACAAAGTGGACCTTTCATTGTTGACACATCTCCACATGTGTGCCTTTTTCATCTAGACAATGTAAACACACATCTCTATTGGGATGCATGACATGCACATAGACATAGTAAGCACATAAACCTACACAACATTGTTAACAAGTATATAACTCAATATTAAATAAGAATAATTGTACCCCCCTTAGATGCTTTGGATAAATTTTCAATTGAAATTTAATTCAATCATTGGTTGAAAATCACTTCTTAACAAAACCTTGTAATACTCTTAAATTGTAAAGTAACCATTTAACCCCTAAAGGACCAACGTGCATTTTTTGGCAACATAACTTTTTTGGGCAGGTGCATGTGAACGGATATTTCCATATTTTTGGCCCAAATTTTAATAGAAGGTGTGAACAAGTAATATCTCTTATGTGCACAAATTTCAAGACATTTGGAAAAATGAGTCAAAAGTTATGTTTGGCCTAATACGTGGTTTGTTTCTCAACTCGGGCAGTTCAAGCAGATCTGAAAAAATCACTTTTGTCAAAAATTAAAACTTGAAATTAATTCTCTAGATTTATATATACATAGAAAGCTTTGAATCATTCCATTTTGATCAATGAGTCAGAAGTTAGGAGGTGTTCTAGTTTGCAAGCGGTTATGGATTCCCTACTCCAAAATAAACTTTGAAGTCCTTGATCTTACTCAATTTTGCATATTTTTGAAAAAAAATAAAAAAATTAGGTGAAGATTGTTTATTACAACATTACAACCATTGGAATGGGCATTATTCAATTCCATAACTAAATTATTAACAATCCAGTATTTTGATTCATTCTCTACTTCTTTCTACTTACTATTTTTTTCCTATATATTGTACGATTTCAAATGATCTGAAAATTTTCAAGCATTTAGCCAACTTGCCTTGAAGAATGAATCCAAAGAGTTTCAACCATTTTGGAAATTTTTTCATACAAATGTGATCTTGTGAAGTGCAGCTGCTTGGTTTTTTGCAGGGCCAAAAAAAAGCTTTTTGTCAATTGAAACGCTAATATCTTGCAATCTACATAGTAGAAATTTCTGAAATTTTTTCCACATCTTTTAAAATGATTATACTACAAGATCGCATAGTTGGATGTGTCCAAAAATGTTTTAAAATTATTTTTGTACATGTCTTAAAAATGACAGTTTTTGAGCATTTTATTGAAGACATAGTCAAGGAACTCTAAGGGTTAATGGAAAAAAAATAACCTTGCAAAAATGAAGGCCT
Source organism: Pseudoscleropodium purum (assembly GCA_963969395.1). Classification (NCBI taxonomy): domain Eukaryota; kingdom Viridiplantae; phylum Streptophyta; class Bryopsida; order Hypnales; family Brachytheciaceae; genus Pseudoscleropodium; species Pseudoscleropodium purum. Next base: position 7,381,159 of record OZ017801.1, read on the forward strand.
TGTGTGATGATTCTTCCCAAACCATAATTTATTTTGCCTCAAAAGTTTCAAATCTATTCCCTCTAACCATAATCTCTAATGTGTTAAATGAATACTTTTGATAGTTCTAATTTAACCTATAAAGGTTCCTTGTATTTAAGATTTGGAAGCACTTTGGTCAATATTGATTGTAACATTCAAAATATTCATGCTTAGTAGGTGATTTAAACAAAGAAATCAAACAAAGCGTATAAAATCCAATATACATTAGAATCAAAATTACACAATCTTGTATGTTTTACATTTACATTTTCTATATTAATAATTACCTACTAATTTAAATTACAAATTAAGGATTTTTATTTGAACTTTTATTTTTTTTGCAAAATTATTTCAATGTTTTCTATAATTGATATAATTATTTACTCATTTCACTTTCAAAAATCACATACATTTTATTTTTGCTCCAATTTTTTTGAAATGATCAATATCTACAGTAAATACCTATCACATAGATGAAAAATATCAAAATTTTATATATCAATTATTAAAAGGCAAAATTTAGCTTGATAGTGGTAATTTTACTTGAAGGTCATTGCCAAAAAAATTTAGGTTGTAAGAAATAAAATTAATACTTTAAGACTCTCATGCTATTCTTCATCACTTGTATGTTGTGAAAAAATATCAAATTAGTTGGAACTTATTTGTTATGTTTGCCATTTTTAATATTTTATTATAGATTCTATAACAATGACAATTTCTTTCTCAAATTAAATTATCTGAGATATTTCAAATTGGTATAAAATATATATTAGTCTCATGAAATATAAACATGAGATTAAAACTCAAATGCAATTTAACCTTTCAAAATTCTCAAGCCCATATTCTAGGTATTCTAGTACTTTAACCCAAGACATAATTTTGGTCCACATAACTTTCATTCATGCAAAGAAATATTTGAATCTTTCAAATTAAAACTTTCTTTGAACCAAATTAATGAATTTCAAATAAATAATATTGTTTTATATTTATTCAAGTATATTTGCATAAATTCTAAAACAAATTCATGCAATATAAGATTAAGTTCAAGAGTTCCATCTTTGTGTTTATTAAAATTGCCAATTCTAGCACAAAGAACTAGAAAAAAAAATGTTTTTGTTGCATGTTAACTTGTAGGATATTACACTAAGCAAAGTTATGTGAGAATTTGTACTTTTGTAGAAGACATTTCAAAAACTTTGACAATGTAGATTACAAGATAAAAGCATTTAGAGAGAAATGAAATGATTTTTTGCACCCTACCATTTTAGATTTGATGATTTTGAATATTTTTAAGGCTTTTATTTTTTTCATAGTTAAAATATTTTTAATTTAAAATATTTAATATTGGAGAATTTAGTTGAGAGTATAGAAAATAATTTTTAAAAAAGGAACTAAGTACATATACTTCTTGATTTTCTATACCTTAAAAAAGTATTAAGTTAAATTGCAAGATGTACAAGCCATGATGGAAGGAAAAACTAAATCATTAATTATAGCTTTAAGATGGAATTGAAAACACATCAATCATAACAAGAAGACTATTCTAGTATGTAATCTAAACCTAGTAGACCTTTTGTAGTAGAAATTGTAGAAATTGTGTTAATTAAAAAATGTATTCTATATTCATTATTTTTTAGAAAGATGTTCAAATGGAATCCAAAATAAGACTTTTAATAACTTTTGGGTCACATTTAAGGTTAGATTATACATTTGATTTAGAATTCTACACGACAATAATTGAAATTATTTATATAAATTAGAATTAATCCTTCAACGATGAAGGTTTTTTTTGAAGAAATTGTCAAAAATTCACAATCCCCAGTGCATTGACTATTAGAAGAATGTGTGGGAAAAAATATAGTCCATTTGGTTAGGTGAATTGCAAGATTATAATGTTTGTTTGAAGTTTGAGAAAATGTCTCTTCTCACCCCTATAAAATGAAGCTAGCACACTTTGAATCCTCTTGGAGTGCAAAATTTCAAAAGCAAATAAGGGGTCTACCTTACTCAAAATTACCATGCAATACAAGGAAGTTAAGTAATCCAACAATACATTAGCTATTTTTTGATGATTTCTTATGCATTGTGGAAATCAATTTGTTTTTTCCAAATTCAAACAACAAAAACATAGAATATTTTTGCAATATGTAGAAAAAATATTCAAAATCTTTGACTTCACAAATTGCAAGATTCTAGGTTGTCCATGGCTTAATGTGTTATGGAATTGCAGATAGAAGGGACACAATCAAAAAAGGAACATTCTTGAGTATCAACACATACGGCTTAGGACATATTCTAAACACAAATTTCTAAGCACCTAATTAAAATGGATCCAACCTTATACAAAAGACCTCAATGAAAACATTCAAAAGTTTGTAGTGGAACCACCTATAGTTGACCACTTAAGTAATTATGAGCATGTTTTTGAGCTGTATAAGGTAGTGTAAACTTTGTGCCATGTTGGAAGATAGAAATCTCAGAGATTGCAAATTTTTTGGTAATTTTAGGCCTTCAATTGAAATTACTAAGAGTTTTAGAAGCCAAGAGCTAGTTGAAACTAAAACCCAATGTACAAACTCTTCCAATTCTGATGATAGTCAAGAACTACTCTCCCACTCACTACTTTGGAACATGTGTCATAACCTTCTCAATCTCAACTTTGAACAAGAGGAAAAACAACGTTATAAGCTTTCATTGGAAATACAGTAGTTGCACCCTGTAGGTTGGGTATGGCTCCTGATTGGTTTCACTATAAAATGTAGTGTACAATACTTACAACAAGAAGAGAATCAGCATTGTGACATGATAGCAAGAATTTCTGGAAAGGCTTATGAAAAGCAAGGAAGGCAACTTTCTAACTTCCACAAACTAAAGCTATTGGACTTTGAAAACAGCTTTCTACCTTTTGGTTGCTTTCAGTTTGACAACAAGGCAAAGCTACTCCTAAAATATACGAGTTTTTTCCCCTCCTACTTCTCACTCGTAGATCAGTGCAAAACATCTGGCTTCAATCTCGACGCGCGTGAACAATCTCCACTCTCCAAGTCAGAAAAACTCTGCAAATTCATTTCCGATTGCTGCACTGCATGCAAAATTCGCTCTTGGAACGCTCTTGGCGTGCACAAGTGCCGCACATTGGCGAAGCCACAGACTCTCTCTCATCTCTCTTGTCTCTGACCCTACACAAGTACTTACACACGAATGTAATCCCAAAATAAGTTTGAAGTCCCGGTTCTGAAGGCTGCAAAGATGCTTTCAAATCACGTGTCAACTCGAGGTTATGGCTTCTGGGAATCTGGGGTGGCGCCTGCGGCAGATAAGCCCTGTCGTATGCGCATCGTCCAGCAGGCAATTCCGACTTGAGAGGGAGGCCTCCCACTCAGGAATGTGGAAAAAGCTCAGCACTTCGTTGGGCGCTTCGTTAGGGTACCTCCACCTTTACATTCCTCGGGCATTGGGGAAACTTCATAGGGCTTGCTACAGTTGAAAATAGCCTTTGCACTTTCATGTAGATATGGTAGGCGGAGAAGGATACAATTAGAAATCGACACATGTTAGATTTTCTTCATATGAACAGTCTCCACCCATTACAATAGAAACCAGTGGCTGCGACACATAGCAAGGTGTTTGCAATGGTTTTGCAAGGAAACAATGCGTAACAGAACTTAGTTTGAATCTTGAAAAAGAAACAATGCATTGCAAAACCATGGTGAAACTGTTGCTAAGTCATGGTTAATTCAATATAAAAGTATTGGACATTGAATCCATGTTATTATATTTCTAAACTGTTGCAAATTCTAAACCATTGCAAACACAGTGCAATACTTCATTTTAGACGGTGTCATCTAGGAAAAAATCAAATTGTGTTCAAATGAGTTTAAGGCTTAAGCCTCAAAGGACATTTTGTACCCTTTGGGCCTTCTCTATAGAGAATAATGGGAATTGCAGAAATTGCTGTAAAAATCTTTTTTCAAAAATTGTTGCATTTTTTACTACTCCCTTTGTAAGTAGTTAATGCATTAATTTTCCCATTTGTGAAGTTCTAATTTTCAAAGGGAAAGCACTTTTGATTGTAGGTTGGAGTGGTGGTTGTTGACAATGCCAAAGTGAAGGCCTTTGAGTTGAAAGCGAAACTATTCATGGATACCATTTGAAGAACCATTATGTTTCCTACAAAATTTGTTTTTAGCTTTTGTTCATGAACTGCTTGGGCTTGCTTACTAGAAGAAAGAATAGCAAATCATTCACAACAAATCATTTAATTAAAAGTGCAGTCATTGTTTCTAAATCATGATTATAAAATTGCAAGGAAGAAGTAGCGTTGAAAGTTGTGATTCCAAAGCTTTGTTTCTCATCAAGTTTTCTCACTTGCCTACAAATTTGGTTCTCCTACTTGCTTGATCTAAATCATTGTGGAAAATTCTTTAGGATTCCCCTAGAGGAACAAAATTGTCTTTTAAAGGTTACAATAATAAAAAATATTGTCTTTTGTATTTACACTTGCTTTATAATTGACTAGTACTTCATATTAGATTTGAGTAGATTCTCCACCTACCTATCGTATTGTGTATATATAATACTATGTTAATCAAGTGCCTTCCCTCTTCCATTTCAATACTTAAGAAATGAGGGGATCTCGAGTGGGTACCTCAAATACACTACTAACCCAAAACCTCTATCAATGCTTTGTGTATATCTTGAAAATCAATACATATCAATGTAGAAAAAACAATTTTAAAACATCTACAAAAAAAAACTTTGTCCCTTTGTAACTTTTGCATATAGTATCCAAATGTACTCAAGACTTTGTGCTTTGCACCAACCATTTTTTAAAGTCCTTGCTAAGTTCTTCCCCTTCTTCTCATGTCCCTCACTAGCCTCTACATCTTTCATTGAAGCTATAGTCAAAGTTGACCAAGTTAATGTGAGTGGAAACTTGCCCGCTACAAAAGCCTTTTGATCCATTGTTGAACAAATATAAGAGTGACGTGCAATGTTTTTTTGGGGATTTGTTGTCAATTTGCACCAAAATAATGGGCCCTACACTACGCCCTTGGAAAAAAATAGTACTAGGACCATTAGAAGATTTTTGGGGCCCTTGGATGCTTGCGAGTTATCACAGCCTGCGAACATAGGAAATAGGTTCGGCGCAACGGTCTGATGTGGCCAAGCCCTTGCCACGTCATTGACCAAATTTTTCTTTTGCATTTGGAGACTAAATTTTTTTTTTTATGAAAAAAAAATTCTAACAATGGACCGTTCCCCTCGCTGTAGGGAACAATTGTGGGGGAACAAGCCTAAAACAAGCTTTTGGACCCCCAAAACTCTTCTAATGATAAAATTACTAGAAAACTTCACATTAAAAAAAATCTTGGATGAAATTGCAAGATTGTGGATGGAAATAGAATTATAAATACTTCTTTTGTCCCACTAAAACCCTTCAAATCAAGCACAATTTTTGTTCTACTTAAAAACTCTGTTTTTTAATTGTGACCACTAAGTGAATGTTGGTTATGTTGAATGACTTGGTGGGGGCAAGTTGCAAGTGATTAGGGAGCATCCCTCTTGTAGCAAGCTTGGCCTTGCCTATATGAGGCAACTTGTACTTGTTGCTTCTACAAACAATCATGTTGATGATGGATTTAGTGACCACTTGGGAGTTGTGTAAATTATTCATAAAGGGTGCCGGGTTTCCTTGTTGTGGGTATTTAGGTTGAGAGTAAATATTTCTAAAATCCCATTGTTGCCATCAACCTTTAAATCATGAAGAATGACAAGTTTGCAATGTTTACAAATGCTACTCAAATAAAACACTTTCTGCATCAATTTTAGATACTTAAATGATGACATTTAAGCTTGAAATTTTGCATAGATCTAGGGTATGAGTTGTTAGTTTTTGAATGCATGTCTTATTGATACAAAGACTAAAAATATAGTTAATCCCTTATGAGGAGGTTTTGGGAGGTTATTAGTGGGACAAAGAGAATATGAGATATGAACTAATGTGATATTTTCTATCCAATATGTGGATGAATGTTGAAATTTGGAGCACTAGTATAACATTTGGTATTGCCACTATGGCAATTCATTAAAAATGGAAGAAAATTTATAAGGATGGAAACTACCTCCTCCCTTTATCTTAGTGATGTTATAATATTATTTCAATGGTTGCACTCCTTTTGCAATATAATATTGAAAGCGTACTGTTGCAGTACAAAAAACATTAATGCAACTACATAATTTCAATGGGAACAATGCATTTCCATTGAAACTACATTGTTGCAGTACTATTTTTGTTTTGCAACAATACACTTTTAATACTATACTGCAAAGCCTTTGTAGTAATATTGTTTCAATAGGAGGGTACTTTTCTGATGACTCATTAGAAGATTTTCAGCCACCTTGGAGGGTTGTGAATTCTGTAGGTTGTTAGCTTCGGGAGAACTTCACAACAGTTTGCAGCTACTACCTAATGTGGCATGGCGACTGCCATGTCACCAATTTTTTTTAAAGCAAAATTAATTAATATTTTTCTTATTTTTGCATTTTAAATTTTCAAAAAAATAAAATTTGATAGCAACTATTCTCGATCTACCAAGGGAACATCATCAAGAGAATAGGCTTGAAATGGCCTTCCAATCTCCCCAATCTCTTTTAAAGAATATAACATTTTGTATCGCCACTATAGCAATTCATTGAAGATGGAAAAAAATTCCTAATGATGGAAAAAACGGCATAACTCACATTAGGGGAAATTTGAGGCCTCTAACAAGCCGTTGCAGGTCTGTTCCCGTCGTTGTCCCCCCGTAGCGATAGGTATGGCGGCTGTTAGAAAAAAAAATTCAGAAATAAAAAATTTAGTTCTTGAAATGCAAAGAAAAGTTCAATTTTTTTGTTTTAATTTTTTTTTCCAAAAGTGACGTGGCGCTCTTGCCACCACGTCGAACTGCAGTGCTAGCAGCATTCACTGCTTGTTCACAACGTTGTCATGGCCAGATAACTCGTAGTCACTCCTTGGCCTCAAAAATCATCTAATGTGTATCATAAAAGGGTGCTGGTGTGATCTCTCGAACTGTTTCGCTCTCGAGAAGCACGGCAAGCCCAGAGTTGCGATGCCGCGGCCGCTGGGTGGGATGCTCTGACAGGCTCCAACTTGTGAGCAACGGTGAAATTCCGCCCCAAAAAACGTGCTGCTTGACATTAGTGGCAATGCTATGGGGCGCCATGCTGTACCCCACGTAGGTTGGGATGACTGACTGCATGTGTGAAAGCAAGCACACTGTCAGAGCCTCCCTCCACTGGCGCCCGGACCTCCGAAAACCGGAGCTCTGGACAGGCTCCATGGGGCTGGGGCAGCGTTGCCGGCCTCCAGCCTCCGGTCCTTGTAAACCGGCATTGCAGGCCTGGAGGGTCCGGAGGGATGTGCCGGAGGCGTTGAAAACATAGCTAGGAGACAAACGGCAGAGCCCCCGGCCAAAACTTCAGGTTCACTTTCTGCTCACAGGGCCACTCGCTGCAGCTGTAACTTTGCTTCGGCTGTAACTGCGGCAGTTGAAGTCCGGTAACTTTACTCCCTGCGCCCGGAGGTCCGGCTCAATGGAGCTTTCCAGAGGGGTCCGGCCCGTCCAGCACGGAGGTCCAGCCAGCTCCGGTTTTCGGAGGTCCGGGCCCCAATGGAGTCAGGCTCTTACTGTGTTAAGGTACATCCTTTTGGATTGTAAAGTTACCTGAAACGACGTGTGAAGGGAGCTCTTGTTACAGAACAGGACGCGTATTCCAGTAGCAATTATGGAGGAAAGAAGAACCTGCCAAAAACAGTTCCAGGCGAAACTGCCGGTACCTTCGCCGGACTTCCACAATTCGTCGACGACAACCGTCAGTCAGCAGGTGCAGGGTGCACACATCGTCGCTCCCGCGCGTCAACGACCGGCGCCGACCTGGCGACGGCAAAGATGGACGTCATCCGTTGCTCCTTCTCGTCAACGAGCGTCCCGGAAGCAGCGCGATGGAGACGGAGTGGATTCGATTGACTGCGTCCCCAATTTCAGTTCTCTATGTCACGTCGCCAACGAACGTCGTGGGGTGTAATCGGAGAGTGGCTTCGAATGCAACTTTGTCCCCCGGACGTTGCGAGACGTCGTCGCGCCTTTCCGTTCGTTCGATGCCACCTGCGATGCCACCCGTCATAACGCGGGGCGTCGCCGCTGCTACCTTCTTTCCGACTGCAAATCGCCCTTTCCGAGCCACTCTATGAGTCTGACCATTGTTGAACCTTTCTTGTCCTTTGGCCTCCTCGGATTCTTTCGCACTGGATCACCACGCCACGGGTGTTCTTCCAGTCCTTGAGGCGTGGTTTTGAGAATTTGAGGTGCGTTACTAGAGGTCTGAAATCTTACTGTGGCTATATGCGAGCAACGCGTTAGAGTAAGAGTTCGAATTTTCATTTTTTTAATTGACTTTCTTGATCGAAATCGATTTGAATTGATTTGATTAGTACGTTTAGGATTTAGGATGACAGTGGGAGAGGATGGCCATGGACGGGGGCGGGGTTGAGGTTTGTGGCAGGAGCGTCGTCGGTATGAGTGTGATTTGTATGTTTAGGTTTGAGACTATGCTAGTGGAGGTGTAATTGGAGTTGGTTTCGTGCCGATGTTGGAGCCCGTGGACGGAGGTGATCGGTTTCTTGGTATTGTAATTTTATGATATTGTTGAGAATTTCACTTCTTGTTTATGTTTGGGTGTATTTTGTGTTATTTTGGAATGTGCTTTGAATCGTCAGGGCGTTTTCAGAAGTGTGCTTAGTAATCAGCGCTTTTTTACTGTAATTCCGTGTGTGGTTCGGAAATTAGTCATGGAATGGATTTTAGCCTGATCGATTTGAATTGCTTGGATTATTCTAGGATGTCAATGGCATCGGGTGTTGAGCGGCAGGGGAGGCATAGTAGTTAAAGTCTGGAACGGGAGCGTCGTCGGTGTTAGTGTTGTTTGGATGTTTAGGTCTGAGGCTCTGTTATGGAGATGGAAGCGGAATCATTTGTACCGATTTTGTAGAGCGCAAAAAGAAGCGATCAATTTTATTCGGAGATGTCTTCCTTAATTGTTTGAAGATTTTCGTTTCTTGTTTTGTTTTGGTGTGTATTTAGTTTTGCCTTGATTACATTTGATTTGATTAATTTGATTAGTTTCGGATGACGATGGGGACGTGTGAGCGCCAGGGGAGGGGCGGACCTGTAGCACCGTCGGTATAAGTGCTATGTGGACGTTTAATTTCGAGACTATAATTATGGAGATGGAATAGAGTTGAATTGTTCCCAGTTGAAGCGTGAAAGGTTGTATTTCTTGGTATTGTAGTTGACAGATATTTTCTTTAATTGTTTTGAATTCAGGTTTCTTCCCCCCCCCTTTCCGGAATGTGGTTAGGGTGTGACCAGAAGTGTGATAGGGATCAACGCAGGTTAGGCTTAACATCGTGTTTGATTCGGAGGTAATTTATGGAACGGATTTGAGTTTGATGGTCTGTAGTTTCTGATTTTACTGTGAGGAGCACTTCAAGGTGGATGTGATTTTGTGTGACCATTTCGTGCTTACTATCTGTCGTTTCTATTAAAACTGGAGGGAATGTGATTCATTTGAGCAGACAGAGATGGGGTTTCGTATTTTTTATTTTAAAGAATAGGAACATGGAGTATCGCGATCTGAAAACTTGGTGCTTTGAAATTTGAAGCCTTTGTCATATATTATTCATCCATATCCTGACGGCAATGTCAAACCTAATTCGATGTCCCTTCGCAGGAACTAAGAGAATGAGATGTTTGATCGTGGTGGGATTCTGTCAACACCTTATGGATCAGGAGGGAGACGATTTTGCTGATAGTTGATGTTTGACATGATCAGGACTGCTTGGAAGAACACCAGCTTGAAGCGTTTTCTGGAGCGCTGAAGTGTGTGCGTCATGACTGCAAGTTCGTGGACAATTATTTCTGCGGAAATAGTTTGGACCTTTGGGCGAAGAGTCCTTTGATCAATTTGTGATTGGTTACTATGGGGCTTCAAAGCCAGGGTTGGTACCGTATCTACTCGCACTTGATTTTTACACACCGAATCGCAAATTTTTGTGAAGACCGTATGTATTGATGATGAACGCTACTGGTCTTCGGTCCTTAATTGGAAGAGACTTGGTTGTCTCTTTGAGCTACGAATGAATCACTATTTCAAATAGAAATAAGATCATGCATTTTGTAACTGACGACTGTTGTCGTGGTTTTTTTAGATTCGAATGGAAATCGGGCCACACAATTAGACGCCACGGTGTCATCCAGCCATGGTGATGAAGATTCCCGAGGCGGCGGAAGTAAAGCAAAATTAGGAGCTATTCGACATCTCATTGCCAACTCTAAGTTTCGTAATTCCTTGTCGTTGAAAAGACGACGCAGCGTCAGTTTGAACAGTGAAAAGAAATTGGCACAAATTGTGGATGTTCGTGATGCTAAGGACCTGCAGGCTGTTGAAGAACTTCGGAAAGAGCTAATTGCCAGAAGTCTCCTCCCGTTGCAGCTTGATGATTACCACATTCTTCTGAGGTTAGTATCTTCGGGTTTAGTTCCTAGCATGTTCATGTGCACTTATCTACGAATGTACCTTCTGTTGCGCTAGTTTGTGTGCAGAACTTGTACGACCATGGGAACCCCTTGTCCTTATTGGTTGTAGTGCTCTCCACTGAGTGACGTTTCAGGTGCTGTCAATATCTTCGTGTGTATGATCAGCTCGGTCCAATTTTCACTCTTGAGGGAAGATGTTTGATATGAGTGATTTGGACTTTTTTTAAATATGTTGTCAAAAACAGAATGAACCAGGTGCAAAGGGGCTATGATTTTCTGTTAGCCTATTATAGTATACATTTGAGTTTTTAAGTTGACGGAAAGCCCAGGAGCTGAAGGTTATGGGTTGATTAGTGCTGATGGAGATTCTAGATCGAAGTCTATTTTTGGTATAATTTGGTGACAAGAATAAATTACAGTCGGAACGATGAGGCCTTCCTGGTAGAGGTCCTTTATTACAGCTATGTAGTGCTGCACTGTTTCGAGTGTAGCTTGGTGTGGAAGTTAAGAACTGGACAATATCAGGAAGCCGTTTCTGTTGCGGACTCCTTATGCCAAATAATGTTGATCGTTAGTTTCAACTCTCATCTGACCTGTAAGATGGTCTTTAAGTAAGCTACTTGAATTTTTGTGTTATGCTGTGCAGGTTTTTGAAGGCAAGGAAATATGACATCAAAAAGACGACAGAAATGTGGAGACACATGTTGGCTTGGCGCAAGGATTTTGGGACGGATACAATTGATGAGGTTTATGCCAATCTGCTCTTCTACTGCAGAGTTCACAATTCGTGACATGTTTTCTTCTCGTGAACTTCGGGAAATCACTCTGCACTATTTAGGAAGGGTTACAAGGACTAAGAATGAATTTTAAATACCACACTCTAGAATGAGTTTTAAGGGCAGTTTTGTACCCAACCCTCTGAATCACTGGGTGGATTTATACATTCAACGAATGCCCAGAATTGTGTTTGGAAATTTCATCTATGTCATATGTTGCATCACAACGCTTATTGGTCGTATTTGTTTTGTGTTCAGGACTTCACCTTTACAGAATTGGACAAAGTGAGGTTGTATTATCCGCAAGGGCATCATGGGGTGGACAAAGAAGGCAGGCCTGTGTATATTGAAAGAATTGGCAAGATCCATGCACAGCACTTGATGGAAGTTACCACGCTTGATAGATATTTGAAGTACCATGTACAAGAGTTTGAGAAGCTGCTGAACGTGAAGTTCCCAGCATGCACTGTTGCAGCAAATCGCCATATTGGCGACACCACCACCATTCTTGATGTAGCTGGAGTGGTAATATGTTCACCATGCGTCTTCACATCATATGGTATAGTCATGCTGGTGCTTATTCATTCATTTATTGCATTTCTAACTTCTCATTTTTGTGTATAGGGTATGAAGAATTTCACCAAAGAGGCACGAGACCTTGTTATTGCCATCCAGAGAATTGATAATGACAATTACCCTGAGGTACTTTTATATGTGGATTGATCACTTTGTCTTTTGGCTGGCAAGTTATGTGACGCGAATATGTTTTTTATTTTTGTTCATTGCATTGGTTGCAACGCAGACACTGGCGCGATTGTTCATCGTCAATGCTGGGCCAGGTTTTAAAGTGCTTTGGGGCACTGTCAAGCGCTTTGTGGATCCGTGCACAGCAGCAAAAATACATGTATGGTGTTTTTCATGTGTTACTTTACGGCTTCCTTTTCTTATCCCATGAATTTTTAGAATTTTCCTAGACAGGGCATTATGTGCACCAAATGGCCGGGTACTTCGGGGTCCTTGATGTTTCTTGATGAGACCTATTTTTCTGTGATCACTTGGAAGCAGCATTGTCGAAGCTGGAGATCTCTCTGCAGAGACATTCTTAACGTTATTGTGAATACTGCATTTATTTTTCTTGGCAGGTTTATGGTAACAATTTTCAGAAAAAACTGCTGGAGATCATTGATGAAAGGTACTTGGGTCTTCGTATTCTCAACGTTCTTAGTGGAGTGTTGTAACTTTGAACTTAATTTTTGACTAGCCCGTGTGCAGTAAGGGTATCCGACTTTTACCAACTGTCTCTCGTTTCTTTTGGATACAATATCGCACATGGCTTCAAGCAATCGTCACAATAAAATCGGATATCTGTTGATTCACTGTTGGAGTTTGTGGTTGGTACAGGAACTTGCCAGACTTTCTAGGTGGAGTTTGCACCTGCCCATCAGAAGGTGGATGTTTGCAGTCCGACAAGGGGCCTTGGAGGGATCCTGACATTCTGAAGGTAAGTTTAACACTGAACTTGTACTTCAACGTGCACTTGAGAAAGCGAAGGGCATCATTTTACCATAGATCTATGAGTAGTTCTTTCCCTTATTGTCGCTGACAAGATTTCGAAGCAAAAGAGTTAGGAACTTTTCCAAGTTGATACTTTTAGTTTCCCATATTGGTTACCATCATCAAGACATTCACCGAAGTTCTGTGCTCTGCACAATTGTGTCACACTCTGCAGCTTGTATTAGCAGAAGCGCGTGGAAAAGGTGTAAGAGAGAGTGTGTCTTCTGCAAAAGATGATGCTGATTCGTATCATTTTGAGGACGTAAAGATGGTATAGTTGCTGTTCAAATCTTTGACTTGCCTCTTCCTAGAAACTTTATTTTAGTTTTCCATAGGACAATAGGTTGAGATCAATGTGACTTGATGACGGCCTTGCTCATTGTTTCTCAGTATGCCAGGTATTTCCTTTGATTTGAAGGTTGGTGTTGTTAGGTCGAGTTGCCTCTTTAACTGCATTTTGAATTTATCGTGATCGCTTAATGTGTCACAGGAAATTGGTCACGAGTGTGGGGGTGGACAAGAAGAGTCAACTGCAGGGTCTGGAGCGGGGAAGAGTTGTAGTCATCCTCAAGATGAGGCGTCACCTGTGAAAGGACAGGTATTTAAACATGATAGAAGTTGTCGATGCCCTCGCTTCTAGATTTATTCTGATACCTGGGACCTTGATGCGTGTCTTATATAACAAGCTCATTGCTAACCGAAACACTCATGGGCTTGTTGGTTCCAGAGTCGAAGTGATGTTGGAAGATGTGATACGAAGATGTCAGACAAAACTTCAGAAGGTACTTAATCCATAATGCATCTTGATTCGCATGGTTTCTATATCTGCTCAAACCGTAAGAATACCTTCTTCTGCATGTATCTTGAGTCATGGTTGTCGTTCTCATAAAGTGACTGAAATCTTGTGATGCGAAGTTGGTGGGAAACTACTCAATTTGATGCCAATTTGTATTGAATTGCAGAGGAGTCCGAGTTTTTGGGGATGACAACCATGCAGGCTCGGTCGCTGTTGTGGTCTCTCCTTTTGGCGTTCCTAGATTGTTTCAGATTCCCCTACCGGCTTGCGTCAAAGTTATCTGAAGAAAAGGATTCAAAGTTCTGGATGACTGCAGATGAAGTTGCAAGATCAACCGGAGACATGTCCAATCGTGTGACTAAGCTTGAGGAAGAATTCAGCACGTTGTCATCAACATGTAACTTAGCTGCCAAAACGCCTGCAGGGGATCCTTCTGCAGACAGGATCAAATGCCTGGAAGCAGAACTAGCAGAAACGAACAAGGTTTGTCTCTTGGAGATGTCGGTCATACTTCTAATTATGACATTAAGCCTTACTTAATCATATCTGTATTTCTGTAAGGGACTTTCCTTTCTTTGACCTCTTCGTCTTTACTTTCTAGCAGTGTATATACCCATGGAGTAGTTTTCCCTTCAAGTAGTTCTGAGAGCGCCTTGTATGATTGGTGGACCAGAATCTGCAGGACGTCTTAGGAGAGCAGAAGAAACTGTTTGAAGAAGTGGAACAGATGAAAGAGACGATGGTGAGATAACCTGACGCATGGGTCTTGTCTGTGTTTCAGAAATTGACTGTTTTCCAATGGAAAAGGATTGTTGCAAGTTCTCTCCTAAACGATTTAATTTAGATAATGGTGACTTGTTAGATTACGTTCAATCCTGGAGTAGGTGATGTGTATCTCCTGTGACCATCTTTTGGGATGCCACGCAGAAAATGAAGGCTCATCATAAGCGGCATTTTTTCGGAAAGCATTGATTTTTACTGCCAGTATCTGGCGTGAGAGAAAGACCCAACCGGATCCGCGCGCCAAAATGTAGCTTGCTCTACAATGAACAGGCAATGCTGTCGACATCTGTCCGTTCAGGCATTCGAAATCATAAAGCAAACTGAAATCTCGTACCTCCTTGGTTTGAAGCTCCGGCAGTTGCTGGTGTTGATGATGATCTTCCTGTAGTACACAAAATGACGATATGGCTGCTGTTCAGGTAACAAATAGTCTCGTCAGGCTAGTGTCTCTTGCCAATGTTGTGGGATTAGATTACTGCGTAACTAAGCTATCGCATTCAGTTCCCACAATATAGGCTACTTCTTCAGGCTTGCGTAGACTCAGTTGAAGTGGCATCACTTCCAGATTTAAAGGTAGTATTTTTTCTAGGAGGTTGGAATTCTGTCTTGATCAGAGTTGTAGAAATAATCTTGTATCTGTAGTTGATGAATCACTTGTTAGGTATGTTGCTTATGATATCAAGCTGGGGTTTATGTGCTTATGGATGGGAAGTTACCTATCGATGTGAGCTCAACTCGATCTCTGATTTTAGTATCATGAAGGAGCAGTATATAGACTTTTCTTACTGATAGAGTTTTTGTAAATGTATCCAGGTAAGTATGAAATCGTATTCATGATGCTGTCAGACAAATTTGCAGTTCGTGTTGTACGAAGTAAGTAGTGTTGGCGTTTCCGTTTGGGCTCTTCTTCTGCCTTACCTGCATATAATATGTACTATGTTACCGCTTTGACGCTATGTCTCTGACACTATGGCTTTCTTCGTGAAATTTGTTGGAATGGATTTGAAATGTAATGATCTCCTTGTAGTAATGTCTTGAAATTTGTGTTTTTGAAATCTCTGGAACTTTTTTCAAGGTTTCTTTTTGAAGGAAAGTCAACTCTATCAAATTTCACTTGCTTCTGCTTCATTTACTCTTTTAGTATTTTAGTACTCTCAAATCCAATTGTTGTGTAATAAAGAACCTTGCAAGCTACTACCACAAAAGTTTGATTGGGATTGTCAGAAGTTTGATGATGTTTGTCAATATGAAAAAACTGGTTAACCCTGTAAGGACGGGTCCATGACCACTGATTTCAAGCCTCAACTGTCGTTACTCTGTGTACTGCCATCTTGCAACTAGATGAAGTTATATGTCTGCTACAAGTTATTAATTTATTTTTTTAATTGGGAAAATTTGAAATTCTTGTGAATTTTTTAAGAAAAAAATGAAGAAATTTCACATCAGACACAAAATATACTCAAAAAATATGAAATTTTCAGCATAGATGTGGATTACAGTGTAGAACATCATGGTCTAAACCAAATTTTTTGTGTCACTTTAAAACTAGAAAATTCAGTGAACCATACTATAAAATATTCAAATTTATGAATTCTTCAAAATTTCTGATTGGAGTAAAAACTTCACTTCATAGGTTTCATTTCATTAGTTAGACTCAATTCAAAAATCATTATTTTTATGGTTGAAATTCACATCAAGTGAAAATAGCAAAAAATGGTCAAAATACCTTGAAAGGGTGATTCATGGATTGAGCATCTTCTTCTTTAGAAAAGTCAACAAGACCATAATAAAAGACTTTGCATACTATCCAATGAAAATGTATTTAAGTACCCTTCAAATAAATAAATTGAATGAAAAAACATTATTTTCCATCCTACAATTTCAAGTGAAGTCATCCATCAAACCACTTTAGTCTATATTGTCCTTACAAGGTTAAACTGGTTACATATTTAACCCAAAAAGTTTCTTAACAATTTTGTATCTAAAATCACTGAAAATTGTTGTTTTCAATGCATTCAACTAAAAACTATTCTTGTCCATTGTGATTTTTCCAATCGAAGAAAGCACAATGAACATGCCTTTAGGTATTGAATATTTTTTTTAAATTGTAAAGTAGAAGTTGGTATTGAATGAAAGAAGAAACCAAACCTCTATTAACTTATACAAGAAATTGAAAATTGTTAATCCCAATGGTGAGAATATTCTTATAACAAATTAATATCCTTTACATTTATCTTTATTTGAAAAATTTTAAAATTTAATTCAAAAAACAACTTTCTCTATTTTGTCTACCTTCATTGCTGACAAAACAAAATTCCTCATAATTTTACCTCCTTATTTAGAATTGAATGATGAAATTTTTTTTGAGTAGATATCAATTTATAAAATCTAACAAATTCTTTTTAGAATGTATATTTATGTATATATATTGTTGGGCAATTTGACATTGAAACAAAAAGACTTCTAACTTTTAATATATATCAGAATGCCCTTATTCCAAGCTTTACACATACATTAGGATAATTAGCATCCATGCTAAAATTTCATGCAAAAATTCAAAATTATAAAGTCAATAGAGCTTGCCTGAGCTTTAAAAAATCCAAAGTAGATTCTTTAGTCTTTTAGGAGTTAAGAGTCCTTGGTAAGAAGTAAGCTATACATAAGTCTTGCACCAATTTGATGCTCAAAGAGAGGATATTGGGCTTCAAAGAGTTTTCAACTAAAAATAGAAAAAAAAAGAAAAAAAGAGCTCAAACAATTCTAAGTACTTGAATGGTATACTCAGAGGGCCTATTCATTTTAGGACCCATATTAGGCTCTCCAAAGCTAATCTCAATGACTCCTAGATTATGTACTTTTATAAGAAGTGAGATTCTATATTAACTAATGAATTTTGTAGGAAGGTGGAAAGAAGACTAAAAGTTGTTAAAGGTGGTTTGGGATAATTGATTGGGCAAGAAAAACAAAGATAGGGAATAGTAAAACAAAATAAAACTAACCCCTAAAAGACCAAATTGCATTTTTTGACAACTTAAAAATTTTAGCTAGGTGCCTATGACTAGAGATTTCCATATTTTTTATCCAAATTTTAATAGAAAGTATGGACAAGGAATATCTTTTATATATACTAAATTTCAAGACATTTGGAAATATGAGTCAAAGGTTTTGGCCTAATATGTAGTTTATTTTTCAACTCAAGTAGTCCAGCCAAATATGAAAAAATCATTTTTTTCAAAAATCCAAATTTGAAATTATTTTTCTAGATTTATATATACATAGAAAGCTTTGAATCATTTCATTTTGACCAATGAGTCAAAAGTTATGAGGTGTTTTAGTTTACAAGCAATTATAGATTCTCTACTCCAAACTGTTAACAATTTAGTATTTTGAATCATTCTCTTCATCTTTCTATTTACTATTTTTTTTCCTATACGTTGTACAATTTCAAATGATGTAAAAATTTTCAAGTATGTAGCCAACATGCCTTGAAGAATAGATCCAAAGAAGCACCACCATATTCAACATTTTTCATACAAATGTAACCTTGTGAAGTGCAATTGCCCCATTTTTTGCAGGGACAAAAAATTGTTTTTTATAACTTCAAATGTTAATATCTTGCAATCTATATGGTAAAAAATTTTGAAATTTATAAGATCCTACTATTATATATTTCCCCAAAAAAAAAAATTCTAAAATTTGAAACTTGTACAAGAAATGACAGTTTTGGAGCGCTTTTGGTGAAAACATAGTCAAGGACTTTAGGGGTTAAGGGCCAAGAAATAGTTATAATTGTGGCAATAATACAAGGCATATTAATAAGTTATAATTTACGTATTATTAGTTCAATTATTATTGCAAGATTTGTCCAATGTAGTCTTTTTGTTCTTAACATGAATAATTTGGACAATAAGAATATCTTTCTATATTTGAGTTTTTTTCCTTGAATTTTTAAATAGATTTTCAACTAAAATTTCTAAGCAAGTCACTAACTTACAAAAATTGTGAAAAACTTACATTTTGCTAGAAAAAATTAAAAGATGAAATATACATGTAAAAAGTCACGTGACAAAATACTCTTTTAAAGTTTTAGGGTAAATACTATTCAATTCGTGAAATATATAACTTTGAAATTTTTTACAGATTTATATACTTCAATGAATTATTTAGCTATATAATGTTATAGTTGGATTAAAAATAAATTAAAATAAAATATTATTTTATTTTGCATGGATTGAGATCAATTAAACATTTTATATGATAATTTTTCACCAGCTTAGACAAATTGGGCACAAATTATTATGCTAAAAATTTAGAAACATTATATCCATTTCTCAAAAATGATTTTGAAAAATCATTATTTTTTACTTTAAAATGGCTAGCTCCCAAAATGCAAAAGCTTGAATTATAGCCTTTCAAATCTACAAAGGTTAATTGTGGTCTATCAATTTTCTAATAAAAAATTTGGTTTACACTATATTATTCACCACCTTTCATTACATTTATAAAGAGATTCCTAATTAAATTTTTTCAATTTGATGTTCGTTTTTTTCCTATGAATTATGATAATTTCAAATTATCATTAAAAAAATCTTGAAAAATTAGTATATGTAATAGACATGTGATCTCATCTCTATAAAATAAATACAAATTTTTCATTCAAAGAGAATGGAAGTTTACATAGATAAGTTTGTCATGGCCCATCTCTTTTGGATTACTAGAAGTGCCTTCACTTGTAATGCCCTCCTTCCTAACAACAACAATTTTTTGAAACTAATAATTATATCAACAAAATCCAACCTAGCTTTTACACAATGACATAAATATAAAAATTTCAAGATTTTTTTTATCATTTCCATCTAAGCCAAGGCTGAGGATTTGATAAGTCTTTCTTACTATAATAAATAGTATAATACAAGAAGATATACATAGTTTAAAAGGCATCTTCATCTTACACTAGACCTTTAAATGATTGCATTGTTTTGAGGCCCAGAAATTGTTTCAAAATACATATATCTTAACGCTAAAATCTTCATCTATATTTTTTAGCAAATTGATTAGTAGGATCACCTTAGTTAATTTGTTAATATACATCTTCCTAAAATTTTAGAGTGGAAATTTCCATCAATTGCAAGATTGATGTGACTAAACTTCACAAAATAGTTTTTTCTAGCCCTTCCTAAAGGAAAACTCATCTTTCAACATTTTAAGGAAAAAACACTATGTCTCATAACTTGTGCATTTTAGACAATATGTTGGAAAATGAATTGAGAATACATGGAAAAAACTTAACCAAAAGAAATTTCATATTCATGTTTAAAAGATTTATGAAACAAAGGGTAGTACTTGATGAAAGAAAAGCTAGCTAAATTGCTAAAAGATTTTACCAAAAATTTAGGATTGTAAATTCCAATGGTAGTGAAAAGTTCTTCTATACAAACACATCCTACTTTTTCATTTTTTATTTGAAAATATTCAAAATTGAGTTCAGAAAATAGCTGTATATATTTTGTTGATCCTTTATTGCCTACAAATTAAAACTGCTTACAACTTTGATCTATTTAGTTGGAATTGAATGGTTCAAATGTTTTTGAGTATATATCAAAGCAAATAATCCAATAAAACAAATTAATATTTATTTAGAAAATATTTTTAGCTATTCAGTTTGGCACTAAAATTTTTTTAAATTATGATTTTTGCAATATTTATTGGAATAACTTCAAACAAAGCTTCACATGTAGATTATGATGATTGGCATCCAATCTTGTAAAAAATTCATGCAATAAGTCCAAATTATGAAGTCAATGGAGTCTACCCAAGTTTTCAAAACCATGAAGTGCTCTCTTTATTCTTAAATAGGTTAACCATCACATAAGTGACCCCTAATAAAAGTAGGACCATCTTCTAGTGTGAAGTCATCAACTTCCTCCAAATCAAACACAATCTCTCAATAGCAACCATTGGGAGTTGTGTAAAGTTATTTGAGGCAACCAATTTACACCTTAAGTTAGGCTATTTTGTTTTGTTTGTTATGATGAGATCTTATGGACCATACATCCTCTAGTTGTGCTCTTGGTACCATTGGAAAGTTCTCAAGGTGTAGGGGTGTTCAGGCTTTGTTATATGGGGTTTGGACCTACAAAGCGAAAGTATTAGGGTTTTGAGTTTTTATTTTATACTATAAAATTAAAAAATTATTATTACTTTTATATTAATTGTGGCAATAACACGAGATAAACTATTTTGTTTGCATCCCTCAATCGCATTCTTGATATTATAAGAAAAATCTCTACAAGGAAGGGCACATAGGCTTTATTTCATGGGGTTCTTACCTACAACATGAAAGTTATTGAATTTTGAATTTTTTATGAATTAGAAAATTTCTTCTCCTTTTATTTTCACCGTGGGAATGGCACGGGGCACACTACAGTAGTGAAAGTTGACATTTTCTGCTTAGGATTGTCTCTCAAGGGTTTTAACCCCCATAGTTTCCACGCTCCTCCACTCTTCCATAGTACCCAGTCACCGTAGAGCCCTTCTATTCCTCCGCGCGAGGAGCATCCGCATCCGCGTTTAGGAGCGAAAGAACTGTAACGAACAGTAAGATCCAATAAAATTTTTGAAAATTTGGAGCTAAATGTAAAATTAGTCAACATATGAGAACCCCCGAATTCCGAGCCCTAATCGATCGGCTTTTCCCAGGCGCCTTCCTCCTGCGCGCCGCCGCTGAAGCCCTTCCTCTAACAGAAGGGATGAGATTAATTGGGTGCCCACCGCATCGTCGTCTTCATTTCAATCGTGCTCACACGAGGATACCCACAATTGCTGCTCTCGCTCGCTCTCTCCCTTCCTTTTCTTTTTTGCAGTGTGATTGTTGGAGGCGTGGCTGGAGCAGGCGCGGCAACAGGATTCCGCTGGGTGAAGAGTTATTAGGGCTTTGAGGCTCGTTGTGTTTGTGTTGTCCTCCTCGCAGATGGTTTTGTGTCGTCGTCCTGTCAGGAGCAGTCGCGGTTCTTCAGGGCTGTTACGGCTGTAAGATTTGGGTTTGGGGTCGTGCACATGCTGTGTGTCGTCGGAATGGATAGATAATAGTTTCAGGAGTTTTCTCTGGACGGAGAAGACTGGGAAACGCTTCCGCCTGGCGCTTGTGTTGTAGAAATAGTGCCGCAACTTTGAATGAAGGTTTGAAACAGAGTAGGGGTTCGGTTTTACAGAAATTTGTGTTCAAGGAAAGAGAGTCGTACCTGAGAGCTCGTGAAACAATTGTGTCGGTACGCCGCATCTGCGCTTCTGTACTTGGAAACGGCTTTGTGGAGGGGTTTGTTGTAAGGGAGTCGGGATTTGTTTTGTCGTCCGCTTAGGGTTCTGAGGGCAGTGAAAATTCTCTCCCAGTGCCATTCCCGGGGAAGAAAGTAGTGGGATGTGATGGGAGGCAAGGCCCACCATCCTTCTAGCTCCGAATCCGACTACTGGAACGACGAGTCATGGACCGTGGACTGTCCTTGCGGGGTGAGCTTCGACGATGGCGAGGAGATGGTGGAGTGCGATGAGTGCGGCGTTTGGGTTCACACCGCCTGTTGCCGAGTTCCTAAGGGACTCCCCACCTTCGTCTGCGACAAGTGCAAGAGCAAGAAGAAGAAAGAAGCTGAAGAAGCGCCTGACCAACCGCCGTCACGGCACGCCTCCCCAACCGACCTCCCCTCCGACGCGGTGACTGTGGTCGCTCTTCATCCGCCCGACCTTCTGCGCAAACCGGCCAACGAAGTGCCTATGCACGAGCGAGTGCATGTGCAAGGGCCGCCGGGCGGCGACCCGCAGCTCTTCCACGATGTGTCCCGAGTCTTCTCGCAGCAGTTGTGGAAATTCACGGGCTATGTTCCCAAGTCGTTCCACACCAAGTGCAAGGATATCCCGTCGTGGCCGTCGCAAGACGACGCTCCCGAGCGCTTGCTTTCTCTCTTGTCCTCTAGGAAAGAGGTAAACCTTCATTCGTGTTTTGTGAAGTTATTCTGTGTATGTCTTTGTGTGAACCGCAAACTCTTCTTTCCCTGCATGGAAATATATAGTAGCTACGCTTTGCTTTTTCATTTTCTGGGGGAGGAGTCGTTTTCTAATTTGAAGCCTCTGTTTTTACTCGGACAGGTTTCAGTTGAGACGAAAGATGACGCGAAGGCGTTTGAAAGGAACAAGGAGAATATCGGGAATAATATCAAGAAAGGCACGATGATTACCCTCCATCTTGAGAAGCACGGGAAGCGTGATTCAAAGAAAGGGGAAGGGAGGCATATTAAACTGGGGCACAAATCATCGAGATCACACAGAGATGGAAATAAAGTGCACCTGCATTTGAAACGAGGCTCCGAAGATCATAAGGACCGGAAGGACTCGTTTAAGAGGATGCGTACCGGAAGTTCTGTGAAGGCAGAGGACGAGCTCTCGAAGGAGGACGAACTATCACGCTCAGAGGCTGAACCTGCAGTGGGAGAAAAGTTACCCGTCTTCTCTGTGAAGAATCCCAAGGCAATGAAGAAAATGGCCGTCCAAGAGTTTATGGATGGACATGGTGCCCTGGGGAATCGGTGTTCTTTCAGTGAGCAAATTCAACCCACTTTAGCTTAGTTTGCCTCGGTGACTCTCTATCACTGGGTCTGCTATATTTCTAGTACGGCAGAAGTGCATGTAGACTAATAGTATTGATCATTTGTAGAGATGTGGGAAAATGCCCACTTTGGTCATAGAAACATGAATTGTAACTTGCTTCCATATGAAAAACAGAAAGTTGCAAGCATCCTTTCCTACGAGTAGTCAGATTTTGGTCTTTGACTGTGTTCATACTCAAACTGTTTCTTCTCAAGAACAAGATGTCTCTCACTTGAATTAGAGAAGTCTGTTGAAACTTTTCCAGGTCCACGTGAGGCAGGCACTGACAATCTTTTCTTTGAGACTGAAATGCATGTAGATCAGCAATAAAAATGCAGGACAATTTAAGCCAATCTCTTGCTACTTTCAAGCAGAAAAGGGAAGAGTGTTACCTCTCTAGGATATGGTACCATCAAAGCACCCGTAGGAATAATTTGTTGAATTGCAATGCTTTGTGAATCACCTTCATTCTGCCAGACCACGAAATCCGAGGGTTCATGTCGCATCATGAGCTTTGGATTCATGCACTCTTCATTTGGATTCCAAACTTCTGCATCAGAAGTTTGCACATTCTCTACTTTAGCCTCTTCAATGATAGCTTTGCTCAACTTCTTGCCAGATAGTTGCAACAATAATAGCGATTGTGAATTCCCATCTTTGCAGAAACATCGTGAAGTCTAAGTAAGCTGGAGAAGTCTAGAACCCAATGAAGAGTTTCTGATTCGAAAGATTAATGTTGCAACATAAACCATCCGAAAGGTGTGTAATAAATTGCAATCTCTACAGCTTACGCCAGATCTCGCAAGAATCTTCCAATCTCCTGAATCTGCAAAGTGAAAATGTCAGTGAACAATGAGAAGGTACTGTATTGATACATAATGAAACGTCACAGTATTGAGTGAAACATCCACAGACGTATCAAAGGGGTTGGCATTTGAGTCTCAGAATTCTGTCTCTGTCCTGATAATTCAGCTGGTGAGAAACAACTCTTTGAGCTACAGAACTTACTGCAAGATCCCATTTGTGTCACGGATTGCATACTAAAATTACCAAACACATACTCATTCTTCATGCTTTGAAGAAAATTGGTGGCAAATAACGGTAGTTAATGCACAGCAAGTGCAACCATTTTCGGATCAATATAACGACTGCTCGTAACAACAATATTGATGCCAAGCAAATTGAAAGAAATATTATCAGCTCACCACTTCAGAGTGATCAATCGTATGGCAAGCCGTAGTTGTTGTTTTCTGTTTGGCATGTCGGGCTCAACTCTGCATTGCGTTGTTTAGCAATAATCAGCCTTTATATAACAAGGGAAGGAGTGCGTCCCAAAATTTTGAAAAGTCACGCTCCATCCGGAGAGCAACTCTTGGTAAGTTCCACACCTCTTGGTCTAGAAGAACATGCATACTTTTTACCGAATAGAACGCTTTGCCAAAACTCTGCCACGGCAATGAACACCACGTTCATCAAGAGCGTTACACCACGTGAAGGAGTTATACAGCTGCATTTTTTACAGGCAAAAAAGGGACAATAATAACCGAACATGTCAGATGAGGCCGACTCAGGCGGAAGCTCCCCTGAGCCGGAGACTCCAAAAGAGCAGGTCTCTAAGATCCAAGTCACCCTCGGAGAGCATTCCAAATTCATTGCAGACAACTTTGACAAACTATACGATGAAATTGAGCTGCTGAAGGTAATAATCTGCTCCTACTTGTGTCAATGGAATCAATCTTGCATTTTGTGCAACCTAAGGAGGGTGCAACTCTCAACGAGCACTACATCGAACTCCACGCCGGATTCGGGATCGAGTTGCAAATTCAGTCCCTGTACTCCGCTTGCCCCCCTGCATCATATAAGATACAGACAAAATTCTTCTCCACAAAGATTTGAATTATGGTCGAAAATCAACTGAAATCACTACGATATCTTCACGACGTTAAAATGTGCTGTTCAAGGTAGAAACCTGCTCATACCGGTGTCAATGGTGTCAATCTTGCATTCTGGCATTACATTGATGATGCGACTCTTAGCGAACTGCACATCGAACTCCATCGGATCACGGATCGAATTGCAAATTCGGTTCCAACACTCCGCGCTCGAACACCTGCATTAAGTACGATACGGCCAATTCATTCTCCAAAGAACAACAGATTCCGGACGAAAATCAACTGACATACCAATGCTAATTCTCGCAGTGAATTGAAGGGAAAACAAACAAACAGGAGTCCATCTGTTCTCAGAAAAACATGAAAACTCTCAAATCAAAGCTCTAAAGCTTAGCTTAGGGTTGCAAAGTGGAAAGATCCAGCTGAACTTCGTAGATTTTTCTCGAAGAATCACTTTATAAGAAAAAACACTCTCCAACGACACCAAAAAATTCATGTGCACATTCAGCCACCAGCACCATGATTAAAACGGACAAAAGGGAAATTCAGCAACATGTAGGATCGATCGCTTGAGACTCACTCACTCACTCACTCACTCACTTCGTCTGTCTGGAAAGCTAAGCCGGCAGATGCGTCGCGTCTCACAGAGAAGACAGCTTGGTTCATGGCTTGGTTCATGGCCTGCTTGCAGGATGCTTTGGAAGCCACAGAAATTAAGCTGCGAGAGGAGATGGACGCCAAGATGAAGGCGGTGCACGACATGCTCCTGTTGCGGATTGAGGCGTTGGAGGCACGCACGGCAGGGCAGAGCGAGAGAATCGCGGAGAAGCAGAGCTTGAGTAAGCAAATGGGCAAGCAGCTGGAGGAGCTCCAGGGCCATGTTGGAGTTCTCTTTTTCCGCTTCCATTAATTTGACCTAATTCTGTCCTTGCTTGTCTGGCAAGGCTGCGATGAGTTATTAGAAGAGGGGTCTATTAATAATACCTGCTGATTTGCAATTTGGGGGAGTTTTGACTTCTTCAAATATTTTTCGGGAAATTTTCTGTGAAATTTAAATGGAATTGGCATCTATCACAAGTTGTTTCATATCTTTTGGACCTTTCTGGAATTAGTTTTAAGTGAATTTTAAAGTGAGAATCACAAAAGGGCTCTCAAAGTGTCTCCCTCATGATATGTTTATTGTTGGTGCATTGAAGAAAGCAATATGTGTGTCTATATATATACACTCACACATATATATGTAAAAGTACTTTTACCTTAGAGAATGCTTCTAAAGCTTGAATTGTTTTTGGATACCTACCTTATATTGACACTAAAGAAAAATATCCTAACTTTGAGACTAAACAACAAAATAACCTTATTGAGGTTCTTATATCGGAATAATATTTATAGGTAATAGGAAGTAGAACAAACTTGGAATTAAAAAAAAAAATTTGAAGTATGAATTTCTTATGAATTTTTGAAGTAATATTCATGTGGTAATAAGGTGTCTTGCATATTTTATCACCCTTCAATCTTACTCTTCTATCATGGTGGAATTATATGGAGTTGAATCCTTTTGAGGTTAATGTATTTCCTTGGTGTCAAGTGTATTCTAGAAGAATCTTCAAAGGAAATGCAAATGCCAAAAAAAATCATGTAATTGGTTATTAAAGCAAGTGGTTGCAGTACTTGGAGTTAATGGCAAGAAATATTGAAGATTTTAAGGAAAAAATTGACTTAGTTTTGAACATCTTATGTAGCACATGAAAGATGGCACAATAATGAAAAATCAAGTATTCTCCTACTAGATGGCACTATTCCTTGGAATTGCATCATAACTTTACTTAGCACAATAGTTTGCTCATTGTAAATATACATCTTTTTATTGTTTATAAGGTTTCCTCTCTAAATTACCTTTATATACAAAAATCATTGTTTGCACAAATTAAATGGTATTTATTCATTGAGATCACAATATTTAATTCTTTAATTACTTAATATTATGATAAAATGAAGATTATAAACATAAAGTCTTATTTATTATTCATATTGCATGGATTAGAGTGCCTTGCCTTTCCTATAGTCCAACAACGAATTTGATTTGAGATAATAATTTGAAGAAATCCAACACTTGTAATTTAGACACTTGTTCTAAAATTCTATGATATAAGGTCATTAGAAATACTTTAAATAGCCATTTCCAAAACAATCAACACTAGTAGAAAGCATGGTCAAATGTAAATAGTAAAAAAATAATTGGTCACTAAAAAGCTAGTAATCAAAATAATTCCAAAATAATAGGATCTTATTTGAAATTCAAATACATGAATTATTTGAAATTTTATGAAAAACAACCTTACTTATCAAAAGATTAGTATATTTCATGTGGAAATCAAAAGGCTGTTTTGGAGGCTTTTCCAATTTCATTGGTATCTAAAAAAATTGTAGTAAGAGATCATACTTGATCTTTAAAAATTGAATTACAAATCATCTTGTTACGTAATTGAAAAATACCATTTTTAATTATGCGAAAATATTTTCCCAAGCTCTCTTTATAATGATTTAGTTTTAGTTTTGATAAATTGTCAAATTTGAACTCTAAATTACATCTCATAAATGATTTGCCTAAAAGTAGTTATTGAATGTCTAAGAGTTTCAAATCTTTCATCTTACTAGTGGAAATGGAATGAATTGAAGTCTTATCTATGAACATGGACTAATCAACCAAAATTTAAAATTTAATTATTTTTTAATTATACTATATTTCTTGTTGCCCAAATTCAATCTCCAAACAACAAAAACCTTATAACTTTTGAATCTTATATCAAAAATTCATTAACTTTATATTTTATACCTAAGGAAGTAAGGATCCTACTTTGGATTTTCTTAGAATTTGAATAAGCTCTATTGACTTCATAATTTAAATTTTTGCATGAAAGTCTTTTGATGGATGCTAATCATTTTAATTGAGATGTAAAGCTTTGCTTCAAATCATTCCAATAAATATTGCAAAATTTATAAATTTCTTTTTGATTTCAATGTCAAATTAGGAACCTAAAAATATATTTTAAGAAAATATGAACTAGTTTTATTTGTTTTTTAGATTTATACCTATACAAAAACATTTAAACTACTCAATTCCAAATAATAAAATGAAAGTTATGAGATGAAAATTTTATTTTGCAAGAAAAAAACTAAAGTAGAAAAAAATATATAAAGTCATTTTTTGAATTCAATTTTGAAATGTTTTCAAACAAAGACAAGAATAAACAAAAATAAACGTTTTTTCTTTATTAGAATATTTTTATTAATAGGATTCATAATTTTCAATTTTTTATAAAATTTATTAGAATTTTTTTTTCTTTCATAAAGTAATACATTCCACTTTATTATTGTTGTAAAGATGAATACAAATTTCTTTTATGTTTATATATATATATATACTATTTAGTTCCAATATATTTGATAAATTATACAAGTTTATGACGTATTTGTTTTTTCTATAAATTTTGAAAGGTAAAATGTTACTTTTAGGAAGGTCTAAAAAAGCCTCCATTTCAAATATTAGATAGTGCTTTCAAATCAAACTTATGCCCCAACCAATCATAAAAGTATGTAATTATACGAGGTTCAAAAATTGTCAACTTAAATAAGGATTTGAACTACATTAAAATATAGTTATTGGTCTACTTAAGGTAGAAATACCTAAAACAATCAAAATAGGCAATTCAACATAATTGAAGGTATTTTTTTGAATATATATATTTTGTAATAAATTAGCTATAGAAAATCATGAATAGGACATATAATTTCAATGAATATTTAAAGTAGAAGCTTCCTAGGCCACTTAAACCATCATATAACTGAATCTAAAACCCAAATCTAGAAAAATTAGTAGTCAATCAATCACAATCATATACGAGGATGGTATAATGACTTTTTCGGGGCACACTTTATATAGATACTTTAATAGAAGTCCATTGACTGAATTCAAGGACGACATTAATACATATTAATTGATGAAGCCTACACAACCATGTGTGGTCTAGATCACCTCTAACAACTTCCAATCTTCCTTCTACATCTCTACAAAATTAATTATAATAAATCTACTCATATCCAATCTTTTAAGGAATTTTGCAACAAATCATAAGCAATTTAAGGTATAACAAATTTTTCACATGTTGAAAGATAGGAAATATGAGGATTGCAAATTTTTCATAATTTTATTGTCAAAATTGAAATTACTATGAATTTTGGGAATCAAAAAAGTACTTGGAACAAATAGCCAATGTTTGGAGTCTTCCAATTCTGATCATTTAAGAACAACTTTTCTACTCACTACTTTGGAACACATATCATGATCTTGTTAATTAGTTTCAATTTTTTTTTTTAACATTTGAAGCTTCAGTTGGAAATTTCATCCAACCTTGGTTGAAATAATGCATCCTAGAGGAGTACAGGTTGGGTATGGGTCATGGTTGGCAATAAGTACTTCTATCTTAGTTAATACAAATTCTCACTTCTTATAAAAATACAATATCGAATAGTCATTAGGACTAGCTTTTTACAACCAAGACTTGAAGAGTTGGGACCATGGTTTTTTTTCATTTTTTACGGGGTGCCAAAGTGGCAATATAAAATTTAATAGCAATACTCCAAATTTCAACATCCATCCATATATTGGATTGAAAAATCTCAATTAGTACATATAATATGTCTATAATTCTAATTTCATCCACAATCTGGCGATTTCATCCAAGATTTTTCTTAATTTGAAGTTTCTTGACGAAATACTTCACATTTTGGTGCCATCCTCTTCCCAAAATTATTTTTTCTAGTGCAATTTGGCACTGGAGAGCCTAAAAAAAGCCCTAGTTTGGACTTGAAATATATTGTAAAGTGATCCTTAGCAATCACATAGTAAGGTAGGAAGTCCATAAATTGACCAAGTTCTAAAAGTGTCTTCTAACATATATATGTTTTGCTTCTTCAATGCACCATTAGATGTTTTTTGGGGGGTCTAGAGGACCATCTAGGCTTGTTCTCAATGTTGTTCCCCGAGCAATCTAGGAATGGCCCTTGTCAAAAAAAAAAATTTAAATTTAAAAATGCAAAAAAAAATTGATTTTTTTTTAATTTAAAAAAAGTAGAAAAGTGACATGGTAATCGTTGTGCCATGTCACACAACTGCTATAGGATAGTGTGCCAAGTTTGGAAACACAAATTTAGAGAAGGAAACTCATAGCCCTTCTAGGGGTTGAATCCTATCTTTAGTAATTGCATTTGACAATGTGCCAAAAATGAACATATCATAAAGTGGATGCCTTTAGAGAATTTTGTGATTCAAAATTCAAAATTGATAAGTAATTCACAAAAGGTTCACAAAAATATTAAATCATATGGACTAAATGCCA
Source organism: Pseudoscleropodium purum (assembly GCA_963969395.1). NCBI lineage: Eukaryota > Viridiplantae > Streptophyta > Bryopsida > Hypnales > Brachytheciaceae > Pseudoscleropodium > Pseudoscleropodium purum. Next base: position 7,411,615 of record OZ017801.1, read on the forward strand.
ATTCTATTTGCCTCTTAGTGAAAATATATTGAAAAACGATTCAAAAAGTCAACATTTCCCAATTGCAAATTAGCTCTTAATTGGAGAATTTATGGACCTTCTGACTTTATGTTATGGATTTGCCTATGTAAGTTACCATAGACTATGTAGATGCTATTTCTTCACACCTAATTACTGATGTATTAAGAAATACCCCCTACAAACAATTTCTTCAACAATAATGTAATTTTTTTCAAATATGTAATACAATTTTTCTAAGACAAACCCAAGGCAATTCCGTAAAGGTTCGTTCCAAAGGAAACTCAAATTAGCTGAGTGTTTTAGTTAGCTAATGTTACTTTGTAGGTAAATTGTGTCGTTGATCACAATGTATTAAAGTATTAGGTATAATTCATTTTTTATTTAGGAGTGGGAAAGAATTCTCTCTCTAATCTCTGTCCGATTATAAATAAAAATTTCTAACCACTAAGTCCATCTCGGTCTTATCTTAGAATAAAATATAAATCTAGGATATAAATTAGGGGAACCTGCATTCACAAATCTCATATTTTGAATTCACTGAAATATATTACAAATTTATTTATTTGCAATCTGCATCCCACAATATATATTCAAACTTTGAAAATTCGGTTAAACCAAGAATTCATTAATTATTTGTCCCAATTATAATTTCAACATCTAAGACGCTTTGAGCGCTAGTGACTTGATTACTTTGAGTAAATATAATGCACACTCTTTTTAGTGATTGAACACAACTAAGGACATCGCTTTGAGCGAATATATTGACACACATATGCTTCAAGCATTCTAAAATTTCCCTTGAGGGATGTAAATTTGCTTTGTTAAATTATTTAATGAATTTCAAATTCTTTTCTTTTTAAGGCTCCGGTTTTTATCCGACTACGAATCCTTCTGTTTTTAGCTTTAAACTTTCTCTATTTGCATTGCCTCGATATCTTGAAGCTTTTCTTTGTTCCAATATAATATTAATTCTAAATTATACTTACTTAATTCTAAATTATACTTACTTAATTTTGCACAACTACAAACAAATTCTAATGAAAGAATTTTAAATAAACATTTAACATTCAATCATGTACTCATGTTTTTCAATTGGAATACCATTTATTTAACATATGAATAATCATTCAATATTTAGAATATACATTAATTATTTATAATTGTTCAATAATTTTTACTTGCTAGAAATGTAACTCATTTTCTAACTTAAAATCAATCTCAATCCTTAACTTTGTTTCAAACATACATGTCCATTTGTGATACAAAGATATTCCAAACCTTTAAATAAAATTAATCACCACTCACTGGATTTAAGTTTCAAAATAAAATCTAATCTCTGAATCAATCAATTTCAAACCAATCTCTGGTTTACAAAAAGAAATTCCAATCACTAGAATTATTAATTATTAATTATTAAGTCAATTTTTAACTTAATATTTTGTTCTTCTTTATTTCAAATCTTGTTTTAAGCATTGACACAAAAATTCTTTTAAGAGATAAAATATAACCGATAGACAAACTTTACTTAAAATATATCAAATTCTTTTAAAGAGATTCTCCTTTATAAAATGCTCAAGGCAAAAAATACTTATTTATCATTTAAGTGAATATTAAATTATTCAATTTAATTGATTTGACATTTATAAAATACTCAAAGTAAAATATCATCAAAATTCAACTTCATGCTTAACCAATAATCACTATCACTTATGCGAATAAAATAACTAAGAATAACACTTATGAATTTATAAATTAATACAACAACAAAAACAACAAAAACACAACCTCACGTCCCGAATGCAATAAAAATTAAGGAGAGAAAATAATGAGAGAAGAGAAAACTATATATCACAATCCTTCCTCAAACACCCCTTCCAATCTCTTGATAAAAACTCGTCAAACTCACAACCGCTCAAGTCAAAAAGTCCTTTCACACTTTAACTTCAAATATCACCACATTCACACTTAATTTCCAAAAATCTTAAACATTTAACCAGTTTCACACTCAAAACAACAAAATTTTACTAAAAAGTAAATTGTGTTAACTACAAAATACAATGATGATAGACTAATATATGTATACAACTACAATAAAACATATGCAATGTGCAACTTTACATGTACGTATGTATGTATATCTTTCTAAATATATTAACTTCTATTTATAAAATTAAATCTATATTCATGAATTCATATTATTCGTATTTTTATTTTAGATCTTAAATAAAAGTATTCTAATAAATAAAATATCAAGATTTTAAGGGCAAGGGGATTATTTTTATTTTTTTAAGGAATAGTGACTCAATGCTTTGAATTTATACATAGAATTTTTGGTAGCTCCTAATCACCACCCTCTTCACATTAACTTTGGAACACCTACAAGGCCAAAAAAAGGCCATTGGATGATATTTAGCACATTTTTCCATCCAAATCTTTTGAAAGCCCAACACTATTGCAAGAAAGTGTTGTTGAAAACCCTCTCTTTGTGGAATTATTGATTTTTCAACATAGGAAGTTCCTAATTTGGTCTACAAATCAACATGTAGTATATTTTCTCAACTTCGAGTTTCTTGCTTTTGATCTAAATTTGAGCCACAAAAGTGATTTTTTTGAATTTGAGCTCAATTCTCAAAACAAAAATAACAATGTGCAATTTCTACTCCAACTTAAAATTTTGAACATTTCTAAAATTAAATACTTTATTGCACTTGAACTTTGGATTTCTTACCATGATCTATTGATTTTTTAATTATGGAAATACATGTTTTAATTTTGTGATATTCTTCACTAAATATCACATACATACATAGAAAATTCTCATATTTTTAAGAACTAATTTTGTATTTGATATGAATTTTTTCACTTTTTCCTCAAGAAATCCATGGTATTTTTGAATTCTTACAAAAATGAATCTAAAAATTGTATGAATTATAGATGACAAGTGACTTTGTCTTTGGGAAAAATTCAAGAAAAAATTGTCACAACCTAGGAATATATATATATATATATAGAATAAAGATTTTGGGTAACATGTAAAATTTTTTTTATTAAATTTAAATTACAAAATTGTCCATTTTTTTTATAAAGGGGGATATCCTTCAAGTTTCCATTATAATGTAGAATAATTTTAAAAAAACAAGGAGGGATATTAGATTAGATTGGTTGTCAATATTGTTGTATTGTATTATTTTCTATACTGAAGAAATTGTATCTAGACTTTAGTTGGGTGTAATTTGTTTCTTAAAATTGAAAGCAAAGTTATACTACTTAAAGAAATGATGTAATTTTTTGTGGTACAAAGTTTTTATATATGTGATGAATCGTATTCTTTAATTTAAACAATCATACTCATTAAAAGTTGATGGTAACAATGTTTTTGCATCATCAATGTTTTCAAATTCACAAGAGTTAGTATTGTAGACACAATACAAGAGCAAAAAACATGGCAAAAAACACACATTTACAAGTGCTACATTGAAAAAGCTTCAATGTAAACAAGTCATAGAAAAATTGAAAGGAATTAGTGTGATGCATCAAGGAAGGCTCTTGAAAAAATGCAAAATTTGTATACAATGTCAACTATTAGGTGGTGCCTCCTACATAAGTATCTTTGGACAAAGTGAATGGGCATCCTAAGTTCTAAGATCCTACATTATTTCTATTAAAAAAAAAATTATAAATAATTCTTTACACCTATATTTGTTATAATGCAAAAAATTGATTATCTCATCCAACAATATTTAAACTAATGAAAATTGCAATAATTGAGGAAAAAATCATATTAAAGATTCAAAATTGTTTTCCATGTGGATTTCTAATATCCCTCTATTGCCCTCCCCCCACCCCCACCCCCACCCCCCCTTCTCCCCATTGAGTTTTTTTCATTGAAAAGAATATGAATTTATTTTTGTAAAATTTTATTTTATGCACCTTCAAATAAGTTTTTAATGTGTTTTCAAAATGCACTACACATATTACATTTTTTTCTTTAAAAGATTTGAAGACAAAATTTCACCCCTAAATTTGGAAGGATTAAAGAAAGATTTGTATTTCATTTGAAGCATTTCGATCTTGAACTCTATGGTGAAATGCACTTTGATAATTTGAGCAAGTTAATTGATAGTATTGACAGTGTGATTCATCAAAAAAATCATGAAAATCTTAGCCTTGCTTTGGGCTTCAAAATCTCCTAGAACTTTAAAGTTTGATTCTAACCCCATAGTTTCTTGGTGTTTCTAGGCCCCTAAATCCTTCAAAGTACTCAAACCCAAAGCAAGGATAAAATCTTCATCTATATTTATTCATGAACAAATTCAACCACATGATCTTTTCATTAATTTGTTTAGAGTAGATATATCCTCTTCTAATTTCAGAATAAGAAACTTTACTAATTGCAAGATCAAAACGCTTGAATTCCCAAAAGAGGTTGTTATTTTTCAACTCTAACTATCCAAATCCTTTAGATTTCATCTTTCAAACCTTTTACACATTTAAAAATGTGTAAATCCTACAATTTGATACTCTCCATAATTTGTTGAAGAAATTAGTTGGAAATACTGAGATTGAAAATAGATAAATTAGTCAATTGTTGGCTTGGTCCTTTGTAGTATATTTTAACAAGCCATTTCTCAACAACCATAACATCTATTTGGGAATCAACTCTAAATTTCTATTGGCTCTAAAAACATAGACGCTAGCCATGGAAGTAAATCTAGGCTAGACACAAGATACTACAAATTGCTAGAGTGCATATTACGTGATGTAGCTCTAGTTCAGAAGTCGAAAGTCCGGTGCCAAATCTTACAATGGCATGGTTAGCATTCAAAAGCGTCAATGTAGAAGAAATCACCCGAAAGCCATTGGCACTATAAGAGATTGTGCATCCAGAAGTCAAAGGTTTGGTGTAAGATCTTATAGTGGTCTAGTTAGTATTCAAAGGCATCAATCTAGAAGGAATCACTAGAGAGTTAATGGTGTTGTTAGAGCATATACACCTACGTTTACTATACTTGGACAAGGGTGGGGGTTTGCCTGCAAGGGTTGGGAGATGGGGCATCTTCAATTGCCTCTCGTTGATATCTTTTTGTGATTTCGGGCGCAACGCCACATTTTTGTTGTAAACAAAAAAACTCCTTTCTTTGGTCGACCCAATAGTCTACCACGTAGTTGAAGCATTCGGTCCTCCTTGGGGTATACAACAAAGCTGAAGTAGATCCAGAGGCACTTGAGGAGCCTTGCAATAGTATTCTGTTTATCTTTTGATTGTGGTACTTCATCCCTACCCATTTGTACCTAGTTAATAAGGTGATTCCACTATACTCCACTAAGAAGGTGACTTCGCTATACACCCCACAGTCAATTGTGTCAATAACCAACTTCATCTTAGTAGTAGTGTCCGATTCCATATTTGGTTGCACCACAAAGTAGTATTGTGCATAGAAATGACTAGAGGCTTCAGAAATGTAGTAATGATCCCCGTTAAGCAAGGACTCTTGGTGCATATTTCTAATGACACCTCTTCTAAAGTGCAACTTCACGATAACATCCTCACCAATGTTATTGATCACCTGGGTCTTTGTCCTCATGTTTTTAGCAAAGGAGGATTGGTTGTCCGTAGCATGCGAGGTAGTCCCTTTTGAAGGGATAGTACGTAAAGAGAGAAAGGAAAAGGAAAAAAATGCTTCAAATTTTAATTTTTTTTAATTTTTATGAAAATAAAATTTATTTATTTATTTTGCAACAAGTGTATTTAAAACCAAAAAATATATATTTGTTGACAATTTCTTTCTTCTAATTCCCTCCCTTGAATTGGACATTTGTAGATATAAATATATAGAGGCACCTAGTGTTAGAGTTTGTTTTATAATAATAAATTAATTGAATTAGTTTTCTTTTATATTCAATTTTATTGTAAAATAAAAGTTAAAGCTTTCAATTTTTTCCTATCCAATTCTAGGATTTAGAGGTTGTAAATTCACCAACAATATTTACACTATATTTTTTTTTGTATGCTTGAGGGTCCTCATCCCACTCATAGAAAGTCTATACATTTCGACTGTTACTCCAGTGGTAGAGCATATATCATCATTGAAGAGGTTTTACTTGTAATCGTTGTACCAGTATTAGAGTATCTCTTACAACCCTCTAGATATCCCCTCCCCTCTAGAATTTGGATGAAAAGCAATTAATTCTAGCGTTTGTGAGGTCTGGCCTTGGCCCGGCCCACTTTAAAAGCCATTTCTACAAGGAGCACAAGCCGGCCTCTTCTACTAAAATTATCTTGGGACTAGCATGTCGTCATAATAAATGCAAATTGTGTGACTTGTGATTGGTTGGGAGCATGTTTTATGGAGTTGCACCGTTGGGAATACAAGCAACCATCTCCTCTTTGTTGGATAGATCTTGAATCATGGAGCAGGGAAAGTTGGAGGGCTACAGGAGATGCTCTTACAAATTAGGGTTTAGGGTTCATTAGTTGCTTACATTGACATCATTGCGTACATTTGTGACTAAATGGACTATGGAGATCATGTGGATTTGTTTTGTAGTTGCTCTCTAACACATGCTATAAGAAGCATAAAGGTAGGAGCTTATATCATTATACTAAAAAGTTCAAGATTGGAAAAATACAATGATATGAAATTTGAGGTCTTTATGTTGCAATGCATAGGCAAGGATTAGGGTTTATCTGATGTCTGCAGAATGAAACTGAGAAGGTTTTTTTTCTTAAATTGAAGAGGCCAGTAGAGATGTCCTAACCAAGCAGCGTTCAATGTCAAGGCGTGCTTAGCTTGTATTCTGAGACCTCTTCGCATTAAGTGCACGGAGAGTGTAACCTGTGTCTGCTGATTCATTCTTGGGCAGAGGGTTGCATCTTCTAACCAATTGCTTCTGGATCTAGCAGTATTTCAGATCAGGGTTACTAACGCTTTTTATGTATCCTCACTTTGTTTTGTGCTTTACAGAAATACCATATACCAAACCAGACACTACATGAGAATCTAGAGTTTGTAATACTTTTTGCAATGGTTTTGCAATGCCCACGAATTCTTGTTTCAATGACTTTGCAATGGTCTAATATGAAGTATTGCACTATGTTTGCTATGGTTAAGAATTTGCAACAGTTTAGAAATATTATAGCCTGGAATCAATGTCTAATAACATTTATATTGAATTACTCATAACTTAGCAATGGTTTCGCAATGCATTGTTTCTTTTTCGAGATCCAAACTAAGTTCCGTTACACATTGTTCCCTTGCAAAACCATTGCAAACGCCTTGCTGTTGTGTTGCAGTCACTGCTTTCTGTTGAAGTGAGATCTGAACGGAAGTAAAATCTGGTAAGCTTTTCCGATCCTTCGACAAGCCTCGTTTCTGATTTTTAGCGCTATTTCCCTTTTTGGGGTGCTGGGGATATGCTTCTACTCTCTAATAGTGACCCCATTCTTGGTGTGTGTCTGGTCTAATTTTGATCAATGTGTTGTGTTGCAGAGGTCAGAGTTGCCGAGGAACCTGCTACGGTGGCAGAGGATGATGAGTCTAATCACCGGTTGAAACGCTCGCAGCTCGAGGCAGTTGGTAGTGCTGTTGTCCCTTTAATGCCTCCGCTCTACCTTTGATTTGGGATAGGGAAATGTAGTATTTGGAATGAAGTAAGTGTCGATCTCACAGTAGTGAAAGCGGTTGCAGTATTGTGTGGAGATGTGGAGTAGGTGAATTGAAAGACCAGAGTATTTGGATGGAATCTCTAACTTTGTTAAGATTGTGCTTCTTGTCTGCAGCTGCAATCAGAAGAGGTTCGTAATATGCTTAGAGATCGAGAATTACAGGAGCTTATCTCCAAAAATGGATTCCACATCCAATTCAAGTTGGTAAAGTTTGTCCGAAGATTCAAAACCTTGCTTTTGCTTCCAAAGATTAACCGACGAGTGCCAAACATCTAGGGCCGCTTCACACATGGGCCCAAGTTTGAGAGTCCGTCGGCCTCAACCAATCAAACTTAAGAAAATCCCGACTTTGGCTTCTCCACCCTTCACACAAGGCGGCACAATCCAAAGTCCGTCGCCCTCTAAAGTGCCTACATAGAAGCCCAAGCTCCTACGTGGCAATGGCCTCACGACGGACTCTTGACCAAAGTTTGGGTCGCCACTTTGTGGCAATCCAAATTTTGGTTGAGAGTTCGTCAAATTGTCCATTTATTGCCCATTTCTTTGAACTCTCACCTAAAGTTTGGCCATGAACTCCCATGGCCTCTCGACTTGGTCGGCCCATGTATGAAGCGCCTCTTACTGTCTTGTGTATAGTGTATTATTTATATTGAAGTTCAAACATGCCTCTGAAGTTTGAAGTCCAATGGCTTTCTTGGTGATGGACAATCGACATTGCATTCAAACTCCTCTTCGGTCAGCTACGCTATGTTCCACTTTCTTGAGACAAAAATTCCAGCTTTGGATGGTAATTATTCCTAGTTTCTTTTTTTATCGTTCAGCAAGAGCGTCATTTTTTTCTGATGATATTCTGGAACTGGAGAGAGTGATGGAGGGACCATCTTTTTGAGGAGTTTACAGACAAGGTATGTACTGTACATTCCAGTGCTTTGTTTTGGAATTTTGTTTTGGAATTTCAAGTCAATATGTGCTCCTTTCAGCTTGCTGGTTTGTGGATGTACTGACACAGGTCTATTTTTTGTTATGCACAGCTGTTGTCAATTGTAAACTCTTTGGACGATGCTCCTGCTGCCCAGCTGTAAAGATGGTGGGTTGGTTGGTTGGTTGGGGGTATCGTATGCTTTATGTGAAGATGTTTGAACATCAGAACTGAAATCTTAGTGCGTTGGTCAATTTGTGCTTCAAAAGCATTGTTTGTGCATTTTGCTTCGCTTCTCATCAGGGCTTTTTTTTTTTTCATTTTTTTTAGGTGGTGCCAAAGTGCCGATATAAAATTTTACACTGGTGTTCCAAATTTCAACATTCATCTACATATTGGATAGAAAATATCACATTAGTACATATCACATGTCTATAATTCTATTTTCATCCACAATTTGGGAATTTTATCCAAGATTTTTTTTAATTCAAAATTTTCTGGCAAAAAACTTCATGTTTAGTTGCCATTTTGTAGCCAAATTATTTTGATCTGGTGCAATTTAGAAATAGAAAGCCAAAAAAAAAAAGGTTCTCATTTGAAGAGCAAGAGAAGCAACTTGCCAGACATATGAGGAACTTATGAGCATTCCTCTTGCGACAACATTTCTAAGACTGCAATAGATATTTCAAGGAACATGTCACTCAATCCTAGATATGGGATGCATTTGAAACCCAATCAATTTATGGACCTCCAACATAAGCTGCCGGGACGTTGAGATATCCAGCAAAGCCAAGCCCAAATAGGCCTCCTTTACTTGCCTCCTGTGCCACCGATGAAGACCCTTCCATGATGGTGCATTCAATCAACATAAACTCAACTAAAAAGTCATTTAAGTTCGCATGCTTTGAAAGGGACGGTGTTGGAAAAACGATCAGAATACAAAGGTACAAGAGGCTTTCTGCATTGCACCAACAGTATACATTATTTTCATGAGGTGGTCGTTTTTAGTGACTAAGGTAAGAGGTCCATAAAGCGCTCAGGCTCTAAAATCGCCCACCTCCTGCAATGTACATTATTTGTACATGCTGCTTTTTCCATTGAATCAGAAATGTACAAATAGTGTACATTTCAGGAGGTGGGCGATTTCAGAGCCCACTGCATCAGAACTTTAGAAATTCATAACTAATTCCGAAAAAATTCAAAAATTATGAAACAACTTGGACTAGATGCCAATTTCACTTGTCTTTCAAGGATAATTTACTGAAAAATATTTTAAGAAGTTTCACGTCTCCCAAAATCAGTTTCAGCTCTTAAATGGGTGATTTATGGACTGCTTACTCTTCAAAGTTCTAGGAAGATATATAGCAATGGAGAATTGAATTTTAACAAATCTCAATCAACAAATATATCAATGACTTTGTTTAAAATTAAAAAATAATCCAATTTAAAAAACAAAATAGATATTTTAGATTGGGTGTTTAATTGCTTTTAAACTTGAAGCACTTCTGATGTCCAATTTGAGGACTACAATGGTTTGAAATTTAGCTCTCTTTCTCATGGAGGTAGAAGTACCTATTTTGGATAACTTAAGCATTTCGGACTGGATGATGTGCAAAAGTCATGGGCAACTCAATTCAGTGTGTGCAAAAATAAGGTTGTGGAAGAAGAGTATAGAAAAAAAATTCTTTTTTTTCTATAATTGAATATTTTATTAAATACAAAAGTAAATTTTGCACTTGGACCTATTTCAATTTCATATACTCACCTATTGTAGTTAGCTCTGACACTTCTTCCTAGGCCAAGAAGAAAGAGAGATGAATGGACGAGAAAGTATAAACCAAAAATCTTTTTTAATGACTGTTGCATCCAATTGTTGTCCACAATAGGTTAGCCTACAAAGTAGTTACAGGGGCTTTATCTGAAATAGGTACTTCTATTTTATTGCTTGGATTGAAGCTATCAAATTTGTAGAGATACTTCATTGAGTTGTTGTTCTATCTAATGGTTTAATTGTATAATAGAGTCGTTGTTCCCAACCTAGCTTTGTTATTGAATATGTGTTGATGTATTATGGATGTTAAGAGACAAAACATTTGTAGCGAAGTGGAGCATATTCAAAGGGTGCATATTTTTGGAACACAAATTATACAGCTACAATTTTAAACCCATTTTTTTTGCAATTCAAAAAGTTTCTACATTCTAAAGTATGAGTTTAAAGATTTATGATTGTCATCTTCTGTAGACTATGGCTCAAGCTTTGTTTTTGATTGATGCCTATATAGATGTTGATATTGATAGTATTGGATATATGTCTATTCAACGTCCAAAATGTTTAGTATTTTGTTTTAGGAAAGGAAAAACAACAATTTGTTATTACAATAGCAAAGTTATTACAACTCTTTTGATTAGTTCTATGTATACAAAGACCGTGATTAAGACAAAGTGATGGCAATAAATCCACTTCATCATTTAAAAAGAATAGACAACTTTATTGCACCTCTTAGCCTTTGATGATTAGTTTTATAGCCATGTCGTCACTATTCAATGTAGATTAATCATTGAAATTTTATATTTTGGCATTATGGAACTACTTTGTCCATGAATGCACAAAATTGCTATGAATGAAAGAATGTGACTATTATAATCTTTATAGGAAAAAAATGAATAGAAATTGATAAATTAAAACAAAAAATCCAAGAGAAAATATTTATAATCGAAGGCATTCCTTAAAAAAGAAGATTGGAACAAAACTTGTAGAAGTCATTCACTTTTTACCAATCATTTGAGTATTTTTATTGTCCTTCAATTTTATGTATAATTGACATAGAGCAAAAACTTAGTTTGATATTGTTCAAATATGGAAAAAAAATTCTCTCTTTATTTATTTAAAAAATAGAATAAAAATTATTTAGTTGTAGATATTTAAAAAATATTACATATGTAGAACGTTGTATCAAATAGAAATATAGTAGTTCCAAATCTAAGTTTCATACCAAAAAATAAGGGTTGAAATAAAAATTAAAATGTTGAAAGTTGTTATCACATGATCCAATAAATAAAATATCATGTGCATTTTAATGTGACTAGCATAAAATGGAATGCATGAGTATAATATTGTCTTAGACGATACTCTCTTTTCCATATTTGATACAAAGGTATAGGCTCCTACAAAATTTTATCCACACTTCATTATAAAGTATAAGTTTTTTTTAACAAATCCCAAACTAATTACTACAATTACATTTTTATTTTAAAAAAAACCCTGGTGAATGAATGAATATGTGTTTCTTACAACTTCAAAAATAATCTTGGTATGCACTATTCTACTAAAATCCAATTAATAAAAGCTCTAAATTTGTCATGCATGGGAAGGTAAATAAATGAAGCCACAAGTTACAAACCAAAGGATGTCAAATCCATAATAATTTTACACTATATTGCTAAATGTAAATTGGGAACTCTCAACAAAGCCATGATTTTTTGGTAGTGTAGAGTTAGATTTCAGGGTTTAGGGTTTGACATTTTCATATGTATCTTTTTGGTTTAGGGTTTCTTCAATGATGTTCTCTTCTTCACATTAAATTAAAGAACCAATGCTCCGAGGAAGAAGTTTCTACAATTTATATTTGCATGCTTTGAGATATGATATGAACAATTGAAGAATGAAATTTTATGAATCTTCTCAAAACATGTTAAAGACAAATACATCCCACTTAAATAAATAGTCTTTGAGTTTTGGTAATAGGATTATTCTTGAATTCTAAACTATAGTCAAATTTATTAATGAATCCTAAAACAATTTACAATAAAAGTACACTTTATAAAAATGCCATAATAGTCTCAATTTTTTTGGAATTCCATCTGATATGTATACATAAACCAAGGTGTGTTTCAAATCACACTATTGATACATAGAAGGAAGCAAAATACTTCTACAGTTCAGTTGATTCTTTCATAAATGTACATTAATGATGCATTAAAGAAAGTAAAATATATCTATTCATCAGAGGTCCCTTTCATATTATGGTCAATATTGGAGCCGATATCTATATGCTACTAATAACTTGTATAGCAACGGTCATAGCATTAGTTTTGCACATTCAATAGTCTTTTATGTGTTGGTTTAGGGAGCAAGAGTTGGTTTGAAGGTATATATAATCTAAATCAAATTAAATCAAACCATTGAAATTATATTCAATTGTTCATGTTTGCTTCAAAAAATGCTAAAGTTACTCAAATTAGGTTTTGAATAGGTCAAACTATTGACATTAGTTTACATCGCATTGATAACATTTGACTCATATTATTCTAATGAAACTCAAATTGCCCAAATTAGATCAAATGATGTTCAAATTGCTCAAATTAGATCAATTTATAAACATTAAATTCAAATTCAATCAAATTGTTGATATTAAGCTTAAATTAGGTTAAATAGCTCCAATTTGGCTCTAATTTCATCAATCTCTTAAATTTAAGTTTAATTGAAACTCAAATTGTACCTAATTTATTCAAATCAAGCTCAAATTAGGTCAAATTGTTGACATTAAGCTCAAATTAGGTTATATTGTTCCAATTTGGCTCTAATTTTGTCAATCTCTTGAAATTAAGTTAAATTAAAATTCAAACCATACAATTGAAACTCAAATTGCACAGTTTGTTCAAATGAAGCTCAAATTGTTGGCATTAAGCTCAAATTAGGTTATATTGTTCCAACTTAGCTTTAATTATGTCAATCTCTTGAAATTAAGTTAAATTGAAACTTAAATTACATGATTTGTTCAAATGAAGCTCAAATTGCTCACATTAAGTCAAATTGTTGATATTAAGCTCAAATTAGGTCAAATTGCTCTAAAAATGTTGCAATTGCTCTAATTTGGCTTTAATTATGTCAATCTTTAGGAATTAAATTAAATTGAAACTCAAATTGTACAATTTGTTCAAATAAAGCTCAAATTGCTCACATTAGGTCAAATTGTTGACATAGAGCTCAAATTAGGTCAAATTGCTTTAAGAATGCTCTAATTGTTCCAATTTGGCTTTAATTATGTCAATCTTTTGGAATTAAGTTAAATGAAAGCTCAACTTACACTCATATTGTTCAAATGAAGCTTAAATTTCTCCTATAGATCAAATTGTTCCAAAAATGCTCCAAAAGTGCTCCAAAAGTATTCCAAGATTGCTCCAATTGCTCCAACTTGGCTCTACTTCAACAATCTCTCGTGGTAAATTAGATTTAAACTCAAATGACATTCAAATTGTTCAAATGAAACTCAATGTTCAAACCACCATTCTATATATGAATTCAAATTTGCTCAAAACAAATGTAAAGAAGAATTTTCATTTTTTACTTTGAAATTCTTCCACAACATGCATTCAAGGAGTAAATTTGAAGCCCTTAAATTTTCCAAAATTTTGATTGCATAGTTAAAAAGTTATTGTATAACATGTCATTTTCAATGAAGTTTCAGGCAACTTCGGCAGCTCAAAAAAATTCTTAAATTTTTTTTTCCAAAAATAAAAGTTTGAAATTGATTTTTATAGATTTATATGTATGTGGAAAGTCTTTAACCATTTCATTTTGATTCATGAGATGAAAGTTATGGGAAGTATTAGTTTGTGGATAGATATGAAATTTCTACTTTGAAATAAACTTTAAAGTCCTTTATTTAACTCGATTTGCAATATTTTTGAAAAAAAACAAAACTGGATTGTAGATTGTTTATTATAATAGTATTACCATTGCAATGGACATTTTTGAATTTCATAATTAAATTCTTAACAATTGAGTGTTTTGAATTATTCTCTACTTCTTTCTACTTACTATTTTTTTCCTACATGTTGTACAATTCCAAATGATTTGAAAATTTTCAAGCATATATCCAACTTACTTTAAATAATGAATCCAAAGAATAACTACCATTTTAGATGTTTATTCATACAAATGAACCCTTGTGAAGTGTAGCTGCCTCAGCTTTTACAAGGCCCAAAAAAGAATTTGGTTAATTCAAATGCTAATATCTTGCAATCTACATGGTGGAAAATTCTAAAAAAAATTAATGTCTTTTCAAATTAGCATAACATAAGATCCAATGGTTATATGTGTTCAATAATTTCTTTCCTAAAATTTGGTACTTATACTAGAAATGACAATTTTAGAGCGTTTTTGGTGAAAACATAGTCAAAACCTTTAGGAGTTGAATTTCTAAATGTTGAAGCTACATTGGGAACTTTAATTAAATATCAGCATCAATGTGCCAACCTTGCCTTGTAGTTCTAGTAGTTTCCATTGAGTTTATGTCATTTTGGACATGTTCGGAATCTTCAGAAGTTTGTTTTTTTAATTTAAGAAAAAAAATTTAATTTAAGAAAAAAAGGCCCTGCAATTTGTGCACCATGTAGCAATTATGTCAAGGCTGGGTTTGAACGTCCCAGAGCCTCCATCCCTTATTTGTAGACTGCCCCTTGTGTTCTTAGAACCTAATGTCAATCCTGACCCCCTAGTCTTCAAATTTTATTTTCTAGTTGGAAAAAATTGTTGTGGTAGAAGGGTCTAGGAGGAAGGTCTCCACATACACTTCTTTATTTGAATTTTCTTTGAAGAATTTATAAAATTCTAAGAAATGCTCCACGTAAGTATAATTTCAATAGACTACTATCTTTTAGTAATTTTTTCCTATATGTTCTCCAATTTGATAGTGTTTGAAAATTTTCAATCATTTAGAAAATTTGTAAAGAAGCATTAGTATTTTGGAAATTTTTTCATGTGAATTTGAACAACTGAAGTGCAGCTGCCTTGTTCTAGGGAGGGCCCAAAATTTTTTATATCACTTCCGATGCTTATATCTTTTAATCCACATAGTAGTAACGTTTGAAAATTTTGCCACATCTTCTTCAACCAGCATTCTACAAGATCCAACAATTACAAGGGCCCAAAAAAGTTTAAAAAAAATTTGGTACTTGAACTAGAAATGGTAGTTTTGGAGCGTTTTGGGTGAAAATATAGTCAAGGAACTTAAGGGATTAAAATCCTCTAAAACTTTGGGGTTTGATTTGAACCCCTAAAGGTTTTCAATGTTTTTAGTCCCAAAATTTCCATGAAGTTCTCAAATCCAAAGCAAGGCTAAAATCTTCATCTATATTTATTCATTAACAAATTCATTCGTAAGGCCCTTTTTCTAATTTGTTAGAGTACACCCTTTTAAAATATTAGAATAAGAAACCTTACCAATTGCAAGATCAAGTCATTGGATTAAAAAAAAAATAGTTGTTTTCAACTCTCTGCAAATGTTTAGGTTTCATCTTTCAAGCTTTTTACATAAAAATATAAAGATCCTACAATTTTTTATTCTCCCTAATATGTTGAAGAAATAAGTTTGGATTACTTGTAAAAAGTTTCAAACAAAAAATATTTCATATTCATGCTTGAAAATAATAATCAGTAAAAAGAAGTAGAGTGTGAATTAAAATACTAAATTGTTAAGAATTTAGTTATGGAATTAAAAAAAATGCCAATCCCAATGGTTGTCATATTGTAATAAAAAAAATCTACACCTACTATGTAACTATGTTAATTTTTTTCAAAAATATTGAAAATCGAGTTAAATAAAGGACTTCAAAGTTTATTTTAGTATAGAGATTCTATCACTACCCAGTACCCACAAACTAAAACTCCTCATGATTTTCATCTATTACTTAATCAAAATGGAATGATTCAAGGTTCTCTACATACAAATAAATTTTGAAAACCAATTTCAAATTTTTATTTCTTAAAATGTTGATTTTTTAAGAATTTTTTGGAGATGCTCAAGTTGCCTTCCAAGCAATAAAAATTACATATCTTGCAATAACTTTTTAACCATGTAGTTCAAAGTTATAAAAATTGTTGCACCTTAAAGCTACTCCTAAGGTACATGTTGTCTAAAAATTTCAAAGAAAAAAATTAACATTTTATTTGTAGTGAATTGTCCAAGATCACTATTTTACCAAAATACATTGTTTGGACCTTTAGGGATTAAGACTTGGTTGACTACACATAGAGTTATCCATACTATTGAAGAAATGATATAATTCTTGAGCCAAAATATTAACCTTTAAGTGGTGTGCATTGAAATTTGTTTTGTGGCGTATGTGAGAGAATTTTTTGAATACAATAATCAATAATGTAATTTGCAATAGATTGGTACATAAAATTTTTTGAGTATAATATTAAACATCTCAGTATGAAGACTCCAATAAATTTTATTATTATTTTTACATTCCTTAATATTTTTTTAAGACTCTTGTATGCTTTGAATGCCTCAAATGGAAAAAAAACTATCTAGGCACTAGAATTATCTTCTTAAAAATAATTCATGTTGGTTAAGTCTCATGCACATTTTAGCCTTTGTATTAGACATGCCTACATTCAAATCAATCTAAGATGTTGTCTCTTTGTATCAAGATTTTGGTGCCACCCTTGCACTTCCAAGTTGCAAAGAGGGCTTAAAACTATTTTAGCACAATTTGAGGTGCAAATTAATTTTTTGACCCTTCATTGAGTCTTGTAAGTGCAAAGATACTTAGAATAGAATTAAATACCTAGTATAAGGAGAAAACAACTCAATGTGATTGCCAAGCTTAACAATTTAAAGAAAATAGATGTCATTTTTTTGAATTTTTGAATTAAATAAATAAATAAAGGACTTTTTATTTATTAAAAAAACATTCTTTTTTCCTATTCTAAGCATATTGATAAATCAAATCTTCCCATTGGTATTAATTAGTGAGCAAGGAATATGACTTTAACCACTAGATATGGTAGAGCAAATGTGGCCATGCCTTATTGCCATATAAGAAGTTGAATCAAAATTCAAATATAGCATAGAATAAGATTTGAAGGAAAGTCCAAATGAAAAGCACCATTTCAATGATTTAACTCCTGAAGGATTGAAGCACATTTGGAGTAGAAATTGTGAAAAAAATTGCCACTTTTTAGGGCAATGAGAAAATATATATTTTTTCAAAATTCAATTAAGTATATTTGTATAGACCACTACAGGAATGTGTGAAAAAAAATTCAAAAACTTTAAGTATATGGATTGAAAGATAATAATGTTTAAAATTAGAAGAAAAAGTGTGTTTATGACTACACTAAAATTGGTAAATAGTGTTGGTACACTAATTGTCAACAATAACACTAATTGTGATTTGCAAGATTAGTGTTAGAACATTATTTATCCATTCTAACACTATTTTAGCTCTATAGTAAAATTTGGTCATTTCAACATTTTTACAAGAGTGCATTTAGTGTTAGATGGGAACAAAATACAAAAGTTGCAATGAAATGTTGAAATAGACAATGAAATGTTGAAATGCTGAAATTTTTCATAGTGTATGTATAAGTTGCTAAATATTGCAACAATAAAAAAATACAACATAATAATGCCAAGCTACAACAAATCATTGCTTTTCTAGCATAGGACATATTGTCACAATCCACCTCTTAATTAACATCTTCTACATAATTAGCAGCCAATTGTAGAAAAAATGTTTTCCAAGATTTGTCAACTTTCCTAACCATTGTCCATATGCTTGGGGTATATTTTGCCAAGCATTTTGTTGTATCAACTCAATTTTCTTGGCTTCCCACTGTCTTGTCCATGCATCTTTGATTTTTGAAATGAGGAATGAATATGCTAGTTGGTAAAGGTGCGTAGAACATAGAGGTAGAAATTAAAAAACTATGTTTTGGGCAACTAAGACTACATCCAATCTAGAGGTTATATTATAGTTGCTACAATTATCAAGCCATATGATCTTCATGCATTGATGAAGATCAGCTTGATATGCATGAGGTTCCAAAAAATATTCAAGGAAGACGATTTGGTCCATCCAACCTTTAGGGCCCATTCTATAAGAAACTCTTGGAATATTATCAATCAAACCCCGTATAGGATAGCTTCTATTTTCATTTGAGAAAATGAGCATAGGAGCTTCTATTGTGGCACGACGGTTGCTTGAAATGCGAGCCATCATGGTCATGGACTCCCTACCTAAAACAACTTCAACGTATTTAACACTAGTATCTCCTCAAAATCCTAAAGTTTGGCCATTGTCAAGATTGACAACGAAATGCGTTTCATCTAAGTTTTCCATGAGATTTTCATTAAATTCCTTGGATAAAAATCCCCTTTGCAAGACCCCCAAATGGTAGGTAGTTTGCATTTCAATTTGAAGCTCTTTTTTTGGGCTACAATTCAAACAACCACATTAGGATAGAAGGACTATATTGTGGTTATCCATGAACTAATGGACCCAATTTGCTGTGATTTTATTAACCAATAAAATATCGTTTTGGGGATCAATAGAATGAGTTGTGAAAATGGAATCAAGAGCTATAAAAATGGAAAGGGGCAATTCTCAAAGTAAGTGAGAAGAAAATTTGACACTTGATTTGCAGAGGTGGTTGAATTTTTCAAGTAATACAGGGTACAAATATTGTACTCATTTGCTCTTTTTTTGCCTCAACCTGGTCTAGCTTTTGGAAAATGGCGCTTCCTTTTGTGCAATCAACTTCAACTACAAAAGAATGGAGTAATGTGGCTTGCAACATCTTTATGGAATTAATGATGTTACTGCCACCTGTTGTTGGTTTTGATGAGGTTGGTAGGATGTTGGCCATAGGAGTGTTCCGGAAATGCTTGAATGACTCGAGGATAGAGGCCAGTGAAGCCGTGAATGGCAATGTCCTTGACCATCTAAAAAGTGACAAATCGGTGAGTGGCAAGGTTTAAAACTTGTTGAAGACAGTGTAGAGGGATATTGGGAGAAATCATGGCAAGTAGGAGGCGGTCCATGGCCGGCTACAAAAGTAAAAAAGATGTGGTAAAAAAATGGCTGACCAAAATAAAAAATAGTTGTAAAAAAAATGACAACCAAATTTTTTTTAAAGGAAATAGAGGAGAGAAAGACAAATCCAATGGTGTCATCCAATGTTCAATTTCATACCTCAGGAAAAAGATAGCAACGAGAGTGTTTGAAATCGAGGTGGGAATCCATGGAGTATTCCCCCCCCCCCCCCCCCCCCCAAATCTCTTCAAGGCAGTAAAAGAGTGATGGATTAGAGAGCTCTCCACCTCCCCTCACAATCTCTTCAAGGCGGTTACCGGACAAGAGAAGGGTGGGACAAGGAAGCAAGCCAAAAGAGAGTTCTCAAGGTAAAGGAGGCAAAAAAAGAGTTTCCCAGGGAAGGGCAAAGTTTGACAATCGGAGTTAAATGCCCCAACACTATTTACACTTAAGTTAGAAAATAGTTTTGGAGATAAAAAACATGGAACATCACTAATTATCACCCAACATTATTTATCAATTTTTGTATAGTCCTTATTTGATAGGGCCAATAGACTTTAACTCTTGCAAGTGAGTTTTTTAAACTATCATATACAATTATGGTTAAATTTTTGGCATTTGCATCTTGTATCATGTAAATTACACACCTACCAAATTTTAAAATTTGAAGAAGAATTTTGCACATGTTGCCTAAAGCTACCTGGGCTAATCTAGAAGTTAAGAATAGCCTAACCTTTGATCCAAGCATTCGATCAGAAAAAAAAATCACAATCCCAATGAAGGGATACATATGTACACCTTGTGTCAAAATTTTGTGAATGTCCAACCCAAATTGACTTCATGCATAACTATTCGAGGTATCTTGCATTTGTTGAAGGATTACTTGATCATGTAGAGGTTGAAGGACAATTCCACTAAATAAACTTTGATGTTCTACTCAATGAAGATATATTGCCTTACCCTTTTCACTTGACTACATGCTTTTTTTCATTTTTCTTTATCAAGTGCCAAAGTGGCAATGCAAAATGTTATAGTAGTGCTGCCAATTTCAATATGCATCCACATATTAGATAGAAAATATCACATTAGCAAACATCACATATTCATAATTCTACTTTCATTCACAATCTAACAATTTCATTTAAGATTTTTGAATTTTTTTTAAACATCAACTTGATGTCTCACTAACAATTTCATCTAAGATTTTTTTGATTTATTTTTAACATCAACTTGATGTCTCAGTATAGGAAAACCCAATGACAACAAGATGTGGTCACCTGAGCATTTCCAACCCAATAACCTCAGCTGTACAAAGTTGTACCATCCAGAGGAAAAGTTCAACCGTACCGTACCCCCAACCCCCACCCCCTTCTCCTCTCTTCCATATCCATATAATTGTATTTGAATCCCTAAAGGACCATGGGTATTTTCCAAGAGAGATTGTCAGAAACTGCGGCCTTTTTTAAAAAAAATTGGTCAAAATTGAAAATTACAACTTAAAAAAGAAAATTCAACTCTACGAAAGTGTAGTAGACTACTATCGTATGTCGATGTGTGGGAAAAAAAATTCAGCTCATTGGACCAAGTGCATTGAAAGATGAATATAATGATTGAAGTGAGAAAAAACAAATTTTTTTTTTTTTTTCATTCTTACAAAATGGAGTCATCAAAATTTGAGCCCTCTTGGATTCAAATTTTTTCCTCGAAATAATAATGAGCATTTACATCATTCATTGGGATCTCTTGTTAGGTACACTCATACAAATTTTCAAAAGCAACAAAGGGGGCTACCTTGTTCTAAGTCACCATGTAATACAAGGAGGTCAAGTGTAGTATATTTTTGCTTATATCTTGTAAATATATATATAATTTATTTCAATTTCATCATACAAAAAATGCAGATTATAAAAGTCAAGCATTGGTTTGGATGAATGAGAAGTTGTGTGGTCAAAAATGCCCCTAAGTAGAACCTTTTTTATTCATCATCCAAAATTGGGACATCATAGCACTAATGGGTTCACTTAAAGCCTCAAAGTCTTCCCCTTCAAACAACAACTAATGGAGCATCCTCATTTCAACCAATATATAGGCTCTCCAAATGTATTTCTAACTTCTGATTCATAAACAATTAGAACTTGAAATTACTAACATTGGAAACACTTCTAAAAGTACGTTGAATAGGCATAAGAAAATTCAAATTCAGATTTAGCCAATCACTTCAAAAGCAAGATAAATTCAAAAATTGTAGAGGCTTTGGCAAATCAATCTTACCACAACAAAATTTGACCAATTGCACTCCATATTTGGAATGCAATCAGTAGCCAAATTTTGCTTTAGTATGCATGATTTAAAGTTTATGCTTCTAATTTTGAGGAAAATTCAAGCAAAGTCTGTAATTTTTCCTTACTATAATTAAGGGGAAAGCAATGAGTCTTCTTCTTCTGAATTTTTTTTTGAACAAATGGCTTCTTCTGATTTTGATCCTCATCACTGCTGGATATTGGGTACACCAGGATTCCAAAAGTTTGGATTGTTGATTGTCTTGGGTCTTCCATTTTGTTCCACCTTTCCCCTTTTTTTTATGAGATAACAAGCGAATTGTATACGATACAAAAGTTTCAGAGCACCGTATTTTTTATTGCTTCAAAAGGAAAGCTGAGAGTTGGGCATTTGATGGCCCCAGGCATTACAAAAAATTTCAGCCCTCAAGAGAGGTCTGCGAGTTTTGAACCTCCAGTGCAATTAAAGAGGAATTTAATTTTTAATTTTTAAATTTTTTATGAAAGTATCTCATGTGGCACTACTTGTGCCTCATCAGCTCCACATAAGGTTTTAATATTTTTTCAATATTTTATTCAAAAGTTTTATTTTTCTGTACTTGCATTATGGGGTGCCAGAAAACAAAACCTTAACGGCCCTCATAGGGGTTCAGATTTTTCCTAATGCAAGATGCTAAACCCGTCCCACCAAGGGTGAAAACGCAAGATGTTTTATCCTTGGAAAAAACACTAAATTTTTTTTATTTTTTACAAATTTTGCATTCATATTTGAAATTAGAGACCCCAAATTAGTTGAGAGGGTTGAAGAATGTATCCTAGACACAACTCATAATAGGGGGCCTTTTTTTACTTCTATTCCCACTAAACCTCAAAATTACCTTACTCAACCTACTTTGTGGGCTAGATTTAGTGTCATGTTGGCCCTAGTGAGGTCTAACTATGCTCATATTAATAGTTAATTCATTGAAAACCAAAACCATGTGCTATTTGGAATAAATTGGCTACCCCCCAAACTGCCACTTTTGCTATTGTGAAAGCCTAGTTACTATTATTAAACTAAACTAGTCAAAATTTCATATTTTCTTATTAGCAAATGAAGGGAGGTTCCAATGCACCAAAGAATGTGACATTTGGATATTGTATGCAAAAGTTATGAAGGATCAAGTCCTTTAATTTGGGATAGAGGTTCTAAAATTGTTTCCTCAATGACAGATGTAAGTAACATTTTGCCATTGTAACTAAATGAAAGTAATTTTGTTAATTATTCAAAAGGTGAAGTGTAATTAAGTGTTTTCAATTAGTTAGTCATAAAAAAATTTGGATTTATTTGTGAAGATTTGAAATTATCATGATTTTTGAAGAAAATGAGAAGAAAATTTTAATTCAGAATTCAGAATAAAACTCATTCCATGTGATCAGATTCTAATATAAAAAAACATTTTCATGTAAACTATAATTTTGTACTATTCTATAATTAGAACTAACCAGTAAAAGAGTTTATAAGCATGGTAACTCATATTTGAAATGTAAATCACTCAATTTTATAGATTTTCAAATTTTGAATTGGAATAGCATCTAGAATTTGTAAACTCACTAGTGAAGCCCATTTTAGAAAAAATATTCACTTGACGGTCAAAATTGAGATCAACAATAAGAATCTTAACCCTTAAAGGACCAAGGTGCGTTTTTTGGCAACATAACTTTTTTGGGCAAGTGCGTGTGAGTGGAGATTTTCATATTTTTGGCCCAAATTTTAAGAGAAGGTGTAGACAAGGATTATCTTTAATGTGCACTAAATTTCAGGACATTTGGAAATATGAGTCAAAAGTTATGGCCTAATACGTAGTTTGTTTCTCAACTTAGGCAATCCGGACAGATCCGAAAAAATCACTTTTTTCAAAAATAAAAATTTGAAATTCATTTTTTAGATTTATATGTATGTAGAAAGCTTTGAATCATTCTATTTTGATCAATGAGTCAAAAGTTATGAGGTGTTTTAGTTTGTGGGTAGTTATGGATTCTCTACTCCAAAATAAACTTTGAAGTTCTTTATTGAAGTCAATTCTTAATATTTTTGGAAAAAAATTAAAAATATTAGGGGAATATTTTTTATTACAACATTATAACCATTGGGATTGGCATTTTTCAATTCTGTAACTAAATTATTAACAATTTAGTCTTTTGATTCATTCTCTACTTCTTTCTACTTACTATTTTTTTCCTATATGTTGTACAATTCCAAATGATTTGAAATATTTCAAGCATGTAGCCAACTTGCCTTGAAGAATGAACCAAAGAGTTGCAACCATTTTGGACATTTTTTCATAAAAATGTGACCTTGTGAAATGCAGCTGCCCGTTTTTTAGCAGGGCCAAAAAAAGGCTTTTTGTCAATTGAAACGCTTATATCTTGCAATCTACACGGTGGAAATTTCTGAAAAAATTTCCACATCTTCTCAAATTATCATAATACAAGATCCTATGGTTGGATGTGTCCAAAAATGGCTTTAAATTTTTTTGGAACTTGTCCTTAAAATGGCAGTTTTGGAGCAGTTTTGGTGAAAACATAGTGGAGGAACTTTAGGATTTAAACTTGCAAAATGCACTCATGTGAATGATTTTATGACATTCAATATTTAGAAATTAAGCCCCCAATTAAGCCCCATATATAATCCATAGTGGTCTATACTTTGATACGGAGTTCAAATTCCATAACTTACAACAAATGATTAAGACAACATTCCATTTCTATGCATTATTATACACACAAAAAACATATTAATAGTGAAATGTTAGATGTGCACCTATTTTACATGATTATTTAATTACCACCAACCCCCTTTTTTTGGCACCATGGGACTATATTGTACCATTTCAAAATAAATTTATACTTTTTGCTAGATAAAAATAATATTTTTTTGCTAGAAACTCTCTATTTCTATTGAAAATGTGAATGAAGTTGCCAAATTTGGATGAAAAAGTGTTTAAATATGATTGAAAAGTGTTTTGGTCCAAAAGATGGATGAATGAAGAGATACAATGCTTCACCAAATTTTTTAAGTGATTGCCATCCCGTCACTTTCTCAAAAAGTAAAAAAAAAAAAGCATTGATTACCACCAAGTGCACTTCTAGCTACTTCCAAACACTTCCATTTTTTTTTCCCTAATACAGAATGCTTTTTAAATGGGTACTCAAATAAAGGAATTATTTTTTTCATAATGGGGAATGTTCTACAAATGGGTAGCTACTAAAAAAAACTGCATTTTTTGCATATGAAAAAACATGTGAAGCTCAAACTTTTGACCCAATCATCCTCTGCAGCAGGATACTCAATTGCCATACAAAAATTCATTTCAACTGCATCAGAAAATGTTTTTGTTGCTTTTGTTGTATGAATACGACTCACCCCACTCATGTGTGGCTCAGACTTGAATTTCTTTTCAGAAGTCTTTTTCTTACTAAAAT
The DNA here is from genome assembly GCA_963969395.1 of Pseudoscleropodium purum. Taxonomy (NCBI): domain Eukaryota; kingdom Viridiplantae; phylum Streptophyta; class Bryopsida; order Hypnales; family Brachytheciaceae; genus Pseudoscleropodium; species Pseudoscleropodium purum. The sequence goes on from OZ017801.1 coordinate 7,436,792, forward strand.
TTTTGCAACCAGATCTGAAAACATTCCAAGAGAGGAGGAAAAGCTCTTTGAATTGAATTGGGAATTACACAAGAATTGATGTTCAATGATCATCTGTGTACGGCCCAGAACTGAGTCATCATCATGCCTTACATTCTTCCGCTGTCAAAAATGTACAAATAATTGCATCGTTGTAGAATCTACACAATGAAATACAAAAGGAAAAGTAGTATTTTAATTTTTTATTTCATACAAATTTTGAAGTTCAATGTTTCTTTGGGTTGTGAGTTGGAACGTCATGAAACAAAGATTGTGCACCCCTCCTTGTTGAGGTTTTTTTGATGGTACTAAGAACATGACCAAGGAGATGCATGGTTTTGGAGATCTCACCGTCGCAAACAAACAAAACAAGACAAATAGCCTCATTTAATAAGTAGGTACTAATGTGCCATGTATTGTTGCCACAACCAAAATGAAAGTGAAAATAATTTTCAATTTTTTAATTTCAGAAAAACTTTGAAATTCAATATCTCTTTTACACTCACTAGAAGAAAAGCATGTTGGAGTCGACATGTTTTTCTTCTAGTGATTGTAGGTTCCAACACCACGAAACAAAGCTTGTGCACCTCTCTCTTCAAAGAGAGTTTTTTTTGGTTGGAAGTGGACAAAATTGCCTTCTATAGAGTCTTCCTTCGTTTGCATCAACTTCAGTTTTAAAATTATAGTCAATTTGATCTCTTCAAAAGCATGAAGTTCTTTAAAGACTATTGATAGGTATAGAAGACTATCATCTTTGATGTTACAATCTTGTAAAGAGGATATTTCATTTTGAAGCCATCCTCCATTAAAAGTTAGACATTGGTAGTTTGTTCAAGTCCACTTTCTTCCATTAGCCTTTTTTCTTAACTGTTTAATAATTATTGCACTTGCCACTTTAATATCCCCTTGAATTTCCCAATTATTATAAATAAAGTGTTTCATTGATATTTAATTTTTTGGGTGCCAATTCAAGGGGTGTTCAACAAGATGAAAAGTGCAATTTTGACCACTTATGTGCATGTGATAAAACTCAAGGACCACCGTACAAATTGGTTCTGACGCGTAGGTATTTCATGAATTTGGTGACACAATCATACTTCTAAAATGCAGTCATACTGCCATCATAAAAGCACAAAGGAAAAAGAAAAAAAAAAAAAAAGAAGAAGCAGAATCTTCATAGCCAGCCACCCCCGTACAGCAGGGACCTTATTAAAAAAACCCATCCCGACCAATCGAAGCCGTCCAAGACTCTCCAATGGGCGGACACGATGCATTACACCGCGTATCAATACGATGCGAAACGTAAGATCGTGGTTTAGGCCCCTCCGTCCGATCCCGAATCGAACGGGTACATAAGTCTCGGAGTTTTCTCGGCAATCTTCCGGAGGACTAGAGCATTCCTCGACTTGCAGGGGTCTTGCGGTGGGGGTCTTGGGTCGGGGTCTTGGCATGCGGCTGTTCCTCCTTCTTTTAGTGCCCGTCTTCGTGCCGCTGCACAAGAGAGTCACATGGATTTTCCGGCCAGGGCTAGTGGAGAGCATCTGCTGCAAGTTTTGGAACTGAATTGATAGTTTTTCCATTTTTGAAATCCTCTTGCAAAATTCTTTTGGCCGGTCTCTCGGTGAATTCACGCGAAGTCGGTGGAGGTTCCATGCCAGGAAAGGCTTGCACGTTTTTCAGTTGGATTCCTGTGAAGCTGGCGTTTCAATCCGCGGCAGTGGAATTTTTGGGATCCGGTGAGAACGGGGTCGAAGTGGAAGCTTGTGAAGGAGGTGAGTGCCGAGGTGTGGCTGGAGTTGGTTTGTGAATCGCTGGATATTAATTGTCTTATTCAGGCTTTTCTTGGGATTCATTGGTTTCTTGCCAGGGGTTCAATGGCTCCATGAGTCCTGGGATGCATGGTTGCTGTTAAATCGATGAGAGTAGTTAGGTCCAGAATTTGAATTTCTTCGTGTATGCCGTTCTTTTTTGATGAGTTGAGATTTCCAAAAGAATTAGTAGACGCAGGATCGAAACTCTTGATCAAGATTCACAGGTACGGTTTGAAGATAGTTTTCCGAGGTTCGAGAGTGCAATCAGTAAGTGCTCTGGTCGTTTGGGATTAGAATTGACGCCATAGCGGAATCAGCAAAATTCCCACTGATTCCCTTCGTCAAGAATGTCCTTTTATCAATTATGCGCGCTCCATGTGTTCTCAGACTCCCGGCTGTGATGTTCATGGTTTTCTTGCTGCCTTTCGAACAACAGACTTTTGGAACGAGGTGTATTCTTGAGATCGAGTGAACTCATGTGACGCCCTTAGGTGTTCTCAATTTTCATGGAGAGCGGGTTCCAGTTGACTGTGCGTATCAAACAACCAAGGTCGATGAGTTTTCAATTCGAGTACTCAAAAGAGTCTGTCTTCACAATCATTCAGCCGGTTAGTAGTGTAACAAGAAAGATGAGCAGCAGAGTGATGACAACGACCACGGGATTGCTGCAAGTGCCGCAAATTTAGATTTTAATGCAAACGGTTCGTGAATAGAATCGGATGAGTGCAGATTGCTGATTGTTGAAAGAGAACAATGGATTCAGCTGACGAGCAGTTGTACAGAGGCGACAAAGTGATGAAGCGGGGGTTGATAGGGAGAGACCATTCCCCGTTTCAGGAAACCACGATAAAAGAGCGCGGTAGTCCGACCTTTCTGACGCTCCCTCCTAGCCAACCCTCCGCGAAGCTTGAACGATCATGGCGCGGATTATCAAGAAGATACATCCTCGTGATCTTCTCCTTCTTGTCCATCTTTGCTCTTGCAGCTTCCTTCCTATTCGCGTGCTCGATGAGCACGACCCCGTTACTGGACACAGATGCCTTTTACTATTACCCAAAGCGACAGCGACTCCCGTTACAAGAAACCATTACAGAGCCTCAGGTTAGGGCATCATTCTCTGCTCTAGGGTGCGATGAGAACGAGGCGCTTCTTAGAGTTTTCATGTATGATCTCCAACCGGAGTTTCACTACGGAATGCTAAATATGCAGCGGCCTTCTTCTCAAATTTGGCCGAGAGAGATACCGCCATATCCCGGGGGGTTGTACCAGCAGCACAGTCCCGAGTACTGGCTCACCTCCGACTTGCTGACTTCCAACATGCCCAACCGGGATAGCTTGTGCACAGCATACCGAGTGGAGGATTGGAGATTGGCAGATGTGATATTTGTGCCATTCTTTGCTTCTCTGAGCTACAACAAGTTCACCACGAGATTGGAACGGAAGGACACGTTTGATAAGAACAAGGAATTGCAGCAGAAGCTGATGAGGTTTTTGAGACGGCACCCGGCGTGGATAGCGGCTGGAGGTGCTGACCATGTCATTGTGATTCATCATCCCAACAGTATGCATGTGATTAGGGATCACTTAAGAAATGCTATGTTCGTGGTGGCTGATTTTGGCCGGTATCGCTCGAATGTTGCGAATATTGGCAAGGACATTGTGGCTCCTTACCAGCACGTGGTCCAGGGTTTCTCCGATGACACCACCGATTTTGAGAGCCGGGAAACGCTTCTGTTCTTCCAAGGTGCCATTATCAGGAAAGAGGTAGGTCATCAACTCCCTTTAACTTTGAACGTCTGTCTAACCTTTTCGGGAAAGTATAAAGGACAAAAAGAATTACACCTCGGTCCTGTTTCCATTGGAAGGCTTGTCTAGCTTCTTGTGATTACTTCTGAACTGGGTTTGTGATACTTTTCTGAAGCTCCGTTGTCCCGTCAGAATGGAAAGAATTTAGGCTTCTTATTACGGACTAGATAACCGGTAAGAGGAGCTAGGTTCATAAGAATACTCAATCCAGAGCGAGACTACTTCCAATAACCTGGTTGCTATCGCTGGTTACTGTGTGCATCAAATGCTTGGAGTTGACTCGTAATTTGTTTATACATGAACGCAAAGAAAGAGGTTATGGTTGAAAGTGAATGATGAAGTTGCATTTTTTTTTATTGCAATAAATACTTCTTCCACATGAACAATAGGTTATGACATATAACTTGAGAATAGACATTCAACAAAATGGGGGAGACCTTAGAGAAGTGTTGCTTGATGGGGACTATGAAGTAGGCATACTAGAAAGGTTGTTTTCAAATTAAACATGTTTTGGGAATTGCATTTAGAAAAATGAAAGAAATTTGGTATCCTTAAAAGTCATTCAAAGTAGGGTTGTTGTCATAGAAAGATGTGGTCTCATGTTTTTAGCCTATTTCGAATCTTAAAGTTAAATTTTTGGTGAACTTTGCATGTTAAATGCTTTTAAATTGATATGATAATTAATGGTGAATGAGGCCTTTTAAAAATTTCAACAATTAGATACTTTTTTTAATTTATATGTAAAATCTTTTCCTCTAATGTACACTCCCCCTCCAAAAGGAAGTTGTATATTAACTCATGTCTTGCTTTTGTCTCAAACCTTGCGCATAAATTCAAGTAAAAAAATAGTTTTGGTGTGAGTTCATCATAAAAGTTATATTTTTAGTTGGAGAAAGTATTGTGTTATTACATAGTTGTTTCCCAATTTTCTCATACATAGGCGGAACTACTTGAAATGTGTACTCCAGGGTGGAATTATTAGGCAACTACTATACGATTTGATAAAAGATGAACCGGGAGTACACTTTGAAGCGGGGAATACCACGACTGCCGACATCCTTAGTGCAACTGCTGGTATGAGGGCTTCCAAGTTTTGTCTACATTTAGCTGGTGATACGCCCTCTTCTAATCGATTGTTTGATTCCATCGCGAGCCATTGTGTTCCAGTCATCATTAGTGACGACATCGAATTGCCATTTGAAGATGAGTTGGACTACACATCGTTTTGTCTCTTTGTTAGATCTAGTGATGCTCTAAAGAGGGAATTCTTGATCAATCTGCTCAAAGAGGTGAGTAAAGAAGAGTGGACAAGGATGTGGAGGAGATTGCGAGAAGTAGATCAACATTTCAAGTATCAGCATCCCTCGAAGCGTGATGATGCTGTTCACATGATATGGAAAGCCATAGCCCGCAAAGTATCCAAAGTAAGGTTGCATCTCAACAGACAAAGAAGGTATAAAATTTCCTCTTTGAAACTAGAGAATACATGAGGTTACACTATTTCAAAATTTTCGACCCTTACCGAATGTTCTATTGTATTCATGGCATATTGTTGTTTGCCATGGACCCGAAGGGTCTAATTGGATGCATTGCTATAGAGAAATGTAAGTTTCTAGCATCTTAAGGCAAGTAGTCACGTGAACTTTCTAGTTGTAAATTAAACATGGCCAAAAGAATTCTTTGGGCTAGTGCTTCAAACATGAAACTCTTTCTCAACAATGGGGATTGTAGGCATATAAGGACAGATCTCTTTGACTCCCAAAGGTGTGTTCCTTGCCATAATGTTAGACGATCCAACACTACTTGATACAATTAGACTTGAGTTTTATCCATGTCCAAGTAAAGGCATCTCATCGTAGATTTGTTGAAGATTGTACCACATAATTGACACTATATCTTATGCATGTTCAACTTCAAGAGAATCATATCCAAAAGTAGTTAGCATTTCACAAGAAGAACCAAGTCCACATCAAGTCCACATCCATCAATACTCATGTAGATGTTGAGTATAAACTGTCCCAAATAATGATTGGTGATCATTTGTAACAAATCTAACCATGCATGATCACTGACATGATTCATGAACATTCAATAAATCTATAGCTATATCCCTAATAATGACTGGTGACCACTCGTAACAAATCTAACCATGCATGATCATTGACACGATTCCTGAACATTCAAATCCCTAATAATGACTAGTGACCATTTGTAACAAATCTAACCATGCATGATCATTGATACGATTTGTGAACATTCAAATCCTTAATAATGATTGGTGACCATTCGTAACAAATCTAACCATGCATGATCATTGACACAATTCATGAACATTCAAATCCCTAATAATGATTGGTAACCATTCGTAACAAATCTAACCATGCATGATCATTGACACGATTCGTGAACATTCAATAAATCTATAGCTGAAATTTTGTGTTAATAGCAATAATAGGGTGAAGGGCTTTTAGTGTTGCTGATCATAACTAGGGTTCTCCAAAATAAACACTGATCTTGGTCATGTCGTAAAACAGAAAATCTATATTTGTCATAAAGCTTCAACCAATCGATAGTCCACATTACAGATTGACGACACAGATGTTCCAAGCTATTCCAAGCCTAAGAAAAGCTCAAACTCAAACTCCCAATTCGAAAACCCCTAAACATGCACTCTGTGAAAATCTGCTACAAGTAGTCTCAACTCACATCGCCATCTCCAAATTCAGAGCGAAACTCTAAAACACACGAGTCCCCAATGAATGACATTAACATCCATAACCAGCACACGATTTCGCCCGACTAAGTGATTGGGTGTGATCCCGACTTGAAACCCTAATCCAAGCTCCCTCACGGCTGGAACTTGAACAACGATTTCGTGAACCCGCATCCGAGCGTGGACGCAGGAATCCCCTTTGCACGCACCGCATCAATCCCGTGCGCAAACATCACACCCATCCCCATATGAAAGTGCCACTCCACGTGACAATGAAACGGCCATGCCCCAGGATTATCCAGCTTGAACCTGATCGCCGTCCACCCGAACGGAAACGTCGCCACATTGTTCCTGGAAGGCGGGTTGTCTAAATTGAACCCAGACCGCGACTTGTTAGGATCGTACAGTCCGTCCCCGTAGCCCAGGATCCAGAAGTCGTGTCCGTGCAAGTGCCAGGGGTGAATCTCCGAGACGTTCGGCGTCAAGCTGCAGGAGTTTTGGATGACGAGGTCGACGACGTCGCCCGTGCGGAACTGGTACACGCCGCTGCCGATGGTGGTTTCGGGGATGGGAGGAGGCTTGGAGACGTCGTAGTTCGCGGCGCCGAAGTCGGGCGGAGGGGCAGTGTCGTAGGCGTTGGTGAGGTTGTAGACGAGAGAGGCGAGCAGGGGCGTTTGTAAGGGGGCGTAGGTGATGTTGTTGATGGCCCATTTGTACTGACCTGGGGGAACAGACAGACACTCAAGTAATCAAAAAGATATAAAATTCTTCAATAAAAACTAGCAGTTCACAAGACTACCCTTCTTCTCTTTTGAGGTAGGAGGGTTGTTAACCCTGAAGCGCTCCGATGTCCATATTCTAGACAATGAACAGAATGTTTCCAAGCATTGTATAGTCTAACAAAATTTTCATTCATCCAATCTTATATTTGAATCTTGAAGAGAAACCTTCTTTAATGACAAATTTCTTGAAATTGCAGAAAATCATATTTTTGTAATATGATATAAGCCAAAATGTGCAAAAAATCAAAAAAGGATTAGGGCATTTAGGGGTTAAAGCACTCATTCATGAGATGGAAGGTTAAACTTCTTGAAGTATTTTTCAGTAAGATTTTCTTGATAGACAAATAGAATTGACATCTAATCCAAGTCGTTCCATATTTTTTTGGAGCTTTGTGGAATTAGTTATGAATTTTTGAAGTTGAAATGTAATAGGCATTGAAAGTGTCCACTTCCTAAAATGTACATGATTTGTATGTTGTTGGTGTAATGAGAAAGCAAAATGTAAAGTGCATATATTTTAGGAGGTGGATGCATTTTGAGTTTTAGTGATATGTAGACCTCCTACATTACAACTTGGAGATTAGGATCTACTATACATTAATTTTATAGATAGTATTAGTGGAATCCAATGTAAATAGGCCCATAATTTTCACCAACCCTCAAAAGAGTTGGAAATACTAAATCTCTCTTTCTATAGGTAGTGTAAAGTCTCCCTTCAAACATGGATATGTAGTCTTCCAATAACACATATTGTAATTATTTCTCTATACAAATAATATAGAGTCTCCTTTTGAACGGGGTAATTAAATAGTACTTTTGGAGTAATACATATTGTCTTTAAAAATTTCATGTGGGAAATGAGATGAACAAACTTTTCAATTATACTAGCCCATAATAATAAAGATTGGAATTATATAGAATTACTATTATTATTATTCCTTGTAGAAAGAACATTGTCCATATAACACATTTTGGTACACTCAAAATAAAGACCTTCTATTATGGGTTGGCAAGAAAATCTCTCCCTTAATGTGTGTGATTATGGGAGATTATCCTCTTGCAAAGGGAAAAAAAAGTTATAGTTTATCCAAAATTTTCTGCAAATTTGGAGTAACGTTGTTTTGCAGAGTGAAGAATGTTCTCCGGGAATAAAATTGGGTGCTTCAATGAACTTTCTTCTCCACTCAAAATGGTGAGGATATAAGTTTGTTTTGTTTGCTGATAATTTAATTAGTATTTGACGTTGTCTTTGAATACCTTTGTACGTGTTCTGCGTCGTTAGGAAGACGAGCGTCCGGGTCGGAACATGCTCCGTCGCGTTGAACGGGTGGCTGGTGGGATCCGGATTGTTTCTCAAGGCCTTGTACAGCTTGGCCTGCGCCTTGCTCGCTTCGTAGTCATTCCAAGCAGGTCCCTTGGGGGGTGGTGTCGTCGGTGGTGCGACAGTTGCATTGTTGTAGTTGAGGACTCCTAGTCCCGTGGGGACGGTGGCGTCACTGCGACCACGCACATTCAAGCCTAAGTGGTAGTTGTCTCCCGGTTGATCGGCGTGCACGAGGACGGAGTAGGTTTCTCCGGAGTACAAGTCCAGGTTGTCGGTGTAGAAGGGCTCGATGTTGTGGCCGTCGGCTTCCACTACTTGCATTCTGTGTCCCTGAAGTCAGCACATATCACAAGGAAATCAGCATGCATGCCAAGGACAGCAATAAAAAAGAGTAGGGTTGTCTTCTTTGAGACAGACAGACAGACAGACAGAATTTTTCATATGTTGAACACATGTGCAAGCGTGTTCAATCAGGATGATGTCAGTTTGACAAAATATCTTTGTGTTAGACTCGATGTCTACTATGTTCTGGTATGTTTTTCATTAAGTAATGTGTTGTATAGGATTTTGAGTATGTTACACAGCATATTTGACACAATGTTCAGTACGATTCAATAGGACGCTTAATTAGTATATTCAACACAACACTCAAGAGTAAATTTCCGTGGATGGGACCTCCCAAACCAATCTGATCCCCTAATCTTTCCTTGTGAAACTAGTCCTGGGTTCTCAAGCAATGCACAATAGTCAGTAAGATCTCTTCTTTCCCAAGTGCTCCAGTCTACAACTCGCCAAGTTTCAAGGATTTGACCAATTGGATGTTTAAACTTTCAACTGACCTCCTAACCCCTCCAATGCGAGTCAAAGTAAACAGGCCTCAGCATGTCCTTTTTACTACCCTCAAATTATTCTAAAATTGAAAAACACTCATATATTCAACGACTGATTTTCCAAAATCTTTGAGGACATCAAATATTTCTACAATGCACAAAACAACTTCTACTCCTACGGCCGAACCCCTCTCAACCGTAAACTCCATCAGGAAATTAGAGTTTTAGCCCTACGTACAATCTGCTTACCTCGATTTTGAAGTTGAGGGACGACAGGGAAGCGACACTGGCCAGACGAAGGCGGTACGTCTTGCCGCGTTCCACTTTCCACACATGCGGAGCACACCGCTCGTCCTTCTGGTTGCAGCTAATCCCGGCAGGTGTGTACGTCGGCACGGATGAGCAATTATATCGTCCACGCCCCTCCAGCAACAGGGACTGCAACACGGAAACGATTGCAAGCATACATGGGATGATTATCGATTGTCACACCAAGAGTTTGAAGAGATTGAACAGGTGCAGTCATTCCTTTTGGCGGTAAATATCACCAGATTTGAACGAAGTGTTGGGTCAAGTTACAAACCTATGAGTTTGAAGAAGAAGAATCTGAGATCCCTAAATCCCTAATCCATGAGAAGAATGCAATTATTTGGGGAGATTCAGTGCAAATGTGTTGTTCTTCACGAGATATTGTAATTTTGCTACGAAACTAACGTCAGCCAGAATTGGTAGCCTCAATTGCAAATTCGTGCTGATTGGGTACCTGAGGTTCTCCCACCCAGTTGAAAGGGACTCTCTCCAGGCTTTCCTCTTGGTCGATAATCGGCTTGTGCCACCAATCGTTCAAGATGATCATGTGCTCTTCGTCGTAGTAATAGGGCTCTATCTGGCCATCGGGAAGGTACACGATGAGACCGCCATAGAATCCCGCTGCACGCTGCGTGCCGAAGTGGCCATGGTAGAAGTAGGTGCCGGGCTGCAACCGTCCCCAATCATGAATTAGTCAGTCTCAAGAGAAATTTGATTAAAATGCAATAGGAGAGTCAAATTCAGTGGGCAGAAGTGAGTGACACAACGTTCGTGAAAGACACATGTGAGTTTCTCTGATGGAGATAGAGGTTTGGTAAGTGTAGAGAGAAACTTGCATAGAGAGAGAAAGTGTTCAGAAACGTCTACATTGCAGAATACATTTCAATGAATTTGTAGATAATACGGGCTGTGGAGTGAAAGAGCTCCATTTCAATCGTATCAAACGACGCTAACGAATTGATGAACAGTCCTCCGTGTCAAGACCGACTTGCTAAAAACATATTATGAGAGTCCATCAAATCCAGCGGGGATCGGAGGTTCGAGCGACACAAACTGGAGACACATGGATTCCTCTGATGTAAGTAGACATCCATTAAGTCAAGAGAGAGACTTGCATAGAGAGAGAAAATGGCGTACAGGAACCTTTAAATTGCAGAATACGTTTCCTTACTTAATATTTACAGTACGGGCTATGGAATGAAAAAGCTCCAATTCCATGAAACCAAATGACGTGAACGAAACATACATTCTTCACTGTTGAGATCGATTTCTTAAGAAAGTAACGAGGAAGTCAAACCCAAAATCCATAAGATGGTAAAGCGAGAGAGATAAGAAATTTGGAGACTGATTAGATGGCGCGTAGTTGATCACGTACTCGGTCGACGATGAACTCGTACGTGAAGCTTTCTCCGTAGAGAATGGGGCACTGTGATACCGCAGCTGTTCCATCTGACCATGAACTCCCTGTCTGCGCAGAATCAAAGAACACTCCAATGTCAAGCAAAATACGGATGGAGTCCCAGTCCACCCGCTAGATATCAAAGAAATTACAGTGTTTCTGCCGCTGGTATGCTGGAAAAGAGGAGTAATAGTATATAATAAGGACCCTAGTAAGACCAAAGGTCAATGAAATCAAACACCTAAGGTACTGTAGTCCTGTTTTATTTTTTTTAAATTGAAGACTCTCAACGGGACTGCTAATACCGCTTTCTTCTTCTCACATATTCCGCTTGCTTGGCTCTACAGCGTTTGAGAATTGTAAGGCCTCCTAAAGTACAACCTAGCTGTTGAAAACAATATTATACCCGGAGTACGAAGTGGCCGGGACGCAAACTCGTATTCAAAAATCAAACTTTTGATTAACAGAAGAGAATCCTTTGTTGGCAACCCGACCATAACTCCCCTGAACAATCTCAAGGTGTCACTCTATCTCTGAAGCACGAACAAATGATAATCCCAAAACTCAGAACAATATGCAGAAGCTAAAATCTTGTGTAAGCTCGGTTACCGACAGCTAGTGCTCATTTTGGAAAACAGCTAAGGTCACTGTTCTCTAGTACGACCGTCATATCCATCCTCTATGTACACAGCTAACGTTAACGACAGTTAGCCTATATAGGGCGGCCAAAAAGTCTTCAAGACCGGTGCTCAATCTCATTGTTTACTGTAAAGTGCAAGCCTATGCTTCGATTGAAGCTATTTCAATCACGCACCTGTTACTAATTCATGAAGTCACGCAGTCACAGCGACGTACGGATCGACTAGCTCACCTGACGAATGCCATGCCAATGCATAGTAATCCCCTCCGTGGCCAGATGATTCACAAACGTGATCTTCAGGGTATCCCCCTGGCCAGCTCGAATCGTAGGACCCGGGTAGGAGCCATTAATGCCGAAGAGGACCTTGGCGTAACAGTCCGGCGCTGCACTGAGGTACGCCACTTTGAGAGTGTACTCCACCACTTTGCAATCCACTATGGCCAAAAATGCCAGTACAGTGCTGCAAACCAACGCCACCGCCCACCTACAAGCCATCTCGAAGCTCACTAATCCCCCTATTAATGATGAAAATTGACACAGCTCGAGCTAGGTGACGTACAAACACCTGCTGCTGCTCCACTAACTATTCTACATAGTATGCCTCAGTCAGCTGCAGCTCAAATGCAGCTGCAAGTACACCAACATACGCAGTCTCTCCAATGCAGCTGCAAGCAAAACTATCAACTGGAGTTCTTCCAATGCAGCTGCGACTACGCCATCGAACGTACTCTTTTTAAGCCAGCTGCAAAAGTACAGGCAGTAGCTACAGCTATCGATCGCCTGCTTCCTACGCAGTTGCAGTATCTATTGTCAGCTCCAATTTGGAGCTGCCACAGGTATAACGCAGTTCCAGAAAAGTGAAAAGATGGTTCATTACAGGATGAGAAATCGTGTCACGTTTAAATCGTGAACGTCTAACGTGTAACCTGCCACGGAGGCTAAGGGTTAGTTTTTCTCATTTTTTTTTTCCTTGCAATGGACGGTATTCGCTGTTTTCTTCGATTCAAACAAAATGATAGACAACAAACCGTGCAGCTCGTGGAGGACGTACGCTCGTGGAGAGACGAAGCCTCCGGATCGGACAGGCTGCGTTTCCAGCTGAGAAGCGGACAACTTTTTGACTAGATTGTGTGCTCGAGCACTCTACTGTAGGCACAGAGTTGAAAGTGCCGAGCTAGGGGTCCATTCGCCTCGACGCATCGGTCGAATGCCATGCTTCTCTCGCTTGCTGGAGCCTTGTGAGTAAACTTATATTTTTAATGCTTTCCGTTGTCGGGCTTGTATTGTACACACTCAGACAACAAGTGGGAGACGGGAGTCATGAGTGAAGACGACAAGCTAGAGCTACAGCTACAGCTAGTGTAGAGCTAGCTGGACCGATTGAAGTTTAATCAGCTTGTAAGACAACAGAGTTTAACGTAGTTGCAGATCAGAAGATCAGATCGAACATATGATCCTGACTGAAACTGGCTGAGAAATTGTCTGAGAAATTGTCTGACAGGTGTAGAAGAGATAAGAGTATGACTGCATATCAGTGATCCCAGAAGTAAGTTAGTTTATGGAAATTAGTGCACTACACTACCTTCAAAACAAGTAGGCATCAACTCATTCGCTATCTTGAGAGTGACTAGCATTAAAAAAAAATTAGAAAAGAAAGGATTTTGCAAGTTGTAAAGGATGATTGGGAGTATTATAACACAAAATTGACTAAATAGATGCTAATTTTAATGTGGAGGAAGTGACAAACTAACTACCAAATTCTATCCATAGTAACAATGGAGCAAATTTTACCCAGTTCTCTGAACGTTGCTATGTATATTGCAATCTTGATATTAATGTTCTTACTGTAAAAATTTTAAGTTAAGATTGAAGACTCAAAGTCTTATAATTTTCACTAAATAGTGAAATTAAGTTGCTACGTACATGGCAAATTTCGTTCAAATGGCATATGAAATACGCTACTTTTAGAACAATTGGTTTGAATTATCTAGGACTGCTATAGATTTTAGAACAGTTGGTTTGAACTATAAAAGTGACAAAATTCAAGAATGGCACCATTTTAATGAAATTCACCATATACTAATTTCTTAGCATTAGACACTAATCACACTATTTTACTAGTATTGTATAAAAAATCAATGCACTACTTTTGAATTAGGTATTGTTGTAATTGGGACTCATGAACCTGTATGTGTATTAACAGAAATATTTGTAGAAGTGTTTTTGGACTCCATAACTTTCTTGGGGTTTAGCAACCTAATTGTTAAGGCAACCTAATATCACTATTTAGTGTAGAATATAAGACTTTGAATCTTCTTAACTTAAAATTTTTGCACTAAGGAATTAGGTATAAATTTTTTTTATATTGAAGAATTGAATTGACAATCTAGATAAGAAAAAAATTCAAAAAGAAAGACTTGATTTTCATTCTTTGAAAAATTATTAAGGAAGAGTACATGCATGATGAATGGTGCATGATTGAAGGAAAACCTAAATTGTTAAGTATAGCTCTAAGATGGAATTGAAACACACTAAATGACATTATTCTAGCAAGCATACTAAACCTCACAAAAATTTTTTTTGAAAAGTTGTGAAAATTGAATCAAAAACAAATCCAATACGTTATTTTCTCACAAAGTTTCTATGATTGTTCACAAATGAAGAAGACCTATAATTTATTCATTACAAATCTAAATGAGATGAATAAAAGCTTTCCATGTAGACAAAAATATATTCTATGAGAAATAATTTTTTTTTAATTCTACATCAAGATTTAAAGGTTTTGTTTTATTGCTTGGAGAACAAAAAAAAACATTTAGTGCAGTATAATCATTGCATAACTTTTTCTCTTAAGTACCAATTGAAATAAAAATTATATTTTAATAAAGCTAATGTGTTTCTTAATCTTCAATATAAGTTTCAAAAAATTATGTCAAAATTTGAGATCACATGAGCCTATCCCAAATCCAAAATGTTCCTTGAAGAGACTATGGGACTTTAGGGATTAAATTATTTTTTAAATTATAAATTTATTTTTAATGATATTAACTAAATCCCCCTAAGTTGCTATAATTTTTTTCTATTTTCATGAAATAAGAAAGACACCTATTCTATTTTTACTTCAAATATATGCACTACATAAACAATAATATTTAATATTATCTTTACAAATTGATATTAAAAAGTTATAAACTTTTAGTCTTCAATCATGAATATTTTTGTCAAGTATTTATTATGAAATCCTCTTCTTTGAATAGTATTGATATCTATTTTTTAAGAAAAATATTCATGAAAATTAAATACTTATAGATTTCTTGAATTGATTAGTGCAAGTAATACTAAAAATTATTATTAGTGTAGGTAGCTCTACATATTATTATTAGTATAGTAAAAAGTGTGTCTTTTTCCAACTATTGTAACTATCTAATTTTACTTGAATTGTCACTTGAACTATATTTCATTCAAATCAGGTGAATTCTCTTGCCAAAATGAGACAAAATTGATTTCTACTATTAGCTTGCCTCAATCCTTCTTGAAAAAAAATTCTTTCATTAGTGCATTAAACATTCATTAAATACTATATTTACATTCTATTAATCATTAGAAGATTTTTGAGGCCAAAATAAGCTTGTGGGTTCCCCAGTCTTGAAAATGCTAGGAACAAAGCCAGCCATGCAGTTTGAGTGTCTAATGTGGCTAAGACCATGTCATGTCATTTAAAAATTCATTATTTTTTTTTGCATTTAAAATTTTTTTTTTTTTTCAAAAAAATAAGTTTTTAGACAGACAGACATTCCCTTCGCTATGAGGGAATAGGCCCAAAACAGATTGTTATTGCCTTCAAAACTCCCCTAATGATAGGATACCTCTACATATGATCCCAACTTTGATTGTGTAGTATTATTTGTGAAATACTACTAAAATGTCGTAAAATTACAAAACTACCCAAAGTTAATGATGTCATCAATTTTGGGGGGCCACTCAATCTTTGAGGTAGTAGGATTTGAAAAAGTGTTGCTTTTAGGTGCTATTAGCTTACTAGTTGCAACTTCAATTTACCAAAGTCACACTATTTAAAATTTGTAGCATTGTAGACTAAGATATTATTCTAATGTTTTTATTTCTACAAAACCACTTTTTGTAGATATTGATTTTGTACCTTCATTAGTAGGATAAATTAGGGTAGGTAACTAGGTATTGTTGAGATGGTGTTTTCTACCAAGGCTGTGGGATACTCATTGTAAATTGTTTGATTGTTACATATAGATACAATTATTAAATTCAAATTTTGTTTTCTCCAAATTAAGGTTTATTTCACATGTATTTTGGTCAATGCATTTTTAGAAAAAATGATATATTAATTATAGTTGGTCAAAGTGAAAACATATAGCTTCTCATTGTGGTCCCTAAGGGAGACTATTCTTGCCTTCTTGGATTCTAAAGTGGTTTTGTTACTTCCCTACATGTTTCCAATGGGAATCCAATAGCAACTAGCTTTTATAGTGAAACAATGATTAATCCTTTGCCATGTATAGAAGTCCTATTTAGTTGATGTGTTCATTGAATTCATTAAATGGTGACTTTCCAACCAACCAATTCCAATCCTTTCATCTACAATTCCAAAACTTAGAGTCCCAATTGCAAACTCAATGCAATGAACTATATTACAATGCAACACACTTAGAGGACTAAAAGCATGCATTGGAAGATTATTATTTTTTTGATATTGACAAATGGATAATTTTCATTCAATTTTTTTATTATAAAACTTTATTAATATTATATGCACATCATTGAATCTAATTCAAGTTACATTGGTTGTTTTATGATTTTATATGGGATTAGATAATAAAAGAAACAATATACCTTTCAACTATATTTGAATACTTCGAGCTTCTATTTCATTTAAACTTTGACATTTAAAATGATTCAATGTTTGTTTTTGAGCATAACTAACAAAATGAAAATTTTGAAGACTTTGAAAATATTGGAAAAATCCTAAATTTGAACATTTTTTTGAAATTTGTCTATTTTATTGAATTTTGAAGTTGAAGATTGATTCCATATTTCTAAATATAGAGTGATTAAAAAATTTTCTTTGTACTATAATGTTCCATACCACAATGCATTTGTATTATGAAGTTTTAAGAATTTTAAAAGCATGTTTTGTATTTGATATGATTTTTCTTCACTATTTCTTCAAATATTCATGTTAATTTGAAAATGTTCACAAAAAAACTTGAAATTTTTTATCACTTGAAAAAACTTGAAACTTGAAACTTGAAACTTGGACACACAACATTTCACAAAGACATTACAGACATGTGCACCTTCACATTGGTGCTCGAGGCTAAAACAATCCATCAGAATTGAGAACCGTCAATTGCAATAGAAAGCTCATGCATTCCACTTTCAAGTTATGAAACAATAGCATGTTGAAAAGTGTGAAAGAATATGAAGAATTCAAGCTGACGTCAACATTCCTTCTGATCGAGGCAAAGAGGGAGCGGGGGAAATATATACCTGTATGTGAACAACGCAGAAGACCAATTAATTCTAAGTAGAGCTCGCTATAATATTGAAACAAGAGGATGGTGGTGAGAATTACCCAGGCACAGATGCTGAGCTTGCTTCAACAACATGAAAGCAAGACAAAGAATCCAACTCCACGCAAAGTAGAACACCCGGAAGATCGACCGCGCGCTCTTCGTCCGCATCTTGGTACTTCTACGACAATTGAAGCTCAACAATCGAACTATCTTTCTCCATTGAGCACATTCATGCTACCCAGATGAGAATCTCTCAAAGCTTGGAACTACACGTACAACAAACAACACATAATTCAATATGAAGCGAAATGTGACAGCTACAGCAATTCTAAACATTAAACAACATCACGAATTCTTTGAAAAACAAAATGCTTATATCAAACGTGTCTTGCCACTCTTAACACACCTTCCTTGAACATGCCCTGGTTCTGTCTGTCTTGCAATCAGCCTGTCGACTGCAATTGCACATGTTTGTCACTTTAATCAAGCACTCATCAAGAATCACGAGCTATATATGTAGAGATCTTCAGTTGAAGCAAGCAACAATCAATCGAAACCCAAAGGAAAAAAGGTTTGTTTCTTAAACCCCAAGTCAAAAAGAAATACCTCTAAAGTCTAAACTTAGTAATTCTCTAACTGTGCTCCATCTCTAGGCTGTGCATTTTCTTTTTCCAGTGGATGGTTGTGAGTCAAGTTTTTTGTTTTCAAGCTGTGGCTGTCTTGTTCACTTAGAAGAATGAGTTAGGGTTTGAAGTTAACTCTTACTGGACATTTCATGTTTGGGTTTAGTCAAACTTCATATGTTAAAAAACATATTATTTAAAATTTTTGATTTTTTCACATTTAGAAATATATATCTAAAATATAAATTCAATTTTTCATAATGAAAAACATCGAATTCAATTTTATATGATTTTTTAAAGAAATTTCTTTGTAAAAATCATAGTAATTACAGAAATGCTTAAGAAAATAGTATGAAATTCTAAAAATTTAAAAATAATAGTGAAAATCATCATAGTCATAGTGTAATAGATGAACTTTCTTCAACTTTGCTCCTTCTACATTTGCTTTGATTCAAAGATGTTAGTAACGATTATTATTTTTTAAATACTTGTGGAATTCATTGAAACAAAATTATTGTCCCTTATCCGTACTCCTCTTTGTCCATTGTCCCAGTTCTCCTATGATCTTTGATGACATTTTAGGCTTCCTAATTTATTTTTTGTTAGTAATTTGTAGACAACACTACCAAACTCCATAATCAATTTTTAAAGGAATTTCTTGATTTTTGGTTTGGAATTTTGTTATTGAAGATAATAGTTTGATTATGATTCTTAAAATTGCCTTTTCCAATTTGTATTTTGCTCAAAATAACTTTATAGAGTGTAGTTCTTGGCATAGTTTGAGAATTGATATGCAATCATTAAATCCTAGTATTTGGTTAGTGACTTAACTATGCAATGGTGTGATCTATGGATCATACTCAAGATTGTGATGTAGAATTTTTGTTTGGATTATATTAATCATTCACATATTCTTTTAAATGGCACTTTGTAACACATTTTCACATTTATGAAATTTAGGATTATCCTTCAAAGGAAATAATGGTTAAAACATCAATTCAATGTTTATTTGGATTCATCCCAGGCTTGACAGGACGTCTGGACGTCCGGGACGTGCGGACGCAGACGTTGTGTCCGAAGCGTCTGCTGACATTCGCGGATGCCGTCCTCCCCGTCCGTCCGCCCCGCCCGCCCTGTCCCGCCCTGTCCGCCCCCGTCTACCCCCGCCCGTCCGCCTTCCGACGCGGGAGGAATGCTGCGTCCACTAGCGTCCGGACATCCGGAAAACGGACGCTATTTTGGGGCAGACGTTGAGATTCGTCAACCCTGATTCATCTTAATAGTGGAAGCAGCTAATTGCTACACCTTCCATTCTCATTTTTAAAATGGCATTGAACACTTTAATGATTCAAAATCCCACAATTTTTCAAAAGCAACTAATGATTGGCAAGGATTTTTTTGAAGCAACCAATTAAAGTTGAGGCATTTTGTGCTTCAATAGTGCCGAGTGAATCAAGTGTTATGTATAGGATCTCCTATGGTTTCAACTTAAATTTTTTGTAAAATACTACTAAAGCATCATAAAATCATGAAAACCACTCAAGTTCTATTTTTTTTTTTGTTGAATTTGCCAATAAGCTCAACAATTTTTTTAGTCATTCAACCTTTGAAATATTAGGACTCAAAAAGTGTAGCTATTAGGTACACTTAGAATCTTAGCTTAATGGTTGCAACTTTAAATTACCAAAGTCACACTATTTCATAATAAGGTATCATTAGAGGATTTTCAACAACTATAAAGGGCTGTAAGTTTCCTAGGCTACCAACATTGGGGGAATAGCTTCAAAGCTGTTGCCTGATGTGGCATGGTGACTACTATGTCATCAAAGAAAAATTAATTTTATAAAAAAAATTTGCTTTTTTTTTCCATTCTCGTTTTTTTTTTAATTTCAAAAAAAAACTAACTAACAACAGGAACAAGGTCAGGAAAACATGCTTGAAACAACCTTATTGACCCCTCTGAAATCCTCTAATGATTCCAATGTTCTAATTTCTAGAAAACAATTTTTTGTAGACATTAGCTTATACCTTCATTAGTAGGATAAATCAAGGTTGATAATTAGATATCATTTGGGTGGTGTTTTTGGCCCAAGCAATATAGAATGGTGCAAGTTCTTTTCAATGAAGTATTGTAGCTTCCTAACAACTTGGGTAACTTTTTGCCTATAATTAATTAATTTGCAAAGAATGATGAAGTAATTCAAAAACTAATATATTGAAATTGGAATTTTTTTAAATATAATTAAAATAAGTTAGGCATTCATCCAAGTTGCTCTTAAATTTTTTAGATGATTGATGCTACTTTTATCTAAGATAGATGCATTTACCTAAACCCTTGGCTTGACTTCCAAATCCTAAGCACTCTACCTTATGTGTCATGGTTTTGTTAAGTGTTATTGTTTATTGCATGTAAGAAATGTGTTTTCTTCTGAGAGATTATACTTTAGAATGGTCAAAATGGCAAGGCAAAAAACTTTCCAATGTATATTTATGGTTTTTGAGAAGCACCAATTTTTTTACCAATATTTGTCAATGTAATTTGAGATGCTAGGACATAGTTACTAATACTTGTGCCAACTTTAGAATACAAGCCACATGCTAATTTCTTAGATTACATCATTACAACACATGCAAGTTGAACTTCTATGAAAGAGACAATCTTTAATTATATGTATATTTTGTTTTGTTTTTGGGAGGCGATGCAAACTAGGTTACTAATTTTCCAAAATTTAACTACTTTTTTAATTATTTATTTTTTGACCAAGCTATTAGAAAGCTACAATAAATCAATTACATAAAGAGGGTCATTATCAAGTTATTAGATTCAAAATATGCCCATGGAAGACAAATCCTATTGTGTTTCTAAAAAAAAAAGACAAATCCTATAGCTAAGATATTTTTGCCAAAGGTACAATATATGTGCATGACATCTAATAAAGTGAACTATGATATTCCTCCCTCCCTATCTCAATTTTGCTCTTATGTACATATGGGATACATTTCAAAAGAAAAATATACACCACAAGTACATATAGGCAGAATTGAAATTTGAGTGTTAATAGACTAAACGTGCTCATGTGCTTCAAGTGAGTAACATTGTGAAAAGGCATGTCTCACTTCATCATTTTTCTTGATAGGAGCAATTATTTGTAATTCCATTTTCCTTGTTGGTTGAGAAGGTTTCAGAAAGGTTAGCATCACTTCAAGAATGCTTTCATCCAAATTACAATTTCAAAGGTCACAAACAATCACTTTGTATGTGCCTCATAAATTGCTATTGGACCAATAGCTAACCATCTAATTTTGATTGCAGGACATAATTAGAGGTGCAATTAAATAAAAGAATAAGCCACCATTTAACCCCTTAGTGCCTAAGCCTTTCTAATTGGATTTTGACTATGAAAAAAGAGTACGAATATATACTTATCCCTAATGTAAGCTCTTAAAACGTCTATGTGGTTAGATTTTGAAAAAAATCGTATTCTTATTAGTATGAATACTAGTTTTGAATGTAACATTGCATCTAAGAGTTGTGAGATTATGATAAGAGAAATGTACATATTCAATTTTCATTAAAGGATTTATGGGGGGTTGAAAAGGCCATTTCAGGCCTATTCCCCCACCCCTGTTTCCAATGTTCCCGTTGTCAGTTTTCTTTTGTTTTGAAAAAAAAATTTGAAAATTTTAGAATGGAAAAAAAAGCAGATAAATTTTTTTTAATTTAAAAAAAAAAAAATTTGGTGACATGGCAGTCGCCATGCTACATAAGGCAGCAATTGCAAGGCTGTTCCTTTGACCTTAGCAGCCCAGGGAACTTACAACCTTCCAAAGTTGTTGAAAATCCTCTAATGTTATGGTATGTGGCCCTTCTCTACAATGTTTGAGAAATCTATATATAAGAGTTTTTTGGGATTGGGGGTGACATGAACAACTAAAAATTATGTTAGCACACTAAAATGCACTTTTTAAGACCTTAGGTTCAAATGAAAAACTATCAAACTCATTACACAATCCACCTTGAAATTGTTGAAATACAATTTATTTATTTTAAGTGGAAATCACAAATCTCCAAATCAACACTTGTTTAAATTTTCAACAATGAAAATCATGAAAAGAGTTACTCTTTCCATTGAGAACATTTTCACAGAAAATAGATAAGTACAATTTTTAAGATCTCAAATCAACTGAGGTTGGCAAGCTTTGTTCAAAGCCAGGAAATGAAGTAAAGTTGGCAAGCTCCAATCTTCTACTAATGGTACACATATACCTTTGAGGATTTCCCCAAAATCAAATATTTACCAATTTTAGTGAAAAATAAAAGCTTCCAATAGTTAATTTGTCCTATAAAAAAATTCCTAATCAAAGGAATTTAATAGCCCACACAATAGCAAGCTTTAAATTTTAAATCAACCATATATGGTCATTGTATACAAATACAATTATTGAATTCACAATTTTGTTTTTGCTAAAGTATGACAAATCAAGACATTTATTTTAGATGTATATTAGTCAATTCATTTTTGGAAAAATAATGATAGATTATAGATGGTCAAAGCAAAAACATATAGCTTCCCATTGTGGTCCCTAAAGCGAACTATTCTTGCCCTTTTGGATTCTAATGTGGCTCTCTTACTTCCCTACATGGTTCCAATGGAAATTCCAAAGCACTCTTTTAGAGTGAAACAATGAATGAATCTTTTGCCATCTATAAAAGCTACGTAGGTGAGTATATTGAATTAATGAAAAAGTGACTTTCTAATCCAATTTCAATTCTTTTGTCCCCAATTCCAAAATTTTGAGTCCCAATTACACACTCAATGCAATAAAAATTACATTAGAATGCAACATGCGTGGGAAGGTTAAACAATCTATTTTAATATTGACAAATGCATGATATTCATCCAATTTTTTTTTGTGCAACTTTATTATTGTTATATGGCACATCATTGTGTTAAATTCAAGTCATATTAGTTGTTTTATGATTTTACTATATGGGATAGATTAACAAAAAAAAACAATATACCTTTTAAGTGTATTTGAATACTTTGAGTTTATGTTTAAATTTCAAACATTAAAATAATAATAATAATAATAATAATAATAATAACAACAATAATATCAGTAGAAAATAATTGAAAATTAATAAATTAATAAATTAAAATATGAAAAAATTAGAAAATCAATGTTGTACTATAAAGTACTATTGACTATTGTAGACTGCTATAAAGCCTGATGGACCAAAAATTAGCAGGAAATGGATACATGAACGTTTTGGTTTTTGGAAAATAGGTAAAAAATTTAAATAAAATAAGAAAACTCGTTTTTTTTTTAACTTGAAGGTATTTTTTCTTGACCATTTATATCTTTGGAAAAAAAAATTATGCTCTCTTCACTTGCACAAAGATAGTGCTCTTTGAGTATGTGCAAGGTGTACACTTTCTTTTTTTTAGAAAATCTCTTCTTAGGCTTGTGTAACTTTAGTAGAAGTTTTCTTCTTCTAATTTTGACTTTCAATTTAGAATTTTTGGATCAAATGTAATACTAAAATTCCCTAAAATGCCAAAAGTAGACATCCAATTGGGGATTGTTTTAAAATACTAAAATAATTTTAAGAGAGTGAAAAAAAAATTACTCAAAGTCTACAACTATCATATGTACCTTCATTCAAAATTTCATATGAAATTGATATACAATGCAAAAGTTATAAGCAAAAAATCACATATTTGAGGCCAAGGGGACAAAAAAAAAAGCACAAGCGTTCTATGCAACGACCCTATACTATAATGTTCTATACCACAATGTACTTGTATTATGACTAGCTTTCAAAATTCTAAAAGCCATATTTTGCATTCTATATGAATTTTCTTCACTTTTTCTTCAAATACTGATGGTAATTTAAAATGTTCACACGAAAACTTGGAAATTTTATGACTTTTGATTGAACTTTTGATTTCATCTCTCAAAATTATAACTAAAAATTTCACTCATAAATAGCAGCAAAATAGTGGATACAGAGCACACGGGACTCCAAGGTCCTCGGTCCCCGTACATGAAGTGTAAGTGTTACCAAAGGATGAGCCCTCCAATGAATCCTTGCTGTTGAAAAGGTACAATTGCTACAACGGGGAGAACGATGTGCAAAATCGAACACTTTTGTTGAGAAAACAAAGTGGCATTATGAATGAATTATTTATAATTACATGAAGCAACCACCACAATGTTGATGGCATGCTCATCAAATGGCAAATCGATTTGCGCAAGATGACGAGCTTGTTCGAAAAACGCAGAAACCGAGAGTGCACCTAAAAGTCGACCTACAAGGCGGCACAACTCCTTCATGGCCACCAACGAAACTCAAACTCAAACTCTATAGTTGAATAAAAGGGTTCAGGGTTCAGGGTTTAAGGGTTCAGGGTTTAAGGGTTCAGGCTTCAGGGTTCACCGACGTCTCTCCTCTTTTACGCCTTCGGTAGTATATAGTAGCGCCCAGCGAAATGACAGCAATTACCGTTGAAATAATCGTTGCACCAATGCCCACATAGTATAAAGTTGAATGATCCGAAGACCTGTCACACAGAACAAAGAATATACAATTTTTCGTTTCAAAAAACAAGTACCACAAAAGAAATGAAAAAACAGGACGTAGTCAATCTGAAAAATAATTCAGTCCGCAATAATATCAATGGGAAAGAACAGATTATGATCCCATGCATAGTACCCAGAAATTAGCTGAAGTCAACATTCCTTCTGAGGCAATGAGGGAGCAGGAGAAATATCTGTCTGTGAACAATGCAGAAGACCAAATCTAAGTACAGCTATAGTATTGAAACAAGAGGGCAGTGGCCTTTTACCCTGGCGATGATGCTGAGCTTGCTCGAACAAGAGGAAGGTAAGAAAAGGATCCTGCTGCAAGAAGGGTAGAACACCACAAGAAGGGTAGATCGCTTTTCGTCCGCATCTTGGTTCCTGTAAGAGGCTTGGAGGTCAGCAATTGATGGGCCTTATACTTCTCCTTGTTGTCAAATTCCGGGTAAGCTAGAATTGCCTCTGTTTATGACCTTAATTATTCATTGAGTTTGCCTGAAAACAGAGAAACATCAACGTCTGTTGCTGCGAACGTAAACAACACTAATGTATCCCCCAAAACAATGCAATCACACCCTCGGGGGCAAACTCTGAGTATCACAATTTGTAGCGGGAATTTAGGAGCCTAAGGCGAACCAGCTAATTCGCCCTCATAAACCCAGGGTGAAAATTCCTGTTCTGGAATGTACACCACAGATACACAAGGGAGGAATTGAGATGAGAGTGGAAAAGGCTGGACCACCTTACTACTGCAAAACCACCCCTCAAGCTAGCACTCATGAACTAGCCATTAAATTGAACAGATACATATCTGAACGAAATAGGTCTCTGATCTGTTACAAAAACTCTCATCATCATTCTCACATGACACCACTGCATCAAAACTGACTATCAGTTTCTAAACTTTCCTAATCCTCAAATCATCTTAAGCGTTATTACTCTTCCTACCGATTGTAAAACTTGACCTTTCAGCAAAAAAATTTAAAAAACAGACCTTCAATGTTTGGGATTCGTACAGAGGATTAGCGCTACTAGTGATTGAATCCTAAAACAAGAATGTATCACGTCAAAAATCAACGACGCTGAACCCTGATCCCTGATCGAAGCGCACCAAATTCGTACTCAGAAATTCACCGAATGTCGCCGATAAGGAAGAATCGTGCGTGCCGACCCACTGTGATGCATGCGTGATACCGTAACTGAAAGCACTGCAGCGATCCGTCTTCACCAAAACGACAGACAAAAGCGAACGACATGGCCAGAGAAGGAAGAGGGGGGCGGTGGACACAGAACGAAAACAAAGTTGGCAGCGAAGGAAGTGAAGTGAAGGACGTTCTCCAACACTTTGTACTTCGAAAACACGCAAACTTTAACGCCGTGACAACTGTACTCCGTACTAAGTTAATAACTTCGTGTATTCTGGATCGACCGACAAGAGTCACAATGGGAGACTGAAGATTTGTGTCGGCTGGACGGAGATTGGAAGCATTATTTTCATCCAATTTCTTCTTCCAAAATTCCCCCCCCCAAAATATGTTCCCACAGAAAAATCTAAAACTTTTGTGAAGCAAGAAGATATGTGATTCATCTCTGAAAAATGCGTGGATTTAACAAGCATCTTCTTCCTTAGAAAAGTCAATAGTTCCATCCTTCCTTAGGTTGTTTATTTTGTTTGTTATTTTGAAATCTCCTTGACCGAGCCCTTGCTCTAGAGGGGTGCACGGGTTGGGTTTCATAGCGTTCCGACCTAGGGTGTGAAAGTTATTGAATTTTGAAGTCTTTATGAATAAAAAAATTAGAATTTTTTTTTTTCTTCTTCTTTCTGTTTTGACCGTGGCAACGGCACGGGGCACACTAGTACGGAGTGAATTTCCAATACTATTGATTGAAACTATTAATACAAAAGCAACTTCCAAAACAAACTAGACGTGTCAATGGGTATTACCTCGGGCACGGTGGTCATCGCCAACACTGGACAACACCCGGCGGATCTCCTCGGTAGAGATGATCTCATCTTTGTCCGAGAAGGCTCCGAACACGGATTGAAGATCAGCGACGACTTCTTCGTCGTCTCCTCCAGTTGTCGACGAAGTCACAGAGGGTCTCTTGGAGTTCAAAGTCATGGACTCGAGCAGGGGAGACTTCGACCGAAACCAAGTTGGATCAAATGATGCAAAGTGTGGATGCAAACGGCAAGGGCGAAAGGTTACTACGCGCTCCACTCGCGATATCCTCTCATCACCGTTGCTATCGAACATCTTGAAAACCTCCGCTAAATCCTTGGCCATTCGGGGACGACCAGATCGAGATCGACACCGCTCGAAGGCAGAATTACCTTCCAAAACAGCTCACAGATACGGACAAAATCTCGGCACAAACCCTGAACCAATCGAACAACCAAAGTTTGATGAGCAATGCAAATTGGGGAAGGAGGAAAACTGAAGGGCTGAATTGAATGATGGCACCACGCCCACCGGGGAAGTTTCGTTCAGGACTTTCGTGTGCTTCCTTTGCAGATGAGTTTCGCTGCAACACGGGATCTACCGGTAAGCTTACTGTAGTGTCCCTGCCGTGTGCCTTTGCCACAGTCAAAATAAAAGTAGAAAATAACTTTTTACTTGTAAAAAGCTTTGAAGTTCAAGAACTTTTATGCACAAAGGAATGCAAGGGCTTTGTTGGGGTGTGAGAAGTTGTGTTTCTTAATACAAATAGAAAGTTTCTAATTCATAAAAACTTTGAAATTCAATAACTATCACATTCTAAGTTCAAATGTCTTAAAATCAAAAGTCTGTGCACCCCTACTCATATAAGAGCTTTCCAATAGTACCAAAAACATGGCCGAGAGACTCACAATTTTTTAAATCTCAATGTATCGAACAAAGCAAACAAACAAACAAACCCTAATTTAAGGGTATGGTTTAGTATGCCTTGTGTTGTTGCTACAACCAAAACAAAAGTAAAAGTAATTTTTAAAATTTTTTTCATCTACTAAAACTTTGAAATTCAATCATTTTCACACTTTGAAATTCAATAATTCAATCCTTAAATTAAAAAAAATTCATAACTTCTACACTGTAGGTCCAAATGCCACAAAATTCGCATGAATAGAAAGCCTTATCCATGAAGGAATACGAAGACATGCATTTGGGCATGCAATGCAAAAGTTATGAATTTTACAAATTAAGGGATAATTTCATTCTATTTTTTTATTCATAAATTTTTTGAAATTCAATAGCTTTTGCATTGTAAGATGAAACATTATAAAACAAAATCCATATAGTCTTGTGAGCAAAGAGTTTTCAAGTAGTACCAAGAATGCCACTAGACGCCTTACATTTTGTTAGATCTCAACATATCAAAGAAACAAAACAAAACAACTTGATTTAAGGATATTGAATAGTATGCTTTTTGGCGTTTGTGCCATTGCTACAACCAAAGTAAAAGTAAAAGTCATTTTTTTCATTTTTTCATTTATAAAAAATTTAAAATTCAATATTTTTCAAAGTGTAGGCCCAAAGGCCATGAAATAGGCACAAAGAGAAAGCTCTAGGCCCAAAAGAGTGCAAGGGTTTTGTTTCATGGCATTAGAATATGGAATGCAAAAGTTATGAAATTTTCAAAATAAAGGATAATTTCATTCTATTTTTTGATTCATAAAAACTTTGAAATTCAATAACTTTCAGAGCATAAGTCTGAACGCCACAAAATAAAGTGCATGCAACCCTCTTTGCCAAGAGCTTTTGAGTGGTTCCAAGAATGCCACTAGACACTTCCTAGTTTTTGATTTCAATGTATCAAACAAAACAAATAATCTAATATGAGGGTATGGATTAGGGTTTTGTTTGATACATTGTCCCCTGGCAATGGCACAAGGTACACCCGGAGGTCTTCAGGGGAACGTTAGTTTTTTTGCGATTCTCGCTGTGAATTTGAGTATTCCAGTCGTTAGTCCCGTGAAGTTACAATTGTGTTTGAATCGTAAGTTCTATGCAATTTCAAACTGAGTGTGTTATAATTGTTAGACCCGTGAAATCACAACATTGTTTGAATCGTTATACAGGGAGACGGATGCGCAAAATCTTACACTTTGTTGAGAAAACAAAGTGCCTTTTATGAATGTATTATTAACATTTACAATTACATGAAACATGCAACACAACGCTTCTGGCCTGGCATTTGGAGGCATGATCACCAAATGGCAAAAAAATCGCCACTTGACAAATAAGAGTAGATTGCATCTTAAAGTCGACCTGCAAGGCGGCACCACTCACCAACAAAACTTCCTCAGACTCGAGAGTCGAAAATGAGGCCATTCACCTTCGCCTCTCCGACCTCCATCAATTCCACCGGCATATACATACCGCCCAGGCGCTCTCGAAATGGACGGAGGAGCAAATCTAGAGCACCAAGCACACCGTGTCCTCTTTCACGCCGGCGGTAACACTTACGGCAACAAGCAATGAGAGCAATTATCATTGCAATAACCGTTGCAGAGATGCCCATATAGGAAAAAATTTGAAGGGTCGACGGCATTACAGACGTCGACGACCTGTCACACAAAACAAAGGACATACAATTTTTCGTTTCATAAAAGAAATACTACTAACAGAAAAAAATGAAAAAAATGGAAGTAGTTAATCTGAAAGTAATTCAATCCGCAATAATATCAGTCGGAAAGAACAGATTATGATCCCATTTGTAGTACCTAGAAGAAATGGACACAGCATTTCACAGAAATTGTAGACATGTGCTCCTTCAAATTGGTGCTAGAGGCTAAAATAATCCATCAGAATTGAGAACGGTAAGTTGCAAAAGGAAGCTCATGCATTCCACTTTCAAGTTATGAAACAATAGCACGTTGGAAAGTGTCAAAGAATATAAAGAATGCAGTTGAAGTTAGCATTCCTTCCGAGGCAACGAGGAAGCAGGGGAAATATATGTCTGTGAAGAACAATTTGAAGTATAGGTATAATATTGAAACAAGAGGGCAGTGGTCTCTACCCTGGCGCAGATGCTGAGCTCGCTCCAACGACACGAAGGCAAGACAAGAACCCAACAACACAAAGAAAAGAGCACCCGAAAGATGGACTTCCCTTCGTCTGCATCTTGATTTTTCTAGGAGGCTTGGAGGTCAACAATTGATAGAGTTCAATCGTTTCCTTTAGATAGGTATTTTTCAAAGCTTGGAGTTACACAACAAACAACAAAAAATTCAATATGAAGCCAAATGCGACAAGAACAGCAATATAAACATTGAATATCAAATATTCTTGCAAAAAAAAAATCCTTAAATCAAACGTGTTTTGCCACTTTTAAAACACCTGCCTCCATACTGATGCCATTTCACCGTCAGGGTTCTGTGTTGCAATCAGCTTGTCGTCTGAAATTGCCCCCGTTCATCACTTTAATCATTCATTTAGTCTGTCTTAAAAGTCTGTTACCGCTCACGTAACAAAATTGATGTACCTCAGAAAACAATGCAATCACCCTTCAGTGCAAACTCTGAGTATCACAATTTGTAGAGGGAAAACCAAAGTGTGAAGCCAAAGCACTATAATGCAATATATGCAAATTCTTTCATTGAACTCGTACAACCTCCGATCTGAGCGGGGATCTGAGTCATTTTCAAAAGATGGCAGATTTCAGACTAATTGGCAGAGTCTCAGTCAGTGCTCATTTCAGGTCTACACCACGCACTCCAAGTTTTTCACATCATTCTCAGAGAACTTGAACAACACAATTCTGAAAAGTTTGAAGCTCTAAGACTTGTCCATCCTAGTTTCTTATTCGTTAAAATGACAAATTTCACCGACCGAATTTGTCGCAGGCTGATCGCTTAACTGAAATTTCAGATCTCTAAATTCAGAACTCTGGGAACTTGGATCACGACATTTTTGGTGCCGTGCAAGACGCCAATTTAACAACTTTATGTCCATACGTACACTTACTTAGCCTAATGAGAACTCACCCAACTTTATGAGTACAAGCCTCACCGCAGATGTGCACTCGCAGGTTCACACCACCAAGTAGACCCCGATACCTGCAAAAAAAAAACCCGGAAACACTGAACATCGGGAACATGCTTGTGTGGCATTGGACATAGTAAGAAATATAAACTGCAGATCCAGAGATGGGTGGTTCCATCAGATTCTGGATAGAATGGCTAGCTTCACACAGAATTCTAGTTGAAGTACCAAGACTACTAGTTAGTCCTGCAACTTCTCAAAAGGAACCTCAATTCATGTCGACTGCCTTCAGTGACACTCACTAGTACGTACTAGCTCTGCACAATTAGTTAAGGGAGTAATTGCAGTGCTAATCACTCATTCAAGAACTAGCTACAATTCAATACATTGCAATCACTTGAACAAGGCGTGCAATAGATAGTTGATACTACAAGGTCGACCTCACTTCTTTCATTGTCAGTTGATACAAGTCAAGGTCGACCTCACCTCTTTCATTGTCAGCAAAGTCTGTGTCTACCCTTGCCTACCAGTCACCAAATTCTTGCAACTGCACTGTAAGTACTAATCCTTCAAACAAACTGTTCCACCGACAGTGAAAATAGAAGTGTGCGACACTGCGACTGACTCGCTAGGAAATTTTGGAGGACAACAGTTAAGTTTCCCGTACAATCAGCATGTATGGTCGAAGTCGATTTCACAACGCACGCAAGTTCTAACTTCTAAGTTCTAACGGCCACACTATGGAAATCTTGGAAACCTGGAAGCAACAATGGACAGATGTATACACGAGAAGAAGAGTGGAATGCGAGACGAAGACTGAGCGTAAATGCGAGACGAAGACGGAGCGTAAATGCTCAGACAAAAGCCCGGGATGACGTATCCGCCAACGGTGCTGCGCCCCCCTGATGATTAGTTGTGAGGCTTTCAATATTGCAATCAACCTTTGGTTGACTGCAACCAGCCTATGGTTGGAAATAGAAAAGCCTACCTCACGAGTATAGATCATATAGTACAGTTCAACTAAAAAAATTCATAATAATTATATTTTGAGCTAAAAAATTCTGGAAAATTATGTAATCCTTTTAAAACCTATTTCTAAATAAGGGAAAATCTCTGCATTTAAAAAATCTGCACTCTACATGTCCGTAATTGCTTAAGTGGTTGGAAATGGGTCGGCTCCAATAGACATCCTTGAAATGCAAAGTGCTTCAACTCTTCTGCAGTTGCCTCAAAGAGCTCTTCAATTAACTTTCGAAAACTTGTTTAAACTTTATGCTCTTCAATTCTTTGTGAAAATTGGATTATTAGGCGGGTTTGAAGACTTCATTTCGTTTCCCTCGAACAACCGAACTGATGTTACAAAAGCTATGCGTACCTTCTTCAAATTGGCTTCGCCAACACTTGCTTCATCAATTACTGGTGTTGGTGTCTAATTTCAGAACCCCTCGTGATTTCACAACCCGTAGTGTTTCTGTTACTCACTTGGATTCGTCAAGGAAAGTGACAGATCTAAAAATAGATACCGACCGTATTTGTGTGCTCATTGTACTTAATTAATAAAGGCATGTACACACCTGGCGTTATAGAGGACCGGGTCTTAAATGTAAAACTCCTGGCAAAAAATAGGGTGCCCTATACATTGCCTCCTGATTTTATGGACAGGCAAGCGTAACTTGCGTATAATTAAACAATTAAAAAAAGGCCCACTGCTGTTCACAGATGATACTTTGGAGTTGGATTTTAGGATGTAACTACTGACGTGACAAGGCAGGTAGTGCAATAGAAATTGTCCACGTATTTTTAAAAAAGAAAAGATTCTTTTTTTTAAATTCGAAGTTCAAGAACTTACAGAAGTCCCGCAAGGAAGACAAGAGAAGCACTCCAAAGGAGAATAGGACAACCTCGCCAGGACCCACTCCCCATGACTTCTACCTAAGACTGCCACTTAGACGTGGACAGGTGCCAATTTTATGGAATCGTATTTTATGCTGGTTTGGGGCGTGGCCGTGGCGACGTCCGAGGATTACTAAGGCGCCAGCATTGTCACCACAGCTTGCGCGACAACGGAATCCTGCAAGGTATCACCCAACACTTGAACCACCGTTTTACGTTGAGCGCATCAATGTCGCCCATGCTCAAAATTTTACCTGCTACTGCAATGTTTGGGAGGAACAGAAATCGGGGCCGAAATCCCTCGGCGGAGTGCAACGCTCACTGCCCGTTGTTGCTTTCTTGCCTTACGCTTCGTTTTCTACTTGGCGACCGATTTGATGTCGTAATTTTCTTTTGGGTTGTTTGCGTGCACCCCCCCCCCCCTCCACAGCGATCCAGTGGCCCAACTGTTTCACAATTCTTTCAGCGGCTTGGGGTGCACTTATTCCCAGCGCTTTGACGACGAGCTTCACAATCAGGTCAGTTGCCTGGAACCCTCTTCAGTTTTGCTCCTTCTACATTCGCTTCTGTTCATAGATGTTAAACTTAGTAACGCCTTTGTTTTCAAAAAACACTTGTGGAATTCATTGCTGTTGGTAATTCGGAGCACTGTCGAACTCCATAATCAATTTTTGAAGGAATTTTCTTAATGATTTTGGTTTGGGATTTTGTTAATAAAGATAATAGTTTGAATATGATTCTTAAGATTGCCTTTTCCAAGTTGTATTTTGCTAAAAAAAAAAGCTTTATTGAGTGTAGTTCTTGGCATAGTTTGAGAATTGATATTTAATCTTTAAATCCTAATATTTGGTTAGTGGCTTAACTATGCAATGGTAAATCTAACTGTATGCATGTGATCTATGGATTCATGATATTCAAGATTATGGTGTCAAATTTTTGTTTGGAATATATTCATCATTCATATTTTCTTTTGAGTTGTAGTTTGTAATATATTTTCACATTTTGTAAATTTAGGATTATCCCTTTTGGGAAATAATGGTTAGAATACCAACGCAATAATTGATTCATCCTATTACTATACATTGAAACTCGCCTGCCACCCCAGTTTCCCATTAGTTCCCCCTTCCTCTCTCAAAAAATTTGTGAGCCGTTGATTTTTTTGAAAAAAAATGCTTACCCTCAAAATTGACGCTGATTTCTCAAAAAATCACAAGATGTTGATCTTGTAAAATTTAATCTGAGCTGTTCAAACATAAAATACAAATATTGAATACGAATACGGATATGGGTACTGGATATGAGTACTAAGTATGTGTATTGAATACGTGTATTGAATACAGATACAGTATTGGATACGCGATCAATTGTCCCATATTGTTTGTCAAGAACTTTGATTCTGAAGATTACAAGAGGGGGTGGGGGTGAAGGGAGGTGAGATAAAAAAATTTAAATCAAATTTTAAATGATTGTAGTTATTAGGCACTCAAGGTATATAGTGACTATGCACTCCCCCCTTCAATTTTTATTTTACCACCCCTACTCACCCCCACCTATCATTTAGAATTTGATTTAAATTTTTTTATCTCACCCCCCTTCACCCCACCCTCTCTTGTAATCTTCAGAATCAAAGTTCTTGAAAAACAATATGGAACAATTGATCTCGTATCCAATATTATATCCGTATTCAATATCCGTATTCAATACACATATTCAGTACGCATATCCAGTACCCGTATTCAGTACACGTATTTAGTACTCATATCCAATATTCGTATTTGTATTCAATATTTGTATTTTATATTTGAACAGCTCAGATTAAATTTCACAAAATCAACATCTTGTGATTTTTTGAGAAATCAACGTCAATTTTGAAGGTAAGCATTTTTTTTGAAAAAAATCAACGGCTCACAAATTTTTTGAGAGAGGAAGGGGGGAACTAATGGGAAACTGAGGTGGCAGGTGAAACTCGATCCTATTTTTTAAATTTTAGACGGAGCTAATGAATGTAAATTGCAGTAAGTTGTGCTTGAGAAAGGCTTAGGGTGAATAATTTCATGCACCTAAAATCGGCCAAACCCTTGCATAAAAGACATAATAAAATTAGTAGATTGTAGATGGAAGTGTGCAATAATCAAAAGAAAAAAATTGAAATTTTTGGTCAGCAAAATTTGTATTCAACCCTCAAATTTTTCACCTATAGAAAATTTGTTTTTAATCTATAGAGATTCATGTGTCAAGAATTGACAAATACTTATGAAATTGCCAAAAATAAAACAAGTGTCTTTAAAGAGGTGGAATGGCTCACTAAACAAGTGTTATGGCTATTTTGAAATAATCTCCTTGACCTCAATTCTAGCATGGCAAACAATGGCTATCCAAATTTAAGTTTGATTAGCTTTATGTAATATTACACTTGATGATTGACTATACACTGAAACTCGCCTGCCACCCTAGTTTCCCATTAGTTCCCCCCCTCCTCTCTCAAAAAATTTGTGAGCCGTTGATTTTTTTGAAAAAAAATGCTTACCCTCAAAATTGACGTTGATTTCTCAAAAAATCACAAGATGTTGATCTTGTGAAATTTAATCTGAGCCGTTCAAAT
The DNA here is from genome assembly GCA_963969395.1 of Pseudoscleropodium purum. Taxonomy (NCBI): domain Eukaryota; kingdom Viridiplantae; phylum Streptophyta; class Bryopsida; order Hypnales; family Brachytheciaceae; genus Pseudoscleropodium; species Pseudoscleropodium purum. The sequence continues at coordinate 7,471,642 of OZ017801.1, forward strand.
ATAAAATATAAATACTAAATACGAATATGAATACGAGTACGGGTACTAGATATAAGTAATAAATACGTATATTGAATGCGGATATTGAATACAGGTACTGAATACGGGTATTGGATATGTGTACTGAATACGTGTATTAAATATGGATATTGAATACGAGTACTGAATACGGGTATTGAATATAGATATAGTATTGGATACGGGATCAATTGTCTGATATTGTTTGTCAAGAACTTTGATTCTGAAGATTACAAGAAGGGGTGAGAGGGGGGTGAGATAAAAAATTTTAAATCAAATTCTAAATGATAGGTGGAGGTGAGTGGGGGTGGTAAAATAAAAAATTTTAAATAAAAATTGAAGGGGGGAGTGCATAGTGACACAAAGTGTCACTATACACCTTAAGTGCCTAATAACTACATTCACAAAATTGGGGGTTGTTTTAAAATAGTAAAATAACTTTAAAAAAGTGAAAAAATAATAATTTTGTGTCTACAACTACTACATATACTGTTGTTCCAAATTTTATATGAAATTGACATACAACACAAAAGTTATGAGCAAAAAACCACATGTCTAAGGCCAAGTGGACAAAAAAAAAAGCCCAAGTGTTTTGTGCAACAACCCTATACTAGAATGTTCTTGTCACAATGTATTTGTATTATGTGACTAGCTTTCAGGATTTTGAAGCCATGTTTTGCATTCCATATGAATTTTCTTCACTTTTTCTTCAAATACTGATGGTAATTTCAAATGTTCACACAAAAACTTGAAAATTTAATGACATGTGATTGGACTTTTGATTTCACTCTCAAAATTATAACTAAACATTTCACATTTTCACTGAATAAATAGTAGCAAAATAGTGGATACAGAGTACACGGGACTCCAAGGTCCTAGGCTCCGTCCATTAACTGCTGAACGAGGAGCCCTCCAATGAATCCTTGCTGTTGAAATGGTACAATTGCTACAACGGGAAGAACGATGTGCAAAATCGAACACTTTTTGTTGAGAAAACAAAGTGGCATGATCGGCTCATTATTAACAATTACATGAAGCAAGCACCACAATGCTCCTGACATTGATGCCATGCTCGATCATCAAATGGCAAAATCTACTCGACAAAGGAGAGTAGATTGCACCTAAAACTCGACCTGCAAGTTGGCACCACTCCTTCATTGCCACCAACAGAACTCCCTCAGACTCGAGAGTCGACTACGAGGCCATTCACCATTTCCTCTCCCACCTTCAGGTTATCTACCGACATATACATACCACTTGGGAGCTCTCGAAACAGACGGGTGAGCACATCTAGAGCACCAAGCACACCCGTGTCCTCTTTCACGCCTGCGGTAGCATCTACGGCAACAACCAATGAAAGCAATAATCATTGCCATAACCGTTGCAGAGATGCCCACATAGGAAAGAGTTTGAAGAGTCGACGGCATTAGATAAGTTGACGACCTGTTACACAAAACAAAGAACATACAATTTTCCGTTTCAGAAAAGAAATACTACTAACAGAAAAAAATGAAAAAACAGGAAGTAGTTAATCTGAAAAATAATGCAATCCGCAATAATATCAGTCGGAAAGAACAGATTATGATCCCATTTGTAGTACCCAGAAGAAATGGACACAGCATTTCACAGAAATTGTAGACATGTGCACCTTCAAATTGGTGCTAGAGGCTAAAACAATCCATCAGAATTGAGAACCATAAGTTGCAAAAGGAAGCTCATGCATTCCACTTTCAAGTTATGAAACAATAGCACGTTGAAAAGTGTCAAAGAATATAAAGAATTCAAGCTGAAATCAACACTCCTTCCGAAGAAACGAGGAAGCATGGGAAATATATGTCTGTGATCCACGCAGAAGACCAATTCTAAGTAAAGCTACAATATTGAAACAAGAGGGCCGCGGTCTCTACCCTGGCGCAGATGCTCAGCTTGCTCCGACAACACGAAGGCAAGACAAAAATCCAACAACACGAAGGGAAGAGCACCCGAAAAATGGACCGCCCTTCGTCTGCATCTTGATTTTTCTAGGAGGCTTGAAGGTCGCAAGCGAGCAGGATTTTTTCAAAGGTTGGAGTTACACAACAAACAACAGAATTCGATAATTATGAAGCCCAATGCGACAGCTACAACAAAATTGACCAACATCACGTATTCTTTAAAAAAAATGCTGAAATCAAACGTATTTTGCCACTTCTAACACACCTTCCTCCATACTGGTGCCATAAAATCGTCGTCGTTCAGGCAATGGCCCCTGTTTATCACTTCAATCATTCATTTAGTCTGCCTTAAAACAGAGAAACATCAGCGTCTATTACCGCGTGCCTAAAAAACACTGAGTATCACAATTTGTAGCGGGAATTTAGGGGTTCAAGGCGAACTAGCCAAACCCACCGTCACCTCAGTTCCGCCCTCATGTACCCCAGGTGAAAAATTCTGCTCTGGAATGTACATCACGGATACACCAGGGAGGAATTGAGACGAGAGTGGAAAGGCTGGATAACCTTAGTACTACAAAACCACCCCTCAAGCACTCATCAACTAGCCATTAAATTGAACAAATTCATATCCGAACCAAACAGTAGGTCTCTGTTACAAAAATTGTCACTGAGACTCCGTGCAATCACTCTCACGTGACACCACTGCATCAAACTGACTACCAGTTTCTAAACTTTCCTGACCCTCAAATCATCTCAGGATCTGTTACTCTTCCTAAAACTGGAACTTAAGCAAAAAAAACGCCAAAAACAGACATACTCAGCTTCATGCATTCAGCAATTCTAGTCAGCGCGATTACTCGCGACTCATTTTCGAAGGAATTCTGTACATACGAACAGTTGCACTTCCCAATTGAAACAAACCGAACGCTAATGTGAGAAGATTGTGCGGGGGAGACATGCCTTCAAGAACGTCCATTCTTCTCTGCTCTCGAGCTCCTTCTTCGGATCACGAGCAACAATCAATTAATAGAACTCAATCAGTCTGTTTGCTGCCATTTTGATTGATTGAAGCGCGCAAGCAACAATCGATAAACCGACAGGAAAATGGATTCGGGCATTTGTTGGCAATTTTGGGGATTCGTACAGAGGATTAGAGCTACCGTAATACTAGTACTCGAATCCCAAAACAAGAATGTATTACGTCAAAAATCAATGACAGCGCACCAAATTCTTACCCAGAAATTCCCCGAATGTTACCAATATACGAGGAAGAATCGTGCGTCCCGATCCACTGTCACCGTAGCTTTAAGCTCTGCAGCGATCCGTCTTCACCAATGCAAAACGACGGACAAAGGCAACGAGATGGACAGAGGAGGGCATTGTTTCGCGAAACAATGCGGGCTGGCGCTGGGATGCAGTGAAATAGATATCTTCCGCATTGCATTTATACTACAGGGCCGTCGGGAACAGGGAACAGATCAGCAAGTTCCCCCGTGTTCCTGAAGTTCCCCCGTGTTCCTGGACGCTTTTTTTGGGCATAGGTCCCACACCGAAAGAACACAGTAAATACCTCACAAATAGGAGACTCATGCGGTTCTCAAGCTCCTGCATATTCATCCTCCAAAGCTTACAAAATAGCACCTCCAATAGCAGACATATATTGATTTCATCTCTGAAAAAATAAATATTAAAATTTTCATTCATATCTAGTTGCAAAATGGTAGCAAACAAAGTGATGGATAGTGAGGCTTGACATCCATAGTCATGGGGTCATCCTTGTAGGATTGAAGTGGAAGAAGGGCCCATGACCACTGATTTTAAGCCTCATTGATCATCAATCTGTTTGTGTTGCCTTTTTGCAAGTAAATATGAACAAAAAATTTTACATTTACTTTTCAAAGATGAAGTCATATAGCTACTACTAGTCATGAAATTTTCAAATTTTTTAGGAAAATTGGAAATTATTGTAATTTTTTTTTAAATGATGAGAATTTTGATACTAGAAAAAGTGAATTGGAAGATTTTGATAAGGAGAGGGTGCAACCATCACCTTTAGAAAAAAATTTGGCTTTTTCAATAAAGAAGAAGCAAATTATTGGGAAAGTTTTGAAAACTTCCCAAAAGATGACACCTATTGGTCATTTTGCACAAAATTCCAAGGAATTTATGGACGTTTTTTGTAAATAGAAGGATTCTCAATGTCTATTTTTTGTCCTTTGTGACCCCTACTAAGTTAACTTTCAAAAGATTAATCCTATTGTTGATAGTAGTATTACTAACTACTTTGATTTCTCTATTTTTACTATATGTTTTTTATTATTGCTTTTATTACTATTTTTATTGACTATTTGTTTACTAATTTCTTTTATAAAACTTTTATTATTCTCCTATTTAATCCTAAAGTTCTATGACTATATTTTTATTGAAAATGCTCAAAAATTGCCATTTTTAATACAAGTAACAAATTTTTGGAAATTCTTTTTTGACATATGTAACCATAGGATCTTGTATTATAATAACATGAAAACATATGGTAAGAATTTCAAACATTTCTACTACATGGATTGCAAGATACAAGCATTCGAATTCATTGAAACGGCATATTTTTGGCCCTACAAAAAATAGGATAGTTGCACTTCACAAGCTCACTTTTCTACGAAAAAATGTCCCAAATGGAATTGTTTATTTGGATTCTTTTTCCTAGACAATTTTTCTATATGCTAAACATTTCAAATCATTTGGAATTGTACAACATGTAGGAAAAAAATAATAAATAGATAATAATAGAGAATGATTCAAAATACTGAATTGTTAAGAATTAAATCATGGAATTGAAAAATGCCAATTCCAATGGTTGAAGTGTTGTTATAAACAATATACATCCTAAAATTTTATTTTTCCCCCAAAATATTGATAATTGAGTAAGATAAAAGACTTCAAAGTTTATTTTAGAGTAGAAAAATCCATAGCTGCCTACAAACAAAAAATCCTCATAACTTTTGACTAATTGATCAAAATGCAATGATTCAAGGCTTTTTATGTATAAATAATTCTAGAAAACCAATTTCAATTTTTTTTTTTCTTAAAATTAATTGTTTTTAATGTGCCCAAACTGCCCATTTATGGAAAAACAAACAAATATATTAGGCTATAACTTTTGACTCCTATTTCTAAATGTCATAAAATTTAGTGTATATGAAAGATATTCCTTGTCCTCACCTCCTATTAAAATTTGGGTTAGAAATATAAAAATCTTTAGTCTTATATACTTAGTGCCCAAAAATTTTATGTAGCCAAAAAACATAGCTTGGTTCTTTAGGGGTTAATGTCATGTGCACCCTATCTATACCTTAATTTAGGTTGTTTTTTATTTTGTCTTGTATTGTTTGTTTTTATGCTTAGATCTCTTATACCTACATCCTCTAATTGCATTTTTGGTATCATCGAAAAGCTCTCAGTAAGGAAAGGTATATGGACTTTGTTTCTTAGCATTCTATCCTAAGGTGTGAATGTTATTGAATTTTGAAATATTTGTGAATTAAAAAATTAAAAAATGACTTCTAGTTTTATTTTGATTGTTGCAATGGCAAATGGCACACTAGTACTTACTAAATATATGTAAATCCTTTCATATCTAATTTCTTTCTTGAAATTAGAAAAAAGAATTGCATACATTTCAATATCTCCTCTATCTTTTGCCATTCTTTTTTGAAACCACATAAAAAAAGCAAAGTAAAATTTTTCCAAACTCTAGGAATACACTATTTTCATGGTTGTATCAATTGTCAATATTCCTCTTGATATGAAAAATATCATTCCAAAAGTCTATTCCCTTGGCTAGTATAATAAACAAAATGCAACAAAGAGTACAAATGTTTTTTGCAGTTGTCCAATATGATAAGATTTTAACATATGGATAGGTTATCCTTTAACTACTATAATATAACCTTTAAAGCTACGAATAGATTGGTTTTTAATCCCTAAAAGACAAGGGTACATTACAAACAAAAATTATCAAGAACTATCACTTTTTAGAGTAGCAAGAAAGAAATGAAAAAAAAAATTTGTTTGAAATTCCACCATAGAAAAGTTACTAAACTAAGCAAGAATCATTAGATGTTTTTTTACCTTTTTTACAAGGTTATGAGTTCCTTCAAGTTCCCAAACTGTGGGAGCTTAGCCATAGCAACTACCTAATATAGCACAATGGTTGCCATGTCAGATAATAATAATAATTAAATATTTCTTATATATATTTTAATTTAAAATTATTAAAGAAATCTAACAATGTACTGTTGGTTTACAACAAGGAAAATAGGCCTAATATAGCCTTCTTCTTATTTGAAATCTCTTCTAATGGTGTTTGTAGAAAAGAAATTATAATTTTTGACATCACAAATTTCAAGATTGTAGTATTTGAAGTTAGAACAAAAAAATTTATTTTATCCAACACAATCAACAAAAATACTTTAATTCCTCTTAAAGTAAGATTTATGCATTACACTTAGGATTATTTTAGCAATAATTGGATCTTGCATTTTATTACATGCTTTTACTTTTGAGATTTTTGCAAGCATGCAATTTTTAGAAAGATTCATTTAAAATTGACTTTGTAGGGACCTACTCAAATTTTCAATTTGTTGTTCAATGGCTACTCGGTCCTTTAGAAACTAACCATTTACAAAATTGTATACCCTATACACAAAGAATTTATTTATATATATATATATATATAAATTGCCAAACTCTTAACCACATAGGATATGTCATAGAAGAACATTTATTACTAGAATTCCTATATAAGTACCTATATTATAGGTGTTTATATAATAAGTTCATTCAATGGTTGTAGTGTATTTACTTACATATACACTCACAGTTCACATGCTCGCATTTTCATACTTATACTAACACTATTGGTATTCTGCATATGCAAAATCTTTTCTTTTTTAGAAAGATGGGAATAATTTTTTTCCCTTTGTAAGAGTCCACTTAATAAATTATCTACACTTTCAAAAAAGTCCAAAATGTTTGAATTTGTAGAACTTATGGAAAAATAAAATATGCATATTTGTCAAAAACCATATACAAAGATAATACTTTGAAATTATTTCCCTCTCTTGTTGAAATGTTGATTGAAAATCTAAATGGCAAGATCATAGTGCAATATGTCTTGTACAACATGAAGTTTTTTCTCACACAAAAACCTAAAGCTTACAAATTAGTAAGCAAGATTTATTCAAATGGTGGAGCTCTAGCTTTGAGTTCTCGACTTTAGAATTTGCTCATGTCCTATGGGCCATTACCTTGATTTGCATTAGAGGAAATTTTGGGGGTCAGGATGGTTGTTTCAAGCTTGTTCCCCCAATCTTGTTTCCACTATTAAATTTGTTTTTTTGGGAAAAAAAAATTGGAAAAAAAACCAAAAAAACTTAGAATGGAAAAAAAACACATTTTAAAAAAAAAATTTCTTCCTTGGTGACATGGCAATCGCCATGCCATGTCAGGTAGTAGCTACGAGGCTATTCTCTTGATGTTGGCAACCAAGGGAACTCACAACCCTCCACAACTGAAGAAAATCCTCTAATGTTTCATTTTTAATGAAAAACTTTGCATACATTGGATGACCTAGTACCTAATTTATCCAAAAGTAATAAAAAAATTGTGCATAAAAAGTTTCCTATGACAACTTCTACAAATTTCAAATGAAAAAATGCACAAAAATCTTTGATCATCTTTACCTACTAAAAGTTGCTAAGTCATCAAAAACATTAACTTTAGGGGCTAAATATATTAAAAAAGGATAATCTTATTTCCATTCCAATGCAAAAGAAATGACAAATATATGTGTATATATGTGTACATATATGTGGGGTTCTTTTTCTAAATTAATCCCGCTTTATAATCAATAAATAACTAGATGCCCAAAATTGTACTTTAAGATGATGACATACCATAAAAACAACTTCAACAAAACCCAACCCATACAAATCCTTGCCTAAAACATATAACTCTTATTCAAGAAAGTCTAGCACCAATTTTAGGTACACATATTTTCATCACTTCAAAAATTCAAAGTTCATTCATACCATATCCCAAAAATGTATGCTAAGGAATCTAGGATACCCTCAGATCTTGACTTCCAACAAGATCCAACACACACTCACATCATTTAATTTTAATAATACAAACCATGCTCAATTGCTTCTTTGGACAATCTAAAGTGATGTTCCCTTACGTTACTCTACCTGTCTGAGCTTATTTGACTGAAGACACCAAGACACAAGAAGTCAAGAATGTATATTATTTACATGAATAGCAATCGGTAATGAAAAGCGAACTACCGGCAATAGGATCACGAACCAACTTGCTCTTAACACACTCCACTCGAGAGCAATATAACCAGTAGAACCGAATCCCAACTATCATTTCAAAGTAAAAATCACTGTTTACAAAATGATTTCAAATTGTTTTCATAATATCATATCATGATTATGATATGTAGGCTATGTCTTATTATGCAGGCAAGTGCTCGATAGCGTTCGCAGTCACAGGACACATAGTACGAGAGTTTATAGGTTTGGCAGACGTCACCAAGTAACATGGCAGCTTGTAATCTGCAAATAACCACCACCAGAGAGAGAGAGAGAAAGAGAGAGAGAGACGGGTGTTGCATGGGCGGCTCCTTCCGTGCATTTCAAAAGTCTCCTTCGGCATGCTATTTCAGCATTTCACCGTTCCTTGTGCAGACCAACACTCGCCTGCATCCTTGGGTACAGCCCATGAGCAAATCTCCTCGATGTTCAGGGAGTCGACACCTCTTATCAGACGGAACCATCCACCTTCACCCCAGTATGTCCCCTGAAATCACAAAACCAATGAAGAAGGCTCAATGTAGGTGCCACAGTTGCGAAGTCGTTGCTAACAAAGAATGATTTGTTTCAGGAAAAATTTAAAATGAGAGGGAGGTTGCTGTTCAACTCGATTCGAAAGCTAAATTCTAGCACTAGTTTTATGGAGAATGAATCTAAATCAAAGTGGCAAGATATGAGCATAGTTTTGCGTCTTTGAGGAACTGAAACAAGCACGTTGTGAACTCCAGATTTGCAAAAGAATGAGCCCTTCCTCCTTAACATGACAGCAGTGGCACAATCTAGACATCTGCAGAGAATTTAGAGGGGGAGGATCAGCAAACATACCCAAGAATTGCGGATGATCCAGTACTTGATGCCATTCTCTTCGCCCCACCCTGAAACGCTGACTACGTGGTCATGATGTGCTTCATCCCTGCCACATTCAAAATATGGAAAATGTTATGAGTGATTAGCTTCCGTAATTACTATCAGCATTCTCGTTAAAAATGATGACATTTGAAGAAACTGCCGCCTGCCGCCTGCAACCTCAAATCTGTTTTTACCAGGCCTTAGTTTTTAGATCTCTCTGTTCTTGACGTCACAACTTTAACGCTTTGAAACATGCCATTTCAATGAAGATGGCCATATATGTTCAGCGCCGCCACAACAGAAATACAAACTTGTTCCGGAAACAAAAAGGTGGGTACTATAACAGGAGCACTTCTTACGTGTTAATAAGAATGCCACCAGTATAGGAATGAAGGAGTGTGGAGTCGATTGAACATGCAATCGGGCCTCTTTCATAAATCTCCGCCATCTGCCAAGCATCACCAAAAACCTCGTGTTCGTTAAAATGACGAATTTCAGTGAAATTGGCATAGTTTCAGTCACGTGATTGAAACCCAAACCTAAATCATTCCTAGTTATTATCAAGAGCGTAAGGCACTTACATGTCTAAAAATTTTGGCACTCTAAAATACGATTATAATCCTATTACTTGTCACAGCAACAGGTAAGGACATTGTAGTGTCACGTGCAAGCAAAAGTCTATGAGCTTCAAACATATGCTCCCTCAAATAGCGCGTGTAAATGGACTTTGTCTTACCATGTTCAGTTCCCCGGATACTGGACCATACTCGGCCACATAGTGAACGGGATAGTCAGTCACAGCAGTGCAGCTTTCCGCGTTCCCAACTGGTGGTACACAGTTGCGACAGATATTGATAGGCGTGCATTCATCGTCTCTTGCTCGATACAGCTGCAACAAGAAGCTAACGTGAGTGTACATATTGCACATCAAAAATTAATCGAGTGTCACGAGTTGGCATGGCAGTAAGTTGGAGACTACGTCAGTGTTGAAATTGGCATTCACCTGGCACGTCTCTTCGGGCAGGCCACGGTCATGCATGAATTGGAACACACCCATAGGATCACCACCGTAGCAACTTCCCGCGGATTCGGTAGCACAGTTCAGCACTCTGTTCCAAATTTCAATCAGTTATGCCCTTTGCAGGAGATGCATAGCCAAAGAGAATCAGTTACCCTTGAGAAGCATATTCTTGGGCACACGAATTAGCCTTACCTTGACTTCCAAAAAATATTAAAACATGCTCTGATGGTCAACATTTGTGCTTTAGACTGTATATTCGGGACACAAAAAGTACCTGACTATTCTACAACACGATACCTTCATCTAGCAGTCGTCACGTTCAAGAAACTCAAGACATACTTATTCAGATTCAGAATAAAAGAGTGCTTACACTTGCACGGAGTACTGAATATCAGGCCATTGAGCCTTGCGTAATATCTTGTGACGGTCTGCCAAAGAACTCAAAGCAGCATGGGCCCAGCAGGATCCTGATGTCCAATCCCACCCGACACTACACTCTTTAATATGACCTTCTCAAAAGAACATTCTGGACGATCCTACACTTCTCACACATCATTGACCGTAGCACTCTAATTACACATTTAAACTATGTCCTAATCATTTTTATAAGACCCCCGGCAGTCAGATAAAAAAGGTCCGGTGTGCTCACATTCCAAACCATGACATCAGTCCAGAGTTATTTCAGGGTTGGTCCATTCACAGAATAGACTGTTAAATGTGGCTACTGATTCTAGGTAGGGAATTTTAATCCATTCAAACTATCATGAAACCCCGCTTTCACAAAGACCAGTCGCTCACATCAAATCAGATAACATGTCACATGCACAAATAGCATAAACTTAGCATTCAATTTTGCTAAAGCAATTTACTGCAAATTTCACAGTACTAGCAGCAAATAAAACTTGAGAAATCCCTGACGAGATCGAGGTTCAGCACTGTACCGCAATAGACTGGGATATGCTGATTCAGTTCGCGAGTTGCATAGCTCGTCCCTGTCAAGATCATCATGAGCAATCTCTACATTCTCAGATAAATTTTGAGGTATAAAAAAGGATTTCTTAATCTTCAAAAAGAGCCAGAAAAGAACTAAATGACCGTCCAAGTAGAAAATGATGTAGTGACTGAGCAGGGAACCACAAGTTTACCATTAACGTTCCGCCAGTCCCAGGCCTTAGGTAAATCCTCCAGGCGAACATACTCATGCGGTTGCTTTGACAACACATTTGCACGAACTGGAGATTCACACACGCCACACAAACTTTCAGCACAACCCAAACACCGAACATGAAAAGAAAACGCAGCCAAATCTCAACCCATTTTGATCTTCTCATGGTCGTTAATTCAAGCAACTACATGGCGCTTCTGAAGGCCCTGTTTTCTTTTGTTGATTCCAAGGTGCTCCCTCACAGTGCTAATCTTAATAAACTAGCTAACGTGAGAGTAGAGCCTCAAGTACAGCCACGTGAGTATTTTATCTCCAGAACGAGGTTGTGCTGCAATCACGCTACCAGACATAACCTCAATAGTAGCATCCTCCTCAATCATGCTCAATGAAAAGTATGGTCAAATTCGTCATAATTGTAACAATCAAGCGCTCTGAAAACTAGGACCATCAAAGATTTGAGGTTCCTGCAGACGAGTCCCTGGAAAATGCCAATCTCTTTGAAATTTCACAGAGAGGCTACAGAAGTTAAGAAGAAGAGCAGCATAACGCTAAAGAAGGGCAAGATTAAGAGATATAACCATATTCTTCACATCCAATGCTCGGATGCGACCTCTACAGAAATGAACCTACACAGAATTAAAGAACGCAGCAACAATCAATATCACTGCAAAAGAAAAACCCACCATGCATGTCCTTGTACTCGTTGATGTTGGTACCAGGCAAACCAGCCAAGCCCATGACCCAGGAAGTCACCAAGCTCGGCGTCGTCTGCGCCAGCGACTTGAGGAAGCTCGTGAGCCACGCAAACGCTGGCGGCTTCTCTAAGATGCCGTCGAGTGCAAACATGACCAGCCATAGCAGGAACACGCCGCCCACCACCCCCACCAGCATCGACTTCTGTGAGCGCCTCATCTTCTCTCACAACAGCACCAAATCGGTGAACCCCTCTGCACTTTCAACCCCATCAGCACAATTCACCACAACTCCGAAAAACCCACGACGCACGTAACCTCTACCGACAAACCAGAACACAAACCAGAACGGTAAACAAGGCGTTTCAGGGAAATTGCAGTGACATGTACCAAAATGTGGGCAATCTGCGCAAGTGAAATATTGATCGAGGACTCGAGGAACGTGAATCGGAAGTTAGGAAAGAAAATTGACAATGAGGAGGGAGTGGTGGACTAAAAGTAGAAACGGGTGCAATAGAGTTTGTCCGAGTGAGAAATCAACAATCCCACTCCACCAGCACAAATCACAACAACCTAGAAAACCCCACAACGCACATGAACACAACCCAGAAACACCGACTTCATCCAAGAGACGGGACACAGGGCGTTCCAGCAAAATTGCAGAGGCACCTGAATGTGGAGAATCTTCGCCACGGAGAGATTGATCGAGGACTTGGGTGGCGACGATCGGAAGTTGGGGAAGAAAAGTGACGGTGAGGAGGAAGTGGAAAAGGGAAAATTGGAGAAGTGCGGGGGAGGTGCAAGAAGTGATGGTGGCGTGAAGGACTCGCCCAGGGAAAGTGGGGGTAGTGGGAGAGATGGAACTCGAGTTTGCAGATTCTCTAAACTAGTCGTCGTCGTCGTCTTAGTCGTCATCCAGTCTATTTCTCCAAGTTTTCGTCGGCGGGCACGGCGGCTGGCTTCCCCGCTAGAGAGAAAACGCGGGCCCTTGCCCGAAGAACAGACAATCAGTCTTCCGTTAGTTCGTAGAAATTGCCTGTCTGCCGTCCTTGAGAAACTCTGGCCCTTGGACGACCGGGATCCGTGAGAGACATCGTACGGCTTAAAATGTAAGTTGAACGCATTGTCCTATTCAACAAATGTTTCAAATGCCAAGGATATTAACTCTTGAACAATACAGGGTCTCTATGGAGAACACCTCTTTTAATACCATGTGCATTTTTGGATTTAAAAAATGAAAAAGCACTAGTTGGAAGTCAAGCTATTGTAGAAGACCTTTCTATTTCCCACAAAATTTGGAGGATGATTGGTTGCACTTTTGTCCTACACAACAAGATTCTCTATTATTCATCAACCAAAAAATGGCCAAACAAAATTGAGGATGTTTTTCAGTCTATAAAAGACAACGAATCTTTCCATAGAGACTAGAAGTGCACCTATTCATCTTCCAAATTTTGTGTAAAAAAAAGAAGGCCATTTACAATAGTTAGACTTCCAATAAGTGTCTTTATATTTTTTTAAACCAACAATTTACATGGTACCAAAACAAATAATTTCTACAATGACTAGTTCGTCCTTTAAGGACTAACGTTGTTGCAAATACTAAGTGTCCACTAGTCCATAAAGAAGACTTCCATGTAAACGATGTGTAAATATTCACCTCTTGAATTTTGTACCAAAAAAAGAGGTCTACACAGTAGTTTGACCTCCAATGAATGTTTTTGGTTTTTATTAAGTAGATGATTTATACCATACCAAAATAGATGATTTCTATGGTGATCAATTGGTCTTTATTTGGTTAACCTTAGAAACACAAGGTCCCCTATGACTAAATTTGTCACCAAAATTCTTCCATTATTGGACCAATGGTGCATTCTTTTTTTTATAGTAAACAATGAAGTCATCTGTCAAATTATTTTAGTCTATAGCATCTATACAAGATTAAAATGTAATAATAGTTCATATTGCAACCTACATTCTCTCTACAATGATAGATACAATTTGGTACTCTCAATTCCCAAAAAAATTCAAATATCATGGTAACCAACATCATTTGCATATTTATCAAATTGTAAATATTTTCAATTCTGTAAGTGTCAACTTCCTTCAATTTTGTGTACAACAATCTAAATGATGTAAACAAACATGCCAAGGCAAAGAAAGTTCTTTTTGAAATCTAAAAAAAAATTTGCAAAATATAAAGTAATTTCAAATCATTGTAAACATAACTAAGTTTAAGACATCATAGCTAAGTCATTAGAAGAAATTTGAGACCTTGGGAGGGCCGTTTTGGGCTTGTTTTCAAGCTATAAACTAATACACTACTGGTCAAGAAATTTAAATAATTAAAATTTTAAAAATTAAAAAAGACAAATAAAATAATATCATTTATAAACAAAGATTTTTCTCATTACAAAAATTAAAGATTAGTTTTCTATCATGTCATTAAATTGTCCTATGCAATTTATGCCTTGCAATTCACTGATTTTTTGGGGGATTTAAAAAAAATTGGCCACCATTCACCTTGTTGTTTGAAAACTTGTGGTTCTCTAGAGGCCTCAAATCCTCTCTAATGCAACTAATTTTTTCTATCGTGTTCTATGTCACATACTACAACTTTCAAGACACGTCTTAAATTTTATTCATTGATGCTTATGATATAATAGTTTGAATGAAAAAATTACAATTTTGTACTCAAGTTTGTTTACCACTATATATATTTGATATAATATTGACATAGGGAATGTAAGACAAGAGATTGAATGTAGTGTGTCCTTAGGTAGAATTGAGTTAGAGTAACCATAAATCAAGTTTCTAAAGGCCTAGGATAAAATACAACCTTTAGGCACCAAGTGATCTAGTCAAAGAATTCAACTAACAAATACTCAATCCAAAGTTGAAATGACATAGATAAATGCCAATTCAAAAATGATGCATCATCCTCTCTATTTTAGAACCTCTCTACCATAGTTTGAGTTACCTTTCAACAAATAGATACCTCCATTACTTCCATTTTTCTCTAATTACTTTATTACTTTATAAAAAAATCCTTAGTTTCAGTTATCCTATTTTTGGCATTGGATAATATCTACAAAATCATCTCTTCAGAAACCAACTTAACTACCCTCTACTAGTTATTAACTATTTTCATGCCAACAAAACTCACTTTGTACAATTGAACAAGATTCTCACATTACAAGCTTGCCAATTGTATGTTAATTGAAAGAGTACCATTATTTTCATTATAGTAGAAACTCCAAAGTAACCATCAAGCTTATCAAGCTTATGGCAACAACATCAATGGAGGTGGTTGAATGCGCAATTTCAATTGCAAAATTCTCTTTTTTTTATTAATTTTCTATTTTTAGCTTTATTCATGAAATTGTGAGCTCCAAATTTTTGTCAAAAACATTTGCCCCTTGTGTAGGGTTTGAAGCTTCATTTGAAAATCACTTTTCTTTTGTGGAGCCCAAATGTCAAACATTCCTAATATGTGTTGGAATAAAGAATGCTTCTTAGAAAATGGTGACCGTGTTTGTTAGATTATAATATTTTTATGACTTTACAACATTTAAGCAATATATTGCCATATTTGGAAGGATAGCAAATTCCCAAGTTTGTTGCAAATGAAAATCATTGGGGTACAAAGTGTAGTAGTGTATCTTGAAGATTGTAATTTCAAGCCAAATCAATGATAATGGTATGTATGAGCTTCAAACATAACACTCTTGGACAAAAAGGCTCGTGTGTCTCTTCCATAATGGCATTGTGGATGAAATTGAATAGCTTCATTTGTAAAAGAGGGGCCTCAATGCATGGGAAGGAATGGGATTCAACCCATGAAGGTCAAGAATGTTATGAAGTCTTGGGCAATCTATTGGATTGTACAATGATGTTGATTAATTTTTTCTTATTTTATAGTGTTTGAAACTTTGTACATATAATATTTTTGTTGAGGCTCAAAATCAAAAATAGAAAGATTCTTTACTTATTGCTATTGTTAAAAAATGAATGCAACTTTTTTTTTTCTAATAGTATACTTTGCTACATGCCTCAAAGTTTTTTATATGATTCATTTCAACTTCTATTGATACAAAAACAATTATTTTTTACCATCTACACTTAGGAGTTAATAGAAATTCACATAGTGCCAATCATTTTTGTAGTGTGTATAATCAATTGGTTTAACATTCAAGCAAATTGTGATCAGACAAAGATAGGCATGGATACAAGTAAATTGATTAGATCCAAAGGATTCATTTCAGAAGCTGTTCAAACAGTGTTTCGGGATAGTGAGTCTCAGTATTTGAATTTTGATATAGAAAAAGTGCCCACTCAACATCCCTCAAAGTTTCCTAGAGGCAAAGGATTGCATTATCCTATTCTTTATGATCCAGGTACTATGCTTTTCAAAATATTACTTTGGTGCATTTATTCTCACCTTTGGATAGTTCAGAAATTTATTTGGAAGAAAGTTTCCAAGGGATCAAATCACATTAAGTAGAATCAACCTTGTTCAATGATGTTATCTCCACATGAATTTCTAAATGATGTGCCATGTGTTAATTAATAGTGTTTGCAAATGCTTTCTAAAGTTGTATGCATACAAAGAAGATAAATTTTGAAAATATACATGGAATGTCCAATTACAAAGTATAGCGTTGGTGAGTGTAAACATCAATGAGAGTAACATTAAAAGCAAAATTCTTTGCATCCTAAGTAACAACAAAAGTGTAAAGTGATATGAGAAATTTTTCTTTAAATTAAAATTGATCCACATTATTAGACTTCACATAAATGACATAAAAGTACTTTGTATAAATGGTAGTCAATTGCAAACCTTATTGCAAATCATCAAGTCTCAAGAGTCCACAATTATCTTAGTGAAACCCTTATAAGATCATTAAGAGCAAAGGAAGACTTCCCTATAAATCATAGCAAAGATCTATATTATAATTTATAAAGTTGTCAAAATGTTCTTACAAAATATCTTGATTTCATTAAAGTTTTCATTTTTGCATTCCAATTATATTTAATAAGCATGCTAAAATTTATCAAAAGTAACATATATCATTGCAGAATCATTGATACACTCACTAATGATATACTTTAAAAGCCTTAATAGATTTTAATAGAATCAAACAAAAAAGGCAAAAGAAAATCCTAAGGAAGCAAAATTTCACCTAATCTAACATAAATAGGAATGTTGGTTTTGCACTAGTGCCAATACCTCAATTCATGAGTGATGCAATTATGAATGTTTTTGTAGTCAAGAATGTTTGTTTTGTATATTAATTGTGGATGAAATGGGAGTGAGGGATTGTAGCTTGGCCAATTCATATAGCAGCTAAAAAGAAGGATGTGAAGCTACCAATCTTGAAGAAAAAAAATGTGATTGGATCATACGCTTTGAAAGGAATAACATTGAGTGAAACAAAAAGAAGGCCAATAAAGAAGACAATCCTTTTTCCACATCGAAATATTGACTTGCCATTTCGACAACCCATACCAAGGGTGAGAAAGCATGATCATCCATCCTTTCACCAAGTTATATAATTTTATGGATCTTATATTAGGTATATATAGTCCCATGTATAGCATAATTATTTGATCCTTGTAATCAACACTTTGAAAACTTGTAACTTTTTCCTATGGTGTCCAAAAATATAAATCAAGAGAACTTGAATTTCCTTCAAGAACTAACAAAATTTATGATAAATCAATAATAATAATCATATTCAGATTCTTTTTTATTTTGAACAAAAACCAAAAAAAATCATTTTGGAATGACTGTTAATCAAGTTGTGCAGGTTGTGAAAGAACCAACTTATGAACGATGTGAATCACTAACCTTGCAAGGTAAGGTAGTTTGCTCTTGAAGCAACCTTTTAAAAGTTTATTGCATTTTTAAGGGGAGCTAAACTCTTGAAAACAATTTTTGGTTAATTTTTGTAGAGAAAGAAAAATTGGCATCAAATTCAAGTTGTTTCATATTTTTTTGAACCTTTGTGGAATTGGTTACGAATTTTTAAAATTAAAATACTAAAAGCATTAGAAGATTTTTGAGGGCATTGGAAGCCTACGGATTCCAATATCTTGAAAATGTTGTGAATGCAACTAGCCATGCAGTCTAACGTGGTTGAGATTGGGCCATGCCATTTCACAAAAAAATAATAATTAAAAAATCAACTTTTTATTGCATTTTAAGAGTTTCATTTTAATTTTTTTTTTTAATTTTTTTTCTAACAACCGGCCCTTCCCTTTGCTATGAGGGAATAGGCTCAAAACAAACTCTCAAAGTCCTCAAAAATCTTCCAATGCAATGACCTCTTGATATGTATACTTTTGATTCATTGAAAAACGAAAAATGTACCTCTGTGTTAGTAGTTGCTTGAAGAGCAAGGTCACTTTGAGAGCACTCTATCTTACTCATAAGTTACAGCTCTAGGTTTATGATTTGAAGTCTCGCAGTCTTTATAAACCATGAGCACAATGTAATCATCTTTTTATTATTTATAGATCATAATCATAAATATTGTATTTTTATTTTTTTCATTCTTTACTATCGTTAATAGATGTAATGGCAATGCAATCTTTTCTCTACAGGTAGGAATGAAGTTTATGAGATGTAGATATCATAGTTAATTGATGTAATGATATCTTTTTCTTTAGTTGTGAATTATATGAATGAATATAATATAGTCAACAATGTTATGTTCAAAAATGTGATGGTAAAGCCTTAATGTAGAAACAACTTGTCTCCAAAAGCAATAAAAATGTTTTGCTATCATATTAATTGGTTATTTTTGAGAAAAAATCTCAATTTATCATGTTTCTCAAATGTTCATAATCAAACCCTTTAACATAGAACCAATGCTATCCCAAGGACTCTTTTTAAGGAGTCAAATAAGAAACTATTTAATAATGTATTTTGACTTCAAGGTCAGTTATTGATAGGTCTTTGGTTACCTTGATTTTTAGTCCATTAAATTTTAATTCTTGAAGTATTAAACTAGAGCTTTACAATTCTATGGTTCTACCTAGAAAAATAAATCTAGTATCTTCCATGAAGTAGATAGGTGTAAGCCTACATCTATTAACCTCATGAAAGATACTAGATTTCAAATTTGTCTTGCTAATTCAATAATGTGAATATATCATGTAAATATCAAAATGTATTCATCCATTCAAAATGCATCATAATTAAGTCATATATTTATAGCACTCTTTTCAAAAGAATAAGTTCAATAGCTACTTTTTTAAGCATATTCAACAAAGATATATATATTTTTTAAACTTTCACAATATTGTTTTATCTTGGCGTGCATTAAACAGAAAGAATCTTTAATATTGAAGTTTAAATTGACTCTTTCTATTATCAAAATTGTCTTTCTATTTTAGAAACCATATATACAAGTTCTCGTCTTTTTCAAAACCAACATCTTCACACAATCCAAAGAATTAAACTACTTACTACTAACTTATTTGAAAATAATTTCTTTACTATAAATCATATTGTTGTATTTAGAATCACCATCACTCCTTAGAGGTTTTTTCAAAATGTCAAATAAAGAGGTCAATTTTGTAAAATTTTGAAATTTTTATTTTGGTTAACAATGGACATTAGGTTTAAATTGTTTACTTTTTTACACAATGAAAAGGAAGATTAAATCAAATGTCAATTATTAATATATTGTCATTGGATAAAATGTGGGATAAAATTACATTCACACTTTAGAAATAAATTCAAGTCTTACTAATAGTTGAATACATTAACCATTGAGATTCAAAACTATGAAGTGGTTTGTATTGATGTAGCTATTGAAGAATTGGAACCTCATGTAATATACAAATCAATCTTGGAAAGAATGCCACAATATGATGTTAAAAATAAATTTGCAAGTGCTTTAGCAATACGAAAGTTTTTATTATTAGGTCCTACTTATGTTGATGATCCAAGACCTCCTATTCCACGCCGAAGAAAACCAAAGCATCAACCACTACAAACTAAAGGTGATTCTCTCTAATTTATTTTTTTCATGTATAGAATGTAATACACTCGATTTTGTAGATATAAAGACCAAAATGCTTGAATTTTTTTATTAATTTAAATTTCTTATGTATATTTATATATTTATATATATATATATAAACTCATAATCCTTCAACTTCAATTGCAGCCAAAGGTATACAAGGTCCAATAGAAAATGAGAATTATGAACCACTTGAAATCATATATGTAGATGAAGGGCAAAGTTGTGAAATTCATGGTGATAGTGGTATAATTCAAGAAGATGAAAAGAAAATATTAGACATAGATTGAATGTCTAGTATATAGACTTAAAGAATATTTCGTTTCTTTGCAAACTTTGGATTAACCTCTAAAGGACCATTGTCCCTTTGGGGGACAAATGGGATTTTGGCAAGTACCTACGGGCTGAATTTTTGTCATGATATTTTTATACTTTTTTTTGAAGATAGAAAAACTGGTAAGCGTTATGAGAGTATAATTTTTTTCACAATCGGTCCCCGGGAACAATAGTTATGACCAAATAAACTCAAACGAGGGGACGGGGGGCAGTCTAGGCAGCAAAAAAAATTTGCAAAAATTTGAATCTAAAAAAATATTTTTCCACATAGATTATATTTTTATCTATCCAAAAAGTTTTGATTCATTTCATTTGGATTTGTTATGAGAAAGTTATGGACATTCTTTTTTTTCAGGTAGTTAGAGCATCTTCTTGAAAAAAATAACTTGTAGGATTCATTTCTGAATGCAATTTTTCAAATTTTTCAAATTTTTTAATTTTGAATGGTTTAGTTTACTTGCTAGAACAATATTACCATTGGAATTGGTGCATTTCAATTCCATCTAAAATATATGAATATTTTAGATTTTCCTTCTATCTCGTACCTACTTCTACTTAACAATTTTTTTAAGAATGAAAGTTTTTTGTTTTTCTTAATTCCTTTTTATTACCCAACCTCTCAATTCAATTCTCCATTATAAAGATTTAAAGCTCAAAACTCTGTAGTGCAAAAATTTTCAGTTAAAAATGTTCAAAGTCAAAAAATCCAGTTCCACAATGTGTTGAAGAACTTGTTTTTTCCACTTTAAACGCAAATATCTTGCAATTTGTGCGATGAAAAATTCTGAAATTTCTTCCACACTTTTTTTTATACTAGTAAGGTGTAAGATCCTATGGTTAGATGTGAAAAAAAAATTAAATTTTCTTTTTACTCTTTGCTATAGAAATGGCAGTTTTCAGTGTTTTTTGGCACAAAAAAGGCCTTGGTCCTTTAGGGATTAAGAAGAAGAATTTTAGTCTTTGAATGCTATATTTGAAGAAGAACCAAAAGAAAAGGTAGTTCAATGTATATAAAAAAATGGACATGGAGGCCACCATGGCATAATAATATTGATAAAAATGTCTCTAAGCACAAAATTTCCACTCTTGAGTTTGATAATTTAATGCCAAAAGTCATACATTGGAAATGTATCTTAATCTAAAGTATTATAAATGATTGGCTTAAAATAATCGAATCAGTATTTCATTAATGAACTTAAATAAATTTTCTTATAACTTCAAATATATGTAATTGCCTTTTTACCAATATATTGTACACAACTATCAATTTTGGGCATCCATGTAATAAAATATTATAATTGTAGTGATAACTTTAGATTTTAGTATGTATAGGATCCTTTCACCTAATTTTGAGTGTCTACAGGGACTTTTGAGGTGGTACAATTATTTTGACCATTTTTTAAGGTACCATGTCATATTTATTGATTGATTTGATTTTCATAACAACTCAACTTTTGATCACTACCATTAAACTTCTACATTGGTATTTAAAAGATAAAAATGGCATTCCATCAATTTCTTGAAATATTATACAATATAAACTTGGTGCATTAGATTGGCATAGTTGATAACTTTGCGTTTTGAAAACTAAGTGATTTTCTACTAGAATTTTTGAAGTATAATGAAATATTCAATAAATACTTGCATGATGTTTTTTTATATTATAAAAAATGATTTTATAATAGAAATAAAAACTATTTAAATAATAATAATTTTAAATTTCTTGAATTTAGTTTTTTTTGGCCTTAATATTTTAGATAGATTATATTCATAAAATTGAAATATAAACAAATGCAAAAGTAGACAAATTATAAAATACTACATTTAAAATTTTAGAAACTTAGAAAAATTACGAATTTAAAGCATTACTAAGTACAATTTGAAATATATAAAAAATGGCTAGGGCTCCATTGCTCTCTAAATTACTAGTGATGTCTATTAAATACAGAATTCCTATCAACATAAGCAAATTATGGGTCAAATTTCTAGCTTGGAAGACCTTGGCAGTGAAAATTTGACCTTCACACAAATGTAGGAATCCAAAAAGATTAGTTTTGGAATAGGTCACATTTAACTTTGATAAAGCATGAAGTAAAAGCCATAGTAGTCACAAAAGTGAGTTGATCACATGGAGCAATGGATAAAGCAAATTCCTTTGAAAATGATCATTTTTTAAGGCTAAATTTTATTTTTTCAACAAAACTTTGCATCATGTGGAATGAAAGCATGAAACGCTTGTACTACATATTTTGCATTACATGTTGCACATCCAACATAAAATTGAACATAACTTCCACCCAAATTTTGCCAATTATATTTGAAATTCATGCTAAAAGTGAATGGCACATTGCCTAAAAATCTATATTTTGTGTTCTTTCTAATAAAAATTTATGATTTATTACTCAATTTTTCTAATTTGTTTGACTTTACATTTTAAAGGTTTTAGTATTGCAATGAGTTTGATATGATGATTTTCACTTTAGAATTTGGATACTATGTTTTCTACTAAGGTTGCAAAAATTGGCTAAAAAAATTCTAAAAAAGTAAAATTTATTGATTTGCCCTCCACATAGATGTAAATAGAAAGCTTTGTTGTGCAAGCATTTCTAGACATCTAAAAGTGCATTTCTATAAAAAAAATTTGGTGAAATTTTATTTCCATCAAGTTGTTAAAAATGGTTTATTTTTGTTATTTGGGAGGTGTGTGTGTGTATATTGATTATTTTCTAGAAATTCAAACAAAAATAATAGAAAATTTTCATTTATTTTTTTTGTACATAACTTTTGGAGTAAATCTTATCAGTATGGTTTAATATTTGGAAATATGTTATTTGTAGTATTCTTCTAATTATTTAAGTTTTATTTTTAAATATATTTTTCAAAAACTCAAATACACTTTGTACTATTCCCAAATGCAATGTAATCAATGAATGTTTTTTGCTTTTACCTTGTACAATAGTTTCTTCACAATTCTAAACAAAAGCATCAAGAGGTAATTATTGCAAAAATCACATAAGATTCTTTCAATTTCCATCTTGATGTGGGCATCTATGTAAATTTACTTATAAAAATTCACCATTTATTTTATTTTATTTCGATGGATCAATGTTTGCTCAAAAATTGTTGATTAATTCTATTTTATTAATTAACCATGTAACTCCTTGAGGGACAATTGAAGGTTTGGTTTGGTTCTTATAATTTCAATTTTTGGTGTTTTTTTTAAACCTCTTTCTAATATAAGATAATATATTATCTTTCTAGGACTATATTTTTATTTAAATTGATGCTTGGGAGCAAAAATAATACCACCCAAAGCTCAAAATAGTTGAATTCTAGAAGAAAAAAATATCAAAAAATTGAAATAATTTTAAAAAAAAATCATTTATAATAAATAATATTTTTATATATTTAAAGATAGATTCATTATTAATTTCATTTGAATTAGTACTGCAAGAGTTGTGGAGCATCTTGTTTTGAAGGCAAGCATAGTAGTTTCTTGATTTTTACAATTTTCATAAATTATTTTTGCACAAGGTTCAATTTTCAACTCTGAACATACCCTACAATACTGATGAATTCTCAATGTGTTACTCAAATTTGAACCACATTTGCTCAAACAAATAGTTGAATTTCAACCCTTTCAATCTCCCTTATTTGACATTATTTCTTGAGAGAATAATTTCAATACCTTGTTCAATACACTATGATTCTTTTGGTAATTGATGTCAATGACTAAATTACAACCAATATAAAAAAAAATGTACATAGAAGCATCCTAAATACCAATCCATCAAAAATGAATCAAAAGTACCAATTATAGAGTACAATGTGCAAGATGGATTACAGGTTAAATTAAATCTATCTACACTATCAACCCCTAAATGACTAGAATACCCTCATTGGACAAAATGGATTTTGAGCAAGTTCCTATGAGCTCAATTTTTAGTGAAAAATTGATTATCTTTTGGAAGATATAAAATTAATTCAATTGGTGATTAGAAGCAAAAGTTATACGGGGTATTACAATAAACTTGAATTAAATTCAACAGGAAAAAAACAAATCTACAAAAACTTGAAATAAAAACAATTTTTTTCTTATAGATTGTATTTTTGTCTAGATGGAAAGCTTTGATTCATTCCATTTTGTTTGTGACATGAAAGTTATGGAGCATCTTGTTTTGCAAGCAATCAAAGCATCTTTTGGAGAATTTAACACACAAGATTTGTTTTTGAGTTCAATTTTCATATTTTTTCAAAATAGGAAGTTCTACACGTTTAAATTTGATGTGTTCTAATTCCATCTTAGAACTACTAATAATTTATTATCTTCGTCTATTATGTACATTCTAAACCTTAACATTTTTTTAAAGATAAAAAACACGTTATTTTAAGAAAATTATTTTTTTACAGTACACTCAACTCAATCCTTCATGAATTTAAAAAAAAATTCTAAATCTATAGTGTAAAATTTTTAAGTTAAGAAGATTCATGCCTTATAAACTAGGAATTTACCAAAGTGCCAAAAAAAATATAATTTCTTTACTTTGAATGCATTTATCTTGCAATCTTTGTGGTCAAAGTGTCTGAAAGTTTACCAAACATTCTTACAATAGTTTGCTACAAGATCCTAAAGCTAGATATGCAAAAATGCCATTTTGAATTTTTTTGCTCTTTGCACTAGAAATGAGAGTTTTGAATGAATTTTGACAAAAAAACAAGCCTTGGTCTTGCATATGTTAAGATAAATGTTTGTTTGTTTAAGATGTAATTTTTTTATGAATAAAGGTTCTCAGTTTCAAAATTATGGATACTCTCATGTATGATTAGTCCTAATTCCCAATAAAAAAAATAATAAAGAAAAAACTTATTTTTAAAAAATAAAAATTTAATAGGCCTTCTAAATCTTCAAAGATCAGAATTATATTTTATATTATCTTATATTTTATATTATCTTATATTTTGTAATATCTAGCCAAGGTTGCATCCGGGTTTTTTTTTCCATGGCTTTAGTTATACGGCATCACAATTTCAAGTCATGTTGTTACTTTATTTCATCAGTCGATTGTTTGGCCTCATAATTCTATAGCCAAGCCTTGTCTAAGTGACTCTTCACACCTACTTTACTTAACCCCTAGATGCCTAAGGCTTGTTCTGAGTTTCTTGAAATTTGCACCAAATTGAATAAAATGTCAACATTTTGATAAGTTGTATCAATTTTTTTGAATTGTAACCATACAAATTCAAACTAGACATATTAGAGATCTCACAGGAAAAGAAAATACAATATTATCACTTATGGAATGAAAGATTATAATGTTTGACTATAAAGGTGTTAAAATTGCAAAAGTGGTGTGAAGTCTTTCAATCCTCTTTTCACAAGTCAAATCTAAAAAATTGGTGATAAAAGAACATGAGGTTAAAGGGCCTAACATGTATGATTCCAATCAATTTATGACTTCTTAAAATCTAGTACTCTATAATTTTTTTAAATGAATTTTGAATGTGATTATTTATCCAAGATTTAGAATATTTGAGGTTCCAAGAGCTCTCAACACTACAAAAAGTCAAGATTGCAATGATACCCTTGTACAAAATCTTGAATAGAAAAATTGCTATCATTCATCTTTAAGATCGGATTTTTGATGCTAAAGCTAGACTTCAAGAAGAACTTTCCAGGAATATAAACTACTAAAAATAGAAAATTGGTTAGGTTTTATTTAACTTCAAAGTTTTGCATACACCAGATTTTGGTGTCTTGGGCAGTTAGGGGTTACTATCATCAATTAAAAATATTAATATTAAAATTTTTAAGATTATATATATAATGTCATCCAATAATGTTAGCATGCAAGCACAGAGACAATAGTCTATAAGCCTTGAATCTAGTTATATGTATGTACCTACAACCATTTGAAGGTATTTATAACATATTTACCCTTAATATATCCTTTGTCTATAATATACCCTTTTGTATAGGTCAATCTTATAAATAATTAGGAAAAAATTGGAACTTGTCTAAAATATGAAAAAATTGTACAACTATTTTTGAAATTTTTTGAAAATTTCATTGTTGAAAATTTTGAATATTCAAAAATTATTTTTGAGAATATGTAGAAAAAAAAATACATTCATACATGATTAGAAAAAATAAAATCATTTCATCAATATGTCAAAAATAAGGAAGAGAAGCATGTTGAAAGCCAAGAAAATCAAATGAAGTTGTTGAATTGTTCAAATTTCAAAATTTAATTATTTTGATAGCAAGATGCCATATCTGACCTAAATATGGTAGACTCCTAGGCTCATAGATTCTATGCTCACATGTTGAAACTCCCCATATGTCACCAAAAGGCTAAACTTACTATTTTATTAGTTTTATATACTTGTTTATATATAAAAGATTTCAAAATAAGAACAATGTTTTAAGAGAATTTACAATTTGATTGTCACTAACAATAATATCTTAATGATTATTTAAGATGCTAAGTAGAATTTTATACCACTCCCTACTATTGACAACATTTCATAAGCAACTTCAAAAGTGAGGGCAATATTGCAATTAGAAGTATTCATGTTTCAAACTATATATAATAGTTTTTTCCTTGTCATTCTTTAGATTTTGGTATTGTATATCTCACTGTGCTTTAATTAATTGAATCAAGATTTAACCAAATTTTATATTTTAAAAACTAAGACAAGTTTAATCATTTTTTTTTATGCATTTTGTTAAATAATAATTATAATATAGTAATATAAAATTAAAGATCTTTAATTATCACTTCAGAATGATTGTTTGCCTTGATTTCTAGAGAAAAAAAACCCCACCTTACTATTAGATATTTATAAAGAATTCATTTTAAATTCATTTTAAATTTGTAACTCTATCTGGAAATATTTGAAAGAGAATTTTGAGTGTTTGTATTGAATATTTAACTTAAGTAATCATTTTAAAAGTGAAAAATTTGATAGCCCTTATAATAATATCACAAAAATTTCAAACAAACTATGGTCAATCATGAATTTTATTACCAAATAAAAATTACCTTAAACTCTATGGATGAAGATATAATTTTTTTATTACCTAATTACCAATTTATTTCATATTTACTATAATATAGTATTTTTAAATAGTTCATTGAAGAATTAGCTAATAGATAAATTGTTAAATTTTACCTAATGTCATTTTTTAACACATAAACTTATTGTTTGGAATTATAACCTTTTTTTCTTGTCTTTTTCCTTGAAATGGTTTCATTTTTGTTAAATATACATAAGATTTTGAAAACATTTAGAAAAATTAAATTTTAAAAATACTTTTTATTTATTATATAAATAATAAAATCATAGTTTCATATTTCACATTGATTAAATTTAAATATTGAAGACAATGTGATTCATTTAGATTCATTTACATTATATGCCATCCATACCTTATCATGTCCACAAAGTACTTTAAAAATATTTTGAAGTACAATGTTGAATTTATATTTTTTAAATGGTTTATGTGTACTGTAATTATCCAAAGCCTATTTTTTTCCCCAAAAATCAGGTTAATGTTCAAATTTAGAATATTTGCATTTGAAATTAGTGGTAATTTTCATGCTTTTTAAATCCAATAAAATATAACAAATGTAACATTTTATTATCTTAATAACTAGAATTACATAGTAAGTTGTATATGATTGACCATTATATAAATGTATTTGGATAGTATAACACCAAAAAAAAAAATATATATTATAACTACTGACTTCAGTGAATTTAAATCCATTAATATGTTAAGAATTTCATTATCAACTTATATCATAAAAAATTAGAATTTATAAATTTGTGGTAGTACAAATTTTATATATTTCATGAAATTAAATGTTCTTGAAATACATTCCATATGTTATATAGTAATGAAAAGATATAAAAACATCTTCCAAAAATTTAAACTAAGAAATTTGTACACATTAATTTAATACAAATATATAAATATTAGTGAATTTGATATAAATGATTGAAATTGTGAAACAATGCCATTGTTATAAATTAGTGGTTAGATCTATTGAATGATAAATACTAGATATTTATTTGTTCTAAGGATTTTGTCAATATGTGGTTCGTGTTTCAATTAAATCACAAATAGTATTATTAATTACTTCAAATATGTTTGCAAGCTTTAGAAACAAACATTATAAAATTGATAACATTATCATTTCATTAACTTCTAATTTAATTATATTTTTTTAATTTTGTAAAACATAAAAAAAAATATTTTATTTTTCATTTTTTGTAGGAAAGATTATGTACACATGATAATTAAAATTCTTTGAGTTTATTTTTATTTTAAATAAAAAAATTTATATATGTTTTTGGATAAATTTCTATTGATGTAAGAATGACATATTTCATATTCAATGATTGAAAAATGTAATCGTGAAAAATTGTTAAATATATTTATAAGTTAGAATCATGTTTTAATGTTTTTTTGTTCCATGTTTAGCTTCCTCTTCAACATGTTTTAGATGCCTCATTTCAGTTGGCCATCCAATACCATATGCAAGAATAAAAACATAAATTAAGACATCATTCAAAGGCCTTATACTTCCCGTTTGGATGTATTTTTCATTGTATTTATTCAAAAAGCCTTTTTGCTTGACAAATGGCTTTCCAACATTAGATTTGATAAAACTTTCAGCACTTGCTTTTGCATCTTTTAATTTCATACTCGCAATTTGACGAAACCTTGAAAAGGCCATGTTTCATAAATTGAAAATGAAATTTAATTATGAAAAATAGGCTCAACATCCAAATTCATAAGTTTAAAAGTCTTACTTTTTAAGGTACAACATTCAACTCAAAGGTTGCAAGTAAATTATTTCATTTCACTTGTAGTATTTAATTTTTTATTAAATAAACTTTAAAAAATACAATTACATTATTAGGGTCAATACCATATGGTTTTGACAATTATAAAATATACTTGTAACATGTAGTAGTGGAATTTTATTATTTATTATTAATTAATGAAGTTTATAACATATTTGAATTATACAGTGTATGTTTTGAGCTTAAAATTTAAGTTCTATTTTATTTCACACTGCTACAACAATCTTGATCCAATGATGGCATCTATGATTGTAAAAAGTGACAATTTTATAAACAAATCTACATTTCATGTTCCATGTCTAATGTCAATAATTTCTCAACCTTAAGACCTTGACCTTGTCAACTATTTAATTAATAAAAGTTATTAAAATCAAAAAACTAAAAAATATTAAAATCTAATTAATAGTATTTGATTATCATACAAATGAGTGAAAGATTTGGTAATTTTGTTGTGTTTTTGTTGTAGTTTTTCATGAAATACATCATAATTAAACCAACACTTAACTTCTAAAATTCTTGAACTATGTTTTACAAAAAATCACGCAAAATGGTTTATTTAGATGGCAAAGACCCTCCTTAAATGAAAAATGAAATCTTGTTGCATCTTACTATAAGATCTAGTAGAAGACTACTTCAATACCCTATAATAAAAAAATGGAAGGTTTAATTGTACAAGGTTGTAAGAATATAGTATTTGAAATTGAAAAGTGGTTTGAGGGGACATTCAAATCTTGATTCAAGAGGCTTTTGCACAAGTTAATTTTACTTTTTGACTTGAAATATTTTTGCTTTCGAGTTAGAAAAAATAGAGTTGGTTCCATATTCAAAAATCTTATAACATTTCAAATTAGGGAACATGTATCAAAAAATTCCAATAAGCTGATTCCTCTTGTACATGCATATTGTAATTTCTTCAAAATGTTAACGATATAGTTCTAGGTTTCAATTAGCCTTAGAAGAGGAGAAAAAAATCATCCAAATTTGTAGCTTTGTCAATCTTTGTGGCCTAAAATACCCATTTTGAATTCAAAGGCAATTAGACAAGAGGAGGATATATGAAGGTTTGCTATACTTGATTCATCATGGATCATTGAAATTGGATAAGTTTACCACATGCCAAGTCCTTTGAATACCCTTGCACATAAAGATACTCCTTTATTTTGTAAAATATGATTAAAAAAATTTGACATGAAATTTAAAGAAATCAAAATATTTGGCAATTATCTCACATAGCTTCAAAAGTCACTTATCTTATATACAAAGAGATGAAAAGATAAGTTCTTTATACAATAGAAGTAATAGAAGATAAATTAAGCAATCTCCATTGTTTATCTTAAATTGATGGATCACAAAAATATCATTAACTTGTTTTCAACTTACCTATATTGCCTTCTATTCATCAAATTGGTCCAACAAGGGGATTAATAATAACATTAAACAAAATCAACTTTTAAACCTTTAACAATATCACAAGGATAGAATAATAATTTTCTAAATAGAAAAATTTAAAAAGTTCAAAATCTCAAATAAATAGATTTTTGGTGTTTTATTTGTAAAAACTACAAAATTAATTTAGAAAACAAAATAATAATTGAATATTTGTAGCTATTTTATGGAAGTGGTCATTCACTATATGTACCTCCAAAATAAACTTCTCCATGTTTTGAAATGTACATAGATTTTGCTATTTTAATAATAAATTTTTATATATTATTTCTAAGTCAAAGAAAATCCCTAATACAAGATTATTGTCCATGCCATTGGAAGAATGAGAGCAAAAGACCAATATACCGGTAAAGCAAAAAACAGTAAAAATATAAAGAATAACATATTTATGACATTGATAGATTTTGAGTCATTATTGTCAATTGCATAAAAATTGAGGTATAAGAGTTGCAACTGACACATTCCTAAAGTAAGTGACAAAAATACTGCTGAAGATACTTCACGATGTTGAGGTGTTAAAAGAGCAGCAGATACTGCGAGACGATGGGATCATTGGGAGGCAACGAAGGAAAGAAACTAACTCAAATCACCCTCTAGGTTTCCGAAAAATAATTAGTTAAATAGCGCTCATTCCCCATTCAAGTCCAAGCTAAGCACGACAGTTCCTCAGTCACAGGCACCCCTTAAGTCACCCGTCACTAGAGTAGTCATACAAATGGGCAAAGAGGAATGCGGGAAACACTAAATACTATGTAGAGGTACCTCAGCTCAACAGGAATTGAAATGATAACAGTATATGAGTTGTGATACTTAACTTAGACACCGAAGCTGTGGAATACTGAATAGGAGAAGAGAACTGGGGCTCTATTAGAGGTTATAATTATGAGAAAATTTGCACATCCCACCTGCACTGCACCATATCACCAAGACAAAATTCAAAACGAACTCACAACACAGCTTCGGAGTTTCAAGTCTGGCCTAATAGCATTGTTTCCTTGCAGCAAATAATCAAGCTACAAAGGATTGATTGAAAAAGGATTGAATGCGTTACCATTGCGGTAACTCTGAAAAGCATACTGGTGATAATGGCTATGTACTATGCTTAGCAAGAGCACAAATTCAAGTAAAAACCATCAAAATGGATAATTATCATGTTAGTTCCATTCTGCATTACAAATTCCTAAGTCTAAGCTGCCCATGAGTTGCGAGCAAATAGTCCAATCATGCACAAGACTACGAGTTAAACTAGGAAATTCCACAAATGTGGGGCGGCAGGCAACCTCGCAAACCGAGGGTTCATAACATTTAACGCGAAACGACTCAGTTACCAATTCTCCTTGCAACCATGCTCTGGTTCAACCTGACAGGAACGAAGAACCTTGCTCCTTAAACAAGCTGATGAATCTGGAAAAATCTACACATGCCTACAAGAACTGCGCCTCATCGACATAAGCATTTTGCAACTTACAGTGCAGATTCCGAGTTTCAAGTCGTGCAGGACAGCTACCACTACGCTTGCGGCAAAAATCAAAGCTCCACACTGCAAGAAAGCCCCAAAGACGGTCAGAAAAAATCACATTTTGGATTTTCATGAATCCATCTTTGCAGGACAAAGAGACTGTATTGCCTTACTCTGTATAGCTTCGTCGATCAAAACACGTCTGGTGGTGGTATTTGACGCATCACATGACAATAGGCGATACAGGCATCCTAATTTACCAAACAGAGACTAGCATTTCAGCTGTAAGAGATGATAAACGTATCCAACTTTAGTATTGCGGACGGGCTGAGAAGTAGCTGACCTGCTGGTCTCCTGTGCACTCCGTAAAGGAATAGCACTGCAAAGAAGAGCTTGGTATGATGATGATCGTGCTTTCTTAAGATCTGCCCCAACAACACTCAAGCCTCACTGCTTGAGAACGCACATAAGGAAACCGTCCTTGTGTCATGAGATTCTTTGTGCCACTTTGTGGACAATATGTGTCATAATTATAAGTTGATCTTAATTGTTAGCAAAGACAACGATAGAACCTAAACGCAACAACAACAATAATATATCTATCCACACAAGACATAATATTTTTTGCAGCCTTATCATTATCCTTAGTATTACTAGAAGCTTAGTCAAATATAAAGCAAAAAGTATTTCATTTTGAAATTGAAAAATATCATATTAGAATTCAATAGAATATAAAATTTCAAAATAAACAAGTTTACTAACTATAATTCTTTAAATTCATAGATTTTCAAGTTAAGACATTAAAAAATTAAAACTAATTTTACATTATTTTTATGCAAGCTTATTTTTTGCAATTTTCAAAATGCACAAATTCACAAATTCACAAATTGAAGTTTTTTTAATCTCAAACAATTGGAAGGCATTGATAGTGGTATGAAGAACATTAGAGCCTAAGTGTTGAAATAACACTAACCCTTGTATCCATGCAAAACATGTAGAAATTAAGGTAATCATTCATGACTCTTTACACAACTCAACCCTAACCACTTCATTCTCTTCATCTCTCAGGTCGCCAACTTTTGTGCACAACACAGTGAAACAAAAAGACCACAACTGAATTTGCAGCACAAACCGGGAGGCTTACCTCAGTAAAGTCGTTAGCAAAAGAAACTTTATTATAGCCTCCGGACTTTGGCATCAAGTCCCTGAAGGTCTATCATCTCCAATCTCTAGAATTCGCAAACGCTTATCAAAAGTCTCCAGCGTCTTGCTCAAAGAGGTCTCGATACGTGTACATATGGATTCAAGTCTTGCAAGTCGCTGACATACATCTTCGAGAAGCGTCTCGGATTTTGCAGGAATTGGAGCACATGTTTCTACAGAGGATGGGCCTGGCTTCAGTGACAAAGCCCGCATAGCGAGCTCCTCATGCGACTGCCCCCGAGGTTGAGGTCTCTCAGGAAAACTCTCCGAACTCGCATTACCGATGAACGACATTTTGTTCCGCAGGTCAGGCATTGAAAAGCCTTGTGCCATCTGCAGCATCAGTGGCGCTAATGCTCCAAGTGAAGCCCCTCCACCAACACCGGGGGCAGGAGCACTAGGCATAGCTCCAGCCAGGATGGGGCCAGGAGAGACCAAGATCAGAATATGTCCAATGACCACATGCGACTTCTCTTGAAGGGACAGTAATCGGATCGTCACTGATGTGCACAAATCTGGATCTTCCAAATCCATTTCAGCTCTATACAGCGGCTTCCCTTCACCGACTTGTTCACCTGAGAGTGAGTTTTTTTCCACGGTCTCCAGTTGCCCTCGGGCAGTACAGAGGTACTCGGCATCCGCGTCTCCCTCGTTCTGACGGTACACTTCACAAGTTCTGGCTGTGCTCAACACATCGATGTGGTGAATCGCATGTTGCTGCTGTTGAAATCTCACTGCAAATACACCACACACACAATGTAACGCATTGTCCATTTTTCTAAGATGGTGGCAAATCTTGTCGAGGGATACCTTTTGCCGATGGGAAGATCATGAACAGGCATAATTAGAGCTTCGGATTAGAAACAAGTAGATATCTAGAATCTAATCAATATCAAAATGTACTAAATCTGAAGAGTAAGAGCCTAGCCACAGCCTTGTAAGCAAAACATTGAAAATTTCATAACTTACTCATGCTATACCCAAACAATGCGTATTTTAGTGTGTCAGAATCTTCAAATGAATGAGAACAAACATCACATCAAAAATAATCTAATTCGAATAAGAGAAAGCAATCAAAGTCACACGGATGGATTCCCGACCTAATATCTCGCCACAACAAAAGAATCGAAGATCGGGGGTACTTACGATCACGTCTCGTCCCTCACACCTCTAATTCTACACATACCTCCCGGAGCATTCCAGTGCGAAAGAAGACTTAAAACTATGTCAGACAAAGATCCAAATCACGGACGTCTACCTGTGACCTCGCACGACTGCTTCTCCGGACCAGGGACAAGACGAATGCGCGAAGTCTCCAGAACGTCAGTACTGTCGTTGCTACGAACGTCACGAACCGTCACAAAGTCCGCGAGGGACGATTCGGCTCCATCGTCTGCCGTCCAGGAGCTGCAAATCTCCCAACCCGGAGACGCCATAGCCAACTAAAAACTCCAGTCTCCGCAATCAAACAGAGGAAACACCGACAGTGAGGAAGAAACCCTGAATCCTCAAACCCTAATGAATGACTCCGAAATCCACGTCATATTTCCAGTCGGTGTGACATGGCAGATGAACATATCCACGTCATATGTATCTGACATGGCAGTTGACAACGCATCTGGTCTTGTCCGCGTCATCCTATCACTTAGGGTTTGTAGCTGGGGATGGTCTTCTTCGCTTGTTTTCTAAACTGGTTGCTTGTGTCCTCGCCATCGTTTGGTTGCAGCGATCAGGTAGACTGACTATCCTCTTCCTTATTGTATTTTGTTGTAATATTCCTCGCGGATTGTAGAGGTGGTGCGGAAGTGAGCCAGATATTGTGTCTTTTCTTTGTGTGTTTTTTGTTTGGGGTTTGGGGACTTTGAATGTGGCTGGTGGTAGTGAGCTTTATTACGATGAGGTTGCGAATTCGGATGATGTTTTTCTCGTGGAATCTATAGTATTCTGAAATTTGAGGTTGAGGTTTATTTCGGAGGAAAGTTGTGACAGAGGATTGGCGGTGTGGAGCTTGCGTCCTCGGATTCTTGGAAGCAAGGCGCGATGGCGAGGAACGATTGCTTGACGCGTGTAGTGGCTGGCGTTGGAGTTGGAGGAGCCGTTGGGGGCGCTGTTGGGGCAGTCTACGGCACTTACGATGCCTTCCGGCAGAGGATTCCTGGAATTCTCAAGGTGCGATATATTGGTCAAACGACGTTGGGGAGCGCTGCCGTCTTTGGAATTTTTTTAGGAGCCGGTAGTTTAATACAGTGTGGCAAGAATTACTAGTGGTGTGGTGAAAATGCTAGTCGAAATTTTGTCAAGCCTTAACCCCTGACTGTTTGTGAATCTCGAGGTTTTTGTTCTAGAGCCGACCTCCTATGGAGCTCTTGCATTTGTGGTGATAATGTCAGCCTCATGTCTCTGAAGCTAGAGTGTATGTCAGCAGATGTAATTGAACATCTTGTCGATGAAGGACACTTGCATTGTAATTTTGGATACCGATGAGATGAAAGAGATTTGCTTATGCGTATGCTAAGATCTAAATTCCTCATTTCGAATCTACAGTGGTTCCTCTATTTCATTTAGATGCCTGCTGATTAACCTTCCCCTCTTGGATTTTCGTTCAAATTGACCTTTATTGGCCATTCTTGACTCGTTGGAATTGGGGTACGTTTGTGGGTGCACCCTCTCAAGTTGTGAGATGATACTACTAATGCCATGCTGATATTCAAAATTCTTGTGGCAGATAATAGTACCGTTTATTCAATCTTAGACAGTTTTCATTACGGTGACCTACTAGGTATGGGAGTGGCTCTAAGTAGTCCTGAACTCTCAGAGACTGAGACCAAGTTTTATACCTTGTCCTCTATGAGCTGGGCTCATCTCTGAGCAAGATTTAGGTCAACCGATAGGATTTGTTGATTATGATATTTCAAACTTTGCAGAAGTTGGTTAACTAGGATACGGTCGACAAATGTAGTGTTGTGGTTCGAAGGTCCACAATTCAGAATCTATTCTAATGAGTGAAATCTCACTTGATTTCCTGACTGAAAACTGTAGAACATAGCAGGAACTCTGGGCGAAGAAATATGGTTCTCTTCCCACAGAAAAAAACTTGCCAGTCGAGTTATTTTGAAGCCAGCTCTACTCAAGACAGATTACAGGTCTTTAAGACTAAGATTTTAAATCTGTTGAGAAGTGCAGACTATTAGGGAGATGTTTGTAACATATCTTTGTGGCATGTCATCGAATCCAACGTATTTGAAACCAGAAATTGCAATGGAATGGAATTTTAGGGGTTCGAGAAGTTGGAAAAAGGTACACATCTTTTCTCCCTTCTCCCTTAAGTCCTTCAAGTCTAACTCAAGTTTCTCTTGAGTTTTTCCTTTCACTTTTTACAATACTTAATATTTAATAATCAATGGAGCACATTCTACCATTCTACACTTTTTAAGCCCTATGGATTCAATTTTTTTTTATCAATTCAAACTTCAAAGTAATAGAATACAAGATAAGGAGGTTGGAGGTTGATCATAATTTTATTGAGACTTTGAAAGTTGTATGAGAAATAAAGTGAAATACATCCCATTAGCTTATTTGCTACCTTGAAAATTCAAATTTAAGGCTCTCCTATGGTATTGGAGTCATTTCTAATCCATGTTAATAAAAGATTGAAGACAAGTGTACAAAATAGAGCATGAAGTTCAAATGAAATAAAATTGGATTGAGTTTCATGTTTTATATCTTTTTTTCAATAATCAAAATCTAAGGCAATTTGAAAAATAGTAGAATTTCTCTTCACACAATCTAGGAGCTATAGACAACTATAATGTTTAATCATATTATACTTATTCATATTCATAATATAACTCTATGAATGCTATTACAACAAGTTTAAACTCAAATTTTCTTGAGAATTATTGTATGTAAAGAAAACTAAAGGAAATGAATAGCAATGTTACAAATGGCTCTAACAAGTTACTTTTTAATCCCTAAATGTCGAAATCCTTTTCCAAAATTGATGATTTAAGGTTGTATTCATTAAAATGAGAGAAACCAGTGATATGTAGACTTTAGGACCCTTCATTTCAAGGATAAGTTGTTGAAGGCAAAGATAAATATAGGCACTCCATTGCTAATTAATCAAGGGATTTTAGATTATAAGTAGACACAAAGATAAAAATGTGTTACATTTTGGAAAGGCTTAAGGTAATCAAAATGTAGGGAATATGAGAAATAGAATTAGATATGATTGAGAGGTCAAAAAATATGTACCATTTATAAAAGTGAGTCACTTTACATTGAAAGACATGAATTTACTTGAGAACCCATGTACATATGAAATAATTTATCTCAAACACTTGTATGTATGATTCACTTCAAGGAAAATGAATCCTCAACTTCTCTCGACTAGCAAGTCGCCTAGAATAGAGACCCTCGACTAAAGCACTAAGTGTAATAGTGTAAAAATGTGGAGGCTATTTATGTCCGCATGAAGCATTAAACTAAACTATAAATTGTTTTGTGTATGTGAATGACTATTCTACTAATAGTGATGAATGCTTAAGAAATTGCTTGATTTGTAAACAAGATTCACTTGGCTACCCCTTGTTCTTGGTGGAAGAACTATTCTTCTTTTCCTCTTTTGCTGCTTCTATAGCTTTTAGCATTGCATATGTTCTAAAAATATCCTCACACCAAGATGGCCTCAATTGTACGCTCAAACTAAGGATAGGACCTCTCGTCTCTATCTTGATTAGGTCATTGACTTTCCTCTGTCTCTTGCATTCACTTCATAAAATGCCATCATTAGAAAGAGATGTAGCACTATGAGCAGGTAGCCTTAGTAGCAATCTATACATTGTGCCTATATACGAATCTATAGTTCTAGTCAATTGTGAGTCGTTAGACAACCTCAAGTCTTAAGGAAATGCTTAATGGGAAATATGTATGGAAGGAGGCAAAAATCCTCCTTTTATGGATTTCGAGCACAAGGATCTTGTGATGCTTATGATATACAAACCCTAACCTACATTGAATGTATCTAAAGACATCTTCTTTTTTATGATGCCTCCCATTCAAATTTGCATTGAAGTCTCTATTCTAGGCAACAAAACACCTCGGTGGATTAAAAGATTGACCTCCATCCTTGATACAAAGATCCTCAAGAACTCCTTTGTCATCCATATAGAGTTTCATCTACGGCATGATCTCTACACATGGAGTTGTAGACTATGAACACAATTAATTTGGTATTCTTTTCAAAAGAGATGGTGAGCAAATAGAAGTCCTGTCCGGTTCTCAATTGGGTAGGTTGTCCACGACCCCTTCCTCCAGATTTTCCTTAGAGAAATCAATGGTTGCCAAAGCTGCATTCATAATAAAGAACAATATTAAAGGTCTCAAATAATCGGAAGGCAAGCAACTCCTTGCAACAGAGACATACTTCCTTGGGAACAAAGCCTCCGATCCACATAATAACTTAATAAGCTCTTGATCAACTTGTACTGCAGCAAGTGCAAGATGAAACCTTGTGAATCTCAATTTTGTCACCTAGAATTTATGATTTATTTTTTGAATTTCTTATATATTTTGAATGTAGTTTTAGGTATTAAAAAGACCTAAAAAATGTGTTAGACCAAAATCAATGTTGCACATGCCAATACAACCCTTTGTAACTTTATACTTAGTTTTCCTTAAATGTATCCCAAACCCGCAAGTAAATAGGGTAGAAACTAACATATTATAAATAGTAAGCGTATTAGTAGAAATGATCCAATTATCTATACCTATTTGTGCAATGAGACACAAATTGGTTAAAAATGGTTTGAGAAAATCTTGTGAGAATCTTCAAGTAGATTTTCCATGATAATTTTCAGTTTTCTTATTTTATTGACAAAATAATTGAAACTCCAATTGTTAACCTACAAGTGCAAAAACTCAAAATTGAGCAATGAAAAGGCATCTACAATATAAGTATGGTGATTTGGAGTGGGACTCATGCTAGGAATCCAAAGGCATAATTGCTTCTCCAAGATTTTTCTTTTGTAGAAGATTCTTTGTTTACCGGAAGTTAAAGGAGATAGCGGGATTTATACTAATTTTTCACATGTGCAAGGTAAGAATGTAAGCTTTCCAATTTCTTGAAGAAATCCATGAGAGGGTCCTCCAAAAGTCTCAATTTTTTCTGATCATCCCAAAATCTTTTTCTAAGCGGTCAACTACCAAAATCTAGTATGATAAATTTGTGGAAATTACCATAAGTGTAGTAAAATCTCACTAAAAATCAATATAGCTTCTTTTATGTTCATAAAATGCCTCGACAAGTTTTGTGAAGTTTTGATAGCGAAAGGTGCCAAAATTAGCAACATCCTCCAAAACTAACAAATTTGAAGATCAAATGTGGAGTTGACTAGTATATCGAGAGCACATGACATCAAAATAAAACAAACTTAGGGTCTTTTTTTTGTTTTTGACCTACTTAAAAACCTAGACTAGTTACTTTTGGCTAAAAAGATAAACCTCAAAACTTGAATTTTTACTCTATTTTGAGTTTCTAATCGTCGCTAGGATTCTTTGTTCTTTTTAGATAGGAAAAGGGGATGGCATCTGTAGAGACTAAAAATAGACTTTTGAAGCCATTGGCAAAATTTGTTTTTGATTTGGAGCATTTCTCCAAAAGTTAGAGAATAGGACCAATAGAAAAAGTTAAAATTCTTAGGATTAGGATGAAAATCTTAAATGATAAGATTACCTTGTAGAAATTGGGGGGAGGTGAGGCCCTTGGAAAAGTATTTAAAGGCTCTCATTTCTCTTCCAAATTACATTGTAGATTCATTTTTGAACCGCCT
The DNA here is from genome assembly GCA_963969395.1 of Pseudoscleropodium purum. NCBI lineage: Eukaryota > Viridiplantae > Streptophyta > Bryopsida > Hypnales > Brachytheciaceae > Pseudoscleropodium > Pseudoscleropodium purum. Next base: position 7,511,876 of record OZ017801.1, read on the forward strand.
TATTTTATTTGGATCCATTTAGTTGGATTTTGGCTATTTGAAGCCACATTGGTAGTTCTTTGAAAAATATAGCCCCTTTGTGCTATTCCAAATCTGATTGAGCCCTTCCCTCAACATATTGATCTTCACATGGTATCTACAACAACAAATGTTTTGCTCGTTGTACGTTCTAACAAAATAAAGCTTCAATTCTTCAAATGCTTTTTATTTGATTGTCACATTTGGATGCGCTTCTAGAAACCAATGTTAGAATGGAGCCTATAAGAATGCAAAAATTTATGAGAAAGTACTCTACGAATAGTTTTTGTATATAATGTACAATAATTAGTACAATATGTATCAAGACTATTGTAATGAGTATATTGCAATATACATTAAGACCATTGCTATCCACAATCATAGCGGTACTTGACTTTCTAGTAAGTAGTGGATGTAGTGTTTGTCTTACATATTTGGACTTGTCCATTTTTGTACAATTTCTTTCCTATTGGGGTGGAAACGAGCCTCTTCTATCCATCACTTTTTAACAAGGTCCTTAGTTTTGGTAGGCAACTTGGGCTTCTTTTTTCATTTTGCAAGTACAAAAGGTTTTGCAAGCAAACACACAGTAGTGTGGGTGGATTATAGCCACCCTCTAATTAGATGGGTGAACTTCCAAAACTTGTGACAAAGCTATGGTGCTAGTCACACTAGTAGAGATAGCAATATCTAAAAGTATAGCCTTTCTAACTAACATGTCTGTTGATTGAACCCCTTTCACAACATCTAACTCTAACCGATAATTTTTGAAAAATTCAAATTGAGCTTTGGCAACCTTTCCATGAGGATAATATTTAGGAAGAAATGGAAAAATGCATTCATCCTCTAAGAAACGTTCTATAATCTTCAACCTAGAAGATGTCTCTAGACAACCTTGCATCTTTAAAATGAACAAATTTACTTTCATCTCTAGAGATTACTTGGGTGTCTCTTGTAAATTGTCTTCAATCAACAATTTGATGGCTCCAACTAGATTGGTTGCTGAAGCTAAATTTGGCAAACTTTGGAGAGTCGTAAGTCCTACAATCTCTATTGTAGTAGTGATGAAGGCGTCCATGCAATCCACTACTTCCTATTTAGCTCTGGCTTCTTTGCTTAATACCATTTTCCATCTAGATCTTTCAACAACATCAAAAAAGAATACTTATGTAGCTTGACTAAGGAAAATGAACGGCTTTGCCATGCAAAGCAGTTTACGGTGGAAGTTCACCACAAAGAAGCTGACATCATCCCTCATATACATAGGATTCCCTCATGTATCTTGCCGCTTTATCCTAGTACTCTTTTTGCACTAACAAGTTTTTTTCTACAAACAATTCAATTACATCCACTAAATTCACCGTCTCCACCAAAATTGGCAATATTTAAGGAATAGTCAACTTTACGAGCTATAGATAGATTTGCACATTCCTTGGACCTTGACTTCTTATGCCCACATACAATTCTATTGTTAAGCCTACCCCTCAGAATTACAATGCACAAAAAAACTAGAATAACATTCCTAATAGTGACCTTCTATGATACTAATTCAATAGGGGCCAACTATGACTTCTACTTGATTAGACCAAGTGGAAGCTGCATTATAGTATTGCACTTGGGTACAACATGCAAATGATTACACCTTCTACACTACTAGATTCAAAAAAGATGTTAAGAAAATATTCTTTCCAATCTTTTTCTCAAATTTGTCCACAACTTTTGATTTGAATCTTAAAATCTAAAACAGATTTTTGAAGATGAAAGCAAGATTGATTTTTCAACTTTTATTAGTTCAAAGTTTTTTGAAAACAATTAATCTACTAATACTAAATGAGATTTAAAATATTACCTTCAGCACAATTTCTATATTTTAAATATTCCACGTGGTTTATCTTGCCTTCTATCACTCCACTTGTATAAAAGGCTTGTCATTTCAACTATTCATACTTACACATTATGTGACTTTGGAAGTCATGCGATACATTTGCCAAATATTGTGTATAATGTATTTTTGCAAAACTTCAAATGTATTCATATGTGATTGTAGAATGACTATTCTCCATGCAATTGTTAGTACACTCCTTTTTGCATGCATCATTGCACCATGAAAACCTTAAATCCCAAACCCTAAATCCATATCACTTTAAAATGAGTATGGAATGACTTGCCACATATTAGTTCATTAAAACAATGCAAAGACTCCACCGCAACTTCTAAATGACTTCTAATGTGGCTCTTCATGTTAGATTTGTAATGGGTCTATTGTAATTTTAAAATGACTCGTAAATGACTCATAAATTATTGGCTACGTGGTTGTCTATATTAGATTTATGAAGGGTAAGTTGGACCTAGAAAATGACTACCAAATAACTATACACTGCACACATGGATGTCCATGTCATTTAGAAAGTGGTTGTACTTTCCACATAGCAATTCTCAACACATTTTCTTTAGGCTCTTTTCTTTATCACTCTCTCCTCATTATTATTATCATTCACTTTTCCATCCGAGGCAAGAATGGACGGTGATAAGAAACTAGCAGTCATTTATATAAATGATTTGTCTAAAATGACAGTAGGGTCCTAAAGTCACTTATAAGTTGCTCAACTGCAACATGATTGATTTGCAATCATTTATTGTAGTCACATCTAACATCAATTTTTTGTAGTGATTATAATTACACTATAATCATAGAAGTTTCTATGATATAAACACCTATAATATAAGTGCATAGTCTCTTAGGCTCATGTGCTCACGCTCCTAGGCTCACATACTAGCAACCCTCAGGCTAAAAGGACACATTGTATTCTCTATAAAATTTCAATGGCAAATTCTTAGTAGAGTGAAATAAATCTCTATATTTTGTAAAGTAGGATCTTGTAAGAGTAACAAATTCAAATACTTGTTTCATTTTCCAATTTTCAAAATTTCAATGCAAGAAGTATTTAAAATTTTATTTAGGAAATGTAGTCTTGTAGAAAAAGGAAGTGGATATATTCTTTTAAAATGAAAGGAATAGTGGGGATGGAAAAAAAATTCTTGGACATTTCTAATCTATGGTCTGCACAAAGAAATTGGATTTGGAGAAAATTTTCTCAAAGTTGTATTTTTTGTAATTTAAAAAATAAAAGGTTCAATGTAGGTTTGATGAAGGACACAAAATAATTAGAATAATTGAAAATGTTCCAAATAATATTTTAATATTATAAACAATTAGATTTAAAAATAGATGCATATATAAATTTTGTAGGATTCAATTTGGTTAGTGTTGGCTTTCTACTCTTTTTGTTTGAATTTTGAAAATGTGTATGAATTTGAGAGAGAATTTTATTTCTAAATTTTTCAAATGAATAAATACTACATTTGCCTTAGATCCCAATAAGAAAATTTAGGAGGTAGAAAAGAAGTCTTAATTTTTCTTCTCCAAAAGTTATTTTTTTGCCTACAAGTTGATCATCCTAAATTATTCTAATTTAAAAATACAATGGTCAATATTTTCTACAATTAATTTTAGGTATACTGAACAAAATATTCTTTATTTTTTTAAGATTAAAATAAAAAATTTCAAGCACATTCATGTGTAAAAAAACATCAAAGTAAGACAATGCATTGAAAACCTCCATTGTCAAGAAGTTGTTAGGCCTTGAGGAGTCAAAGTTATATACATTGGCTATATTTTTTAAATTAAATTTTATTTTGTAGTATTAAATTATACCATAAAAATAAGCATGTGAATTGTAAAAATGCAACAAAATCAATATTTGTTTCTTGCAATCACCTATAATTACCATGAAAAATTTGAAGTTCAAGGACTTGATTTTTTTGCAAACATGTATGGAAGTTGTATATTTTATACTATCTAAATCGATATATTTTGATGCAAATACCTTATTTATTTGGTTGAGGTCTTAAATTTGAAAAGTACTCGTACATGAAAATCATGAAATGTATGTTGAATGAGACAAGATGAAGGAGTTTCAAGTTGTAATTGCAAGTTCTTGCCATTGATGCTAAGGTTGGGTTTGGATGCTTTAAGGTAAGTGGTGTATGCTATTTTTGTATTTTTGATAGCTACAATACCCTATAGTAAGTGCTCACTTTGGATAACGTCAAATACAATTAATAAGCAATTAAACTAGATACATGTATTGTAGCTAAGAATTTATAGTGCTAGCTAGGATTCTTTTTGGTAGCACTATAGTTAGAGGCTAGTGTAGAGTTGTGAGCTCTTGGTTAGACATTTGCAAGTATACATTTTGTCTTTGCTTTGTGTAAGCATAAAAAATGTATCTTTCTTATGAATTTTTCTTGAAATAAAGATATATATACATTTTGTTAATCTCGAGCTACTATAATTATGTTATTGTGTCAACTAAGAGTGATATCTAGCGAGCTCTCTTGGTCAAACTAATCATATAAATGTGCAAAAAAATACTATTGTAATTGTCTTGACACTCTCAAGAACCATAAAAGTGTGGTTAAAAACAATAGAGAAGTTTGGTCCTATTAACTCCTAAAGGCCCAAGGCTTATACTTTAAAACCAAAAACACTCTAAAACTATCATTTCTAGTGCAAGTACTAAATTAAATTTTTTTTTTTTGGACACATGTAACTATAGGATCTTGTAGTACATTGGTTTGAAAAGATGTAGAAAAAATTTCAGAAATTTTCACCTTGTAGATTGCAAGATATAAGTATTTGAATTGACAAAAATTCTTTTTTGGGCCCTATGAAAATATGGACAACTACACTTCACAAGGTCACATTTGTATGAAAAAAATGTCCAAAATAGTTTGCCTCTTTGGATTCATTCTTTAAGGCAAGTTGGCTACATGCTTGAAAAATTTGAGATCATTTGGAATTGTACAACATATAGGAAAAATATAGTAAGTAATTTAGAAAGAAATAGAGAATGATTCAAAATACAATATTGTTAAGAATTTTGTTATGGAATTGAAAAATGACAATCCCAATAATTGTCATGTTGTAATGACAACCTTCATCCTATGATTTTTTTTTCAAAAAATATTGAAAATTGAATTAAGTAATGGACTTCAAAGTTTATTTTAGAGTAGAGAATCTATAACTAACCCACAAACTAAAATTCCTCATAACTTTCACATCATTAATTTGAATTGAATGATTTAAAGCTTTCACGTATAGATAAAGCTAGAAAAACAATTTCAAATTTTCATTTCTTAAAAAAGTGATTTTTTAGAATTTTTTTAGAATTGCCCACCAAACAATGAAAACTACATATCATGCAATAAATTTTTAACCATTTAGTCAAAAGCTATGAAAATTTTGGGCCTTAAAGATACTCCTCTACTACATGTTTTGTAGAAATTCCCAAGAAAGAAACTGAAAATTCCATTTGTAGTGAGTTGCCCAAAGTATCTATGTTGCCAAAAACATTGTTTGGGCCTTTAGGGGTTAAAGTATATACGTAAGCAAAGTTGTCAATATAGAAATCTAAGTCATAGTAGCACAACATATACTTTGCAATGTAAGTGGATAAAAAAAAAATAGTCCATTTTTGTTCAAACATCCAATACTTAATATATTTATTTTTTCATCCGTAATATTATCTAAAAAGAAATAAATATCATCCCAAATATGGGAAACATTATATTACATGAGGATTTTTTCATGATTTCGTCCACATTTTCCCCTAACTTTCTTGCATAGAAGCTGGAAAAATTCTTACCCACTTTTACAAAGAATGGGCAATTTTTAAATGGGTCATAGTCCTCCTTCCAATAGCCAAATGCGGTGGACTTAGTCAGGTATTGGCTCACATCAAAATATCAGGCCTGACAATGTTCCTTTTCACATTGACTTCAAGATATCTGGTTGGCAACAGCAAATTCAGAACGTCATGCGCACGTCATATTTTCGACACACAGGAACTCGTCCAGATGGACCGAAGTGCCGTGCTGTCAAAGTTCTCTTCAGTGAAGAACTAACGTAACTACACCTATGGTAGCCGACCCATTTTTGACCACTTAAGCAATTCCGTCTCTCTCAAGCATAGGTTTCTTTGAGTGCAGGAATTTTTCCATGAATAGAAACAGGGTTTAGGAGGATTTTATATTTTTCAGAATTTTAATTCTTAGAATTTAATTACTATAAATTTTTTAATTGAAGATTTTGTTCGATCTATTATTGTTATGTAGGCCTTCCTATTTCCAACCATAGGTTCCTTGCAAAATAAGCAAAGATTGCAGCGAATCGTAATGCACTATCATTGCGTTGTAAATTATGCCATAATTAATCTCCTGCTTTTCTCCCGCTGATTGGAAAGATTGTAGCCTATATGACGGGAATGGGTCCCTAGTTGGAAATGGGTTGGCTACCATAACTTAAAATCAACAAAATCAACAATTTCTTGTACGCAACATGGTTCCCATTATTGTAATGAAAAAGGTTTTGTGATGTCTTGTTGCATGAAATTTGTATAACTAAGCAATAATTTAGTCCTTTTCATGTTGGAGAGGTATTAACTTAAGGTACATGCACCTAAAAGTGTCCGTGTTCTTAATGGCATCCCTTTCTATGAAGGAGAGTCAATTCAGAACATAAATATAGACATGCCAAACAAAGTTTACTAAACGTTAACAAACATGATAAGCCATGTATAATTCACCTAAATTTGTGTTTCAGAATGACTTCCCTTCATAGAAAGGGACGCCATTGGGTGCCTCTACCATATGCCTTTGACCTCTAAAGTCATAGGATAAATTTTTCTTTTCACAACAAAATTTCAAGGATGAATAGTTGCATTACTATCCTATATAAAAAGATGCTTTGTCATTCATTGAACACAAAACATTTGTCATGTTGTTTACGGGTTGAGGATTGATGGTGGTTGAAAAGTCATATAATACAATTTTGTTCACTACAAAGGGGCCCCTTTTCAAGGACGGAAAAGGGCCCCTTACCTCATTAGTAAACAATGTTATGTGGTAGGCAAAAAGGGGATTCTATATTCTCTTAAAATATATGTCATCTTGGATACTGTATGAATAAATTATGAATTTTCAAAGTAGTGAACATAGGTGTTTCTAAAATTGGCCCTAGATTCTTGCAAATAGTGGGAGTACTTTTCTAACAAGAATATTTAGGGTTTGATTTTGGATGTGGTTACCTTACACAAATCCATTATTTTCGGAAGGAATCAAAAAGGGCTTTTGAATGGTGGATCCCTCAAAAATGTAGGCTTTATACAAGAGGGAAAAAGTGTTTTTTCTTGCACCATTTGGATTATTAAATGTAAAACCTATCCTAAACTTCTAGTAGTTGCTTTTGTATTTTGTGACCTCTCAATTCTAATTTGGGGTCTATGATTCCAAGTATCAACTTAAATTCTTTATAATTTTTCAATGATACTGATTAATTAGTTTGTATTTTTTTTCCATTGAGCTATGTAAGTTTCCTACATGAGGGTTTGGTTCTGCATGACTATTGGAAAAATGCTACATATCATCTTGTGATTGATTTTTGAAGATATGGAGATTAGAAATTATGGTGTGAAAATTCAATTTTTACACTTGAATGCTTACCAAAATTGTCCTCACATATGATAGTTTGTTGCCCACATAACATGTATCCATATACACATTCAACCATAAGATAGATTGCAAAAACAGCACATATACACACATCTTCCAATATAAGAGCCTTAAGTCAAGTTTATATACACTTGTAATCAACATTTTGAAAAATTCATAGTTTCTATATGATGTCTACAATAATCTAATTAGAGTTGTTTTTCAATTTCTTATATATAAAAAAAACATAAAAAAGTAAGTCAATTTCAGTAATTGGAACCATACTCAAATGTATATTCAAAACATTTTAGTATAACATATTTACTAAATTAGCTCTTGTTGTTAGGGTTGGTGATAGCAAAGCTTGAATGTCGTACAAAGGTGTTCTTAAATTCATTTGACATAGGACAAAATTAAAGATAATTTAGGCCCCCCTACATGAAATTTTGTGTCCCCCATGTTGTCTTGAAAAATGTTGTCTCAATTGTCCTACAAAATGTTGTTTGATTTGCCCCACAAAATAATGTTTTAATAAAGTTTCAAAAAGTTGTTTGGATGTTGTCCTTCTCTATAAGACAATAAATCATTCATTTGAAATGGATCCATGATGATGTAGCATGATGTCCTACCTACTTCACTTTTTATCAAAAGTCATTTATTATTTACATTTAGAATTGAGAATGCATGTTTGATCTTTATATATATGAGGGATGGTAGAAGGTAGAACAACTCATATGGGATAAATAAATTAGAAATAATAAAGACTCAATCCATTAGAAGATTTTTGAGGCCTCCAGAAGCCTGCAAATTATCGCAGCCTATGAATATAGGGAACAAGTTTAGTACAATGGAAGGACATGGTTGAGACATTAGAAGAGTTTTGGGGGGGTCCAGAAGCTTGTTTCAGGTCTGTTCCCCTGTAGTTGTTCCTTGCAACGAGGGGAACGACCCACGGTCAAAAAAAAAAATTTCATAAAAAAATAAAAAATAAAAAATGGTCAATGATGTGGCAAGGTCTTGGCCACATCAGACTGCTGTGCCGAATTTGTTTCCTACATTCACAGGCTGTGATAACTCGCAGGCATCTAGAGGCCCTAAAAATCTTCTAATGCCCTACAATGTCACTGCACCCCCTAAAATATTTTTTTTCCAATTTTTTTTGGCATTTGACGAATTAATTATTATTTTTGAATTTTTGAATTTTTTCTAACAACAGGCCGTTTCCTCCGTTGTGAGGAATAGCTGTAGGGAAACAAGCCTGAAACAAGCTTTTGGAGCCCCCTAAAATCTTCTAATGACTCATAGTTAGAAGAAATTTAAATCCCTAATCCGTTGCCTTTAAATCCTAAAACTGCTACTATTGAGGTCTCGATCTTGTGATTGTGTCTACTATCCGCAGGCTTAACTGGGTCTCATGGTCTGTGATTGTGTCAAAAGTGTACCACGTGGATTTCATGGGCTCAATTTAACGTCCTTCCCAAAGACCTACAACTACTCAAGTTGGTCAAGGATAGGCTTCTCATGGATCTTTTCATTGGTTTATATGGCCAACATTTCTATTAGTGATATAAATATTCCACTGTAAGTGTCCTTTGACCATACACTTGTTCTAGAAAACATGAACCTTGAAAGCTAAAACTAATAGATCTATAATTTGGATACCTATCAAAGCATTGGCACTCAAATGCATTCTAAAATCAACAAAATGAAGCATTACTATATATTGACTTTGAACCAAAGGGGATGAAACATTGCATTGACAAAAGATACACATATTATAAATGTGAGGAAGTTTAAATAGGAGTTTACTTGAAAAGCAAATCAATGGTGTGGAAATAGTAACTTTTGGCAAGTGCAATACTTCTTTATTATACAAAATTGGAGTCATACAATACTCAATTGCAAATGAGCTAACAAAGGTGAATGAAATATGAGACATGCATCCATTTTATGAGTTGGTTGCTTTTAGTGACCACTACGTTTCAACTTCAAAAATTTGTAGCTCATTCCATGAAGGTTCAAAACATATGAAACGACTTGGTTTACATGCCAATGAATCCATTTTTCTTCTCATAAATATTTACTAAAAGTTGTTTCAAGGAGTTTAGCTTTTCTGTAAAGGCAATTAGCTTCTAAGGTAGGACTACTATAAACCATGCCAATACCATTTAAATGGTGTCAATCAGTCTTGCAATCAGTATGTACTCTTGTAATTTATGCCTTGAAATGTCAAGAACAAGTACATTAAAACTGTTTATAAATTACAGTATTCTAGGTAATTGGTATTCAACCTCTTGTTATGGAAATAACCTTGCCACACTACATACCAATTACCTACACTAATTGTGAATAAAATCATTATTTTATAATGAAAATTAAGTGACTTCAGGACCAAAAAAATCAATATACAAGTAAGCATTAAGATGGTTTGACTAAAATTGAAAAAATTCAATGGCAATCAATTGAATCAAACAACAAATGTCATTTCACAATCTACCACCAAAATATTCATGTAGTTGAAGGAAATAGTTAATTGATGTTTTGTGATCAAAGAAGTTGGAGAGGTTGTATTTATGATGAAAGTCGTTGTCCATCACGTATCCTCAAAGGGTATGGAACAATTTGAAGATGAGAATTTGACCCTAAATTCAAAACGTAGAACTTCAAACCTCATTTAAGCATACTAAAATAACTTAAAGAAAAAATTGAACTAAGAAAAATTAATAAATCAATCTAACTTTCATCATCAAAAACTTGTTTGTGATTTTGAGACTCCAAAAAAAATTATGAGCAAAATTCAAAGAAGATGTTTGAAATTATCAAAGAAAATATCACTTCCAATCTTCTTCTAAATTTTGTCTATAACTTTTTAATGGAGTCTTGAAATATTAAACGGATCTTTGGAGATGAAATTTAGCTTTATTTACCAACTTTTCTTAGACAAAGTTTTAGAAAAAAATTATTCTACTATCTCTACATGAGGTCTAAAGTTTTACTTTGAATGCAATTTCTACTTTTAATTAATTAGGTATGAGCGGTTGAGCTCTTACTAGTCCTAATTTACATATCCCACATGGATTGTTTTACCTACTACTACCCACTTTTATAAAGAACTTGTCTTCTCCCCTTACTCCCTTCTTGAAAAAGGTATTTTATTTTCATTTGGATCTTATAATAGTCTAGTTCAAGATTATAAATGACTTAGAATCACTTTGGAATAAGCTTAAAGTCCAATAGCCAACACAAATTCTAGTAGATGCTAGTAAGGCCATAGGAAGGGGCTAAAAAATAACTAAAGTATATATTGGACCTACTAATTGACATCCTATTTTGCAACTTGGCTTGGTGGATATTCATAATGCCAAAACAACCCCAAGTTATGGACTATAACTTGCCTCTCCATTTCCAATAACTGATTGCCATGTGTACAAAAATGGGCTACATCACATACATGGATTACACAATGCTTGAGAGTTGGGGGCTCAAGACCATTACAGGACACAATGCCAAGTCTAATGGTTCATCACAAGCATCCATTCTTGTAGATTTCACAAATCTAAGGATGTAGAAAGAGGAGCTGCATTATGAATTATAATGCATTTTTGACTATCCAAAAGAATGGTGACAAATTTGCCTTGAAATTCAAACTTAGTATTATAGTACCATCATTGTTCATAGTATTTCTATCTTATGTTAAATGGTTGCTTTAAGAGCAGACTACGGTAGGACCACCCATTGTCAACCACTTTAGCGATTCTGACCATGTTTTGGAGCATTTTAAGGCAATGTAAATTTTCTACCATATAGGAAGATAGAAATCACCGGAATTACAATTTTTATGGTAATTTTATATCTCGAATTGAAATTACTATGAATTTTGGAAGCTGATAGTTGGTCCAAACCTATAGTCAACATATAGAGTCTTCCAATTCCAATCGTTCAAGAACTATTTTCCGCTCACTGTTTTGAAACATGTATCATGACTTGATTAATCCCAAATTTGAAAAGAAGAAAAAACACATTCAAAGCTTTAGTTGAAAATTTATTCAAACCTTGACAATCTCTGAAATTTCGTGTCAGCCACGAGAATAGCCTTGTGTTGCATACAGCTGAATCAGTCCATGCTAGAAAAATTAAAATAAGTGACCTTTGAGTCTACAAACTTCCCCCAAAGTATCAACCCAGGCAGGGACTCTCAGGACAATAACTTACACTGAGTGACGATTGGAGCATCAGTTCTCATCCTGTGAAGAGAACAGCTCAAACGTTGACTTGGTTTATAATATTGACTTATAATATGTACGGTTGGTGGTATGACTGTGCTCTTGTTGGAGTGTCCCATTTTGTGAAGTCCACTTCCTACAAAACATTCACATTGCAAAAAGATGGAGTACCTCATTTCTTTCCTCCTCTTCTCATTTCCAATGAGACACAACCTCACAAATAGGACAAATTCAAAATTACATTTCATTCCTTTTCAGCATAGAGTCGCGGACATTAAGATTCATTCCTCATCAAGTCGCTGCCCTACGTTATCAATACTTCACCATTTGATATTTTTAAAATTACTTGCATATTCTGTAAGCTATGAAAGAGAGACCAAAATGTGATTCAATTTTGAGACTTATCAAACAAAGGTAAGTCATAGTAAAAGAAATTTAGGAATAGTATAAATGAATCATGGTTGTTTTAGAAGGCTCGAGATTTTCTTCTAAATTAACTACCAACCTACCACCAATTTAATACTAATCCATTCCCAATCTACAAGACACTCTCGCTTGATTTGAAGCACTTTCAAGTTCTAAAAAGCAATCTAAAGTCAGAACAATGTTTGTGGATGTTGTTGAGTATGGCACATTCCTTGGGAATTAAAGTTGCAAAATTGTCCTTGGCAAGGGTTCATCAAGGGATCGTAAGGCAATTGCCTACACCTCTAATCTTAATATAACTTTTCCCTCTTTCTTAGCTTTAGAATATGTAGTTTACTTAGTTTTACATGTGGTATAGAATTGACTTTGGAAAAAGTCCAAGTAAAGAATGGACTTCTTTAAGGTAGAAACACCCAAAACCGTCCCTTTAAGGAATTCAGCATATTTGGAGGCATTTTTTCTTTAAAATAATATTTTTGTAGTGTTAGCGAGTGAAAATCATGAGTATTCAAAAAAAAAAAAAAAAAAATTTGAATGTGATATGCAATTCCTATGATTTTTCAAAGTTGTAGGTCTCTAGAGTAGTGGATGTGTCCACCCAAATGTGAACCATGCAAAAAAGCAGCTCTTAACAAATCAGAATTCATAATGTGTCTTTCAAATACGTCAGCCAATGAGAATCAAACATTTGGAGGACACATTCATGAAATTCTAGGGACGCTTTAATGGTACAGGACCGGTTTTGAGTGTTTTTTTTTTATCATCTCTCTTCTTCTTGCTTCTTGATTCTACGATGCTTGCAGAGCGCTCCTGTGAAGAAACGGCTGATGACTAGTGAATGAACTCCAGAGCTGGTCATGAGACACCACTGGCAATTAAAAAAAGAAAGCAATTTCTAGGACAACTTCCAAATTGTGAAATTCAACAAGAGTATGAAACATGCTAGCTAGCGGATCAGTCCTACCATTTGCACTTTGAGAAACATGGATCCCGCGTGGACACAAGCTGCTGCAAATGAGCTCTTCTTTGCACTGGTAGCTGCAACTTTCGCTTCGTTTCTGCTGATTTACTACTATGCTGAAGCCAGGAAGAGGAAGTACTTGCCCCCTGGACCCTGGCCATGGCCAGTCGTCGGAAACTTTCCTGCTTTGGGTGAACTGCCTCACAGATCACTGGAGAAACTGGCTGCCAAGTATGGAGGTCTCATGTATCTCCGCTTAGGTACGACTCTCTCTGAGTTCTTGCACTCTCTTGAATCCCTTGAGTATGAACATTTGATCCTCCGTGTTATATATATTTGATAGAATCATGGGCGATCACGGTGTAAGTTGAGAGATTTCAGTGAAATCGATGCTGAGTTTTGATTGCCAGTCTTAAACCTGAATATTATACCACGCTAGTCACAGAGTTCTTACCACTTGAATGTCGTAAGTCTAGGATTATGAAACATTCCATTTTAACAAGTATGAGCAGAGCAGATCGTGTATGTATAGTTCACGATTGGATTGGAGGACGTGACTCTGTTTTGCAAAAAAGCAAGAAAAGACTTATATGGCGGCCTAGTGGAACAATCAAGTGGTAAGGAATCCAAATGGTTGACATATTTTTAAGAGAATTGTAACTCAACAGAATCCTAGTTTGACTATGTACCAGGGTCCCAGCCCTGCATCGTGATATCCACGGCTGCCGTTGCCAAGGAGTTTTACAAAACCAGTGACGCCAGCTTCGACTCCCGGCCCAAGCGGCTGTCCTGGACCGTCTGGCACAACGGCGACGAAAATTACCGAGTGCTCTCTCTCACTTCCGACATGCCCTTCTGGCGTCGCCTGAGGAGGTTCTACAACGCCGAGCTCTTCTCTCCGAAGCGCCATGCGTCCCAGAGTGAAATTCGGGCCGAGGAGATTCGGCACATGGTGAAACTGCTGGTGGAGGATTGCAAGAAAGGGGACCCCGTGGACATCAAAGCCTGGCTCTATGGGGTCACGTCCAACACCATGACGCGCATCATTGTTGGCAAGAGGTACGAACACCAGCATCACTGGTCGGAAGTCTGGAAAATCGTTTCTGGACGATTTGGGAAATGTGAAAAGTGAAGATTTGATCTGTTCGTTCATACCGAAAATAGCTACGATTTCATCTTGAAATGATCTCCAAATCTTCAAACTACACAGCAGTTCGTTTCTTCATACCAATTATTTCAAAACCGAGAGAATCATACCAAGAAAAGCATGTGGAAACTCGTTCGCAAAGGTGTAACTATTCCTCCAATTACCAAAATTCGACTTTGCCTTAGATTTTCTGGAAACTGTCTGTCTCGACAGCTGGTTCGTGTGACCGTACGTGAAATTCCACTTCCGCTTGTGCTCGCACATGAGAAAGTTCGGCTGATTGTGATCCTATTTTGATTTGCTCTAGTATCCTGTATCAGAAATTAATGTATCACTCGAAAGCAAGAAGGTTATTTCACTTCCCCGCGTGTTCAGCTCAACAATTACATTTCCTTGACTTCACAGGAGACTTGCAAAACATTTTCCCCTGCATGCATGAGTTTCCAGTACAGGATTCCAGGCTAGTTCCCATTCCAGGTTTGAAGGCTTTGGTGGCTTCGGATTAAGCACGTCATGATAGCTCCGAATTATTGCACCACCTGCGTAAGCAGATGGTACACCATATGTGTGCAATTTCTGTAATACTTTTCTTGTGTGACATTATGCAGATTCCACAGATCGTCCGAAGTGGGGGCTGAGAAGCAAAGAGAAGACTTGGTGAAGATGAACAAAAGTCTGTTCGATATCTTTGGTGCGGTGGTCATCAGTGACTTCGTGCCCTACTTGAGCTTCGTCAACCGACTTCAAGGACACGCTGCCAAGTTTGCTAAGGTCCGAGACTTTTCGGCGAACCTCACAGAGAAGGTTTTCGACCTGGAGGGCCACCGACAACGGTTGCAAGAACGAAGAGACGATCCCAGCTATATCCTGGACTTGGAAGATGTGCTGCTGGAGACTCCGTTGGATGATGGAGAGTTTATTCCTGACAAGGACCTGCTCAAGGCATTGCAGGTAAATATCGACGTTTCCTGGTCACAAACATATATAAAATGTTAGTAGTGTACTCGGCAACTCAATGACTTATGTAATTTTGTCGCTCTTCAGTTCGACTAATTATGAAACACTTCTCCTTGACCCATTAGGTAGTGTGCTCTGCAACTCGACCAATAGTTATGTACATTCCTCCATAACTCAACCAATTATGAAGTACATTGCTTCACATCTCTCATGCAGTTATGTAGTATGTTCCAAAATTCAACTGGTTATAAACTGCATGCTATTAACAACTTTGTCAATTTACTTGCTTAATATTTTTCTATTTCCATGCCACATACTCTTTTTACAAGTTCTATTTAATCACAACATGACACATGGCAACATCCTCAAGAAGTTAATTATTTTGTGTTGGAGTTGCTAGTAAAGTATGATAGTATGCTTTGCAACTTGATCAATTATGTAGTATGCTTTGTAACTCAACTAGCTACACAATTCATCACTGTTTGTTTTCTAACTACACTAGGTTGTTGTTTTTAGGAACTTTTGAATGCAGGCACCGAGACAAGTGCCACTTTGATTGAATGGGCAATGGCAGAGCTCATCCTCCACCCGTCCTTCCTCGAACGTGCCCAACGTGAGCTCTCCTCCCACATCCCTTCTTCACCTGCCCGCCTCGTCCTTGAATCTGACCTCCCTGACCTCCCTTTCCTAACTGCCATCATCAAAGAAGCCTTCCGCATGCACCCCCCAGTACCCCTCCTCATCCCCCATGAGTCCTGCACAGCCACCACCTTTCTCGGCTATCACTTCCCCCCTGGGACCTTGTTACATATAAACGCATTTGCAATTCATAGGGATAAGAGTGTATACCAAAATCCAGAAGAATTTGATCCAGAGAGATTTATAGGAAGTGATGTGAGTCAATTGAGTGGGAGTGATGGGTATGAGTTGCTTCCATTTGGAAAGGGGAGGAGGATGTGTCCAGGATATAATTTGGGAAATATAGTGGCAACTTTGATGTTGGGGAACTTGTTGCATTGCTTCGATTGGGAGGTGCCGGAGGAGGAGGTGGATATGAGGGAGGTGAATGGATTGTCGGTGGGGATGAAGGTGCCATTGTGCTTGCGTGCTAAGCCCAAGTTTTGGCTACCATAAAGTAGTGGGGTGGATTAAAATAGTTTATATTCTAAACTAAGCTTAGTGTACATTCAAACTTCTTTGATATGATCCTTTCTTCAACAAGGTTCAATATCCAATGATACACTGTCATATTGTTTTTAGCACATTCAATTCCAACTATTTGACCTATAATTAATATGGAGGTTTCAAAAGTAGTGAAGTTAGGGAGATATTCAATGCAAATGGGGATGTTTTTGGAGTTTTTAATGTATTCACAATGAACAATTGTTGAAGCAACTAGATGCCAATATGATCAACATTTATGAAAATAAAATATTTTTGAGTGAGATGTACATACATGCATGTATTGAATCAGGTAAGCAAAGGTGGAAGAACCCATATAACAAACACTTTAAGTAATTTCACATCCATATTTGAGAATCAAATTAGTGTATGAGATCAATTTTCAAAATAGTTACAATTGAAAATTTTGAATTTTCAACAAATATTGATAATTTTCTAAATCTCTATAAAATACTATGAAAATTTGAAGTTTCAATAAATGATTTTTTTGCAATCATGCATGTATGTTGTCCATTTTGTATCATTCACATCTATATATTTTTTTAAATTGCATTAGAATACTTGTATCTTAGTCAGTTCCTTGGCACACTTGTTTTTTAAATTGTCTTTATAAATAGCTATAAAATTGATACTATGAAGTATGAAATTAGTTCATTCATCAATGAACTAATTAGCTCGGAGTCCCCTGCCCACATCCATCCACCTTCAGCCCTTGAAATGGACAATCGTATTCAACCTCAACAAACAATATTTCGCAGACGCCCTCACATCTTCCCACGTGAGAAAAAATGAATCGGCGTACGAGTCCTCTTGCACAAATTGTCTCAGAGCTGCCGAAATGAGCGCCTGATCCACTCAGTGTGGCCTAGGATGCTCGAGCTGGTGCCAGAGAGTTCGTAGTAGCGGCTTCCGCAACACGACGCATCAGCCAAAAGAGAAAATTTGCTCACGATGACTAACACCATTCGCAACTACCAGCGGAACTGCACAACATCCGATTCCACCTCAACTCACTAAATGATCCAAATACGACCTAAGATAACCACACCTCAAGGCGACACTTGAAGTGCTGACCACAATATTATTATTCGATTGACCAATTACATATCGATTCTTGTTAGCAAGTGCATGGGGAATCCAATGCACCAAATTGAATCTGATTTGTATTCTGTAGAGTTATGAAAGTTATAAGAGTTCAAACTTTGAAGGACATACACGTTCTCAAAATCAAATCTGTACACATTTTTCATGATTTTAGGGCGTCACATTTAGAAACGTGTCGCAGTAAGACACCTCTACCTTTTAGACTCGAGAGAAGGAGCAGCTTTGAAACAGACACTTCAAACTAAGCACAATACTGTTCACAAATAGCGATCATTCGGAAATCCTAAAAACCCCAGACGTTATTTTGAAACGAGCACAATCATCACCAATCTCGCGCGATTACCGGCGATTTGAAACAAAACCTCAGATAACCCTTACGATGGAGCTGGTCGCATTATGCGCAGAAACCCTAATTGCGCCATGATAAGAAAACATACGAATGCCGCTCAACTCGTAAATACTGCACAGCGTGGATGAACCCCACCATCTGGCCCTTGAAAGGCCACACCCTTCCATTACTCATGTCCAATACCCAATCCCACTGCCAAACCCCACAATGTGAGAATCAAATGAAGCTCTGATCGCGCAAAACTGACATCGATCCCAAATGAGAAGAGAATCGAAATGCGTAGGAAGAAATTAAAGCTGGGTCCTCACTGGGGAAAGAAAGCGATCTTCGTTGAGAATGGCAACGGCGTTGGTCATCAGGAGCAAGGCTGTTACGGATTGATTCAACAAGGAAGTCGATGCTCTACTTGGATTGCATTCAAAGTAAATCAATACTAAATTATAACTAAATTACAACAACGACAAAAAGAATCAAATTTACACATTGTGGTGAAATCATCTTATCTTCATTAAACAAAATGTCAAGTGAGGAGCAACCCTCCTCTCATGGTTATTAAAGACAAAGGAGAGACCAACTAACCCTGACCCTTACAATCGTTCACTTGTTACGAATAGGTTCGTAACAAAGGCTTCCACCATCTGGTACAACTCCATAGTTGCACAATCTCTTGGCATAGTTGTGATGGTCCGGAGAACAGAGTAAGTTAGCCTGCAGCGACTTGTAAGCTGAGGGAGTTTACAGAAGTTTGGTGCTTTATGCGAAAACCATTCATACATTGAGAGGGGCTTTACACTTTGGCCTATTCTAAACCTGTGAAAACTACGTCGCTCATTTTAAGCTCAAAAATTTGATGTATGGTAGAAGTACCTATTTAGGACAGGCCCTTGCAATGGCTTCATAGGCTGACCTATTGTGGACAACAGTTGAATGCATTATTCATTAAAAAAAGATTCATTGTTTGTAGTTTCTCCTCCACTCATCTCTCCTCCTTCTTGGCTTAGGAAGAAGTGCCAAAGTTAATCATAATAGGTGAGTCTATAAGATTGGAATGGGTTCAAATGAAAAATCCACATTTATATTGAATAAAATAATCATTCTTGAAGATTCTTTTTTTTTTTTTCCATTTTTCCTCATCCTTATTTTTGCGCATATTGAACCTAGTTTCTCCACGACTTTCCCACATCATACACGTTGAAATGCTTAAGTTATCTACAATAGGTACTTCTACCTAGCTTCTTCTAGGGAGGAGCCCAATCCAATTGTAGATGGGGAATCTAACAAAGGAGCCTAATGATGGAGTATCCAATGGAGGAGCCAAATTTGACTCTAGATACAAAATCAAGCCACCAAAAACCTCATCCACATTGCTCCCTTGGATCCAGATGGTTTGGTATCCAAATTATACCGCCTAAGGCAATATGTAGGATGAGTTGTAGTTCTAACCCAGCCCTAGTATTAAGTCCTTAGGCCAAATTTGGACAAATTGAGAGATCCTAGTTGTTCAAACTTGAAGATTTCAATTGAGTCAGCCTTCAATCCAACCCCAAGTATAAATAGGCCCTCAATGAGATGACCTTTGGCTTTAGATTTAAATCTACTCTAAAGCCATGAAAACTAGATCACTAATTTCCAAGCTCAAAAATTTGAAATAAGTTAAGCATACTACTAGCCAATCATTTAAGCATTTTGTAGCAGATCGTGAAGAATATGAGGTTATAGAATTTTTTTTCCATATGAAAAAATAGGAAATATGGGGATTGCAAATTTTTCAAAATTTTATCTCCAAAATTGAAATTACTATGAATTTTGGGAGCCAAAAGTACTCGTGACCCATAACCAATGTCTAAATTCTTTTTCTCTCACTACATCCTACGAAATTTCTTGCTTGGTATATGGGGACTTGTGTCATAACCTTACTAGTTTCAACCTTAAAAAAGACCCAAACAACAAATTATGAGCATTGGTTAAATATTTGTTTTAGCCTTGGTTGAAAATACTGCACCCAACATGTTGGATATTGGGCGTGGATGACAATTGGTGCATATACCTTACTCTAGAATAACTACACTTCAATGTGTTTGAAGAAGCAATGGAGCATTGTTTCTATTATGGAATTGCCTACTATTTATTGGTTGTTGTTGTTGGAAGTCAAAAAGAGCATCATAGATTCCCTTATGCATTTTTTTTCTTGCATTGCTAATATATGAGTTTTGAAACAAATGAAAATAGGTTAACCCCAAACCAATCTTAAGCTCATTTTGAATAGAAATGGGACATTTTAGGCAAGAATTTGTAGGAATTGGATTTAGAATGGGATCAAAATTAGATGCAATTACCTTCACTAGTATAGTTGGAGCAATTTCTACTTTCTTAACCCCTAAACGTCTGGATCCATTTCCAAATTTGACAATTCGGAAAAACTGTTATAAAGTGTTATTTGAAAGAATATTTTGGAATTGCTATGCAAATGGAAGTTGTAGATTTTGAAATGTAGATTCTATCCATGCAGTTAGATTCACTAGTGCTATCACCAATATTTTTCTATAAATTTTAAAAGTGGAATTTCAAAATTCCTTCTAAATTCAGTGACAAACAAACTGTTATCATTTTTTGAGTAAAACTTGTTGGAACAAATTTGAAATGAGGTTATCTTGATATGGTGATTTTTTGAAATTTTTGTATTCATTACATCTAAGACCTCATTTTTGCTAATTTGGTTTTGAACTAGAGTCAATGCAATTTGACTACTTGACATACTTTGGCATTTGTAATTTTAGAAAAATTAGTATTCTAGTAACACCAAATCCAATCATTAGATAAGACAAGAACTAAATAGAATATCACCAAAAATTAGGATGACTTTCATCCAAGCAAGAATGAGACAGAAACAAGAACTTCAATCTGTTCATCGCCCAAAAAATGAACGTCGGAGCGCTCCAAGGTTAACCAATGAGAGTATTCACAATCTTTTGTTTTTCTTAACTTCACTTAAGTGTTAGGCAACTTTCATTTAAGATGTGAAGGTACTTCATTTCTAAGGAGTACACTTGTCTTCTAAAGTTTTTCTAAATTTTTAAGCTTTAGGAAGATAAACCATTTTTCATTATTGCGAAGATTGAGATTAAATGGATGTACACTAGACCATATCAATGTCTAAGAAGAAAATTTGAGTCACACTTACATGTATCCTACGTTTATCCATTATTATAAAGTTATTTCTTATTTTGCTTTAGTAATTCATTTGAATTTTATACATGAAATAGTAATCCTTTTGAAATATATCAAACATTTGTCTGAAGTTGATTGCTTCAATAAAAAATGCTAACATAGATTTGCAATTGTCCTTTAGAATAAAATATTGTTACTTTATAATAGACAACTTTCTTGACTTTAGAACCTACAACAAGATATGAGGTCTAAAAACTAACCTCTAACGCAAAGTTACATTTTATTTTCTTCAATGCACCATCAATGTACCAATATTGTACATCTAAAGTGGTGGATTCTTTTAATGACTATTGTGTTTTGTAATTACATAGAGATTGCCATGCACAATTTATTATGTAGTCACAATTGTCAATCAAAACATCAATAAAAATTAAGAGAGTGTTAAAAACATTCTCTCTTTGATAAAGAACTAATCTCAAAATACAAAAATAGTCAAGCAATTCTCACTCTACAAAGAGAGAATTCATTTTAACAAGTATGAGCACAACAAATATTGTATTTATAGCCTATGATTGAACTGAAAGACATGCCCATGCTTTGCTAAATATCAAAATATGAATAAGATTGTATGGTAGTATAGAAATAAAATGTTCAAAAGATTTGTGGAAGAATCGACTAAATTGGTCTAATCAAGAATGCAAATGACATATTTTAGGAGATGTATTAATTAAACTTTATACTTTATAGTTTCCTAGTCTAACTGTGCAGTCCAAATGACCAAGATCCAAGCCTTGCATTGTGATATCCACAGCTACTATTGCCAAGGAGTTTTACAAAACCAATGATGCTAGCTTCAGCTCTCGGTGCAAGTAGTTGTCTTGGACCATATGATACAACAACGAGGAGAATTACCAACATCTCTCCTTCACTTTGAACATGCCTTACTAGCATCACTTGTGAAGGTTCTACAATGCCGAGCTCTTTTCTCCAAAGCATTATGTGTCCTAGAATGAAATTTAGGCTGAGGAGATTCTACACATGATAAACTACTAGCAAAAGCCGGATTGCAAGAAAAAGGACCCTATGGGCATCAAGGTGTGACTCTATGGAGTCACGTCCAATACCATGATGAGTACCATTGTTGGCAAGAGGTACATTCAAACACCATCATCACTAATCCAAAGTGTAGAAAACCATTTCTAGACAATTTAGGAAGGATAGCCTATAGTAGCGACGACCTTGGCAATTGCATCGTTCAAATTGTTGGGTGACTTTGTTGGAGATCATGGAGTTCATTGGGGAGTCCATTAGTGTCCATTGCTTGTCAATTGCCTATCATAGTTGCCCCCTCCATCTCTCTTGATAGTTAGTAACCACCTTATTAAAAGCAACTCCTTCAAATGCTTTTGACCATTAATTTGATTTCCTTTCTTTTGGCATTTTTTCTTCTTAGTATTCTTGTTTTTTGGCATTCTTTGTTCTCATTATTCTTGTCTTTTGGCATTCTTCTTTTCCATTTTTTCTCCTGAAATACATGAACTTTTTCCATTGAAGTTCTTTCCCATTCGACCATTAAAAAAAAAGAGTGCATAAGTAAGGTTTAAATTTTGTTTAAGAGAATCATACATTTCAAATGTAGCTTGTCACAAAAAAGAGGAAAGAAAAGAGAAAAAAAAACATAGCTATTTATAAGAATATAAAAGAAATTTATATTACTATCATTGTGTATTGTCAGGGTTGACGAATCTCTACGTCCGCCCCAAAATAGCGTCCGTAACCCGAATGTCCGGACGCACGGACGCCAGCGGACGTAGTGTCCCTCCTGCCGTCGGAAGGCGGACGGGCGGGGCGGACGGCTCGAGGCGGACACCCAGATCGTGCCGACCACATCAGTCTGCATGTCGATCGAACGGCCGTAACCAAGCGGACAAGTATTGAGGCGGACGGGCGGACAGGCGAACGGGGCAGACAGGCGGACGCGAATGTCAGTGGACACTGCGGACACAATGTCCGCGTCCGGACGTCCGACCGTCCTGTCAACCCTGTGTATTGTACATCTACATTTTATATATGGTGTGGTATTTTACATATGGTGTGATAAAAAATAAGAACCATTTTTTTAAATTTTCCTTACTCCTAAACTCACTATAATTTAATATAATAATATGGATCTTAATAAACATTTTAATATGGTCATATACAAATTGTGTAATTTGATCATAATAAAGAAGTAGTTCAAATTCAAACAAGTCTCCATTATATGTTGAAAAAATAAAATTGTAATGTACATCAAGAATTTCAACAAAATATTTCTTATTCATACTTTAAAAAAATAGTAAGTAGAAAAAAGTAACAACTTTGTATTATATATAAAGGTCATTGGCATTAAAAAGGCTTAGAAGAATTCAAGGTTTTTGTAAAATTTTTATGAAAATAGAAAGACCAAAAAGGTAGGTGAAGACCAAATTAAAATTTAAATATACAAAATATTGGAATTTGTACATATTGGGATATAAAATTCACAATAAAATCCTAAATCCTAAATCCTATATTCTACAAAAAAGTAGCATCTTATGATTTTTTTTTCAAAAATATGAAAAATTGAGTTTAGCAAAGGGCTATTTAAGTATAATTGTGTTTCTTTATCCCTTGTAAGGACATTTTCTTCATTTTTTTCATATTTCACTTTTTTTAAGGATTTAGGAATTGGGAGATTTAGAGTTTAGGGTTTAAGGTTTAGTGTTCAAGGTACAAAAATTGAATGGAAAAGTTTTAGACAAGTTTTTGTCCCTCATTCTCAATGTGTTAAATCAGCATGACAAAAAACACATGAAAATTATAAGATTTACAATGTATTGAGATTACAATTTATTGGATATATAATTAGGAAAAAAATGTACTTTTTACTAGAAGTTGCAAAATACACACTTTATTAAATTTTACCATTAATATCATGGTATTGTACAATATGTTCCACTAGTGGAGAATGTGGTGCCAACATCTTGAACATACTTCTGCCACCCAAGATATTTTGCAAAATAGCCATTGTAGTGTTTTTTTACCGTGCCATTTTGTGGTAAAGAACGTTTTACTGCACTCCAAGTCCCTTTAATAGTATTAGTATGCGCACCCATTAGTGCAACTTTCTATTATTCTAGAGGGTGTGAATCCTATTGATTGGAAGATTTAAGTTATAGCATAAATAGTTGTTTAAAGTTCTAATGATTTAACATTACACCAGTTTTTTAAGACAAAAAAGAATCATGATGTGATTTTTAAATCGATTCTCTTGAAAATGTACCATGGTTTGATTTATTACATAATCCTTACATAATTTAGTGTGGATACCTTTGTATAAGAGATTGAAGTAATATTTTGGATGGATTGATAGCTTGATTTAAGTGGCATATATCTTGAAAATTTATCTATATATTGGGTAGTTCTTAACAATTTTGTAAATTTAATAGGAAAGGTTTTATTTGAGGATGTCCCTTCCACCAACTTAGGTTGTCTAAAATTAAATGCAAAAAAATTGGGACTCACTAAAGAGCTCACAATTATCTTCGAGTTGAGGATAAAATTTCCCCATATACTAAATGATAGGTGCTTAGAGAATAGTAAAACATAATGTGACAAAAACTATTAAATGTTTAGTGTATCAACTTTATCTTCAAGTCGAAGATTACTTGTGAGTCTAAGAACATTCAATGTCTTCAAGGTTATGAATTTTTTTATTTTCAAATTTCCTAACTATGTATGTATCTCTAAGCAATAGTATATTTTATTTTAATCAATATTCCTATACATTTTGTGTATCAATTTTATCTTTGAAGCAAAGATAACTATGAAAACTATTAAGACTTATAAACAATAATTCTACAATAAAATAATTGAATATTTTCATCATTTCTATGACTTAAGATTGGATTAATAGGAAAATTGACAATTCTATATTATCTTCCAATTACAAGAATTAAAACAAAACCACTTAGATTCTATTGTAATGATTGTTTTTTTCAAATGTGATGTGATTTTATATTTATCTTTGAGTCAAAGATAATATAACAAGTTTAGAGTTTGTAAATATTTGAATTAGTAGTATTTACATTTCTAGTTGTATTATGAGCTTTAATCTTTATGTCCTAACTTTGAATTTATCTTCAACTCAAAGATATTATATATATTAGACAAAAACAATCAATTGAAAGATGATAACTTACGATAGTATAATATGAATTGAGAAAACAAGGTATCAAAAATTCTTTGAAGTAGTTAATTTTATCATCAATTCGAAGATAAATTGACCTTAGAGATTATTCATCTTCATCATGAAGACTATTTATTTTAATTCTATGCTTAATGACTATTGATACCAATCAAAAGTTGTGCCCAATGTCAATGTCATTTATTCTTGAGTCGAGGATAAATTTGGAATCATAATCTCGATCTTCTTTCTTGGCTTTGATTTTTGATCTTCATTATCATTCTTTGTATATAAAACTCTTAAACTATATTGTTATGGTAATTTTATCTTTTATTGTCTTGTGATAATTTTCTATAATTCTATCCATTGTTTTTAGAGTTTTTGTTAGGAGGGTTCAACTAAGGTTCATGTATCTAAGATTTGAATATATAGTTATCTTTGAGTTGAGGATAACTTATAGTTTGAAATAATTTTTGCTTTTCTTTTGGCAAAATGGAGAATCCTATTGTAGACGAGTTTAAAGTTCTAGTACCAATTTTATTCGTGGGTGTGGCAGCTTGTGATGGCATTCCTTGTACTTCTTGGAATACAAATTGTGTGACACTTACAAATGACAATGGAGTAGAGGTAGCAAAAGAGATATGCCACAATGTTGATGCAGATCTTGTCATTGACATGAATGGGATGCCATTGGATGACGGTTGGGTCACAATTCAAATTGCGGAGTCCTTGTGTGAGGCTCAAGTTCTATTGTCATGGATATGGTCAATGCGCTCTTGACGCATTTCAAAGGTCTATCTTAGAGGTGATAGCTTGTATAATCACAATAAAACGTTTATGTACAAGGCTCGGTACAAGGCAGCTCTCAATACAACTAAGCAACGCATTTGGGCTGGAGATTGTTCATATGAAACCTTAAGAGAGAGAGAAAGGAACTTGACAACCCTCCCAAGAAAGAAGCACTCCTAACACTACAAGCAATCACAAGGTATTTGCAATAATTTATTGTCACTTGAACTGCCTACAAGCATTTCTACACAATGGAATTCAAGCTATTTGGTCTCTAATTCACATGGACGATGGAGTATTTTGGTGTAAGTCATGTCTACTTGACATGCACAAGCAAATTCAACATGATGAATATAGAAGAGAGATGATCACCCTAGCATGTTGAGAAATTTGTCCCACTACTTGGTGGACTATCCACAAAGTTTCAAGAGCTACTTCTTATAGATACAAAGAGATGGGAAAAAATGATATACAACTAGAGGAGCATGGTAATTTAGGCTTGAAGAAACCGTAGACATACACACACTATAGGCAATGGCCACACTACGAACGCTACTAGATAATACTATCGACAAAATGCTACATAAGTCAAGGACCCTTCAATCAAGGGAGAGAGTTCCGTCTATAGTCCTACCACCTATATTATGGTGGAGGGACAAGTTGTCTACGATCAACATTGTAAATTCTTCCTTTCAACTATAACATATTTCTGCAAGCAGATTGAGTAGGATCTAGCATGTTTCTTTTCCAAAATACACTCCAAAGGCTTGTAGAGATAGTTTTGCTTGTTGCAGTGTATGTGACAGACTCAAGCAACTTAGGAGCACTTACACTCCACATTCGAGGGCACAAGAAGTGTGGACTAACAAAATAAAAGTTCACTTTGAAGGACAAAGAACGTATAGGGAGCTATACTACGCAAACCGCAATTTGTCTCAATTGTACCTTCACAAGGTTCTAACCAACATACATGACAAAATGGATCACTTCAAGATGACTTCTCCACATTTCTCTTACAATAATAAGGCAAATGATTCTTTCATGAAGTTGCCCATTGCTATTACGGGCATGATTGCTCATGGTCATAGAGAAGTGCGACATGCATACTAAGGTTTAGACATCTTTCTGATAGACATCAACCACACCATGGGGTTCATCACAAAATTGTTATGTGATCTTGAGTCTCAACTAAAGATTTCATCATGTCAATTGTTTGATATGAATGATTTGATTCATCCATTGTCAACAACTATATTAAAAGGCTCAAAGATTTGTACAGAATCTCTTCAACCTCATCTAGAGGAGGTCATCAAATCTCAACCCCTCCCTCCAACATTGACTCTTTAGCTTGACAATGCCTCAAAAGACAACAAGAACCAATGGATTTTGCATTTTGTTCTCTACTTGTATACATGATCATTTTTAAAGAGATATACATCAATTTCCTTATTGTCGGACACATTCATGAGGACATTGATGTTCTTTTTGGTCATTGGAGCAACAAGTTGAAGACGAGTAACTACCCCACACTTCCGAGGCTAATAAAGTCCTTCTACTACAAGAAAACAAAAGTGTAAACAATTTGTCTACAATGATAGTTAACTAAAAATATTGACTACAAAACGACTATTTTGTAGTCGTTGTGGACAAAAATGACTACTACAATCATTGTAGACAAGTCGTTTATACCCTTGTTTTCTTGTAGTATTCATGGATTGTGAAATGCAATCCATGATTCCACATTTCATTGAAGAAATCCTTGATTTTGAACGATTTGTGGAAGAGTACTTGCTTACAAGTGACGATTTCTTATAAGGCCATTCTTGAGCACAACAATTTCAGTTTTACAAGGATTCCAATGGGTGGCCCTTGATGCAATATAAAATTCTTTGTACTAATGCCAATTGGTTGCCTAAGGAATATAGGGGAATTCGCTTGTGGAAGGAGACAATAGATGGTTGTTCTAAAGTATCGAGGGGTAGTCCTTCACCTTTGGCTCCACACCTAATGCATTGTTTTAATGAAGTCTGTAAGGGTTTAGACGAGTACATTGCATTATGCAGAGCAATGGCCAATCAGGATTTGTCTAAAGAGTTCTGGAGGAAGAATGAGCTTGTGAAGCATTATTAGAAAGGTGTGAGAAGTGCTCTCAATGAACCACTTATGAGGCACGAGGCATTGCAAAATGGATTTGGGCCTCATTCAATAGTCACCAATGAAATTGAAGATCAATTCCTCGATGATGGCTCACTTTGTCAGGAGCTCAGGAGCTTACTGAAGATGCATTTTTTGTTGGTAGAAGGCGTGACCATCCAACTCCTTCATTATGTGTTGGCCGTGTTGTGTATGAAGGTTATTTTCTTGTGGTGCATCCTATTGATGGTGACCTCCATCCATTTTAGCTTGCTCAGGCACTAATGAACCCTAATCCAGATCTAGGGCATGTCAATTCTATTCTATTGCAATATTGGACTTCTATGTCTTTTCAACACATTGAAGAGGACACTTATTCAAGGTAGGACACCAAATAAGGGAATTTGTGGTGTAAAGACAATGCTATCTTCCCTAGCTAGACACATAGATTGTATCATGACTGTGTGGAAGCCGCTTCTTAGAGTAAAGACTTTAGATTCAAGAATCAAAATTTTGAAGGCACAAATAGCTATCATCAAGTTATTGTTGGAATCCTATGTGTTTTGTGAAAGCAACAATGCATCTTTCGTGTGAAAATGAATACTTTGTAAGCATAGGAAGTCATTAGGGCTTTTTGAAGTTTTATAGTTTCCTTTGAAAGTAGTACAAAACATTAAAAAAAATAGAAAATTATAGAATATATATTTTTTTAAATAGAAAAAAAAGAGTTTAAGGAGTTTTAGAAGTTGGTAGGTTTATTTTTTATAACATGTTTAAAAATTAGAAAGAAAATTGTGAAAAAAGAGATTGAAAATTAGAATAAGATTTAGTTAGTAAATTCTTTTATCCATTTTTGTGTGTTCATCTTTTTTATATTATTTGAAAATTTGATATTTTTTATGTTATTTGGATTCACTACCTGTTGGGCACAAATGTAATGAATTTGTATTGTTATTTTCAATACTATATAATGTGTTTGGCTACTTCTTTATTGTATTTTCATGATTCATGTTTGTTTATTTTCTAAGAATATACAAGTAATAGAGGCACTTATGTATTCTATGAACAATGAGTAGCTATGAATTTGTAATCCTAAGTATACGCCACATCATGTACTTCAATGTTTTAGTTAATTACTTATTTTGAATGATGGTTCAAGGTTGAATCTCAAAAGACTCCTTTCAATGTCCTATAGTATAGTAGTGCCATGCAAATCAAACTAAAGATCAACCAAAAAATTAAGTGTACCTTGTAATGAACCCATATAGGAATATGAGACATGGAGTGTATAATTTAAAAAGTGAAAAGTGTTGGTGCTACTTCCTATACTTAAGAGATATTCACAATTCTTTTGGCGTATGAAAGTTTCAATTTATTGAAGTGTCTCAAATTAATGATCCCTTTTCAATACTAAATTTAGGATCATGATTAAAATGAGACTTCACATTCTCTCATTTTAATGAATATGGCCTTATTTGGAAAAAATTGTTAAAAAATAATATTTAGAAGAATATTTTGGAACTAATATACAAATAAAAGTTGTAGATTTTGAATTTTAGATTCCATTTGTATTGTTAGATTGACTAGTGCTATCACCAATATTTTTTTATGAATTTTGAAAGGAAAATTTCTAAATTATTTCTAAATTCAATTATAAGAAAAATATTATCATTTTTTGAATAAAACTTGTTGGAATGGATTTGAAATGAGATTCTCTTCATATGGTGATTTTTTGAAATCTTTTTATTCTTTATATCTATCACTTTATTTTTGCAAATCTAATTTTGAACTAAAATCAATGTAATTTTTGGCTTGACACATTTCTTCATTTGAATCTTAGAGAAATTTGAATTCTAGTAATCACAAATCCAACCATTGGATGGAAAAACAAATGGTTAAAGTATCTCTATAAATTAGATGACTTTCATCTACACATTAATGAGAACCCCCCCAGGATTGATGAATCTCTATGTCCGCCCCAAAATAGTGTCCGGACGCCAACGGACGCAGCGTCCCTCCCGCCGTCGGAAGGTGGATGGGCGGGCGGGGGCGGACGGGGGTGGGGCGGACGAACGGATGGGGGCGGACAGCGTCCGCGAATGTCAGTAGACGCTGCGGACACAACGTTCGCATCCGGACGTCCGACCGTCCTGTCAATCCTGACACCCCCCCCCCCCCCCCCCCCCCCCCCCTTTCCGAATTCCAATCTATTTGTCACCTAGAAATTGGTCATTGGAGTGCTCCAAGGTTTAATAAAGATTGAGTCAAGCTTTTTATAGTTTTTGTCAATGTAATGTTTCTTCAATGAATTCAAAGTCAACAAAGAATTTGCAATGGATCCATTAAAAATAGTATTACAAGTTGGGTAGAAAAATTAATTAATTTGGAATTTTGTTCCAAATTTTTACTTAAAGAAATATACATGAACGTTTAGGATTATAATAAAATATCCCAAATTACTATAGAAAGGTTTAGAAATACAAAAAAACCACCATAATACAATTGGCAAATTATAAACTTATCATCATGTAGAAATAATGGCCTACCACTTTAGAAAAATCTTGTAGCATTGCTTTGGACTTGAGAACTCCATTTATAATATTACAAACTTTTATATGTAGGCAAAGTCATAACGAGAATCATCAAAGGTCTAAGGCAATTATGAGGGTTGGAAATGCTTTAATTTTGTCAACATTTCCAATCATGAAATTGTTGTTTATTTAATGTGAATAGGAAAAACAAGTAAATAATTGCCTTGTTGTCAAAGTTATCTCAAGTGTGTTGATTTTCACAATATGATGTTGTCATTTCTTCAACATGGTATTACAAGTAGAATTTTATTCAAAGTTGGGTGTATAATATATTGTTGGTACTAAGCACATGGCAATAACTTTCCATTGGAAAGGTAATATATCCCAAACAAATAGTGCACCCAAGAACACACTATGTAGTGGTATTTGTACATTTGATGCACCTTAATATAGGTCACAACTACATAGTGTTGGTTTTCTTAGTGTATTGATTTTGGATGTAATTACCTTATATTATAAGCTCAAATTGGAGTTTAAGTGTAATTCTAGTACTAAAAAATATTACAAGTCTCAAAATTGTGATGCCCTCTGTTGCATATCAAAAGTCAATTACCAAATTCTACCAACTTTACATTCAACCATAATTTCTCAATCGTTGATTTCCTTTCTGAAATCATACTATCTAAGTTTAGCAATGAGCTTTTGACAAATTTCTTTGGTAGAAGTATGAAAGGATGATTTAACTTACAACTTAAGGTAGAGGCTCCCATTCCCAACAATACACACTAGACCAATCTTAAAAATATATACATTTAGAATTTGCAAAATATATGGGTTATATTCACGAATAAAGAAAATGCCTTGAGATATTCATTAGAATCAAACTTTGATAATTTGTATCTTTCTCTTGGTACCTTACAAGATTTCTTTTTTCTTTTGAAGTCATCTCTAATTGTATTTTCCTATTTACAAAAAATTCAATCTTGACTTGTATTGGGAGATACACTCTCCTGTTTGTTCTCTTGGGAATAGATGCCTTTACCTTAATATCATCATATATAATATACCGCTGCCGCACACCCGCGGCATCAGTCTTGGAAATTCATCCGTCAGTCCCGGCGCTCTGGATTCTGCCGCCAACTAATGGCGGTCCAAAATGGATGAAATTCATTCATCTGTATTCCTCGCTGAACATTGTTTTTCGTTCACCTAGGACCTCTTAAGACCCCGACTGTGGCTTTGTCGGAATGCAGCTTCCGACTGCTGGCTATGGAGTTCCACGAACCTCCCTCAAGTCTGAATGTTGTGCGCTTGACATGAACAGACTATACGTTGAGAGATTCCTCCTCCAATTTTTATTCGGCATCTTCTTCCAATTGGAGGAGGAGCCTGTCGTCTGTGAGATAGTGGCTGTGGAGTTTGTATCGATTAAGACCTAGTTCCGATCACCAGGTTTCCCGAACGAAAGGAGAGAGTCAAATTCTCGTTGTTGTGCAAGCATTTTAAGGTTTTGCAGAGGAGCGGTTTGGATTGTGAATTCTTTTGGGAGCCATGATGGGACAACGGCAGTTGGTGTTAGCGGTGGAGACCACCTCAGCTCTGGGAGCTTCGTGGCCGGTGTTGTTCACCGAGTATGTCGAGAAGATCATCAGGTTGTATAAAATATCTCGTTTGAACTTCCTCACAAATTCTGTGGTGGATCATGTTTTAGGTTTGTTGACGTAGACTTATGTTAATCCGAATATGCGTGGCTGTCGCTACTGAAGTCCTCCATATTTTGTTCAGTGATGAGCAGTACTTGTGTCCGTCTGATTGGTGTATTTGGTCCGTCCTGAGAGAGGAAGGTCTTCATTAAAGATTTGTATTGTGGATTACAATTCTCAACACTGTTGCAACCTAGTTAAGAAGCTTGTTCTCCAAGTTTTTTTCCTTTAAATTCTATGCAGCGTCTGATTTCAGCGGGTAGAGAGGAAGTGGTGAGCTGACGGAATTGAGAAACCTACGGCTGGGTATAAACTCTCGGTGATAAGCCTGTTTGTAGCCACACCGATGTAGATCACGGTACTATAACAGGGTATAATATCATTATGATTATGAACTTGAGTTTTGAAAATTATTTAGAAATCTGTTGCCGCCAGAATTTCATTGTCTCATAAATTCGTTAATTTTGGTTGGAAATGGTGGTGCAGAGCATTTTTTGAGGAGTCAAATAGTCAGGTATATTTTTCAAACATTTAGCACAAGAACTTTTCTTTTTGATTCCAGCTGTCTGTTATAAATTATTAGAACTACCCGTATTAAGCAATTTTGTTACTATGAGCAGAAAAATGCTGGAGAAATGGCATTGGTAGTCTTCAACACCCATGGGCAACATTCTGGTATTTCTTTGCCTTGTTTGTTAGTCTCTGTTTGCGATGGTTTCACCGTAATAGTCAATTAGTATGGCCCGTGCTGTTGGCAAAACTACGGCGGCACGAGTACGGCAGCCCAATCCATGCTTTAATTTTTTCTTTGTTTATTTAACTTTCCTATTCTCTTTAATTTACGATGATGAAAATACTTTGAAATTCCAAAATATTGTGAAACCACCTCGTGAACCTTCCCTCAATTTCAAGTTATCTAGGGTATCAAAAGCACTGACCTTGGATCCGTGGTTGCAAAGATAGACAGTGTGATTACAGACAAACAAAATCAAACAAATATCTGCCCTATTAAATGGATTTGGAATTTTTTTTAACTTCCCTATGGATGATCCGTTTACTCATGGGTTGGTAGCTTTTCTGTATCGACAAAGCGGGTGGACGTCGAGTATGGATGTTTTCTTCAGTTGGTTGGCCTCGCTGAGTTTTGAAGGTGGTGGCTTTGGTGATGGTGCTATTGCTGAGGCTTTGGCTGAGGCTCTTATGGTAAACATACTGACGCCCTCTCGTATGGTATTAGTGCTTGATGTACCATCAGTATTAGTGCTTGAACCTAACGCTAGTTGAACGTTTATCTTATGTTCTTCTATTTGAAGTTGTTGATTGACCTTTTCTAGTGTACGTTCTTATGAATATTACCTGCGCCTCGTTTGTAATCCTAGTCTCTCAGGATACTCAGTTTGAAGAGCTTCTGGATTCCATTCTTCGAATCCTTCTCGATTCATTTGCGAGCAAGCATCTGTACTCAATGCAGTCAGTCTCTCCTGTTTATGACTTTTGAGCAGATGTGTTGTCCAGGGCCCAAACCGCCAGTTGTACCTCAGCAAAAACACTGCCTGTTGATTGCAGCTTCGAATCCTTATCGCCTTCCGACGCCTGTCATACGACCACTAGTTCTTGCTATGCCAAACGGACAAGTGGAAATACAGGAGGAACAGTGGTGGCTTGCCGATGCTGAAGCAGTAGCTAAGGCCTTTCCACTAGTAATAATCTCAAATATCTCCTTCAGTCTGACTTACTTCTTGTGGGTGCATGATTGATCATGTTGATCATTTTTTGTGTTCTAAAATTATGCTCTCAGTTAGGGTTTTAATGTATTCTTTCATGTTTTCTGCGGGCTGTACAAATCTACTATCTTAGGAGGCATTGTTTCTTCTAATTTATGTTCGATGACGGTCTCTTTCATAACTTTAACTAGGACGCGTTTTGATTCTAATGGAACTTCTGTCTGTTTGCAGTGCCAGGTGTCACTTTCAGTTATTGCTCCACGGCAGCT
Source organism: Pseudoscleropodium purum (assembly GCA_963969395.1). Taxonomy (NCBI): domain Eukaryota; kingdom Viridiplantae; phylum Streptophyta; class Bryopsida; order Hypnales; family Brachytheciaceae; genus Pseudoscleropodium; species Pseudoscleropodium purum. The sequence continues at coordinate 7,546,315 of OZ017801.1, forward strand.
GTCTCAACTTCGCACTATTTATAATGGAGTACGAACTCTGGCATTCCTCTCTATACTAGTTTGTGCGTTCGAATTTATGCGGTCCCCTTTCAGGATGACCTGGTAGAAAAAGTTCCGATTTGGCGATATTTAATTGGCGGCTTTACATGTGGCCACCATCAGAGTGTCTCACTGACGATTTCTTAGAGATGTGCACAGCTGTTGTTGTTTCCCATCTCTTACATATAGCTATGGCCACCTCGTATTGATTAATTGTTAATGACAGGCAAAGCGAAGTTCGCGGGCAGCTGAGAGTGGATCTGAGGTTCCGAAGCAACAACATCTAGTTTTAATTTCCGAAGGATTTCCTGAAGGCAAATTGGCTATTCGTCGGGGAGCTTCGGTTTCAAGTACCGCTGTGGCTGCGAACGCTGCTGTGCCATCTGCCTTAGCTGCGAAGCTTGAGCCTCTGTTGAATACCACTGCATCCACTCCGCCCCAGCCAGCAGCTGCTCGTCCAATGGGTGTGTCTACTAGTAAGGACATTGGAATATCTCTCTTGAAGCTTCTTCTCTCAAGCTTCTAGCATTGCCTTTCTACATTAGATCACATAAATAATTGTGACAAGACTCTATTTCAGGAACGAGACACCATATCCTTAACAATTTTGACAGTTGTAGTAACGGTTTGCTGCAGCTGCCGGATCTATGATGGGCCGGCAGGCCATCTCGAACGGAACGACTGGTGGCAGCATGGTAAGGTTTCCTTGAACTCCTTAATGAAAGCTTAGCATCTAGTTCCTGGTAGAAATGCTTCGTCTTCTTAACATTTTGTGTTTTAGGCACTACCAGCTAATTTCTGGAGCAACTTATTCGAAAATTTTAACTCAGTATTCTCTGAACTATTCTACATGCTATAATTGTCCTTTTGGGTCATGTACTTGTCTGTGTGCAGGACAACCAGTCGCTTTTGCATAGCAGCGTCACTGCTGTTCCTCTTCCAATGCCACACCCTACGACTTCAGGTGTTTCCGGTGCAGATACAATCCAGACTTCCGATACCTCCGCATCAAGTCAAGCGAAAGTTGGACCTGTAGCTGGAAATCCTTCTACTTTAGGTCACATTAATAACACTCTTACGCAACCACACAAGATGCCAGGAGCAGCCACATTAGGTCCTGTCGTCAATGGCGGGCCTGCTGGGCTTTCTGGTTCGAGCGTAAATAATCCAACAGCTCCCCCTTCTTTGACTTCGGGTCAAGCCACAATCCTTCCTGGCACTGGCAGCGTTCTTACTGGGCTGGGATCAGTTACAAGTGGTACTGCAGGATTGAATACAGGAATGGGGCATAGCACAATAGGCGGGGGTACTCTCAGTGCAAATGCAAACACAAATTCAAGTTCAAATATTGGAGGTCCCACCGGAAGCCTTGTCACCAATCAGTTAGGACCTTCTGCAGTCGCTCCTCTACAACCAGGGGTAGGTCCAATTCCAGTTAGTGGAGCAGGTCAGCCTCAATCTAATCCTTTGGGCGTGATAGCTGGAATGGGTGGAACAAGCGGTGCACTTGCGACATCTGGCGTCAATGCAGGGGTTAGTGCAGGGGTCAATGCGATGCCTCCTACATCAGGACTTGCACAGCCTGTGCAGACTGGTCAGCCACTTGGCCCCCCTTCTGGTATCGCTGCTGTTGTCACACCACCACCACAACAACCATCTGGGGCTTTGAAGTATACTAAGCTTTGGGAGGTAGGCATCTATGTTCCTATTTCCATGTGGCTACCTTAACCAGGGACAAAAGACTGCAAGTAAAAAATTCTGAAGCAGTTTAGCCTCATCAAAGCATCTTAAATTTCTAAGGTCTGCATCGCTTGATATTTTGGTTCGTGGTGCAGGGTATCTTGGCCGGACAAAGACAACAGAAGCCTGTGCCAATCTGCAAGTTAGAGGTGTGTCTTACCCCACTCGTGTCCTTACGTTTTCGGCAGTACTCCTTGTTTACCGGCGTCCTGTTTCTTAAAATCTCTCCGAGGCCTCATTATGATATGCGGTGTCTAATATTTGTAATCACATTGTTCGAGACAGGGCTATCGACAAACGTCCGCCTCTGAGAAGTAAGTTCTGATACTGATAATGTAATCTGAAATGACAATGAGGTTCCCTTTCGTAGGTGGTGGAACCATAAGTTGGTCTTTTCGGATTGAAATATGTTTTCAATTAGAATTTGATCTATATTGGTACATGTTAATCTGGTTACTGGTTCTTATTTGGTTATCATCTCAAGCTCATGATCCATAGCATTCTTTGTTGTGTATTCTGTTTCGTTTAACATTTAGGCCTTAGCCGTATGACTGGTTTCTGATGAGTTGCAATGCTACAGGTTAGCTGCTGATTGGCCACCCACAATGCAGATTGTGCGACTCATTGCCCAGGATTACATGAATAGCAAGTATGCATTCTAGCGCTCCGCATGGATTTTTGTATGAATAGCAGTATTCTTGATGCTTCACTGTTGTCGGTTACAATTGCAGGCACTGAATCTAGAAGATATCAACTACTGATGCTGACCTTACTCCACTTACTGAATCTGGTAATTGGTTCTTACTGTGTTTTGATGAACTGTTCAATGGTTTTGTCAGAGAATATCAAGGAAAAGCAGAACTTCTGGTGTTTCGGCCGCTTTCTCAACATGGATTTCTTGTTCAATTGGCTGAAAAAAAACTGGTGAGTGCCTTCACATTATTGTCTGTTTGAGGAGCAACGCAATCGACCTGAAGTAACTTACATTTGGGCTATGAAAATGACACTGGATCTCTTATTGTCATTGAAGTGACGAAGTCCTTCGCCGTCTCTCAAATTTAACTCAGTTAAATGGTACTCCGTATTGTCGAGTCCGCATGTTTATGCTGGGCAGAGATGGCAAGTTGTTTCACGCTGGAGTAGAGTGGTGGAATTAATAAGCAAGGAATTATTACAATGCTTTTAGCACATTGCTAAATTCTCCACGTACTCAGTTGTGACGCTGGAGTGACTTTTATATGCTTAATTTTCCATTTCTGCTGACAAAATAATGGGTACGCAGTGTGCAGTTATTCAGCTTCCCTCGCAAACTCTACTTCTGGCTAGTACTGATAAGCCTGGCCGAATGATTGGAATGCTGTTCCCAGGGGTACCCAATCTATACTTTTCGTTTCTTGAGAGATACTGAACGTGAAGGGGATGAATAAGAGATTGTAGATTTCTTGAAGTAAGACAGAAACAGGGATTGAATCGAACTGAGTCCTGCTGTTGTAGAATGTACCGAATTTTGTGGTAATAGAAGTAAGAATATGGCGAAGTTTCCGTGTCTTACCTGTTTTGAAATGAACCCAAAATTTCAGGACTTCAAATACCCCAGCCTTCATATAGTCGACCATAATTATTGTTTGTGATAGTTTTGAGCTTTAAGGTCAATGCAGTGGTGATCCAGGCTTCTACTACTCAATCATGGTTGTTACATTTTTGGAAGATGTTGGAGCTCTCTTATTGAAATTACGTGAACTTGGGGTTTCGTACAGGATATGGTGGTGTTCAAACCCAACGTGTCGGCCGCTGCTCAGCAGCCGCCAGGAGCAGTAGCACCAATGGCAGGCACGGGTCAGACCGTGGGACAGACATTAGGCCAGTCCAACTTCTCACAAGGTCAGCTTCAAGGTCAGATGAATCCCCAACAATTGAACCCACAACAAATGAGTGCTCAGCAGCTGAATCCGCAACAGATGACTGCACAACAGATGAATCCGCAGCAAATGAACCCTCAACAGCTGAACACGCAACAAATGGGCGCGCAACAGATGAATTCCCAACAGATGAACCCTCAACAAATGGCTGTGCAGCAAATGAATTCCCAACAGATGAATCCTCAACAAATGAGCGGACAACAGATCAATCCTCAGCAAATGAACGTGCAGCAGATTAACCCTCAGATGAACGTGCAGCATATGAACTCCCAACAAATGAGTGCACAGCAGATGAACCCTCAACAGACGCGGCCCCAGATAATGCCCGGCCCGGTCAGTTTACAAGGCCCTGGTTATAGCCTGCCATAGTGACCACACTTGCGTTTTCTCCTTGTCAATATCGGGAGGCCGAAACTCCTAGTATTTATTCGATCTTGCAGTCCGTTATGTTATTCTCATGCAGTTGATGCCACGTACTTCGATGGATGGATAGATGGCTTGCTACTTGTAAAGTTTCCACATCCTTTGTAAACATTAGCTACATTTTTGCTTTTGAGAAGCAGATATCTGTCAGGTCTTCTGTTTCTGATTGGGTTTCAGTCGTTTCTGTAGTTTTCAATCTTCCGGTATGTTGTTGAGGAGGCGTTGTTGGAATTTTGTAAATAGAAACTAGGCTCTGCGTTTTGCTATGCTATGGGGAGATTGGTCTAGTGCACTTTGCTCTGTTCTTGTGCTCGTGTCATGATCATATGTAGAAAAGCTTGTGCTTGTGTTGTGGTTCCATTTTTAGTGCTGGGAGGTGCGCAGTGGGCTTCTGATGTGGAGAGAGAAGCAGTTCTACACTTTAAGGTTCGTATTAGGGTTTCAATCTTCTGTTCACTTTGGGGTTCATATTATCCTTTGACTCTAAGAAATTCTGTAAGGTGACTATACCTGTGATTGTCTGAATATGGTAAGTATTTTACCATGGTCCCTCTTATTAAATTGTCTGAAGGTATATTCACACCTGGACCTAACAAGCATTCTTTGTTGCTGCAATGTTACATGACTTTTCCACCTAGGTGGTTGTAGAGTTGGCAAGTATTACGAGTGGCATTTAATGGAGGTTTGATTGGGATTATTCTCAGCTCTCTCAAGTTGCAAGCTATCGTTACATAATTTTGAATAGAAGATAAACACTTGATGGCACTTCCAATTCAAGAGAGAGTAGTGTTGTGAAATTTAGGAGTCTACAAGGTAAAATTAGTTTTTGTTGATGGTGATTGATCTTATAGAGGGGTTTTTTTTCTTGTATTTTTTTATGAAACAGATAGTGTGTCAATACATTCAATACTTGAATTATTGCAATTTACACAAAGAATTCCTCCCCATGTCTAAACAATTAGTTATGTTGAACCAATGTTGAACTAATGCAAAACAAATGATTTCATAAACCCTACACCTTTTTGTCTTTGGAGGAGGTATTATAATTTTATAATTATTGTTACCAAATTCTAGATGAGAATAGGCCTTAAGTTTTTGTTGAGATCAAATAAGGACTTTAAAGTATGCATTTTTTATGAATAAGTTAAGAGTTTTTGAAGTCTTGATGTTGGAAATAGTGGACCCTCTAGTCATTAAATGTTTCAATAAAAATAAAATTATTTGTTGTAAGAATCAATCATTTTCTTTGTTTTCCCCATTTCTCTTTAGGAGTTGCAAGTGAATAGACCTAGGGGCATAAATTGGGACCTACAGCTCATCTTGCTTGAAAATTCATAAGTAATGCTTCAATTCAAAAATTACAAAATTACAAAATAGATGTTCTAAAAAATCTATTTCTTTGTCTAAAAAATGAGCTAAACCACATGAAATTAAAGGCGGACCAGCCCTTAAATGCTCACTTTCAAAGCCTCCTACATCCAATAGTGTGTCAAATTGTTTTTTACAATTCCAAAAATTACAATATTTAATTGAGGAATTAGAGATTTTCAATAAAATTTTGAATATGTATTGAAGTACAACATATTTGTATAAAGAAATTTATTCCAAAAAATTTTAAGCAATTTTTTTTTCAAAATTTAATCAAATTTATTAATGAAAGAAAATTTCCATACTAGTAAAATTTTCAAATTCTTTTTGTAGTTAGTGAAATGAGAATTTGCTTAGACATTTGTAATAAGAATTTTACAAATTTAAGAAGAAATTGAGTAAAATGTTACCAACTAAAACATAATTTCAAATAATTTTTTTTCTATAATTAACTCCAAGAAAGTGTGGAAATTTTGAAAAGTTTATAAAATATTTATGCATTTTTTTTCATGATTTTTTGCAGATTTCTGGAATGGATAAGTACATTACAAAAAAGTAATCGTTTAGGATCATATTTTAGTAAGTAATATTTCACTTAATAAAATTTTGAAATTCATGAAATTCTTAATATAGCATTCCAGAAAGACTTTCCAATTTGTTAAAGAATTTTTTTATTTTTTCATTTAAAGTATTCAAAGTTTTTTCATTAATGAATTTGATTAATTTGATTAATTTTTTTTAATTATTACAAAAAAATTGAAATTTTATTTTATGCAAGTTTGTTATTTATATTAGAAGATGTCCAAAATTTTGTTGGAAAAATCTAATTTCTGAATTCCAATGATAAATATTAGATCAGAATTAGTTTAGACAATTTTTAGAGTGACTTTGGAGATTTTTGTATTGACAATACGGAATTCACTTTGCAACTATAGGATGCCTTTTAATGGTGCCACATGTAGTATGTGGGTATGAAAATGCGAGTATGTGAACTTTGAGTGTATATATAAGTAGATATACTACAACTTTTTAAGGTGTTTATTATATAAAGACTTATAATACGGGTACTTATATTATAGTTACACTAAAATCATGGAAGTTTTTATAATTTAGACACCTATAATATAGGTGTATATATAGTCTTCTACGCTCACGTACTCACATTCCTAAGGTCACATAATAGCAACTCTTGGATGCCTTTGAAACTATGACTAAAATTGAAGCTATAACCATAATGATGGAATGAAGTCAAGATAATATGAAGTGACGATGAAAATGGTGGAATGAAGTCCAATGTTACACAACTAAAATTAAAGCCTATAGAGAATTCTATGTAAATTTGAATGAAGAAGTTGAATTATAATTTCAAGGGATATAAACCTTTGTATCCCAATTGATTTCCAAAATAAATGATGGAATGATTTGGAATTTGAAATAAATGAAAAAGTTAGAAGGTTTTTGAGACAACCAATGGAACTTACAAAATTGGGTGGAATATAGGGTCTACTTTGCTACCATGGATTCAAATTCACGATGAATTCAATGTCTTTTTAATTGAGGGAGGGATTTTTGAGGTGATAGAGTAAAACCATGTACAAGCCTAATAGTAGGGTAGTTAGGGAATAATTTGTATACACGTGGCATATAGCCACTGAACAAAAATCATTTCCAATTCTCTACATTGAAACACTCAATCTTTAAATTCACTTCCTTCCTCCTCAATTGCTTTCTTTGCACAACAAATCCTAAATTACATTGGAAAATTCAATTTCTCATTTTTCATTTCATGTAAAACTTTTACATTCAATCTTAAACCCTAATCCCTTCAACATTTTTTTCTTCAACTTCATGCTACTAAAATTTTTCTTTTTCATGCTACTAAAATTCTCTCAAATGAATTAACTTGAATTCATTCTTTGAAGTGAATTAATTTGAATTCATTCTCTCAACAAAATTAATTTGAATCCATTTTATGAAATGAGTTAATTTAAATTTAGTCTTTGAAATGAATTAAATTGAATTCATTCTTTGAAGTGAATTAATTTGAATTCATTCTCTCAACAAAATTAATTTGAATCCATTTTATGAAATGAGTTAATTTAAATTTAGTCTTTGAAATGAATTCAATTTAATTCATTCTTTGAAATGAATCATTTGAATCCATTCTATGAAATGAATTCATTTGAATCCATTGTATGAAATGAATTCATCTGAATTCATTCTCTGGAAATGAATTGTACAAAAATTTAATTAAATCCTTCAATAAATTTTGTTTCAGTTATTTTTCTACAACCAATTACATTTTTTAAAGTCAATCATAATGCATAATTCATAAATCAACTAAATTAATTAATTTGAATATTTGACTTATATATTACATGTTTATACGAAGAGGCATAAATGAAGTCCTATTGTCACTACCACATATATATATATATATATATATATATATATATATATATTACACAACCAAATCGCACCATTGTTGACTTTCCAAAATGAATTATTGTTTTCTTTTTGAATCATATCATTAGTCTGACTTCAACAACATTTTACATTGCATGGCAGTGAAGGGTGGTCTTAGGTTTTTTTAATCTCATCCTACAATTGCTATATTTTTACTTTAGAGGGACGGATAAAAATAGGTTGTCTAACAATTCTCAAGAGATAGTGTAGTGCCAAAATGCTAATAAACACACTTGCAACCTTATTAGCCCTCTCTAATAGTGGTCCTATAAAAGAAACGTCAATTCAACAACTACTTTCACTTTGAAAAGGTAATTAAGTTTAGATTCAATATCCCAAAGTTAACAAACTCTCGAAGGTCTTTTATGAGGTATTTGTATTTTTACCTATAAATAATTTGAATCCATTAATCATAGACAGAATATGCTTGTCTGTTTGTCCTAGTCTTATCTTATGTCAAATAGATAATAATTAAGGTTATCCCGAACATTCAATTTTCTAAAAATCACGTCCAAAATTCGGAGGTCCCATTTAAATGGATAGTGGAGACACGAAAGGATGTTGTCCAACGGGTGATCAGGCGGATGACTTGACGGATGGCAGACAGGCGGACAACTTGGCAAACGCCAATCCAAACCAACAAATTTTTTAAGTTTATTTACAGACTCAATTTTTAGAATTTTGAGGCGTGTAATATACCATTGGAAAGGTCTTGGAAATACCTTTCCAATGATATATTACACACCCCCAAACTCCAAAAACTCAAATTGCAAATGACAAAAAAAGGTCGCTCCCAATGCATTGTCAGCGTTACAGCAGTTGTCCGCCCAGCCGTCTAGTTGGTGGCTAGGCGTCTGGCTCGGCAGACGACCTCATGAAGTAGTAGAAAAATTCATTTGGTATTTTCAACCTCAATTTTTGAAATTTTGAGGCTTGTAATATACCATTAGAAAGGTCTTGGAAATATTTTTCCAATGGTATATTACACGCCCCCAAATTCCAAAAACTCAAGTCGCAAATGACAAATGAAGCCAACTACAAGTGCATAGTGAGCTTTTGCCTTGTTGTTTGCTTGGTTGTCCCTCATTTATTAAAACATTGAATTCTTGGAAGTACAGATTCACTTTTTAAATTTTACTTAATACTACACATATTCAATGGATCATGCGTGTATGAATATGTAATTCATGTAAGTTTCTATGCATTTGAAATTGCAAATTCTATACCCTAAACCCTACCTCTAACCCTAAACCCTATTACTAAATTTTACATTGCTTATAAAATTTTAAAAAATATTGATGCAATGTGTAGACTGTAGAATATGTTTCACCTTCAATTTTGTTTGGATGAAATTATTAGAAAAACTACATATGTAAATCTCAATGATTTATTTTTTGATGTTTTAAATGTGATTTTGATTTTTCTTCATCAATTCATCTATTATAGTATTGCAATTGTTCAAATGTAAAACACGCAATTATAATTGAAGTGTTTATTTAAGTTTGTATTCAAAGTTTGAAACACCAAGCTCTGCATAGTATGGAGCACCCTTTGGTATGGAATTTTTTTATTATATGGGCTTGTATATAATCACTTTAAATGTATTTTAGTCCATTCTCATCGGATATAGTTGGTTTAAAATTACAAACAAATTAGAAATATAATTTGATATATAAAATGAATATTTTGAAAATAATAAGAGCTTGAAAATACTAATTATATGAATTCTTTTGTTACTTATCTCATAGGTTCATTAGATTGAGCTATCAAGCTTGAAGAGATAACTCTTAAAATGTAATTTTTATAGGAGGGAAAATTTTGTATAAAATTTACAAACTATGTATAGGTGTTTGAATTCTTTATATGATTTATAAGTTTTTTTTCTAATATATATGGAACCCCAAATTCTTTACACTTAATTAATTTTTAATTTGATCCCCCTTAACTTTCTAGTATTTTTAATCTAATATAATTTTTACAAAAGCCTTTCTATAAAATGTTTTAATGCCTATGATCCCTTCATATAATACAAAAGTTGCCAATGGGACATGTAAGATTACTCTAGCAAGAAAGATTGACAATGTGAAACACTTTTTTTTTGAAAAAATTGTAAAAATTCCATTTAAAAATGAATCCTACAAGTTATTTTTTCAAGAAGATGCTCTAATTGCCCCCAAAACAAAATCATCTATAACTTTCTCATAAAAAATCCAAATGGAATGAATCAAAGTTTTACATGTACACAAAAATATAATCTATGAGTAAAAAAATTAAAAATTAAAATTTTTGAAATTTGTTTTGCTACCCCCCATCCCCTGTTTTGAGCTTACTTGGGCATAACTTTTGTTTCTAGGCACCAATTGAAAAAAAAATTATATTCCCATGGAGCTGATCAATTTTTCTATCTTCAAAAAAAATTTAAAAAAATAAGGAAAAAATTCAGCCCGTAGGTACCTGCTTAAATCCCATTTGTCCTCCAAAGGGACAATGGTCCTTTAGGGGTTAAGCTATAGCACTATACAAAACATATGGTTCCAGAACTTTTCCTTCTCTTTCCTTCATATAAGACAAAATATATAACTTAAGCTTCATTCATTTTGTCAATCTACTTGGTTGTAAGTCTTATAGTATTTCTTTTACAAACCTCAAGTCTAGAACTCTTATTCTTTAAGATGAGCATCACAACTTTATCTAATTTGATAGACTTATATTTGAAGTAACACTTTTTATCCTTTTATTGCTAAAGTAAATAATTGAGACTATGTCAATTCTCTTTGTATATAACTAGTAACATTCTGTGACTTACATTTTATAAATTGAGTAATACAATTTGGTGACATTCATTCAGGTTTGCATTTCTAAATATTCTTGACTTTCTACATCCTTTCCTAATTGATCTATTATACTCAAGGTATCCACAACAAAATTCAATTCTTGATCAATAAAGAACTATTTCACTTGCATTCAAATCCGAGATGATGGCAAAGTCTTTTAAAGTCCTATGCAATAGAAATTAACAAATGCTCACAAAATTTCCCATTCAACAAGTTTCAATAGATTTTAACAAATATAATAAGAAAAAATCAACAAAAAAGAAATGTAGTTATGTTATAACCCAAAGAGGTGGTTTGGTACTAGGAAATCTCAATCATATTATAGTAAAAGTTATTTCATCCCTTTCAAGGTTAAGATATTCTCATTTGGTAGGAATGCTTACAAACAATTTATTAGAAGATTCAAAATTAATTGATGAAGGTGAAATAAATTGTCAAAGATAGAAATTTATTGTGATTTCTAAAATCTTTATGTACATATGAAACTAGCTACATTTTTTTTCATATGTTTGTTGTATTTAATTTGTAATCAATTATGTTTTCAAGTGCACAATTTATACATGTATATATTAAGAATTTTTCATATTGAAAGCAAATTCCATTTGATGACTTCATATGTTGAGGTGGAGAAAATGGCAAAATGCATCTTAAAGCTCATTTACTCTCTATATGAGTGCAAATTGACAAGTCAAGTATTTGAATAGTTGCAAGTATATTAAAACCCTCTTTAACATCAAATTTTTAAAAAAAAAATTAGATATTATTATTCACATCAAAGTGATTCCAAACATGTAAATTTTTCTCTAATTAAATGAATGATTGAATTTTTCCATTGACTAAGAGTAGATTTCAATAATTGATTTTAGTACTCATTGTTATCTATCTTTATCTTTGGATGATCAAAATCATTTAATGAATTTAAAATTTACAGATTCTTTTGATTTATGTACATGTGAATATACATTTGAAACTCTTATTAAGATGAATAACCTTGTAAACTTGTGGACATATACATGGACAAAGTCTTGTTGACTTGTGCTACACTATAAATTTAAAACTCTCATATTTCTTGTGATCTTAGTTATTTCATATAATTCAAAGTGATAATGAAACTAAAAATAAAATAAAGATGTCTTATTTTAGCTCAAAGACATTTGAAATCAAAACCTTTACAAATATATATTTTTTGAACCCTCCAATGAAATGAGGGATTCACTTTGACTATTGAAGGTAAACTTTGTCATTATAAAATATACAAAAAAACACACTCTAATTGCATTTATGAGGAGGTTCACGAACTATGATAAATAATAAAGCAATTATACATATGCCTCCCACACGTGCATACTTGTAGTACTTTTCTTCTTGAATCTTTTTTTCATGGTCTGGCAAATGAATAAATGAAATAATTTAAAAACCCTTATTTCATCTATAAGAAAACTTTATTTAGAAAATAATCTTTTTATAAAATAGAAAACATTGATAAAAAAAAATACAAAATAAAGCCAAATCAAAAGAATGTTATTGAAGTATATTCTAGTATAAAAATTTGGATTATGAAAAGAATGAAGGAAAAAAATTTAGTATTTACCTTCATGGTTCCCAATATGTTCTTGAGGACACATCTAGGACTTTGTTTTAGATCTTTCAAATCTCTCATAACATTTTCACCAAGTGAATGCCTACAAAACAAAAAAGTTGTTTCAAGTTTTAGATGCTAAAGTAACTTTTTTTTTAAATGTTTATTTTAACTTTATATAATAGATATTAGATAGATTTTTATATATTTTAATGATAATTCAACTTTTCTATATAGTTATTTAATACATTTGAACGTTGGAATATGAATTGAATCAACTAATGTAAGAATTTTGTATGCTTAAAATATCATTTATATATTATTATAAAATGTGTAAGATATCTTTTATTTTATTTATATATATGTATACAGTATGATTTCATTTTATAGCTACTCTCTTCTATATTTTATGGATTAATCACATTGAATAAACCATACATTAGCTTTTGACTAAGAGAAATATGTGAAATATATATAAATATATATTACAACAAAACTTGTGAAAAAATCATGGTTTCTCAAAGTCGGTGAAGAAGAAATGCCACAAACAAGGTTTGAAAATACTTACTTGCAAATCTCGCACTCCAAGTTTCTTTTTAAAAACACTCATGGTCCAAACCACCACATGATGCATTTGGGGTGGGCAAATCCATTCGAACAGTAGCATCCAAGATCAAGTATAGTGTCATCATCTGACACAGCTATAAATTTACATATCTTGCATATTGTCGGTAACTAAAGGTTGTTAATTCCAAAATAATTCAAAGTTGATGGGTTTATAATGATCAAATTAATTGTTCAAATTGCATTAATTTGGTTGAAAGATGTTCTACATTGACCTTAGAAATGATCTATGAAAAGATTCACTTTAGACTAATTACATCAATTGTGGGTCTTCTTGTAAATCATTTCCCTCAAGTACACATATCATGTTTCTTCTATTGTTACAATATATATATATATATATATATATTTCAAGTTGGCCTAAAAATTTGCTCTAAAAACAAACATATAACACAAAATGTCTACAACTTCAATTACAATGAAAATCAACTGTGGTTTCTAGATCCCCTATACACATAGCTCTATCATCATAATATCAATTATTTATTCAACATTTAGTACAAGTGACCAATTAGGAGATCGTCTTTTAGCAACTACATCTTCAAGTTGGGAGACAAGTTACTTGTCCCTTAAACAACTAAATATATAAAGTTTTTAGTGAGTTTGATGAAGGTTCATCAATCATAGAGCCAATAAAAGCAGTCCCCCAACAAAGTTGGCCAAGAATCCTCATGGTGACTATCACTTCCTCAATTGCCACGCCATAAAAATCACATACAAACTATTATTTAAAAATTTGAAATTGAGTTTCAATTTACAAACCTGCACCGCAGCACTTGAGTCCATGCAAACTCGCCCATGTTCACCGTTCCGTAGTTGTCCATAGCCCCTGCAAATTACAAAATTTACAAGAGAGTTAGCCCTAATTTAATTTTGTGTGACGAGTAGAATTGAGCTTATTGAAAGTTTTGAGCGATGCTACTTAAGTAGGAAATTAAAGAGCCTAACTTGTTTACCAAGGAAGATAATTCTCTTAAAAAACATTGGGTGTAATAGTTGGATTCAAGTGAAACTATCAGAAAAGTGTAATTTTGGATAGAAATTTCAAATAACTTCAGTCTTCACACTACATTAACTGCAGTTATTTAAGTTAAATCATTTATCACTGAAAAGCTACAGGCACCAGCCAGGAGATAAATACAGCTGCTGATGTAGTTTAAGAAAAAAAGAAAAAAAGATTTAATTTGTTTCAGTAGTAAGTTAGGATGTTAAATCCTGCATTCAAAGTGGGCTCAACAGGGTAATTTTTTAGTTTTTTGGGGTAAAAGTAAAAAAAAGTCCCCTACTTCGAGCCACTTCTAGGGTATGTTTTAGACCTCACCTAGCTGATTTGGGGTCTCTGATTGCAAATCTGAATTCAAAATTTGCAAAAAAAATTCACGTGAAAAATTAAAAAAGATTCATGTGTTTCCTATAGGATAAATCTAGCTTGTTAGGCCCACTTTGAATGAATATTTAATGTCCAGACCTACATAATATTTATTGATCAATGAATAGTGGAAGGTCCCTTTTGCTCCTCTAAAATAGAGAAGTCTTCAACATTTTACTTTCTTAGCTAGTTAATGACTCTACAATTTTCCAATCAACCAATGACACTAACATTGGAACTTTCCAAGTAACCAGTGAGTCTTTATAAATTAAATTAAATGCACTCCTAGAGATCTATAGAGGGGTTATCCTAATCTCTGAGGGGAAATGATTTAAACTAGTTAACTATCCAGTGAAAAAATGTGAATATCATGTTTTTTTATTAACCCCTCTTCTTTCAATTTTCAAAAATCTCAGACCATCAATCTACTTATAGAAAAAAAAATTAAGCCAATCCCCAAGTTGTTAGTTTGGGATAGGGATATGGGGTACGAATACATATATGGAATACAAATATGGTACTGTATAGGTATGAATACAAATACATAAGCCATACATTGATACAAATATAGATACGAATATGGTGAATAGGAATTCCATATTAATTGTAGGTCCCATTTTCACCGTAGAATTACTAATAAGGTAGGTAGGTGGATGGGTTTGGCTTGGGTTGGCGTTGGAGTTGGAGTTGGGAATTTAAGAAAATTATGTTCTAGTAGAGGGTTGGGGGTAATAAAAAAAATCCATTGAATTAAACTAATTGTCTAAAAACATGTTCTCTCACTATTCACTCAAAAGACACCACCCTAACAATGTTATGTGAATTGAAAAAATTAAATAAAACCAAATAAAGAGCTTTTAAGATTCACTAAACAACTACAAAAATTTCATTTCCAATTAAGGTCGTTCACTTGGTAATTAAAAAGATACAACTTCATTTCTCTATCTATAGGATTCATTTTCTATTTTTATAAGATTCAATTATTCTAATCACCAATCTATCTTCTTACCTTGACACCCGCTAAAGGATCAATACTAAATATTTCTACATATTGTAATTTTTCAAAAATGTTTGGAAATAAGATAAAAGAGTAATTGGTATGTTTTTTTGCAAGTACAAATCAAGGCCTATTAAAGTGGATGTAGATTATTTTGGTTCAAAATAGAGATATCCACTTCCAAATTTTATTTCAATAGATCATGCCACCAATAATACATAGTAGGAGCATCTATATAGAAGCACAAGGTGAATAGGCATCAAAGGAGATTCATTTAGTCTAAGGGGTTGTGAGTTCTCCAAAGTTCTCAGCTTATTAGAACTTACAATAGTTGTTGCCTGACATGGCAAAATGATTGCCATGTCATTTTTAAATATATATTTTTTCAAAAAAATTCAACTTTTTTTCATTTAAAGAATTTTAATTATTATTTTTTTTTTTTCAATTTTTTTTTACAGCTTGGCATTCTTTAACTTGGAGGAATTGCAAGGAAACAAGTCATGAAACGACCCTTTGGCCCCCCGAAAACTCTTCTAATCGCAATTGTACATATTTTTTAACATTCATTGTCTATCTTAAAATGTTTCTATTTAGAAGTTGTTGATAATGGACAATTTGTTTTAGGGACAACATAGAGTGTGCTTTTACTGTATAGTGTTGGCTAGTCTCTTTAGACTGGCCTACGCTTCTACTTCAATGAGACAACTTGAAAAGCCAAGAATATTGCCTACAGTCACAAATATAAAGATTCCCATATTAACATTTGATTCATTTAAGCCCTAAAGTTGGTCCTTGCATTCAAAATTTAATTTGGATGTATTTTGGTTATACATTATTGTAACTTTCAAAATAATTATCTATTTTAGTATTTGGCTTAAATTAATTAAATAGAAGTGTAAAATATGACAAGTTTTGTTTCTAACCCATTCAAATTTCTTTAGAAATTCCAAAAACTCAACAAATTTTTATAATTTTATTTTTAATTTTAAAATATCAATTCATAAAATTTGATATACAATTCTCCAATACCTAATTTATTTTCTACCTTCAAATTTGTACATATGGATGTGTTCTATATTAAACACAAATATTCTAAAAATAGAATTTTGGTTCTTTAGAATTAAAACTTGGCATTTTTTTATTGACACCACTTAATAAGGCAATGTCAATTATTCATGACAAGAAATTCTAACTATACATTACAATAGGATAAAGGTGAAAATGACATTTTTGCATTCCTAAGGGAAAAAAAACATTGTTGCCAACTTTGATATTATCCTAAGGGTTCAAAAATTGTTCATTTATCACAAATTTTTTGTACGAGGCCATTTCAATGTTTTTATAATATTTATAAAATTTGGTGGTCTAAAGATTCATTGAAATGAATGTGACATCCTACATCTACCAACATGTATGTCTTCATTAGCTTCAATACCTACTTACAATCTAGATGGTTTAAAATGGCATAAACCAAGGATTCTTGTACACTTATTGAACTTTGCTTTCTTTCAATAACTACCTTTAACTCCCCTAAGTTTTTAGAGTATGTTTGGCCATGTTGGATAACATCTTGAAGAATCTTCTCAAGGTTCTCAAGTAGATTGAAATCTCGAGAGTTTGGAGGTCAATTAAATCTTTTAGTAAGTAAGGTGTATTTTTCTCCATTCTTCACATCATTTCCTTTGATGGTCAAGTGAAACATCTTCCATAAGCAATCCATATGAAACTTTATCTATAAATTAAAGGAATTAGCCATTATAGATGAATTCTACAAAGTCTTTAGCACAACATTGATCTTTAAGGATAAAGACAAGGTTCAACTTTTGCCCTTTAATATATGTATTCTAAATCATTAAAGAAGTAAGGACAATTTAAAAAATAGGAATTATTCATGCAACTTGGTGAATAGAACTTGTATGCAAATCTCCAAATATGAATTTGTAAAGAATTTGCCCATTTCAAGGTAAACTCATCTATCTAAACAATACTCTTTTTCTATTCTATACTCTATCTATAATACTTTTGTTCAAAAGTCAATCGATGAGACATGTGACAAGGTGTCAAGAAAGTGTTATTGATTGCACTTTGGCTAAAAATGCCACTTCTATGTAAAGCACTACAAACAATATTTTCATTCATTTGAATAGGCCAAACATCGATAATTTTGAAAGTGACTAGTGACAATGAGTTCTTGAGAGTAGTATAGTACAATAGTACAAACATCTCTATTACTAAGCTTTTTAGAGCTACAATGTCTATACTTATAAATTCAATCTTCCTAAAATTTCTTTACCAACCTTTGAAATTTTCTAGGAGGAACTCTAACAATGGCTAGAATCTTGATTTATGTAGACCCTTCCTCACTCAAATCCACTATGCAAATACAAATTTTATTTGAAATTGTTATGGTCTAAAAATTTTACAATGATACTTAGACAAAAAAATAAAATACTATATAAGTATCTAGTAGTTATTCTTCCAACTCTCTTCCAATTGATCTTTTAGCAAATTCATTAGAAACCACAATAGATGCAATTTGAATGAGCAAACCACTCAAAGAATCCTCCACTTAAACTTCTAAACTATGAGCAAACCAACCAACACAAGTAGTGTATGCAACAAAAATCAATTATGAATGAAATAAGCACCAATTTGAAGAGAAGTCAATTTCCATGCCTATGTGCACAAACCTTAATTCCTCCACTTATATAAGCATTCATTCATCATGTCCCACTCTTTGTAATGTTGAACACAAATTGCAAGCATTCAATTTCACAAAAAGAAAGTTCCTTTATGCATGAATGGTACACAATTTTTGAACAAATAGATTCTTTGGAATGAAACAAGTGAAAAATTCTATATTTAGATGTCACTAATTCTTTTTGAGAAGCTTCTATATTTGAGGATTCTGTAAGGTGAGTAATTTTATTGAAGAAGCATGAGGTGTCTAATTTAACTCAACATTTTTAGTACATGCTTGAAATCATTCTCTCAACTATACATGTTGGTAGGTTTAAAATACATTCATTTTTGTTAATCTATAGACTTCTAGAAATTTGGTACACATATTATTAACCCCTAAGTGCTTAGGCAACCATTTTTTGGTTGCTACTTGACATCATATAGCATTTTGAGATTTAAAAGAAAGTTTTTTTTTTCCATTTTTTAAAGATTGGGTTGTCTTTCAATATTTATATTAAAAAATATGATCATTTTGGTCAAACAAAAGTTATAAGAGAAATAGCACAAAGTGATTAGAATTTGCCTAGTATTGAAAAATGTACTATTTAGAGGAAGTGTACTGTCATGTAAATAAAGATCGTAGCACACAACAAATTGAGTGCCATAACCCTCGCCAAATATGCAATAAAAACTAAACAAGAATGCATAACAAACACACCCTTCTTCTCTCAAGTTACACTCTTTGATTTTCCCTTTATGGAGTAAGAGCCACTTGACTTTGTGTAAAGATGCATAATTTTCTCACTTGACAATAATGTTAAGCCAAGGAACTCTCTCCACTTAAATACCCAATCCTAAGATGGATGAACTTTAACATTTGGCACATGAACTCTAAGATGAACTCTAAGAATAATTTTAAGTATAACTCCTAAAGGAGTTCAACTAACACTATAATTTGATGTAGAACAGCTTTGATGTCACTTCACGTGATAGATTGTATTCCCATTACTAGATTTTCTGCACTTTTTCAAAAATCAATAAAAAAACACAATTTTGACCAATAACAAAATAAATTCAAATGCTAAAGATAGAAATTGTATTTTTGGTGAATTTTTGAAGTAATATCTTCAAATTCATTTGAAGAAAATCTAAAAATACTTTTATAATTTTGATCATATAGATACTTTCTACATTTTCTACTTTACATTATCTTCTTTAATGCAAATTTCAAAAAAATTATAGAACTTATACATCATAACACATTTTTGTTTTGTTCAAATGCCTTGGGCTTTTAGGGGTTAACATAGAGATGATTTGATGCAAAAAAATCATGATAAATGAACAAATTTTCAACCCTCAAGATAGTGGCAACAATGAAACCTTTTTTTTTTTTTTTTAATGTAGAAATGCCATTTTCAGTTGTACCCTACTTCTATGTTGTGCAAAATTCTTTAAAAGATACAATAGGCACTTTGTAAGAATATTATGTTTAATTAGTTAGTTCTTGTTGGAAAGTACATTGACTTGTTCAATTAGTGAGGGGAGGAAATTAATATCACCTAGAAAAATTGTCACCTCAAATGTTTATTTTATAAAAAATTGAAAAAATACCAGGAATATTCCAACTAGTGTGCATTTGATAAATTAGTGTCACACACACTATTAGGACAAAATCAGTGCAGCTTTTGCTGGGAGAATGAGATGCTGAACTTTTTTCAGTCCGTTTTGGGAAAGTAGCAGTCATCGAAAAAGTAACGTTTTGTTTGAAAAGTAGCTTTTGTCGGAGATGGACAAAGCATGTGGGATGCTCTTTGCCTTCACTGCAGCGGCGAATCACCAGATCGACGTTTTTTCGCATTCAATCTGTTTTTGACTGAAGTTGTAGCTCCCCAGTTCATGTCACACAAGCTATGGATTGAATTTCTTCGCAAAATTTGTTATTTTGAACGTCTTAATTGATGGTTTAGGGTGAACATTTGGTTGCTAAGAGGGTTTAGGGTTCATGGCTTTCGTCGCGGTTGCTTGAAGGTTTTCAAGGATAATTTCTTGTACTTTGCTGAAATGGAGCGCAATGGCGAAGTTGAGGAGGTTTCCACCGACAAGAAGAGACCGAGAGAAGGAAATGATGGAGCAGCAGCTGCTGCCGAGGTGGAGAGTGACGTCGTTCCTGAACAAGTGAAGGGTGCTCCGGCGGATTTGGAGAGGAATGACGTTAAGAAAGCGAAGATCGATGTGGCGGCATCGGGTACGAGCGTCATGGACGTGGAAGAAGAGCGGAAAGATTTGGAGAGTGAAATCGTCGAAACGGTTATTGCGAAAGATGGTGAGTGGACTTGCATATGGTGGCCAAAACCTAATTCCTTTGGTAAATTAGAATTCCATTGCGAGAAATGTCCGTTGTTAATGCAATAGGCAACTCGTTTAACTAACCGTAACTACAAGCGACGTTTAAGCGCTGAGTGTTGTTATTGTTATTAAAATTACCAATTTTAATATGTATTCTTGTTAATCAAATCAAAGAGCTTTCCAAGGCATTAAATGATGTATCATTTGCATACCATACGCAAAAGTTATAAGGGTTTCAAGTTTTATGGTGGATGACGTAGAAGCAACATGAGTTCTGATGTTCAATATCAATATATATTTCCTAGGGTGTTTGAATTAGGTTCTTCTGCCTCATGTTGTTTGTACGCTCGGACAGTCTATTTGATGTTAATCTTCTGTTCAAGTCATTGAGATTTCCAGTTAAAAATATCTCTTTTGTACTTTGTGATGTGAAGGCTCAGGTGCGGAGAATGCTGCAGTGGCCGAAGCGAAGAAGGGCAAGAACATGCCTGGAGGAGGGAGGGAGGGAAAAAAGAGGAAGGTGGCAGTGCTACTTGCATATTGCGGGGCCGGGTACCAGGGAATGCAGAGGAATCCAGAAGCTATTACCATTGAAGGCGAACTGGAGCAAGCATTGTTCCGAGCGAATGCTATTGCGCAGTGCAATTTTGGCGACATGAGAAAAGTGGATTGGATGAGAGCGGCTCGAACCGATAAGGGAGTGAGCGCAATAGGGCAAATTGTTTCTGCCCGTTTGGTGATTGACCCCCCAGGCTTTGTGGAGCGAGTCAACCAGCACCTGCCCAAGGATATTCGTGTCTTTGGCTATACTAGAGTGACATCCAACTTCAACGCCAAACAAATGTGTGATAAACGTCGGTATGAGTATTTGGTCCCCGTTTTTGCTTTCGATCCCCATGCTCATCATGATAGGGAGACCATGCTCATGTGGACTGAGAGGAAAGAAAACGTGAGGCTACAGCGAATCGAGAAGCGGAAAGCACTCGAGAAAAAAGGATCTGGAAATGATGCTGGTGCTGCGAACGCCAAGGACGTCTCTAGTGGTACGATTGTAGGATTCTATAATCAGCTGAATTTGCAGTTTATGCTTTAGAGTTTGTGGTACGAGCATTTGTATTCCTTTGTTGTCACTACTCCAAAGGGAAAGACTGAGCAACGGGTTGGATTGAAAATTTCATTGTGCACCAAATCAGGGAAAGAGTAAGACGTGGCAGTCTGATACTTGCGATCAGCTGATTGTTAGCGCTTGTTAGATGTAGAGAAGAGTTGATTTTCTTGGTGCTCTAATAGTAATGTTTCTTGACGTGCACAGAAGCATCGCAGCCAAAGCCCTCTGAAGGCGAGGTCCAAACAGTAACAGAGGTCACCACGGTCGTGAAGGAAGTAGTGGAAACCCAAGTGGAAGAAACTCCTAATAATGAGGTGCGGGATCCTTTTGTTTTTGATGAAGCGAAGCTGAAGCGACTGAACGATGTTTTGTCTATGTACAAAGGCACTCACAATTTCCACAACTTCACCGCCCGAATTAAACCAGAAGACCCAAGCGCAAAGAGATATATTCTGTCCTTCGAGGCAGGGAAAGTGATTGAGGTCCAAGGTACGCACTTTGTGCCATGCACAGTTGTAGGTCAGAGCTTCATGCTGCATCAGATCCGGAAGATGATTGGAACCGCCATAGCCATAATGCGGGGCTGCGTGCCTGAAACCATCATTGGCTTCGCTTTGAGAAGGTATGTCCTATTCCAGCATTTGGTTGCGTTTTAGTGGAAATACGTAGGGAACGCAGAAGATACCATTTGCGTCACTTGAAGCATTTTAGCATATGAGGAGAGTGTTTTCTTGAGAAATCAGTATTGAGCTGTGTAGTGATCATGGGTACAAGAACCAAATCTATTGAGACCAAATGTTTTGTCGCTATGTATGAACCTCTTGTGCAATTTCAAGTGGGAGGTCTTTTGCTCATATGCCTTTTTGCAGGGAGAATGACGTCAACACACCTATGGCTCCCGAGCTTGGTTTGTTCCTGGACGAATGTTACTACACAGCTTATAACAACAGGTTTGGCCGCTCACACGAGGAGCTTACACAGAAAGGGTACGAGGAAGTGATCCTGAAGTTTAAGCATGACGTCATTTACCCCCATATTGCAACAACCGAGGCCAAAGATGGCACCATGGCTTTGTGGCTTCATAGTCTCAACGATCGCCATTACCCCTACTTTGAGACTCATAGGTCGGCATCGAAAAATTAGGACAGCGAATAGCTTTCTGGGTGTTCATTCCTCTGGTTTTGTGAGGGATATTGATGGTATCTATTTATCGGAGGCATCCGCTTCGTTCTTGAAACTATCATTTCAGGGTCCGTAGTATTTACGCTTTTGGTTAGAGATAGAGATATTGAGTTGGTAGCCGTCTGAAGCGGAGGCCCATCATTGGGATCAAATATGCAGCTTCAAGATTTTGAAGGAATGATCAGTTGTTGCACACAATTCCAATTCCCAATTTTTTGTAGGAGTTTCGTCGAGATCGCACGCGGAAAGTCTTGTCCATTCTGCAGTGAATTTATTAAAGTTCGCTTAAGTTGTTTTTTAGATTTTCCTAAGGGATGATGAGGTTGTTGTGATTTGCTAACAGTTATTGTTGCGGTGAAGCACCTAGTCGTCAGCGTTTGTTTAATCAGGAGTACAGTTTCTTACTTTCATCTCCCTCCACTGTCGCATGCAATAGTTCTTCGTGTTGACTGTTGGGCCACAGCTCGTGACCACCAGCAGAAAAAGTGATTTTCAAACAGCAATGGTGGACACTGAACACTATTTCTCATAATTTTTAAAGTAATTAATTACAGCGGATTACAATGTGTTTCCTTATTTTAATATTTCATTGATAGACTAACTCCAAGGCGGGCAATTCACTCCCATCCAAAATCTCAAAAGCAATCAATTCACATTTATTTCCTTCCGGAATCTGAACATAACATGTGATGGAGAGAAATTATGCAAGCCATACAGGATCAGATTAGTCAACATGCCAAACCAACATTATGAAAGCTGACTCCTCAATCTTAAGACATTATTCTATGTGGAGACAGGCGTCAGATAGGAGCGAAAGACTAATTTCTGCAATTAATCAAAGCCGCAGTCCGGCTCATTTGAACTATGCTGAAGCATCACCCGCCTGCTCCACACGAACAACAGACTCTACAAATGAACGTTTTAAGATCTCAGATCGTCCTAGTCATATATGTGGTCATCAATATATTCAGAGAAAACCATAATAAACATAATCATCACAGATCTTAAATTTAAGAAGCAAACCCATCTTTCATCTCAGAAGGAAGGCAGTTCGGTCCTAAAGAATCATAGTGATATACTCACAGCAATCTTGTTGCAGGAACCTTCTTCATCATTGATAAAAGCAAAAAGAGATATTGTAATCTAAGACAGGTCTCAGTATCCTACGAATCTTCAAGTGACTATGCCACTCAGATATATGCTTGTCATTGTTTTAACATCATCAACCAACCCACTTCACAAATTAACCATCCATCAAAACCAAGGCAATGGACTGAGGACTACAAAAACGTAATTGTTGCTTAAGAGCGAATCCTGAATCCACAATAGGAAGCAAGAATTATAACCTCGCGTTCCTCTACGAGCGTTAAATGCCACCGACAATATAGAGATTGCCCATGAAGTAAGTCACTCGACAGACAAGGAGCATAGAAACTATAGCAGCAAGGCAAAACCTAAGCTCGGTCACAGCCAATGAGTGTAAACCGAGCATAACAGGTAAACTGCCAGAAGATATCTACGAGTGTCTTCTGACGAATGCCAAACGAAATCTCGACACCGGAAAAATTCACTCGCTGCGGCACGGTTGTAAATCACGCCGCAAGAGTCACAAGCTAAAAAGTAATACAAACAAAAATCTCTTGAAACAAAGACCGCATAAAATATAGAGGAACTGTTGTGTATGTACGTAACCCCATCGCTGTTATAGTTCGAAGTCGCAGGGCTTTAGAGCATCACGCCGCTCTTCGGTAGCCTGGAGGAGCTTGACCTTACTATCAAAGCCGGCTCATATGAAAACGGCCCCGAGGTACTTCAAAGACATATGCTAAACAGGACTAAAAGAATACAGCACAGACGGACACCATTAAAATGGGCAAGCGGCTGAAAACCATCGCCGCCACCATCCGGAACTCGGAAAGATGTACTGTGTGGTGGGAAGCAGTAGACTTATAGATCGGAGGAGAGGAAATATTAGGGTTTCTAGATGGTTCTCGTCGAAGATTTAGGGTTTCGTCCGACGGAGAGGGTTGAGAACGCGCCTTACCTCTTTAATATCACTTATCTCTCCAAACTCATTGTCAGGGAAGGAACTCACTCTCACCTTTCGAACTTTGGCATGACTGTCACCGATACCGGTAGTTGCATTCAAATGTGATAATACAGAGTTCGCCAAGGATGAGTGCTTCCCTCATCCTAGCTAAGCCTAATAGAATTCTTCATAAATTCAAACTAGTTTAGAAACTCTTAACTCTTTAGACTTTATACTTGAATTTTTGTAAATCCTTGCTTATATTTTAGTATGAATATATTATTTATCTTTATTTTATCAAATTAGTCTTTAAAGTAAGTCATCTTTTAAAGATTCAAAGATTACCATGGATGCATGAAAAGATATTTGGATGAAACATTGCCAAAAAGCACCCTTTTATCTCATTTAAAATCATTTTGGAGAGGTTATCTTTTGGAGATTCAAATATTACTTTAGATGGGTGAACAATTATTTGGACTAAACATTATCTAAAAGCACTTTATTCATCACTTAGATTTTGGACTTTAGAGCGTTAGGGATGAACATCATGTTATAGATGACCAAAAACCAAAAAAATGATTGTTGTTTTGAGTATAAACTTTTTGAACTCCATATAGGAAGTGCAATAATGATCAAAATTAGAAGTGCTATGGATCATTAAATTTGACTCAAGATGAATACAAACTTTTGTCACTATTCTATACCTCATTTCATATTCCTTTCATATCAAATATACCAAAAAAACACTCTATAGCATCTACAATTGGACTTCCCATGCATTTTAAGATTAAAGTGGTTTGCATGCAAGATAGAAAGTCCATAATACGTTTGAGCTCTAAAAGTGTCAACTTATACAAAAGTATATTTTACTTTCTCGTTGTATAATCAATGTATTGTAATGTTTTGTGGATGCTTTCAGTGAACAATGCATTTCAACTTCAAAATTTCATAACTAATTCCACAAAACTCCAAAAAATATGAAGCAACTTGGGTTAGATGTCAATTCCATTTGTCTTTCAAGGAAAATTTACTGAAAAACATTTCAAGAAGTCTAGCCTCTCTAAATTAATCATCAACTTTAAAATAGGTGCTTTATAGACCTCCACTATTCTTTAATATTGTTCGATACTTTTAGTTATTCTAGATTGTTATTGTTAAGGACTTTATGTTCTTGTTGAAGATTTAGAAGAATTATTACAAGATCTTACAAAGATAATATTTGCTATCCTTGTCTTTATGACATGACTAGAAGAACTATCCCAACACACTCTTCATTCACATTGCTATGATATACCAGAGCTTCTCTTCTTCTATCCACAAGGGGGTTTGAGATTAGTCTCGTGGATCTTTGTTTTTGCAGTCTCACTTGTGTTCTATTCAACACCTAGAACTAAAATCTATATTTCAAACTGTTGGAAGAGGAATTTAATTGGCATTTGAGACAAAGGTGCCCCAAATGTGAATGCCACTCATTTGGATTGACCTAGAAATGTCCGAGTTGAATATCGAGAAGGACAGGATTCTAGAGATTGCGTGTATAGTAACAAACGGCAAGTTGGAGAAGATGGATGAAAGGTCCTAATATTGTGATCTCACAACATGAAGAGGTCCTTGTAGGGATGGAAGATTGGTGTATGGAGCACCACACTATGACTGGACTGACGGAAAGTGTGCGGGCAAGTATAGTGATGGAGCAACAAGTTGAGCAAGAGGTGTTGCAATTTGTACGAAAGCACACAAGAGGGAACAACGGGCAACTTTTGCTTGCCAGAAACTCAGTCAATATAGACCTCAAGTTTATGAAGAAGTATATGCCCACATTGGCTATCGAGTTTTTGCAAGTGTTGGTGGATGTGAGCAACATCTGTGCACTTTATGTGCATTGGTACCCCCGGAAGGCTAAAAAGCAACCTTCCAAAAAACAACATCATTCTTTGGAAGATGTTAAGGAGAGTATTGCAGAGCTCAAGTATCTCTGGCGCTCTATTTTCAAATAATTGCAGAGGAGGCAATTAAGCTACAATAGTTTCGGCAAGGGCTTGAGGATGCTTGTCAACATACAACTACAAGTGACCCCTTCAAATCAAGTAGGATAGGGTAGTGCATTTTGTGCCACTTTTAGCATTTTAGCATGTGTAAGAGTAATTTTTTGGAAAATGTATAGAACTGCAGAGAGATCACTTTAAGTGAAAGTAATAAATCCATTGAGATCAAGCTTTTATTGCTATATATGATTTTCTCATGCAATCATTTTAAAATACAAGGTCATAGATGATTGTAGATGACAGTGAAAAATCACATTTTCCATTTAAGAATGTGGATATAGAAACTTAGCCAAGTCATGGTTACACCCAACTTGCTAGTTTGTCATGTAAATAAAGATCATAGCACACAATAGATCGAGTGCCATAACTAACACCAAATATGAAATCAAAAACTAAATAAGAATGCATAACAAACACACCGTCAAAGTCAAAGAGCTCTCTCCACTTAAACACTCAAATGCTAAGGTAGATGAACACTAACATTTGGATGAAATTCATCCAAAACTAAAAAGAACTTGTAAAGGAGTCCATTTAACACTACAATTTGACATAGAACGGCTCTAATGTCACTTCACGTGACAAATTGTAAACCAAACAAGTGTAAGAATAGACGAGTCGTTGTTGGTAACAAGGGTCAAAGTAGGAGAGGGGAGCATGTCCTTGATGGTTTCAATATCCTCTTCTTCCTCAAAGTAGATAGCGGAGGATTTTATTTATATTCAAAGATTTATAGCATATATTAGAAAATCACTTTGATATGGTTGTGAAACTTTCTTGCCATTCATTGTGATATGTAATTGTTCTCACATGATTTGATTTTAGCCCTTCATTGATGTAGGAGTTTGAAATTCTGGAGCTCTTTATGCAATCCTATATAATTCTCACACCTTTACTATGTGTCTCAAATTGCCACCCTCAAAAGTTGTCTATCGTCATTCTCATAAATAGGAAGTGCATTACATGTAGTGGCTTGTGGAACTTCTCTACTCTCTAGCTATTGATTCTTGTTGTAGGAAGACAAGACAAAGCCACTGCTTGGAGTCATAGCAAATGGCACTGAAACGCTCTAAAATATGATGCACTTGTTTGTGTATTCTTTGCAGACTACTTAGGAATTTTTCAAGTACTTCAACTTATATTGATAATCCTCTATGATGTGCCATGATGTCTTTAGCATATCAATATGAGATACGGAGATGTCTCTAAAGGTTGAAACATAATATGACTTCAAGTTGGGCCTAAGAGGATACTAAACTTCTTAATAAAAGGGTGTTGGTAAATAACTTAAGATTGGTGAAAATACAAATAGACATAATGAATGGCATGGAATTGTCATGTGTAGATAAACTTCGGCAAATTGAGAAACAAAACTATTGGCTATTGATGAGTCTCCCCTACATTCACAAGAATTATTCCATGTACATGTGCAGAAGGCATGTTTATCTTCAAAGAAGGAAAGCAAGAAGGTAAATCAAATTTTGCACTTTTGGTTACATTTCTTCATGAAATTAAAGATGATCATGAATATTGCATCATACATGCATGTAGGGTAACTAAAGGTAGAGACTCTCAAATGTGCAACTAATCCACAAGTGCCATCTCCACTAGATACACATTTAGTTAATCAATATCTACCTCCAATAAATAACATCTATCAAAAAAAACTTTGACCCTTTATATCTTTTTTTTATAGTATCCAAATGAAACATTTTTGAGTGCATTGAAATCCTCTTCAAGTTTGACAATAAGAAAACATAAAATTAGATGAGTTCAATAATAATAACTATGATTAAAAAAAAGGTGACACTTTTAGGAAGAGGGTTGCTATTATGTGAGCACATGAGGCTAAAATATTACACTTATATTATAGGTGCATATACTATAAAAATAATCTATGATTATATGATATATATATATGTTACAAGTACCCATAGTATAGGTGTTTTTGATTCATACACCTTCTATAGTGTGGGGTATCTATATTATAGTTACCTATATTGTAGGCTCAATGCTTACAAGCTCATATTCTTAGGCTCACATACTAATACTGTTGCTTTTAAAAGTCCCTACCTACAATATCTCACTATATGATATTTTACTCATCTTCAATGCATTCATTTTTTTAATGTCTTCTTTCATGGAAAAGTTCACAATATCACGGTGCAATGATTTCTACCACCATATGGTGCAAATACATTCAAAGAACTCTCCAAAAAGTTGAATGGAAAACAACTTTTTTCTTCATCATATATTGCTCATTTGAAATTATCCAAGAGCCACAAAATGACTGCACATGATTTTTTTAAGTGTTAAAATAGTCTCTTTTGATGTGGTATGGAAGTAAGATCATTTGAAGCGTATCAAAAGAATCTAAATAAATTGAATTATCTGGAATTATACTCCCATTACAAGCATGTTATCTTGAAAATTTCCAATAAACAAAACTTTCCAATATTTTAGTGGTGAGTTGTCCTACAGACAGTAACTTAAATTTAATCTTTCATTTTCCAATCCAAATGAATTCAACAGGGCTAAGAAGTCAGTCAGCAAATCTGAAGAAACGACGCAGAGCGCAAGTGAAGAAGAGGTACCCAAACTTCTTCATGCGGTTGCTGAAGAAATGGCAAACCGAGTCTGTGCAAAACTTCATCTTAAAACTGATGCTAAAATGGACTACATAATGCTTCATGAGAGACGGGAGGTTTGAGAGCATTATGGGACATAATGCCAAGTCTAATAGTTCATTGCAAGTGTCCATATCTGTAATTTTTCTAAATTTAAGGGTGTAGGAAGAGGGTCTGTGTTATGAGTTATAATGCATTTCTGACTATCCAATGGAATGATGACAAATTTGCCTTGAAAGCCGGACTTGGCATTATATTCACTTCTATTGTTATTAGACTAAATTAGTCAAGTTTTCATTGATTTTCTTGTTGGCAAGTGAAACTGGAGGTTCCAACACACCAAAG
The DNA here is from genome assembly GCA_963969395.1 of Pseudoscleropodium purum. NCBI lineage: Eukaryota > Viridiplantae > Streptophyta > Bryopsida > Hypnales > Brachytheciaceae > Pseudoscleropodium > Pseudoscleropodium purum. Next base: position 7,576,034 of record OZ017801.1, read on the forward strand.
AACACAACATTTGGATACTAAATGCAAAAGTTATGAAAGGTTGACCAAAGTTATTTGGATAAAGTTTCTAGAATTGTTTCTTCAACTTATATGCATATTGATTTTGGAAATTGGTTTTCTAGATTTATGTATATATGGGAAGCTTTGAATCAATCAATTTTAATTAATGAGATGAAAGTTATGAGGAATTTTAGTTTGCAGGTAGGTATGGTTTTCAAAGATTCTATACCTACCCACAAACTAGAACTCTTCATAACTTTCATCTTATTAATGAAAATGGATTGATTCAAAACTTCCCATACATACATAAATCTAGAGAACTAATTTCAAATTTTTCTTTTCAAATTTTTTTTTAAAGAAGTTTTTTGAGTTACCTAGGGTTGCCTATTTGAACAATGAAAATTATATATCATGCAATAACCTCTTAACCATGTAGTCAAAAGTTATGAAAATTGCTCAACCTTAAAGCTATTCATTGGGCACATGTGTGAAAATTTCAGCAAAAATAAATAAAAACTCCATTTGTAGTGAGTTGCCCAAAATTGTTGTGTTGCCAAAAAAAATACAAGTTTGACCTTTAGGGTTTAAGATAGGTTAGACTTATTAATAATGTTTGTTACCCAATTTTGACCTCTACTAGACCTTCTTATTTGCACTACAAACATCATCCATTTTTGCAAAGTATGTAACTCTTTTTTTGAGCAAGCCATTGGTTCCTATTGTCAAAGTATAATGTCAAGTTCATATCTATCTATGGATGGTAATAGGTTGATAAAGGTATGGCTCATTAAGTGTTGGGTCAAGTGAGTTTAGTTGTAAATAAATGCTTGAACAAGTTGTAGCTTCATGGAATAGTAGAGGTGCCTTCAAAAATGTTAAAACTAGACTATGCTTTCAAAACACTCATTAAACATGATGAAAGTGGTAGGTCACTAGTCTTTAACCTTTTTAAGACGGTCATGATCCCACCTACTACTAATTTTATATACTTGCATCCAAGGTGTAATTTTATATACTAATTATTTCACAACAAGCACATGACATAAGATACCCACATTACAAATCTAAGTGGAATTATAGTGATCTACCTTAAGTCATCAAAGGTAAAAATTATTTTGTGAATGTTTATCCCTCCCAAGCTTCAAATATTTCAAGTACAAACCCACTAGAGTTCTTGATTGCTACTTGAACCATTGTATGAACACATGAATTCTAAAGTGATTTGAGCAAAGTGTCACAACAAACTATTCTAATCAAATTTAGATATTTCAAATGTTTAAAATTGTAGGGTCTTTTTGACAACAAAATTATTCTTCATTAAAACCAATGCTTGAATTTTTTTTAAATTACACTTTGTGTAAAAACATGAATTACACATGAATTCTAAAATGATTTGAGGATTTATAAAAATATAAGCAAAATATTAAAAAATTCAAGAAATGATTCATGTGCTGAGGGATTAACTAAATGAAGAGACTACAAGAAGATGATCTATAATGTAAGTACAATAACCTGGACACAATTAACAATATCCAACTATCTTTTATAAGCTCTTTTTACTTTAATATCCGTTCAATTACTTAGAAGATTACCCATTTTTGGCCTTCACTTTTGTATGCATTGACTCTAAATTGAAATATTTGGTAAAATCAATGCACAACTAAAAACATGAATACAAAAAGATTTGTTGGTAGAAATGCATGCCTTTTATCAGATTCCTAAATGGATGAATAGGTGATTCTTTGTCTTTACAAATATCCCTAAAAGTCATTTATCAAGACACTTGAATTCCTTTGGATCCTTTTTGGATAAATTGGACTGGGGGAATAAACACTTAGTGTCCAATGGCAAATCAAGTTTAGTAAATGGACCTTTAGACCCCATGCGGATGGAGAAGATGACATTTTGGCAAACTATAGACAACAAGGGATGAAAATGTGGACAAAATATCAAAAAGGTGAACCAATTTGGAACAAAAATGCACAAATCAACTAAATTGTAGCGAAAGTGTGGATGAACATATAACCATAGGATTTCAAGATGGTTCATATGATGTGAATTGTCAATATTTAAAAAAAATTGAAAAGTGATTGAAAATTGGACACGTTTTGGGGAATATCATTTTTGTTTCAATCAAATCATGAGACCCAAAATTATACCCTATATAGCGCAAACAATATATCTAATATATTATACAACCATCTTCAATTGTTTTGAAATAACCTTAAATATTCTAAGAACATTTGGCACCACTTGAGTATATTCTAGATATATTCTAAGAGTGTTCTTGTGCGTAGCATGATGCATAGAACTCAGCTCGTTGATGATCCATCTGCGAGCTTGGAGCCCTAATTCTCCTCCATCAAGTAGAAAATTGTCAAGAAATTCGGGTCTCTTGAATTGTAAGCTTAGTTAACGTACACTGGCGTTTTTCTCCTTGCGGTAATGACTCAAAATGCCTATAGCTTTTGCATCTTCTTCATTTTTTTGTTTTTTGTAAAACTTACTCAAGAGACCTTCATAACCTATTTTCTTTCACTAGTCGGAGGTTTGCAGTGGAGCTTCGTTGTCGGTAATCATCAATCTTCGTTCGCTACTTATGAATTGCAGCAGCATCTTTTGATTTTTGCTCTTTCGTTCCAATTTTCTCTTCTCAATTCCGTTGTTCAATTTTAGGGTTTCGGGAATTCAGGGCTCTGGTTTAGGAGCTCTTCAGGATGTTTTGCACTAGCTTTCGCGACTTGTATTGTTGAGAGAATTCGAGAATAAGGTCTTGGGACTAGAGAGTACAAGCGTGGTTTTCTGATTGTTTGCGGCCTTCTTGGTGCACCAGCATTTGGAGCAGACAATGGGGTTGCCGGCCATGAACTTCCAGGTGGTAGTGCTGGCGGGCGGGTTGTCGAAGAAGCTGTACCCGCTGGTATCTAAAGACGTGCCCAAGGCATTGCTCCCGCTCGGCAACAAGCCTGTGCTGTCGTACGTCCTGGAGCTTCTGGAGGCCAGCAACTTGAAGGACATTATCCTCGTCGCTGCGGGTCAGGACGCCGCGCTCTGCGTTGGAAATTGGGTTGCGGACGCCGTTCATGATCGCCTTCGTGTTGAGGTACAATCTCACAGCACCTTTCCTTTCCTTGGCACTTGCAACCCTAAAACCTTATTTTCCAAACTGAAGGTAGAGTACACTCAAATCTCTTTAATCTTACTGCCTGAAGTTGCAGCTTTGAATAGTTTGAATGTTTGGCAATATACTTAAATCTTCGTAAAATTACCTTCTCTAAAACAGCATTCTGATGTATCTTGCAATCTATCCTTGATTGGCCACACTATCCTGATTGTCGTACACATCTCTTGCCTACCCACAATTGGACTGGCCACCCTAAACCCTAATCTTCCACTCAATTTTCTTTAATCTTACTTCCGGGAGTTCCTACTTTGAGTAACTTTAAATTTTGACATCTGTACGGGCAGTCAATGATAGTGTGGCAAGTTCCCAAGATATACTAGAATGCTATTTTGGAGAAGGTCATTTTACGAAGGTTTGGGTGTTATCTCTCAACTCGCCAACCGTGACCTTAAACCCTAATTTTCCTCTCAAACCTCCTTATTCTTACAATTAGGTGTCCCAACTATCACATGGTTTGAATGTGTGCTGTAGTCAATGATAGTGTGGCGAAGGTGCGAGATATTGTAGAATCTCATTTTAGAGAAGGCTTGCTCACTCAAGAGGTTTGAATAGTGAGCAAATCTCCACTACTTGTCGAATTAAGCAACCGCAATTGTCACTATTTACTTTTTCCATGGCGCAAGAGCTGCTCAGGTGAACCCCACCCCCACCCCCACCCCCACCCTGAAATTTACACCTTGGGTACATTCTCTCAATGAATAAACAAGGGGTGTCTCCTGAGCAGAACTCTACTTTGGAAAACTCTCTATTGTGTGTATTCAACCCTGTTTGATCGTTCCACCTGGGTCTCCAATTGTTTCACTATGACACAGACTCAATGTGTGGCAAAGGTGCAGGATGTTGTAGAATGTCAATTTAGAGGAGGTTATGATACAGAGGTTTGAGTGTAATATTTGCTTTTGGTTCAGGTTGCTGCAGTCCCTGAGGACTCGGACACCGCCGATGCCTTGAGGTCCGTGATGCACCGCTTGACCGCGGAGGATTTCTTGGTGGTGAGTGGGGATCTTGTCTCCGATGTGCCCATCGGCGCTGTTGCAGCTGCTCACCGACGCCAGGGAGCTCTAGTCACAGCGTTGCTTTGCAACCGTGCGTCACTGGGCTCTTCGGAACCGGGAAACGAGAAGATTAAACAACAGCCTGTTAGTGATATCATTGGCTTGGACTCTACGCAACAGCATCTTCTCTATATGGCTCCCGGCGCAGAGGTCAGTTTTTCTTGCTCTTTTTAGCATGCCAGGATCGTGAGGATTTGCTGTGCAGGGATGAATGAAGTTTAGGGATTGCCCAAATATTACTAACCACACATATCATTCTTGAGTAGATCTCCTATTGCAAGAATCAGGGTATCCTTTCGTCATGAGTTCATGAGTGTTGAAGAAGGAAGCCTCTAACATTAATCACTCCAATAGCTCCTTGACATTACCTCCCAGATTGATACTTGCGAGCACCCAGAAGAAGCATGTTGTTGCACACCATTCTGTAGCATATTGATTGAATCTAAATCATATCCTTTTCTTAATATCATATCTTGAATTGCTTTTTTAGATCAATAAAAAGTTACGGAGTATATGTTATCAAATGAACAGTAAGACGGGTGCACTCATAGAGCAATTTAATAATGTTATGTATATTTTGAGATTATGGTATGAGTTTCACATACCCTTTTCCAGGAGTTCGTGTTGTTTGCATGAGGGTTATGAAGCTATGGGAAAGTATAGTAGAACTGAAATGCGCAGTTGTTTTTTGAGAGTATGAAGACGGTAGCGCTGCTTCCTAAGCTATGCTGTAATTGTAACATCGCCATTTAATCTTGTAAGGATGGGCCGGTCTCCACTGAAATCATCATTTTCTAATACCGTGAGAATCAATCTCTTAAAAATGTGGAAGTATTCATTGGAAGTCAAACTACTGTAGAAGAAGTTCCCTTTTCACTACAAAACTTGGAGGATGAATAGTTGCACTTCTGTCCTATATAGAGGAATTCTCTGTCATCCATCGGATACTTAGTGTCCGCAGCGGCCTTACAGGGTTAAAGTTTTTTTTTTTTGCGCTTTGTCAATTCAGATTGAGAGGGACTTGCGAGTGCGTCGCAGTCTACTTCGCACAGTTGGAAACATGGAGATTCGAACAGACCTTGTGGACGCCCATCTGTACGCATTCAACAGGCTCTTAGTGCAGGGAGTTTTGGAGTCGAGGCCAACCATTAAGAGCATCAAGCAAGACTTGGTGCCGTATCTGGTGAGGTCTCAACTACGATTGGGAGTTCCCTCAACAGCAGTGGGATCTCCTGTGGAGGACAAGGACACCCGGCACCAACCTGCACTCCCAGACACGGAGGTTTTTGCCCAATTACTGCGGTCTTCTCAAAGTGGACACCGTATCACGGGTTCTCCCCTCAAATGCTGCACTTACATTGCAAGCAAAGGGAAACTCTGCGTGCGCGTCAATTCCTTGCAGGTCCGCTTCCTATGCATTTTCTGGCTAGTTCATAGTGCCACTTTAGATCGCACAGCTTAGAACTTGAACCAATATCTACGGGTGAGATAATAAGCTTAAGATAATCCATTACATCTATGACTCCTTATTTTGCATTTCATGTAGCAAGTGTCCAATCCACCTCTAAGAGGTAGTGTGAAACCTTCTTATCTCAGATATTTTTCCCTTTGTACCAAATGGCGTATATTTTTCTCAAATGTTAATTCTTAACCTGAGCACTTGAATATGGTTGCAGGCATATCTGGACATGAACAGAGAGGTTGCAGGAGAAGCCATCCACTTGACAGGCTACGAAGTCTCCGCTCACAACAATGTTATTCACGAAACGTCACATGTGGGGATGAAGTCCACTGTTGGCCCTCAGTGCATGTTGGGAGAGGGGTCCACCCTTGGGGAGAAGTGCAGTGTGAAAAAGTCGGTGGTCGGCAGACACTGTCGCATTGGTTCCAATGTGAAAATCATCAACTCGGTGGTCATGAATTATGTTACTGTAGAAGATGGATGTACCATTCAGAACTCCATTATCTGCAGTAACGTGAACCTGCAAGAACGATGTTCTTTGAAAGACTGTCAGGTAGGTGCTTTCTCTTTCTCTTAACAATCCATTCATTAGTATCCTATAGATTTCTGAAACTGGTTGTTGTATAAGTTTTCATAACATTCTATAAAGGCCCTTTGCCCTGCCCAAGAATACAAGTTCATCATTCTGATTCTAACGAATGTTTTGCTAAAGTTTGTATTATGACTTGCTATCTTACCTTTTACTCCCTCCGTTTGGAAATAGTGTATCCATTCTCAGTGGTGATTGCACTGAGAGTAGATACACTATTTCCAAATGGAGGGAGTAGTTCATAACAGAGCAAAGAGTAGAAGTACTATTAATAATAACTTGTTAGAAAGCTAACCAATCTTGGGCCAGTCATGTCAGAATGAATTGTTGATTCTGGTTCTCAAAATAGAGGGTGCAAGGCTTCAAAGGCTTTAGTAACCTCTGAAAATTTCTTTCTATTGGGGGAGCTGCATTTTTCCTTTATTTTCCCTTTCAAGTATTTTCCCAAGCTTATTTATCCTGGTCGTGCGAAGAACACTAATTTACAAAATACACTACTTGTAATATATTGAAACTGGTGCGGGCTGAAATATTTAACTGTATTGTACTAATTTCCACTAAATAGAAATTAATGCTTGTCCGAGTTGTAACCTCTTTTCAGTGTTTAGTTGACAAGGTAGCGTTTAGAAAACCTCTAGCAGTTTATTTCCACAAAATAAAATCCATTACTTGGTCAGTCTACAACCCCTTGTAAATTTGCAGTGAGACTAGTGTTGCATCCTCACTGGTAGGATGAATCAATATTGTTAATAAAGGGGGTGAGTTCAGAGAGATAAATAATTAGGAGGCTTCTCAAGAGGCCTTCTCACCGGCAACTGACGTTTAGGTTTGTTTTTTCAATGCTGAAATTGAAATAAGAAACCAATTCTTTGATGCACTGAGCCATTTTTCTTTTGTTGCGGGCTGTTATGCAGGTGGGTCCTGGCTATGTTGTGGGTGCTCGGTTGGAACTCAAGGGGGAGGCACTTGCAAAGAAGGAGAAGCCTTGAGCGCGGCATTCTTTTTAAGGGTTTGGTTCCTCGTTCATGTTCTAGTGGCAATGTAAATGACGTCTCTCCACGTTCGGAATTCCAGTGGTAATGTCGCTGGCCTTTCAAAGGAAGAGTGTACAGTATCAATACAGGGAAACCACCTTGGTACATTTGGGCTATCATTCAGATTAAGAATTCAAGCAGCGAGTTACAACGTTGTCTTAGGAAGTGGTATGTTCTGGAGGTTCAAAGTTTGGATCCTCAAGGTTTTGTGATATTATTGGATCTTCTATCTTCTACTCAGTGCAGCTGCAATGTTTGTTACGTTAACCTGGGCCCAATTCCGTAGAAGCTTATGGCCCACTTCCAACCACTTAAGGAATTACTCATATCTGGAGCATAGATTTCTTGACTGTAGAAAAGTTACCTTGTGTGGAAATAGAATTTGGAAGGATTCCAAAATTTTCCAGAATTTTCTCTCAAAACATAATTACCTTAAATTTTTTAGTGGAAGATATATTGTTGATCTATATTTGTCATATAGAACATCCTATTTCCAACCACAAGCTAAACATGAAATCAATCAAGGACTAGTTGCAATATTGAGACTTGTAGCCAATCACAATTGCATAGAATGATGTTTCATAATTGATCACTATTCATATCTCCATGTGTGGAATTAAAATAGCCTATACCTCCGTAATGGGAGGGAGATTGGAAAGGGGCCAGTTACCTTAATATTTGTAAGCAAGTAATATATTATAGAACATCAGGTTGGTTATTATGAAAATTATCCTTTTTAGTGCTATTTGAATCATATGCTTTAGAAAAACCAAAAACACTCATTGGAGGTTAAACTATTCGCCTCTTTTTTTTATACAAAGTTCCAATTGCATTCTTCTCTAATATAGATGGATTCTTTATCAATCATTAGAAACTTAGTATTTGCAATGATGTTACATGATTAATCTTGTTAGGACAATCATATTATGAAGGTAGTTAGCCAAAAAATAGATATTTGGATGAATGAGTAGGTGCATGGATCATGTTTGAAGAATCTACAAAAGTCATTCATTGGACACTTTTAGTCTTGATTAGACAAGCTTATTGGGTTGACCTTTAACCCCTAAAGGACTATAAGGCCACCACATGGCTTCTATAACTACATTTGTAGAAAATTTGAAATGTGAATCTTACTAAACAAATTTGTGAACAACAAAGAGACCCTAAATTAGAAAACCTCCATTTACTAACTTTGACCATTCATGAAATGTTGTTAGTGAAGAAGGACCTCATGTGGACAAGTTAAACGATTAGGAAGCATTTGTCTCCTTGCAAGCTTGGATTTGGCCATATGAGGCACTTTGTACTTGTTGCTTTCATTGTTCTTGATTGTCTTGATCATGCATTGTTGCAAGGTCAAGAAACTATTGTTCAACTTCTCCACCTCAAGGTCTTGGAACACCTTCATTATTGTAGCAATGAGATCATCTATCATCTTTTGCTCGATTCGATGTTGTAGAAATTGGATACTATTGAAAAACCCCAAGTTGTGGACATTCATGTGTGGATTGTTTGCACGTTGAAACTTCAATGAAATGTCAAAGCCATCTTTTTGCAAATCACTAATCATATTATTTGCTCCCGAGTGCAACCTTCTGTTGTTAAACTACATATACAAAGAGTTGCTGGTCTTGCAAGCCCAATTTGTTGGCTATTTCTCCCAAAAGGCCAACAACACCTTTTCCAACAACATTTTTACAATTTGTTGCTTATTAACCAACTGGATGAACTTCATCTCCATTGTGTCTCTTGGGCAATTTCTACTACTCCGTTTGTGTGGATCTTGGAAGACAAATGGGCCACATGTCAATCTTGCTATGGAAAAGATGATTGAGATGAAGAATATAGTGTGGCTAGGCAACAATAGCGAGAAACATCACTTTCATCATGAACCTCTTACTCTCGGTAGTGCAATGAGGTTCCTCTTCACCATCTGCTAGATAAAATTGCCTCATATTCTTACTCATGTGGAGATGAGTAGCCATTGACTAAATGTTTTGTATTTGTATAAGTGGCATGGCCTTTACAACTTCTAAACCAAGCAAATGCTTCTTCCTTCCAACACGACCATGCTTACGCGCTTGATACATTTGCCACCAAGTTTCTAGCTATGTGAGATTCTTGCCTTCGTTTGAAGATGTTATGAATGGTTGTTAGAGCAACGTTGAATTGCAAGCCAACTTTGTGTGCTGCGCTTAGGAGAAGTTTTGGGGGATTATTGGGGTGCCGCTCTGCAAGTAAGATCTCCCATATAGCTCGGCATTGATTGTTTGTCAAATTGGACTTGTATATGGGTGTGATCCCGCCACCTGCATGTGAGATTGAACCAATTGTATAGACCTATAAGGATTGTATTGGCCAAAGAGTGACCCAACTAGACAAAAAATATACTCTTTGGATGGAGTCTCATTCTTAGATAGGACAAAATAGGACAAAAGCTTTAAAGTAATAATGTCCTCTATGAATCAAGTGGTTTCAACTAAAGGCAAGTGCTATAAAATTAAGGGTGCTTGATATTACCTTACAAAATGGATAGAGATGTTAGACAAAATGGTTGGTTTGCCACATTCATATTTTTGAAAAAAAATTTAAAAAATTTATTTAAAAATAAACATGAGAAATGTATAGAGTAATTGAATTTTTTTGACAAATTATCAATTTTTATCAGTTTTGGAGAGCAATGGAAGTTTTATTTTTTTGACAAATTATCAATTTGTTATGAATTTTTTAGGTGCATTTCCCAATTAGACCATAACAATCTATAGCCTATTCCCAAATTACTATAGAGTGTATCTATAATGGGCACCTGACCACCTAAAGTAGTCTCAAAATTTTCTAACATGGTTATAACATTTTCTATTGTAACATGGCCTTGACATAAAGGAATAAAAGAGTTAGTTCTTGTAATGAATTTACATTAGAAAGGTAGAAGGTCCTAAAGCACTCACTAATAACTCCATCACCATCACCCTAGGTATTGATTTTGGCCACTAACCAACCTAATAAAGTCTTAATCTCATTTATTAGCAAAAATCTACCATGGATTGATGTAAGACTATAATGGGTGGTTTTCTAGATGTTTATATTGGGCAGTTTGCCTATCATGAGCTGGTTTATCTTATACAACAACTTCATATTTTAAACAAGAAGCACAAGTTAAATACAAGATATTGGTGCATTACATGTCATTCATGAAGAAGAAAATGTAAGTATTTTTATATTATTGATATTCCTTCTATGGCAAATGTTCTAGCTCCAACTTCACAATACTCTACATTATCACTAGATGAAGTACTATTGACTATGATAAAAGATGAGCAAATTATATCAAAATTAGTTCATTGAATTTAAGTTTCTATGATGCCCCAATGAAATGCTTTAGCATCCAAAGGTATTTTGGGATTTTATACATATTTACATGAACAACTTAGAAGACTCTATAAATATTTGCAAACTCAACTTTCAATCCTACTATCTTCTAATTTTGATGTTGCAAGTGATATTTATCAAGATATTATTGAAGAAGTCGGGACACAAGCCAAATTTGAAATCATAGCAAATATTCCATCATTACCTTTGGTTGATTCAGATTCTTTACAAGTATTAAGATTAGAATCTATATATGACCTACTTTGTAGTCAACTTTCAAGTTTTAAAGACATTGACTTGACATTTGTACCAACTGTAGCAAAAGGCACTCCATATTTGAAAAAGAGACTCAACTGTTTTCATATTTATTGTATCATCAAAATGAAAAGAAAAATATCAAACCAAACAATTGTACTACGGTTGATTGCAAATTTTTTGCAATAGGATGGAAGTATTATTGTCAAGTAGAAAAATGCCTCGGAAATTCTAATTCCCTTATCCAAGATCAATTTCAATTTGAATCAAAAGAAGAAAGATAAAGACAAAAGATGAGAACATAAAATGTAATAGATATTATATACATATATTAGAATTTGTGTGTATTTTATTTAATATATAGATTTATCATACATGTAAAACTATGATGATTTAGAAAATTTAGTTGTCATATTGATGCTTTTTTCAAAATATTGGTTTTCATCCATATATATTTTTATTTGAACACATGTTTTCTTTTGTACAAGTGCAACATGATTGTACAAAAGAACATTGACAACATTGCTTTGCAATCATTTTATATCCCTATCACTTCACTATACAATTTCATTTCTTTTCACTTCATTCACTATATAGAATTTATAATCAATTTAATTGATTTCTTTTCCTTCAATAATTCTAAAGGATTTCATATTTAATTTTAATTTTAAAATATTAAAATAAATAATAATAAACAAATTTAAACATTTACCATTAAATTGAAATATATAGTTACATTGCATTGATCATTGTTTAGAATACTTAATTTTTTGTATTTTAAAATCATGTTAAATATTTATTTAATTATTTAGAGAATATTAAATTGATTTATAGATTGAATTTAAAACTTTTCTTCTTCTTCAATAAAAAGATTTTTTTGTTATTATCTTTTTTAAAGTTAAGATCAATGTAATTTTTTTAAGTTTGACTTACAAACAACTTGTGTGGTGTTGTACACTTGTCCAAGTGTTTTTTGTAATTTTCCTATGTATTATTTTTTTTAGAATAACTTATCTACAATTAAATTTTAATTTATTGAAACAAATTCAATTGAAAACCTATAACTTTGACACTTAAGAACCAAAAGTGAAAAACAACTTTGGTACATTTCTATTCATTGAAGGTTTTTTAGAAATTTTTATACTCCATTTTCCATGATTTAATTCAATTTCTGGTCATAAAAATTGCTCACAAATTCATTATACATGTAGAAGCAATGATACAACTTTAGAGCAACCTTCATCAAGACACGCTCTCCAATGGTATAAAGAGAATGACCGGCAAGTGCACAATTGGGGATCTCTCAATATTCTATACAAAACAAAATAGAACAAATGTTACCATTGTATATTTATTTTTACTTTTATTCAACTTTTATTTTGTATAGACATCAATGCAAGGATGCAAAGCCTCTACACTCTTGATTAATAATGAATTAAGAGGTGAAACTCTCTTCTTTAAGGTATTGGTGGACAAGTTTTATTTTTAATTGATTTAAAAGTTCAATTTTTCTCTTTTTTTTTTCCTTTTTTCCCTTTCTTTTTCTTCCCCCTCTTTTTTCTTTTTTTTTCCCTCCCACTCCCCTTCTTTTTATCTTTTTATCTTAGAATAGGTACCGAGGGCCCCTCCAATCAAATATCCAAGTGATAAACTAGACCATGCAACTATAGACAAGCATTGCAATACACAACTCAATAGTACCCGGCCATAAGCTATTAGTAAAGAAAAATTAATTCACACCAATCAAAAGCTAGTACACAAATCACATACTCAAAATCAATCTCAATGACATTGATAAACTCACTTGAGCCAATAACATCAACAAACCCAAACAATGGTCGTAATGTACACATCTTTAGTAGTAGATGGAACAACAATGTGAACTTGGGTCTAAGGCTTCAATGTTGCACTCTACACTCCATAGTTAAAACCCAATCTCTCAAAAATCAAGATTGATCCTAAAATTCTGAAATCCCGAAATCAAGAATGTCTGATCCACTTCGATATACAATGGCAATTTGTGAATTTCAATGGACTTGTCCACTCCCTATAGACCAAGTTTCTTTTACTAAAACTAACAATCCAGAAATGCAAAAGATGGATTTGCAATCTAGTAGTGGGCCACATTCACTTATTGCGGGTATTCTGCTTCGGGAGGCAATTTCAAGGTTTAGGAAGTGGGCCACAATCTTTGTGATTGCCATTTTAGTTGGAGGCATATATTTTTATAATCCCATTGTTGCCACCAAGTTTTAAATCATCAATAATGAGGGAGCTAGCAACATTCATGACTTTTGTTCAAATATGATAAAAAATGGCTTGGATTTAGAGTGTAAGTGGTGGCACCTTAGCTGTAAATTTTGCAGAGATTTGGAAGATGGAGTACTACTTCTTGATTGCATGCATCTTTGATGTAAAGATTTAAAATACACTTAATCCCTCATGAGAAAGAAATTTGAAGTTTTTTAGTGGGACATAGGGAGTAAATATCAATATTATCATAATATATACTTGTAGTAAAACAACATTACAATTTTGACATTCTAATTTCAACATTTTCTACAAAATTGTGTGATTTTGTCAATTTCTTTTTCATTGGAAAGGTACAAAAGTCTTCTTTCTTTCATTTCTATAGTGGTGATCATCAAAATTATTCCACACAAAAGAGAAATTATGCTTGTTACAAGAGCTAGACAAGACATAAATTGAGATATAATTAGAACATAAATTGTCAAACATTGCCATATTCTAAATCAATGGAAAAAAAATGGAAAAAAAATATTTTTTTAAAAGTCTACCATACAAACTTGTATTGGTCTCGAGGTTTTTATTCTTGGCGAAATTTTGCCAGACTATCAAAAATTTGACCTCTCTGGCTTCATCCCTCCCAAAACTAGCCTCTGGAGTGAACACCCTGAATAGCCTACTATAGGAATGTGTGAAAAAAAATTTAGAAACTTTGACTAGAGAAAGTCAACAAACTTTAACTCCTAGAATGAGATTTTTGCACTCCACATGGATAAATTTTTCCACATTTGCATCCTGCATCATAATAGTTACATAACTACCAAATTCTAGAAGCAGAAAAGTTTTGCACATGCTATACAGGTTGCTTGAAATTTTTTGGGTAACATAACTTTTGGTCTAGGCTGATTGTAAGAAAATTATATTGCCCCCAAAATTGACTTTGTGCACAGTTACCCAAGATTTCTTGCACACATCGGACAGTCACTGGTCACTTGGTCCTTTAGGGTTAATAATATCAATTTCGTACTCACCACTGATTCGGAATCATAGATGTACTAAGGTCTAGGGTCACTCTGAAAGAACTTGAAAATTAACACCGAAAAAACAAATTTCTCTCATTCAATAAGCTTACACCAAAAACGTTGAAGTAACCTAGCTCTTTCATAACCACCATTGTAGAAGAGAATTATTTTGCAGATAAAATCGCACAGTGGCTGCTGCCAAACTAAATGAAACCAAACCGTAGGTACCCTTCTGTCATAACATGAGGCTCTAAAACAACTCAACTTCACTGTGGCCGAAGATTGTGACGAAAATATAGCCTTTCATAGACAACCCTAAAAGTCTATAGTAAACTTCACTGCTGTCAAAAACATTTAGTGAAATTCTAATCCTTATTTACGCAGAACCTAAATCCAATCCATACGGAACAATTCTAACTGGTGTACATAGATCTCTCCCAGATCATATGGATGCTCTGAAAGCACCAGCCGCAGCTTCCCGCTTAAGCTGCGCTGCTTTTCCTGAGCCCCTAAAGTAACTGTACACTTCCTGGGGACAGCAAGCAACACACCCTGTCACTTTAGTACTCAAACGGAAATTTACCAACCAAATTATCAACAACGTGAAATGTCTTGAAGAGAGTACTATCAAAGCTGTAGCTATCAGCGAAGGGAAACTTATATTTCACTCGGTCATTGGCTTTCCTCGTGGGACTGACTGGAACAAACATAGCATCACATCCAGTGTTTTACTTCTGTACGTATGTACGTATGGAAGGCAGGTGCAGCCATTCCCTCTCGAATGGGTGCAATAGGAGACTAACATCAATGATGACTTTGAAAATATATAAAGAGCTACTCATTCAACACTGAGGCATATGGGCAACGAATTATAGGATTTATTACCTTGAGAACCCAGAGACTCAGCAGTAACTCGAGCACAAACAAGACGCAGCCCACCACATAAAAAATCTGCGAAAAGGACGACCATGGAGTCAAGACTCGGAATAGTATCATACAGTCTAATATAAGTTCCCATCCCAAGAAGTTTTTTACTCGTGTTAAGTACACGGATTTACCCTGTGAATTAAAATTCCAGAAATTGATGTCACTACAACACCTTTTTTGTGGAATTTAGTAAAACACTTTCACTATTTATTCTTGTGTTAAGTATACCGATTTGTAGAAATTGTACATAAGTTGTCTACACTGCTTAATCCTAAAAATAGTGGAAGTACGTCAAGATAAATTAAAAGGTAAAAGAACCAATACTAGAGAGTTGAGGCTGAAGAGCAAAACTCACAGAAACGAGAGTGTTCTCTCCAAATAAACCGATGGTAGGCCAAAGCCCCCTGCATTCACAATCACAATTATGAGCTGAATACAATATACATGGCCCTGTATATCTAGAAGTAAACATCAAAAATCCATAAAATTGAGATCCAATTAAGCACATCTCATAAATACATTGATACATACAAACAATTAAAAAGTCCAAGTAGGATCAACGCTTGCTTAGTCCTAAGCACACTTACGCAAGAGATTTCCCCTTAAAGAAAATCGGGGGAGCAACTGCAGCCAATGCAACGAATCCAATATGGAGCTATTCATTGGCAACACAAACAAGCGCAAATTTTAGCATATTCACGAGGATGCATTAAGTCCAACACAACGCTGACGGATATTGAAAACAAATCAATCTACATAAAACGAAGCCGAGTGTAAGATCCAACTGTTACAATTCATTACTTATATAAGCATTGGCTTTTGGTTCTGCATTTTTGTTTAGAAGACGCTCCAAGAAGCTCATAAAGGACTTCGGCATTTAGGGGTTAAGATATGGATATGGTCCTTACAGAGTAGAAGATAAAGAACCAACCAAACTTCAGGGCACTGTCAGACCTGTTAGAAACACAGTATCGATCAGAGATCAACTATAATTCAGCAGATTTTTAGTGTCGATTGCAGATCTGAACACAGTGGAAACAACAAGCAACTATGTCTAAGGACAGTTTGCAATACAAACAGCACAGGTATCTAGGTCAGTGTCGCACACCTCATTGCACGATAAAGTGGCCTGTACCACAGAAAGTAGGAAAGAGGATAGCCAGCTAACATGAAAATAACACCCAAAGCCCATATTTGGAAGCCTGCCATCACCACAACAAATTAGCCTACAGACTAGACAAACATGTTCAGAGGTTCTAGCATATTAATATATAAGAATCCAATACAAAAATATTAAAACACAAATCAGAAGTTAAGTAACTCACTGCCAGGGCCTGCAATCCAGGCTACTGTTGTGCAGATGAAGTTCCAAAATAGACAAAGCAATATTCCTGGTACGATGCCACACTGGTACATCAATATGCAGTGAAACGGATGCATTTTGCTAGCATTGTCTTGGACTAGGTGCATACATGGTAATCTGTACCCAGAGACCATGCTCACACTCGTTTTTCAATCGTATGATAAGTGATAAGGGCATTAGGTGAAAATGAGATACTGAGGTCATACTACGCTGCAGTAGATCCGTACCTAACCAGCTGTAATAAGCGTAGGTCTGTAGTTGTTGAGTGTGTGCTGGTACGTCGTTTGCAATATCATGACGTAGAATGGGGAAAAATGGAGGCCAGTTATTGTCATCAATAAGAATACCAGCTGAATAATGCCCACCAAAGCCAACAATCAATGTCAACACACTTGATGTAGGGACCCATCCATATTCAACTGTGCGATGAAATAAACCTAGATCCAAGTAAAAATATCCACTAATCGACAATCCAGATTTAGTGACTTATCACAAAAAATCAAGACATTTGTCATTTCAGAGAGCAAATTGACAATATCATTGTAAATGGTGAATTCAAGCGGTACAAACAAAATAACGCCAACCTCTAGCTGCTGCATCCTCTCTGCGTTTTAGGTCCTACGAATCAGCACACCAATTTGATTAGTGAGTGAAATTTTCTACCCATGCAATAAGTCATCCCAAGCCATTTCTTTGCAGCTATATCATCCTATGGGTACTAGAATATTGTATATCTGACTTAGATGTGTACCAATCCATAGATTTAGAAGCATGAAACAACAGTACAAAGTGAACTGCATCCCTACGAAATATAACAGTGTTCATCAAATACCTTCTCTTTCCTCTTAAGCTCATCTTCCTTGGCCTTAAGCTCTTTCTCTTTTCTCTTCAACTCCTGGCAAAATCAAGAAACTGACAGTTAATTAGAATCAAACAAATATTAAGAAGTAGACGAGAAGTACAGAAACCTGAGAGGCAACCGACTGTGAAAGTGTCAGAAAGAGGAACCAAGAACGAAGAAAGGAAGGCAAGAAATGATGAAGTCACAACTTACTGTTGCACTACCAAGAGGAATATCCACTGCTGCATCGTTTGAAAAAACTGGCTCGTGCGGGAGAGGTGATAATGTATTCACCTGCGGTACACTCTGTATCTGACACGAAATTGAATATATAAAGAATTTTTATTTTATTTTGATCCAGCAATGAAAAAAATAATTAAAACCCCTATGCCAAAAGTTTACTGTGATGATGAACAGTGCCCGGAATCAGGATAAGAACCCCCCCAAGGTATATAGACCTGCTTGCGTAATACCGCGCTTTCTTGTACCAAAGCTATGAAATCTTAATAACAAAGTAGGTGAAAATGCCATTTATTCTACGAACAACAATATGGCTGAGGCTTATCACTAATTTCCTTCAAGCAACTAGTGCACAAAGTTCATGATAGAAACAAAAATCAATACCTAATACTTTCATCCATACACAGTATTCAGATGAGAACGCTGCCAGGACTCGCGGATGCCCAAACTAGGTCTAAGCCAAAAAACTGCCTCAAAACCTAGAACCTGAAACTGCAGCAAACCACGTGTTAACTAAAAATTGCCGCCAGACTGGCATACCTTGTCATAGCCATAGGATGATTTTCCTGCCTGAGCTCGCACTACTGGATCCTGCACACAACACCCATAACCTCAATCACCTCTACTTCCACAATGAGTGAAGGCTATTGCCAGTGACAGGGCATGGCCAATACATGTCTTGTCTATGCGCAAAACAATTTAAGTAGGCTGGGATCCGGGCAAGCATCGACATTCAGCTCTTGGACAAAAATGAGATAACTATTTTCCACAAGAAAATTTCCAGCTCACTCTTATTCTCCAGGATGCAGATGTTTACAAATATACGTTCGCAAACACATTTTCCAAAACGCCAAACCCCGAGAAGCTTCAGAGCTTCGAGACCTAGATACTAATGTCTACCAGCAGGTTAACCTAAGGACTCGGAGAAATTAAAAAATCACGGTCGAATTTCCCTCGCCTCCAGCTTCAGCAAGATCTAAAGAGCATAAGCGTCCAAGATGCATAGAAATCCAGTCCTAGCGCAACATTTCGAAGCAGTAGCAAGCATTAAAACAAGAACGAACGCAATGAAGATCCGATATCCAAGCTGCAATTTACTTACAGAAAACGGATTCACATCGTCTTCGTCGAACGGATTGCTGTCATACCGTCCCGCCATCTCCAATCAGTGCAAATTTTTAACGCGAACTCCTCCTCCACAATCACTTTTTCCGGAAACAACTTCGTTCTGCCTCAGTAAACCTGATTATACAAAAGAAAGATAGAAGCTACTTCAATAACACGCACGCACAAAATCTCCTCCGATCTGGTAAAATCACCAAGAACAAGGGTTGGTATCCCGATTTCGAACAGAACTGATGCTGTAAGGCTCCAAACACAGCAAGAAAAAGCTCAATCGATACCTTACAAACGAGACAACAGTCAGTACAAAACGAAATGACGACCACAAGCGAAACGCCGCCACGCGCACACGCCGCGCAGCCTCGCAGAATCCTTCGAGGAGCCCTTGCAACTCCGAGCACCACACCACCGAGGCAGTAAGGAAACACCGTTCATCCATCACCACTAATCTCAACATGTTTTCATCCAAGTTCAACCCGGGTCTCAGTATTTCCATTCATCCTTTCTTGTTCTGTTGAATATTTCATCGATTCGTAGGTGCCAAGAAAGATCTAGCTTCCGCGTCTAGTCGATCTTTTGAATCTACCGGTAATGCCCTGTGACGTGCACCATACGCTCAGGTATCGAGGTAGGAGTATCGGTATCAATACAATCCAAAATCCAGAACTGCAGGAGTGCAATATCCGGGTATCAAAACAAAGCGGACATAACCTGGTCATAAACATCAATCAAATCCATCTATGCGGGTATTTGCAAAAGGAAGTCCATAAAATTTTGTGGGAAGAACAGCAACAAGTTGAATTCTGTTTTGGTGTCACTTGAACGTGTTTTGTTGTAGAAGTTTGACTAGTAAGCTCATTGTGGGATAAATTATATTAGTGGTCTAAATTCAAATTCTGAAATGTATACCACTAATAAAATTTAACACATTATAGGCTTGCTCCCATTTGGTTTGGAATGGAGTAGTTTATCTTATTCCCCTACTCTTTCCAATAATTTGTCCATACTTCTCTAGATCCCAATTGATATATTTTTGTTTCTTTTTGCACTTTAATGAATGGTTATTTTTCATTGAATGGATGGTTACTTTTTACTAGGAAAAAAACCCAAAAAAACCCCATTGAGATATGTGTTAAGCATTTTAGCATTTTAGAATGTTTCCAATCATAATTATCCAATAAGTATAGGGCAATGCCCAAGAAAGGGGAATTTCATGAAAAAAAGCATTTGACAAGGAGGGGGTAAAGCTTGACAATGAAGCGTGCTTTTTTACAAAATCCTTGATGAACATTATTGCTTGGCATAAACCACGGGGGGAAATCCTTTGTCGGATGAACATTATATAATGATTGGATGAAAAGCCATAATGCACGATTATTGAGGCAAAATTGCATAATCAAGCAAGAATCCATAATTATTGCACAAAATCCACCAAAAAATGAATAGATAATTTTCCACTAGTGGTTTATGTCATGAAATGTCACATTTTCTTTTAGTCTATAGTTCTTTCAAATCAAAAATGGTGTATATTAGGCATCCAAAGTGAAGTATTAAATTTTGGAGTTTTACTTTCATTGTTTTTTTTTAAATTAGAAAATCTAACAACCTTCTAAAGAATCTAATTCTTACAAAGATCCAATGGTTTGTTAAAAAATCACATTTTTGTTGAGGTTTTTGTTCTAGTTTGACTTCAAATTTGTGCAACTGGACCGAAGCATTGTGTGCTTTGAAAATTTACAAACTTCATAGTATCATGAGTCTGTACTAAAATCTAAAGTCTTTAGATCTTTTGCAAAGTAGAATTTGAATTATGGGGCTCAAAAGCTTGACAATGCTATATCGTTTAAAGCTCAACTAACCTTGGAAAAAAAATAGTATTGGTCTTTGCTTGGTCATATTTTACACATACATTAATTTTTTATCCCAATTTTTGTAGGCAAGCCCTTTGTACTATTAAAAAAAAATTCAATGGTTACAAATTCTAAAAAGTGGATAAATTTTGATTTGTATTCCTATTTTTAGAAATTTCAGGAGCATTTCCTAATTTCTCACCCTAGGAACTTTATAGATTAATAATAAAGTGCATTTGAATTCTTATTCACCTTGTATATTTTGAAGAATGAAAAGGCATAATTGCTTGCAAAATCATCACATTGGCTTGTCTTCTTTAACTAAATTGAATTTTAAGTCCCACATTGCAAGAAAAAGGGATCAAACACAAATTAGCACTTGCTAAATTGCTATTGATTGAAATTATATAAAAGTCTTAAAAACTACAATGGTAGACTTTTTTAATTTCTTTTTATGGTTTTACGAGTCTTTCATACATAGAGTGGTCCCCTTGTTGTTTGCTTAAAAAATGTAGCATTGTCTTTGATTTAAAAGTTGATACTCAAATCACAAGTTTATTCCTTGGGTTCAATTCTTGCTTAATCTCTAATGGCAACCTACTCAAGAGACCATTTTTGGGTTGTTGACCCTCTTTTTTGAGCTTTCCATTCTCAAACTTTGAGGGTTTTTTAAATAAAAATATTTCTAAAAATCAGCTATATAAATCCAATGGTGGTAGTTTCATCAAATTCAAATATAAACTTGGCTTTGTTAAAATTTTTGAAGTGAAGTGGTGTAGTGTAATTATGTAAGCTCATTTTGGGGGATTTGGTTTGGGCATGATTAGCCAACCAATGTGATTCTTGTCTACCTCAAAAAGTTCAAATCCACCTTGGTAAGGATTGATCCAATAGAGAAAATTGCCCCTAGAGTGGGCCATTTGACTTTCTGTGATTGTACAAATCCAAGAGGAAAAGAAAGTTGTTTTGTTTTGTTTTAGTCCCCAATCCTCAGTAGCACAATTTTTTATCATGTGGGACAAATAAAATTATTATTATTATTATTATTATTATTATTATTATTATTATTATTGTTTTGATTTTTTTTTAATTCTTATAAATGCACATTATCATGCAATTAAATGGTCCTGTACAAGGCCTTGATTTCTTCTAATGCAAGGAGTTCAAGGAGAAGACAAGTATTCCATTCTTTTTTTTACAAACATTACGCACATTACAATGACTACCTTGCATTGTAAATTCCACTATAAATTGAAAAATGCTTGGAATGTTGTGAAATTTTACATGTACATTTTCAACTCTCTTATCTTTCACTGAGTACAAGAAGGACATCATTTCAAAATATTCTCACAAAGATATGCTCCTTCAAAGTGTGCTACCTTGTATTTCCATTGACCTAATAAAACTTCAAACTTATATATCTCCTAAACCTTGCAATCATATAATCTAATTTTTTTGAGATATTGACTCTCAATCAAGGTTGTCACACAAGTAGGGTTAGGGTCACATTGGAAGGGTTAGGATCACTGGATGGGACAAATGGATGGGTAGCATCTCTACTAGACAGGCGAATTGGATGAACATACAAACAATCCGTTCGTCCAATGTGACAACTATGGCTTTTAATGTAAAATTTAGGATCCTTTTGTTATATTTTATTTTATTTCAACAAAAAAATTGAGAAAAACAATTATGAAAGTCTCAAGTTCTTGGCAGTTAAGTCCCATTTTGAAAATACACCCTTTCTGGGCCATTAGAGACTAAAAATCAAAATCACTCTCCAATACTAGAAAAAACCATATGATTACTCAACTCAATTCACATGAGACAAGTAACTAACACATTATTATTTGTCAACTAATACCTTATCTAGACTAATGACTATAAGTAACCATATCTTATCCAAGTTAGGGTTAAAAAATTGTCTTTTGCTATAATGGCCTATTACTATAAAAGAAAACAAAACCAAAGGTTTGGAGCACTATCTTGGGGTCATGATTTTAAGCTTTGCATACCAAATTAGTGTCCATGTAGACATTCAATTACATGCTCATTTGAATCATTTTAGTAGCTTTGTGTTTCAAGAAAGTAGATACTTCTATATCAGATGTAAGGTAATTCAATCTATTTTTTTTTCTTTAAGAAATTTGCCTTCTTCTATTATCAAGAGTTATAATTGATCAACTTGTGTTATTAGAAAAAGAATGGGGCTTAAAGAATGCCACCAAATTTGAACTAGCAAAGCAAATTAAAAAAAACCATTTTTATGATTGTACTTTTTGCACTACTAATTTAGAGTTTGGCAGAACTCTTCAGGCCCCATCTTTTTTCTAATGTAATTAGCTTTTTGGAAAAAACTTAATGGGAAAAAAATTATCTTATGAATTATTGTTTTTGAACTTTTAAAGAATATTTGAAGTGAAAGGTAGTAGCTACTTATTAATGTCTTTAGACATGTAGCAAAGTCATTCTTCAAAATTAAAAATCCAATGGATGGAAATTCATCAATAATTATCTCGAGAGGTCAATGGAATTGACTGGAATTCCATCATGAAGACTAAAAAGGTTGCTTTAGGATACAAAAATAAAGGGGCAAGAATGGATACAAGGTTGGAATTGGGATGTTCTACCTAGTATGGACAACAATTTCATTAATGAATAAATACTTGATATAGAATACTAGGATATTTGGTATTAATAATATTTGACTAGGAATTGTTAAAGCCTTCAAAGAAAGGCTAGGTTGAAAGTACTATTTATAAAAGTTTGTAGATGTCTTATGTTCACATACAATTAAGGAAGAACAACCCACTAAGGCTAATAAATCACCTACGACAAATACTTAGGGAATAGGGAATGACCCAATTATCAAAGGTTTTTCAATAAATGAGAGTTAGGTGACAATAATAGTGTGATTAGTGACCTAAATAGGAACTTCCAACTTTTCACTGTAAATTCACTATTGGAAGTGATTTTTATAGGCTTCTACATTGTGAAACACTATGATTGAACATTATTGTAGATGAGTGAGAGGATCAATTGATCATTATAGATACACTTTTAGTTGGATTTGAGGTAGTCTAAAGACTCTTTTGAACCATGATGGGCAACACACTTCAAAAATTTACAACAAATTCATACTTTGTTGACAAAATATACTTTCAATTGCTCTTGTTCTTTGTCACACTTATCTTTATGTGGGATTTAAAAAAAATTCAGCAATGACATGATGGCAAACCCCCCATTTCTGACCGCAATGGGCTGTTTTACCTTAATGCACCTTGGTGCAAAATTTGCAACATCAACTAAATTGCTTGCAGCAACTCCTTCTTTGCACTCCTAACCATAAATGAAATAGTGAGTTTATAAATCATGACTTCATGACATAGGGCATAATTATACTACAAGTAGATATCTGAGTCTTTCATTGGGCGACTCTTGTTGCTAGTGTCTGATTATGTGCACAACTTTGAGTTCAGATGTTGAGTTCTCCACCTTAGAGAAACATGCATGAATGTCCTAATGCTACGAAAACTATAAGTTTTCATCAGCAACACATACTATCCGACATTCCATTACTCGTTCCGGTCCAACAGAAATTTGAGAAACACATTCAACCAACTCAAAAAAGAACCTTAATCAATCTCAGATGGCTTTCACATGACGCTCAAGTCTAAAGCTCGTGAAACTTCAAATCATTTGAAGTTCCTGTGAAATTCATCTGAATATCAAATTCTTGTGCTGTATTGAATTCATGCACGAAGTTTCAATTCTATTAAAGTTGCATCAATGGACCTTAACACACTCATAAGTAATGTCATACGCAAGTCATATGACAATGACAAGCGTTCTTATTTGAGATGGCGGGTACTCAATGAAAGCAGCTCGATCGACGTCACTGATCGACGCACATTCATACGACAATACCACGGTTGCTTAATTAGCAACAGCAGCAATGCAATCGCATGTCCAGCCCATGCAGATGGCAAGACTATCTGCATGACTCTTCACTGCGCTAGTGAATCTGAACATCTAGTGCACAACTGCACATCGAATTCAAGATAAAGAGCAGCGGTGAAAATGTGATGAATGATGAATCAAGCCTCGCTTTCATTTCCAATAACGGAGACTAGTTACACGCTGATGACCAGCACACATGATCAGCACGTCCTATTCTCGGTGCAGATCTGATGAATAAAGAATCTGAAAAAATCAATCGATCCTAAAGCCACTCACGTCCGCCTGGCGCTCAGCAATCTCACAACAACTCCAGCTCGTACTTCTTCTTCGCGACCAACGTGTTTCCGCTGTAAACCTCATACTGCTTCCCACCCTTGCAAGGTCGAATAACGAGTCGAAGCTCAATGCAATAGACAGGATCCCCGCATGTCGTCTTCTTACCAGTTGGCACCGCAACCTTCTTCGCCAGCCACAGGGTGACAGTCGCCGACAGATACACCTTCGTGGATCCCCGCTTGATAATGAAATCCACGGAGAATGACTCCACTTTGGTAACGCGGATCTGCTGAGTTAGAGCCTTCGCCTTCCCCTTGGGCGGCAGCTGGTAAGGACCGGCTTGCTTGAGAACCTTGTCGACGTAGCGGACGATAATGGTGGCGTCGATGCCGTGGTCGCAGCTCACCTTCAACGGCCTGACCTCCAGGAACGGGAACGTACATGGCGGACACCGAGGAGGGGGTGGCGTCGACGGCGTTGGAGGTGTCGGAGGTGGTGACGAGGGAGGTGGAGGAGGTGGGGACGCGATCAATGGCGGCGGCGGAAGAAACCCCGACGGTTCTACTGTGACGAGTGAGGCCAGCAGAAGAACAACCACGAGACACAAAGCCTTCGCCATCGCTAATTCAACTCTGCAATTCCAAAAACACAGAGAAGAGAGCGTCGCCTGAAACTGCTTTGAAACTTCAGAACTACCGCATACATATTTATATTTTTATATTTAACTGGATAAAGCAAGCCAGCGCGTGAAGAGGAGCAAGTGGACTACTTCGTTTAGACATGGCGCAATTTGCCACCTGGTCGATGGATTAAAAATAGAACTACGCTTACTGCGATTGACGAGGATCAACACATCTGTCCAAAAATAATGAAAATAGGCTGACTATATACGTACAACCTCACGTCATGGGCGGTAGCCTCAGAGAGTGAATGCATGCAATTGTAAAAAGATTGAAGAGAGTTGCTGCAAGAGGAAGACCCAGATATACAACTTACATTTACTTGTCCGATTGTTCCATGATAGACACATATACACATGATGGGTTGCATGTGAAAACATAATCGGTTTCCAAAAATGGATCCTGCGCGGAGCAAGGAGCCAGTGAAATCGAAGGTTTGTAACCGTATCCCTTCCTTGTGTTGATAAGCCTAGAATTTACTGTAGAACTCTACCAAGTGAAGTTGGGATCAGTTAGGCAACATTATCAACAACTAAGTTTGTGTGGCCTTGTACTGTAGACTAATATACGAGTCTCTGATCATTGTCTGTTTTTGCCAATCCCATCCTCACTTTTTTCATCTGGAAGTTCAGAGGTTGGTGGTCACTCAGTTAATGCTCATTCTCAAAACAGCAGGGCAGAATTCCGTTTCTGGAGAAGGTCAGAACTGGAGTTTGAACGGGCAAATCTTCACTGTACTCGGGCATTCCGCTTTCTTCATCCGTTAATTTAACCCCTAAACGCACAAGGGCACCAAATTATGGTGTCAACAATTCTTTGAAGTCAAATAAAACCTAGCCAGAGTTGATATTTTTAGTAATTTGAATTTTTATTAAATTCTTCTTCAAGTCTATTTTTAGCATCAAAAATTTGATTTTGAAAAGGACTGATTATGATTTTTCTATGGTAGAAAGGTGTCGACTGCAATCTTGATTGTCCTTAGTGTTGCCAGAGTTCTTGAAAATGAGCCTCAAATACACTAAATCTTGGAGAAAATTTCACATTAGAAATTCATTTAAAAAAAACATTGTAGAAGAGATTTTGAGAAGTTGTAAATTGATTGAAGTTATGCATGTTACGTGTTTTAACCTCATTTTTCTTGATGACCAAATTTTTAGATTTGACATGTGACTCACAGAGGATTGAAAGACTTTCAATCATTTTGACAATTTTGACATCCTCATGATCAAACATTATAATCATTCAATCCATAAGTGGTATTGTTGTATTTTCTTTTCCTATGAGATCTCTAACATATCTAGTTTGAATTTGTATCGTTACAATTAATAAAAATTGATACAATTTATCAAAATGTTGACTTTTTGTTCAATTTAAAGCAAATTTCTAGAATCTCAAAAAAGGTCTTAAACATTCAGGGATTAACTGTTTATTCAAACCACTTTTTATCATTTCTTCTAGTTTAGAATTTCTTTACAACAATCCGTGTTGCTAAGGTAAACCACCTATTCCCGACTAGAGCCCTGTGTCCACTCTATAAGGTGTAGTTATTTCCAATCAAAGCTTGAAATGTGTTTATTTATCCTTTTCAAAGTTTTGACTAATAATTTCAAGACACATTATTTAAAGTAGTGAGCAAGAAAGGGTGATTGCAAGAAAGACTTGTACATTTTTACATCACATTTAGAGTGATAAAGTTGTTTTCTAATAAAACTTTTGAAGGTAAAATTCAATGAACTTGAAATTTTTGTTGAAGATGTCTAATTTGATTGTAATTATATCACTTATTTTTTAGAAATTAAAAAAAATTACTTTATATTTAAAGTCAATTTTGCTAATTTGTTAGACTTTGAGGTTTAGGATTTTTTAATACTATGGAGTACCCAAAATTAATGATTTATTGATTTAGAATTGAAATTTTTGTGGTTTATTCCTATGGTAGGGGGACATGTGACTACCTAAGGGAATTTAAAAATATATTATTTTATGATCTCTATATTCTTACAAATAGGGTTCTTATGCACACACTTGTGAATATTGAAGATAGTTTTGACTTCATTTTTTTGATGTAATTTGATCATCATTAAGTCCTCATAAATTGGCAATTCTTACAATTTTTTTTTTTCATGATTTTCTATTTATTATTAATTTATACCTTACTCTATTTATTTTCTGTGACAATCCATCTTTTTTGTTCAAACAATACTATTTTAGTACTTACAAGTACTCAAGGTACTCAAAATGGTACTTTTATTCTTTTAGCTGTCGATTTTTTTGATCAATCGTTGAAATTGTTCTATTTCATAATACTTGTAGTATTAAGTGCAGAAATTGCAATTTTGACAAAACGCTACAAAAAATGAGAGATCTTTCTTGCAATCACCTGAAAGTAAAAAGTAATGAGCAAGAAAGTAGTTCTTGAATGATCAAAATTGGAAGAGTTTAAACATTGACTATGAGTTTGGAGCATTTTTTTTTATCTTTGCACATAGGAAAATATTTGCTTTGCCTTGTACTACTCTAGAACATCTCCAAAATTGCTTAAAAGGTCAACTATGGGTGGTTCTACCTTAAGCACATTCTCAGCAGGTACTGTAGGCCGGTTTGGTTTCGAAGCATCGCATCGATCTCATCCCCATCTACTTAACTGTCCCTTTCGAGCTGGCACATGAAGGCCGGTTCGCATTCTATTGAAGAAGAAACATCACATGCACAGCAAGGAGATTGCATCAGTATCTGGATCCATAATTTCTCCTACTCCGCACTTGCCTGCAGTGAAATCACAATTGTAAACGATTCTTTCAATTTCCCGGAAGTGGGACTTCGATCGATCAAGCACCTCCCTTGATGACGTACTGCACATCCTGGAAGAAGTCCTAGAGAAGACTGAAGAATAGTAAGCGCTTTGGCGGAAACAAAACACGCGGGAGCAACATTCAATGGAATTCGCTGACATTGAGAGAACTCCGTTCGAAATCAATGACTTATCGATATTAATACTGCCAGCCAGTACTTGTGACTCATCATACTAGCTTATATTTTGATGAGTCGACGAAAAGGGCGGAGCCCAAAATTAGCATTTGCTCAATACGGGTCGAGAAGTTACAAAGAGGAATTACAAACCAGGATTCATGGAGAAGGGCTGAACAATACTGTACTTCGGGACTGCCTGGCGATGGCTGCGGTACGTGCCGCGGTACTTGGATGCTTGCATCAGCATTATGGTTCAATGTCTTTCTGAGTCTTACCAACTACATTGTTTCCCATCTTGAACCAGTTTTTCAAGCACCGGGTTTGGTTCTTTTCAATGATCGGGAAACTCGGCAGTTAGTTCAAATTTAGCCGGTGGAATTGGGTAAAAATCCGGTTGCATTTAGAAAACAACGACGAAAATCCGGTGAAAAAATGTGAAAATTTTCTGTTCAGAGTAAAATGGACGAACAGGTTCTCCCCGAACATTGACTTGCATTGTTAAAGCACGCCACGCCTCCTAAGTACTTCGTAGTACAAACACCGCAAAATTGCCAAACTTGTTTAGGGAAAAGAACCGCAAAAATATAGATGGAGTTTATGTATAATAGGAAATTTAATAGATCAAAGTTTTGAAGTAACTGATGGGTATACATAATGGACAATAATTTTTCTTTTTTTTAAATCATGGAAAATGCACAATAATTTTGAACTTGCCTACATTTCAAGCATCATCATAATTTTTTTCCGATTACACTAAGGTAGGTACCCCAAAACCTCTTTTTTTTGCTAGATTTGGATACTGTATGCAAAAGTTACGAAGGAGCAAAGTTTGGTTTAGTAGATGTTCTAAAACCAAATTTGGAGATGTACACAGAGTGATGATTGCGGTCTTTAGGCAGGGTGAAATTTTGGGTGTACCCACCTTGGTACCTCCGTCCAAAATTAGGGTCAGGAGCCATGCCCTGCAAGGAAAACAGTGCCAAACGTGATCCAAATAAGACTCCGAAGACTCCGTAGGTCTGTTTTTGCCGCCTCTCCCAAGTCCCACATGTCAAGATTCATGTATGTGGCCAACAAGCTATCTGGCTATGGATATTCTTGTCCAACAGCTCTGTCAGTTGCACATTCAATACAGATCCTAGAATAGCTCCCGCAGACTGCTCGTGCGACTCTCCAACTCTCAATGTCCATGTGGATAAATATGTATTCATTATTATATATTTTTGGACAGATGGGTTGATCCTCGTTAACTGTAGTTCCATTTTAAACCTGAAATTCGAAGTCGACCAGGTGGCAATCTGCGGCACGTCTAAACGAAGTAGTCCACTTGCTCTTCACGCGCTTGCGCTTACCCCGCTATTACCCCGTTAATATTTAATTTGCGCTTGCAATGACTGGATTTCGGATATGCAGATTGCTTGGCGAATTCGCCACGAATTGTTGAGCCTTTCTGGAAATGGCATATTCGTGGCGTTGACTCCAAAATGAATTTAACTTTGTATGCGAAGTGCCGCAGCTTCGGAGTTTCAGGGGACGCTCATTTCTGTATTTTTGGAATTGCAGAGTTTGAGTAGCGATGGCGAAGGCTGTGTGTCTCGTGGTTGCTCTTCTGCTGGGCTCACTCGAGAATTTTCATTTGCACTGGAATGACTGGATTTCGGGTGACTGTGAATGTCATTGCAGTGACATTCGTAACGCGGATCCCACCAGCGTCACCGGTCTGTACAAATGAAGAAAACAGGGGTATCATTATTACCTGTGCTGCCAAGTGATACAATGCAACTATAATTGTGGAATCCCTAGGAATAGACATAGAAGGCCACAGCAAGAAACTCTGCGGTATATGAAAATGGAGATAGAAAAAATTAAAGAGCTTACCTACTGCCTTGACCACCGACTTTGGAGCAAGACCATTGCAAGAAGCTTACCAGCTTTCTCTGATCTGTTCACATGCAAACGAAACGGTTATTTCTCCAGGTGCACACTGATGTAATCATTGGTTCAGGACCATAGGGGACGAGGCTTAAGTAGTATAGAAACGAGCTACATTACAGTGAATGTGAGGAAGTTCGAGCAGGATCCTTCTAGAAAAGAAAAGCCAGTGCAACAGGGACAGAACCTCACGAAGTACTTAGAGCTAATCTATCAACGATGTGAATAACCAAAGCAAACTATTCAAGAGCAAGGTTTCATCACCGAAATTATGTCGAAAAAGTGTCAATACAATTCAATTCTGAAGAGGAAATTTGAATCATGTTGGATTAGGTGAATCATGCAAAACACATACGGAGTATCACATTTGAATTTGAGTCGGTATTCTAGCGTAACCGGCGCAAAACGTTCAAATTTTATTCACAATGCAAGTACTCAACAGAATCCAAAGTACCGGCATGTACTCAGCTAACATGTTCAAGGTTTTTTTACAATGCACGTACTCAGCTTTAACAATGCAGGTACTCAACATAACAGAATTCAAGTACTGGCATGTTCCGCAGTCACGCCAGGCAGTACCGAGGTGCAGCACTGTTGAGATACTCTCCATGAATCGTTGACGCAGAAGGGACTTCCGAAGTGCCTTTCTCCGAACAACAAGCAACAAAAATGTCTCCAGTCCGATCCGAGGAAGAATAGAATAAGCGCGCATCCTCGACAGCGAATGGTACACTAATATTGTCAGACACTAGTGCAGCTCGACCTTAGCAACTCTCCATCAATTGAGGATGCCGCTGAGAAGCGGCTTCTTCCAAGAGTGGACTCACATACATATATACACACCGCTCGCTCACATTTCGAGACGGACCAGATGGAGAGTCGCCTCGATCTTTAGCCACAGGTTTCATGTAGAGTTGTGCTCCCGCGTCGTATCCGATCAACATCGCTTCAGATCAGACGTCAGATTAGGTTCATTTTCATTGTGGTGTGATTCACCATGGCGCAGGATGAACGGATTTTCGTCGCTTTGTTGCTGGTGACTTCGCTTTGCATTTGCAGGGTGGACGCGTTGCAAGAAACGTCGGTTATAGGGCCAATACTTTCTCCACCTCCACCGCCGTTTTCTTCCCCGCCGCCACCGCCAGCGCCACTCTCTTCCCCTCCACCACCACCAGCGCCGCTTTCCTCCCCTCCACCACCGCCTACACCGCTTTCTTCCCCTCCACCGCCTCCATCGTCTCCTCCTCCGCCACCTTCCACTAAACCGCCTCCTCCTCGGTGTCCGCCATGTCCGTTCCCGTTCCTGGAGGTCAGGCCGTTGAAGGTAAGTTGCGACCACGGCATCGACGCCACCATTATCGTCCGCTACGTCGACAAGGTTCTCAAGCAAGCCGGTCCTTACCAGCTGCCGGCCAAGGGGAAGGAGAAGGCTCTAACTCAGCAGATCCGCGTTACTAAAGTGGAGCCATTCTGCGTGGATTTCATTATCAAGCGGGGATACAAGAAGGTGTATCTGTCGGCGACTGTCAACCTGTGGCTCGCGGAGAAGGTTGCGGTGCCAACTGGTAAGAAGACGACATGCGGGGATCCTGTCTATTGCATTGAGCTTCGACTCGTTATTCGACCTTGCAAGGGTGGGAAGCAGTATGAGGTTTACAGCGGAAACACGTTGGTCGCGAAGAAGAAGTACGAGCTGTAGTGAATATGTCCATTGCTGTCTTCGCAGGATTGCGTGGCTGTTGATTGATTCATGTAACTCATATTCTTTAGATCTGCTACGTACGATCTCGCTGCAGATCCCGACTGTTATTTAATTTTCTCAAGAATGAAATTGAGGTCCTATTCATGTTTCTCAGTATTTTACTCATTGTGCGTGTTTTGTAAGAACTTCAGAGTTAAGTAATGTTCAGATGATCAGGTTTTTTGAACACGGGAAAATACTGCATTGATATGCAATTAATTTGTAGCGGAGTGAGAAGCTCCAACGTGGAGTCTGTTTACATTCCTCATCTCCCGCTTGTGTGGTTGCAGCTTTTACATATTATACAGCAAATCTGCTGAAAAGTTTTCAGGTTTTTCTAGTCTTCAGTTGATAATGTTTATTCACGATTGCGAGAGACATGTCATAGGTCTGCAGAAGATCAAAATTTGCGATACAAAGAAGAACATGGTGCTTGAGGTACTTTAAGAAGTTATCAATTGATCCTGAGGTGATTTGTTTTTTGAGGTACTCTGTCCTGGTTTGTAATTCCTCTTTGTAACTTTTCGACCCGTATTGAACAAATGCTAATTTTGGGCTCCGCCCTTTTCGTCGACCCATCAAAATATAAGCTAGTATGATAAGTCACAAGTACTGGCTGGCAGTATTAATATCCATAAGTCATTGACTTCGAACGGAGTTCTCTCAATGTCAGCGAATTCCATTGAATGTTGCTCCCGCTTATTTTGTTTCCGCCAAAGAGCTTACTATTCTTCAGTCTTCTTTAGAAGTTCTTCCAGGATGTGCAGTACGTCATCAAGGGAGGTGCTTGATCGATCGAAGTCCCACTTCCGGGAAATTGAAAGAATCGTTTACAATCGTGATTTCACTGCAGGCAAGTGCGGAGTAGGAGAAATTATGGATCCAGATACTGATGCAATCTCCTTGCTGTGCATGTGATGTTTCCTCTTCAATAGAATGTGAACCGGCCTTCATGTCATGTGCAGCTCGAAAGGGACAGTTAAGTAGATGGGGATGAGATCGATGCGATGCTTCGAATCATGTGCTTAGCAACACGGATGACTGTCAGGAAATTCCGAACCGAAAGAAATGATAAAGAGTGGTGTGGATGAACAGTCAAATAACGGATGAAGAAAGCGGAATGCCCGAGTACAGTGAAGATTTTTCTACGGTGATGCAAACGGTTTGCCTTGCAGCTCTCAAGATTGTTATGATTCACATCAACTCGTTCCAATTGCACAATTTCTTGGAAATTGAATTCCACAAAGGGCTCAGTGACCAGCTTTTGTTCCTGCCAATGAAATTGGTTTTTGATGCTAACAAAACCCAATTCAGAAACCTACTGCATCTCTTATAAGACTCCAAACTCGATGTACAACTAAATTTCAAATGCAATGAACCCAATAATCGCAATAAAACTATGAAACAATAAAAACAAACAAATTTAAGCACAGAGACAATAAAGCCTCTTCTAGATTAGCTGCTTGTTGAAGCTTCATTCCTTCAAAACAACCTGCTTCATTCGTGTTTGATCCAAGGCGTGATTTTGCTTCAGTCCTTTTTGTTCTAAAGTTTCACTATTGATCAAGGCAAGGCTCGGGGTTTATCAAATGTCCGCCCATTTCAAGCTGATTTGGTCATGCAATTTGAAATTCCGACTGTGATGAATAGGAATGTGGAAAATCGAAGAATGGCAAAGTGCCAAATTGAGAAAGAAACAAACCAATTGCACGGCAGAATTTACTGACCCCCCTTGCCATGGTGCTACTGCTAAACAAATATGCATCACGAGTATTTCCGTTGTCGACAGTGGTTATCAAACTCCAGTTCTGACCTTCTCCAGAAACGGAATTCTGCCCTGCTGTTTTGAGAATGAGCATTAACTGAGTGACCACCAACCTCTGAACTTCCAGAGGAAAAAAGTGAGGATGGGATTGGCAAAAACAGACAATGATCACAGACTGGTAGTTTAGTCTACAGTACAAGGCCACACAAACTTAGCTGTTGATAATGTTGCGCAACTGATCCCAACTTCACTTGGTAGTAAGAGTTCTGCAATAAATTCTAGGCTTATCAACACAAGGAAAGGATACGGTTACAAACCTTCGATTTCACTGGCTCCTTGCTCCGCGCAGGATCCATTTTTGGAAACCGATTATGTTTTCACATGCAACCCATCATGTGTATATGTGTCTATCATGGAACAATCGGACAAGTAAATGTAAGTTGTATATCTGGGTCTTCCTCTTGCAGCAACTCTCTTCAATCTTTTTACAATTGCATGCATTCACTCTCTGAGGCTACCGCCCATGACGTGAGGTTGTACGTATATAGTCAGACTCTTTTCATTATTTTTGGACAAATGCGTTGATCCTCGTCAATCGCAGTAAGCGTAGTTCTATTTTTAATCCATCGACCAGGTGGCAAATTGCGCCATGTCTAAACGAAGTAGTCCACTTGCTCCTCTTCACGCGCTGGCTTGCTTTATCCAGTTGAATATAGAATGTGCGCTCCGAATATTAAAAGTGCACTGGAATGTGACTTGATTTCGGATTTCGGATTGCAGATTT
This sequence comes from Pseudoscleropodium purum, assembly GCA_963969395.1. Classification (NCBI taxonomy): domain Eukaryota; kingdom Viridiplantae; phylum Streptophyta; class Bryopsida; order Hypnales; family Brachytheciaceae; genus Pseudoscleropodium; species Pseudoscleropodium purum. The sequence goes on from OZ017801.1 coordinate 7,610,702, forward strand.
CATGGCGAATTGATAGCGAATTCGCCATGGGTTTTTGAAACTTGATGGAAGTGGCATATTCGTGGCGTTGACTCGAAAATACAAATATGTATGCGGTAGTTCTGAAGTTTCAAAGCAGTTTCAGGCGACGCTCTCTTCTCTGTGTTTTTGGAATTGCAGAGTTGAATTAGCGATGGCGAAGGCTTTGTGTCTCGTGGTTGTTCTTCTGCTGGCCTCACTCGTCACAGTAGAACCGTCGGGGTTTCTTCCGCCGCCGCCATTGATCGCGTCCCCACCTCCTCCACCTCCCTCGTCACCACCTCCGACACCTCCAACGCCGTCGACGCCACCCCCTCCTCGGTGTCCGCCATGTTCGTTCCCGTTCCTGCAGGTCAGGCCGTTGAAGGTGAGCTGCGACCACGGCATCGACGCCACCATTATCGTCCGCTACGTCGACAAGGTTCTCAAGCAAGTCGGTCCGTACCAGCTGCCGCCCAAGGGGAAGGAGAAGGCTCTAACTCAGCAGATCCGCGTTACCAAAGTGGAGTCATTCTCCGTGGATTTCATTATCAAGCGGGGATCCACGAAGGTGTATCTGTCGGCGACTGTCACCCTGTGGCTGGCGAAGAAGGTTGCGGTGCCAACTGGTAAGAAGACGAGATGCGGGGATCCTGTCTATTGCATTGAGCTTCGACTCGTTATTCGACCTTGCAAGGGTGGGAAGCAGTATGAGGTTTACAGCGGAAACACGTTGGTCGCGAAGAAGAAGTACGAGCTGGAGGTGTTACAGTGAGACTGCTGATCGCCAGGCGGACGTGAGTGGCTTTAGGATCGATTGATTTTTTCAGATTCTTTATTCATCAGATCTGCACCGAGAATAGGACGTGCTGATCATGTGTGTTGATCATCAGCGTGTAACTAGTCTCCGTTTTTGGAAATGAAAGCGAGGCTTGATTCATCATTCATCATATTTTCACCGCTGCTCTTTATCTTGAATTCGATGTGCAGTTGTGCACTAGATGTTCAGATTCACTAGCGCAGTGAAGAGTCATGCAGATAGTCTTGCCATCTGCATGGGCTGGACATGCGATTGCATTGCTGCTGTTGCTAATTAAGCAACCGTGGTATTGTCGTATGAATGTGCGTCGATCAGTGACGTCGATCGAGCTGCTTTCATTGAGTACCCGCCATCTCAAATAAGAACGCTTGTCATTGTCATATGACTTGCGTATGGCATTACTTATGAGTGTGTTACGGTCCATCGATGCAACTTTAATAGAATTGAAACTTCGTGCATGAATTCAATACAGCAAAAGAATTTGATATTCAGATGAATTTCACAGGAACTTCAAATGATTTGAAGTTTCACGAGCTTTAGACTTGAGCGTCATGTGAAAGCCATCTGAGATTGATTAAGGTTCTTTTTTGAGTTGGTTGAATGTGTTTCTCAAATTTCTGTTGGACCGGAACGAGTAATGGAATGTCGGATAGTATGTGTTGCTGATGAAAACTTATAGTTTTCGTAGCATTAGGACATTCATGCATGTTTCTCTAAGGTGGAGAACTCAACATCTGAACTCAAAGTTGTGCACATAATCAGACACTAGCAACAAGAGTCGCCCAATGAAAGACCCAGATATCTACTATGATTTATAAACTCACAATTTCATCTATGGTTTGGAGTGCAAAGAAGGAGTACGTTGCTGCAAAATCATAATTAGTCATTTTCAAAATCAAATTTTTGATGGTAAAAATAGACTTCGAGAAGAATTTAATAAAAATTCAAATTATTTAAAATAGCAACTCTGGCTAGGTTTTATTTGACTTCAGAGAATTGTTTACACCATAATTTGGTGCCCTTGTGCATTTAGGGGTTAACCAACGGATGAAGAAAGCGGAATGCCCGAGTACAGTGAAGGTTTTCTACGGTGATGCAAATGGACACCTGCCTTGCAGCTCAAGACTGATATGATTCACAAGAATTCGTTCCTATTGCACAATTACTTGGAAATTGAATTCCACATAGGGCTCAGTGACCAGCTTTTGTTCCTGCCAATGAAATTGGTTTTTGATGCTAACAAAACCCTCTTCAGAAACCTGTTGAAAACTCTCATAAGACTCCAAACTCGATGTACAACTAAATTTCAAATGCAATGAACCCAATAATCGCAATAAAACTATGAAACAATAAAAGCAAACAAAATGAAGCACAGAGACAATAAAGCCTCTTCTAGATTAGCTGCTTGTTGAAGCTTCATTCCTTCAAAACTAGAAAACAACCTGCTTCATTCGTGTTTGATCCAAGGCTTGATTTTTCTTCAGTCCTTTTTGTTCTAAAGTTTCACTATTGATCAAGGCAAGGCTCGGGGTTTATCAAATGTCCGCGCATTACAAGCTAGATTACAAGTCTGGTTATGCACTTATTCCGTTACGCCGTTGAAATTCCGACTTTCAAGGATAGAAATGTGGAAAATCAAAGAATGGCAAAGTGCCAAATGGAGAAAGAAACAAACCAATTGCATGGCAGAATTTACTGACCCCCCTTGCCATGGTGCTACTGCTAAACAAATATGCATCACGAGTATTTCCGTTGTCGACAGTGGTTATCAAACTCCAGTTCTGACCTTCTCCAGAAACGGAATTCTCCCTGCTGTTTTGAGAAAGAACATCAAGTGTGTGACGACCAATCCTTGAAGTTTCAGAGGAAAAAAGAAGGTGACATTGGCAAAAGCAGACAATGATCACAGACTGGTATTTTAGTCTACAGTACAAGTTCACACAATCTTGTTGATAATGTTGCGCAACTGATCCCAACTTCACTTGGTAGTAAGAGTTCTACAATAAATTCTAGGCTTAATGTTCACAAGGAAAGGATCCTAGTATTTCTAATAACCTAGCCTTCCGCAAGTTCAAACAAACTGTTGATATTGTTACCTAACCGATCCCAACTTCAGCTGTTAGAGTTCTACAATAAATTCTAGGCTTATTAACACAACGAAAGCATTCTACAAACCTTGGTTTTCTGGCTCCTAGCTCTGCGTAGGATACATTTTGTAAACCGATTATGTTTTCACAACCCGCTCTATATGTTACTCCAAGTCATTGATTCTGCCTCGGCCCTAGCAGCTGTAAACCATGACTCAAGAGAAGGATTCTTCATGGCGTATTACAACTCGAAGAGATCCTTGTCACAGGGCGCTACTCTTATCGCTAATTTCATTAAACTGGCGTGCTTCCTGCGCCAAAAATTGGGGACGTGAAACCTCACAAGCTGTAAAAACTACGATTGGTGTAGAGAAACATTTCAGGACGAGTCCTGAAAGCTGCCGAAGTAGTGGAATACAGCCAATTTATTGAAATTAACGTTAATTGTAACAACGACAAAAGGGTTGGCTCGGAATGCTCAAGTCCTGACTAGACTGGTATTCTATTAATTCTTTTAGGCAGACAATGCGGTGCTCCTTGATCAGAGAAGATAATTCCTGATCAGACTACCAAATTATTTCAGTGGAGTAAATCTTCTATTTCTATTTCTATATGAGAAACCTCGTGACCCATGGATGATTTAGACAAAGCACTAATGCTGCAGCTCAGAAGTACAGTATTTCTGGTACCTCTCAGATGCAAGCTAATGCCGAATTCTGGTTGTTGAACGATTCACATTAAAAAGAACATGTGAATATGGCTACTAAACAGGAAGTCTGGGAGACCCCAATTATGGATACAGATGACAACAGTGGACACATATGACTACAAGTGCACTGCCTGACTTCTAGTAAGCACCAAATTGTACCAATTTTGTACTACAGGACAATACGTTGACATCAAAGAGGGTGCTTTGAGGTGTGCAGGGAGCGAGGAAGCTATACAAGAGCAGTTTGAGACAATTAATGAATTGAAGGTCAGCGGACTGAATTCACAACTAAAAAAACTCATGTCTGTAGGTCGGATGTTGGACCTCTTCCCAACTTTGTGGCATTCAAGGACTGTCATCCATCCCACATTAAGTTAGTGACCCTTCGCCTTGCTCTCCACTGCTTGCAGATTTTAAGGTGGTAGTTTCCTTTTCCCCTACAAATACACATTAAGTGTGAGGCCTAGGTCTTCCCCTCCCCTTGCATTCGATCTCTGAAATTCAATTACTTCTTGACCTGACTTGTATGCTCTCAATCTGTAATAGACTTTCAATTTCATGGAGATAGAAATGAATTCTTGCCTTTCCCTTCATCGCTAGCTGTGTCCCTGCAGATGAGATTTCCAGTATCCTGCATATCCATGGAGGTGTCCAGTTTCGCTGGGACCCTGTGGTAATGAAACTCGATCTGGTGAGCTTTGCAGCATGGCCCCATTCAGCAACAGCAAACGCAACAATGTGCAGGAGGAGTAGGTAGAGGCAATTCTGTGTAATTTGGGCCTCCTCTGTGTAGTTCTTTTCGTTTCGGAACTGCTCGCATGTCCTTGGTCATAATCAAATAGTGCAGCGAAACTAGGAACTCGGCAAAAGTTCAGGGCAGTTCCTGCTAAAGTCACCCTCGCTCTTCGGCAATTGCCTCGGTCAAGATACCTCAATGCACCACTCTCCCCCTCCTTCCATACCACTGTCCCTTCAAAATTCTGGATGTCTCTTGAGTTATCTGCGAAACAAATTCTTTGTGTTGGCTACAGGCTATCACCGTGGCGCCCAGATCAGAGAGAGTGCCTTGCAGCACCGCTATTGTCAAAGTGATTGAAGTCCTAAAGTACCAACGGCCTCCACATCCAAATGCTCCATAGTTCCTCCAAATGAGAAGGACGACATAATAAAGACATCGACTCGCATGAAATCACAGAAGTTTCTATTCCTCTCTCAAAAAAAGTATAAATAAATAAGAAAAAAAAATCACAAAATTTTGGCTCGCGTAAACACTAGGAATGAACTGTCATATGAACATCTTAATTCTTAAAGCTCCGGAAAGGAGCAAACGACTGTTGGAAACAGTATATTCTTACTACTTCCTAAGACAGACCAGTGAGACGGAGGGAGGTCTCACCCCCACAGGTAGCTTATCCTTGATTTCCTTATGGGAAAAACAGAACTTACACTAAGAACGGGGATCAGGCCAGGGAAAGGTGGCTAATGGGGATAATTTGTCCCACTGAATGAGCGTGGACGTAGACGTAGGAATTACGAGTTCAAGCGGAAAAAACTGGGAATGGCAATCCAGGACAAACTCCCGATGCCACAAGAGACCATACTGCACAGAATAAGATCGCCCGAGCATGTCTGCACGTCGGTGCCGCACAGCATTTAAACCCAGCCGAAGCTCTGCTCAACACTCACATTTTTGCTTTGATCGTTGTACGTGATAGAATTCTGCCTTCCTCATCCGACAGTCGATCTTCATGGCTGCAGCAGTTGGTCATCAAACCTCGAATGCTGCATGCACTTCGAAAGCTGGCTCTTTTAGCCGACCACGACCCACACCATCAACGCCTGCTCTGAATCAACCAGACACTAGCTCCTTTAAGTAGAAAACTCACAAGCTCATACTGCCGAGAATACATTTACGCCTCACATACATAGTTTAGCTTCACGAATATTCTCACACCGATCTGCCACGCACAGCCTGCATGCGCGTCTGGGGAGTTGGGGCGCGGAGCACAGATAATTTCCGACTCATCCCAGGTGCAGACAACTCCGACGTAAGTCACACCTTTCTGTAAGTTCTTATTAAATCCGGTCGGACACATCAGAGATCAATAGAAAAATATCTCAATTCTCTAGTGAAGCCCTTATAACGTCTGCCGACTCCGCCGCGCCATCTCAGAAAAAATATGAGTTAACTGTTCATAATGGGGTACTGTAGCCCTGTCTTGCAATCCACCCTGTAATCCGCTGTGTGTCCAAGCCCGGGTCCAGCTCCTGCTCCACAAGTGACGCTGCAATTAATTCAAGACGGATAATTTGCAACTGCAGGTGCGATAAAACCCGCAACCCTACCCCGCTCGAAGAACGCCAGAACATCATGCCATCGCTTGTCATTCTTCACCTGGTGAACTAGAATGGTCTCCGGAATGAGCTCATGGGCACATTGCCCCCCGAATTCCGGATGATCATAAAACAACGGCTTCTTGTTTACGCGGTTCTTGGCTTTCTTACCGACGTTCAACCACCTTCCCATGAGCTCGTCCTCGGTCCCTTCCGTCGCGTTCTGCGGGATCGGGGACTTCCGCACCCACTCCACGAGGTCCCAGGAGAGGATGTAGCCCATCCCCGCCATGTACCCAGCAAAAGCATCCTGATTCTCACACGGCAGGACATAGCCGTAATAAAGATCCTCCCGAGGCAGAGGCTCCAGACTCTTGGCGAGATTCCCCAGACGGACGTACGAGTCGTCGTCGACTTTCATGACGTAGTCGTAGTGAACTTCCCCTGCTGCGACTGAGGAGAAAAATGTGAAGCTCTTGCCATGGTTCATATTTTCCTCGATGTCAAGCACCATGACGTCCCCGTGATGCAGGGACTCCAACCCCACGGCCAGGTTCTCAACGTCGCTCTTCATCTTCCCGATGATAAAACGTAGGGTTACGTCCGCGTGTTGCGTGCGTTGGATCCCGTACGCGACGCGCAGTAGGTTGCGCCTCTCCACCTTGGACGCCACGGAGAATACTCCCAAGAGAATGCGCATTTCCGAACCATGAAGCTGCCTTGACGGACCGTGATCAAGCCGCGAAAGGCAATCGCAACCTTTGGAATTGCTGTATGATTCCGAATTGCTGTAACCCGTGATGGCGCCTTGTAAGAAATCACGACTAAGAAGAAAAACGTAGAGAAACGCGACCATGCTAACGACCATCACAACGATCCCTAAACATCGGAACTGCGCATCCTTGCGGCTGCTCAACATAACCTTCTTCATAATTTCGAAACCGTTCTCGTCACCGCAACCTTGAAAATCAGTATCTACCGATCTCAAACTCGATCTCTAAACCCTCACACTCAACTTGTGCAAAGAGTCATTACTCTGTTTCGGTCGTTCGCGCAATTTCGATATACCTGTTCCCTCGAAATTCACAGCTTCACAGCATCATCCTGCAATTGCAAAAGCAGAGCACCAAGAGTAAGTTGTGGACTCTCCAAGATCAACTACAGTTACCAATTACCAATTATGCGTAAGGACGCAACTGAAGCCAACGTTCAAGGAGATTGTCACGCACAATTTCATTTCAAAATTGCGGTTCGTCGTAGAAACCTTAACTGCAATGCAGAGTAGCGGCAAACCTACTTACCTTACAGAAATAATCAGAAGGCATGGCAAGCAGCGAAATTCGCGGTCAACTCGTGTGTTCGGCACCATCTTCCAATAGTTTTTTACAAATTTTGGCAGCTTCACAACATCATCCTGCGAAAGCAGAGCTCCAAAGAGTAAGCTCTGGACTCTCCAAGATCATCTACAGTTACCCAAAATGCGTACGGATGAAACTGAAGCCAACATGGAGTCAAGGAGATAATCAAGCACAATTCCTTTTCAAATCTGCGGTTCTTCATAGAAACCTTGATTGCAATGTAGAGTAGGATCGGAAAAACAAACTTACCTTCCAGAGACAATTAGATATTATGGCGAGCAGCGAAATTCGCGATCAACTCGTGTGTAAGTCCGTCTAAATCAGCACCATTCTCCGCTCCATGATTCTTCTTTCGCAAATTTAATTTCCATAGAAGGGACTCCACCAAGAATTCTCAATCGAGACTACTGTACAACGAAATAGCAAAATGTCCGGACGTGAGGAAGTCTTGACAACGATGCTGCAACCCCAATCAAGCCTGCAGCAGCAATGTGGACGCGAATCACTGTGGAAACTGAAGCTTTATGTCTACTTGGCCTTCAACAGTGACGAAACCACCGTTCCGATGCGGAGACAATAAGACGTGAACGCGGACCGTAGGGTGAAACGTTCCCGTCGAGTTGTTCCCCTCTTGTGGTTCCCGTCTTGTTATACGCTCCCTTCTTGTCATTCACATCTTCTTGTTCACATCTTATTGTACTATACACTGAAACTCGCCTGCCACCCTAGTTTCCCATTAGTTCCCCCTCCTCTCTCAAAAAATTTGTGAGCCGTTGATTTTTTTGAAAAAAATGCTTACCCTCAAAATTGACATTGATTTCTCAAAAAATCACAAGATGTTGATCTTGTGAAATTTTAATCTGAGCCGTTCAAATATAAAATACAAATATTGAATACGAATATGAATACGGGTACATATACTAGATATGCGTACTAAATACATGTACTGAATACGGATATTGAATATGGGTACTAAATACGGGTACTAGATATGTGTACAAAATATGTGTACTCAATACGGATATTGAATACAGGTACTAAATACGGGTACTAGATATGCATACTAAATACGTGTATTAAATACGGATATTGAATACAGGTACTAAATATGGGTACTAGATATGCATACTAAATACATGTATTGAATACAGATATTGAATACAGGTACTAAATATGGGTACTAGATATGCGTACTGAATACGGATATTGAATACGGGTACTGAATACGGATACAATATTGGATATGGGATCAATTGTCCCATATTGTTTGTTAAGAACTTTGATTCTGAAGATTACAAGAGGGGGTGGGGTGAGGGGGGGTAAGATAAAAAATTTTAAATCAAATTCTAAATGATAGGTGGGGGTGGTAAAATTAAAAAATTTAAATAAAAATTGAGGGGGGGGGAGTGCATAGTGGCACAAAGTGTCACTATACACCTTGAGTGCCTAATAACTACATTCACAATTTATACGTTCCACTCTTGTCATTCACATTTTCTTGTTCTATCCTTCTTTGTTATATTCCTACTCTATCAAATAATGACAACAAGATATGAACACTTTACTTTAAACCAATATTTTGTTATGTTTAATTTTTTGCCAGTTGGTTATAGCTAAAAGATGTTGGCTATTTTTTTATGAATTTTCATTTTTTTCAATCAAAATAATTAAATTATTCCTATATTTTGAGACTAATGAACAAGTTTTACTAAAAATATCACCTAATTTTGATATAGATATCACCAAGTATCCCCCAAGTATTGAATGAGTATTGAAAACTAATAATTGACCACTTTTCCAAAATGATTTTTAAAAATACTTTAAAGTTTTTTCTTTGAAATCAATGAATTTTGTACAAATACACATGCCTCCTTATGTGATTTCAATTTACAAAATTCAAAATCATGAAATGCCTTCGTATATACAATACAAACATGTTGCATTCCACCTTGTCTATCCAAACCATTAGAGCAAAATCACAAGGGAAAACTTTCCAGGAAATCTCACACTTGCACTTAGATACTCCTAGTATAATATTTTCTTTTGCCACTTGGTTGGTCCACATTGTTTTCTATTTTTTACTTTGCACATAAATAAATGTAATAATCCTAAAGGAAAGTAAAAGACTTGCGTTTTTCATTTTTGCCATAGTGGGGTTATAGAATTGACCTACAAAAAATAAACTCAATTTAAAATGGGTTTTTCAAATATATTCTAGAATCAAAAATCAAGGGTTTGTAATAGAATCATGTTGTCAATTTCCAATTTGGTAATTAGGATCAAGAATTATAAGGTCTAATATTTTGTACCAAGGTATATTTACAAAGTAGGAATATTTATTTTTTGGTTGGAACAACATAAAATCCTAAAATCAAAGATGAGTGTTTTACAATATGTTCCAAGTCCCAATCTTTTAAGTCTAAGTCATGGTTGAAGACTTAATCCCAACTTTTTTGGGTTGTAGAAAGTAAATAAAAAAAATATATAAATATGGGACTTAGGACTCAAAGTATGAAGGTTAAAGTCCCAACTCTAAGTCCTAACCTATCTCTTATATAATATTATATAGTAATTAAGTGCCTCAAATGGGTCAAAACTAAGTCAAAAATCTATTTGGAGGACATTTGGCATCAAATCTGTATGGGAAAAATTTAGAAAAAAAATTCAACCCTACTTGAATGCCTTATATGGTATTTTTTTTCTTCATTTTATATTAAAAAAATTGTTGGACTTGGAGGTTGAGTTGAATTTCTATTTTGGTTAAACTTAATTAATTCAACGTCTCACTCCCACTCACTTCCTTGGCGCCAAAACTTCCTAAAAGTATTACTATTTGGACATTTTGGAGTGAAGTGGGACTTGGAACTTAGAACATAGATTGAAGTACCAAATTCCAATTTTCACCTTCCCACCAATGAGATTTTGAGAATTCAATAAGACTTAGGATGTAGTGTGAAACGCCCCTTCTTAATAACCCTTGAAAATTATAGCAAACGTTATTTGATCACTCTTATAATTTTGATGTGCCCATTTGGTGAGAACATATTCTAAATACTTGAATGAATGATTTTCATTGTAGACTCTACTCTTTCTCTTTAATCCCTAAAGGACCAAGGCACATTTGGGGTACAAATTGTGAAAAATTGTCATTTTTTATCACAATGAAAAAAAAAGTTTTTTAAAAATTCAACCATAAAAATTTGCACTAGACTACTATGGGAATGAGTTTGGAAAAAATTCAAAAACTTTGATTATATAGATTCAAAGATTATAATGATTGAAGCTAGAAAAAAAACTTTTTTTTTCTAATCTTATCCTATAGGGCCAACACACTTTAACTACTTCTAAAGTAAGAAATTTATACCATACATAGGTTTGTTTTCTTTACATTTTAATCTTGTATGATGTAAGTTACTTATTGATGAAATTTCAAAAATTATAGGAAGAGTTTTGTATATATTGCTCAAATTTGCTTGGGCTATTCTACAAATTTAGAGCAATATAACTTTTGACCCACACACTAGATTAGAAAAAAGAAATATAATCTCTCTAAGGGAGTACATGCTCACACCTTGTGTCAAAATTTGAAGAACATCTATTTTAATATGAATTTATATGCACCTACCCAAGATCATTTGCATACATTCAACGCTCATTCAATCCTTTAAGGATTAAATTAGGAATGACCTTGAGTGCTAGTTAAAATTCTCATCTAAAACACCAACCTTTGGTTTGGCTTGAAGTTTTGTTCTAAGAATCATTCTTAATACATATAGTTTTAAGTATTCAATATAATTGATAATCCACAATGTATGACCAAAAAAACAAAAACTCACAATCAAAGCCAACAACTATGTATATATTGTAATAGGAGGGGTCATAGTTAGGCAACCAATTTGTTGAAGAGTTGAATGTGGTACAAGGATGAAAGAACATGCATGTGGAGACATTCATAAGATTTGGGGATAATTTGATACCCATGGAAATCAACAAGTATAACCTCAATGAAACTAGGATTAGATTTTTATGCATTCTTAGCATGTGAACTTGCACGCTAGATGGTCATTATACAATTCGGTGCCTTCAATTGGACAACAAATGGAGAACATTCTAAATTCCAAATTCAGTGACAAAATTTACATTTTCCTACATGGATTTCCTCTAATATCTTCCAAAATATATTTCTACCATCAAAGAAGAAAAGCACGATTTTGTCATGCTAGCAATTTGTTTGATTACATTCCATGAAATTTCCAAAGAAAATTTCTAAACAATTCTTAACAACTCCAATGAGATACTTAATCTTTAAATGATAGGTCATGCCCCTCGGTTTTGGTTTTGAAAGAATTATATATTGACAAAAAGTTCATTAGGGGAGATTTGAGGGCAACAAAAATCCATTTTAGGCTTCTTTTTTTTATTGTTCCCCACAGCAAAGGAACAGTCGGGTGTCCCAAAAAAATAAAAAATAAAAAAATAATAATAATTGAATTTTTTTAATTAAAAAAATATTTTTTTAAAATTTAATGGATTTTTTTGGGAAATGACATAGCATTGTCTTGACTATGTCAAACTATGTTGTTGGCAATGTTTTTAACACTTTCATGGCTAGAAAACCTACAATCTTCTTGAGGCCTCAAAAAACATCTTATATTTTTGGAATTCTTTTTTGGAATGATTTTTTCAACATATTTGACATGCTTCAATAGTGAATATGGCTTGCCAAACATCACATTTAGGTTGCAAAGTCAAAGCACTATTCACTATTCACTTTTGTATGCCTTTATCTTACAAGCACAAATATACACGCACAAGCAAGAAGATTCATATTTTACTTCAAAGAGATTTTTTATTCTCTCTTGGATTGCTTTGTAGGCAAATCAATGTCATTTACTGGTTAAATATACACTTATGACCATTTTGGCATCAAAAATACAAACTAAAGATCCCAAAGGAGCCAAGAAAAATGAACATTGGTAGATTATAATTGTAGGATGACAGTACCAATTGATGGTACATGGAAGAGTGACCATAAAGGAGGATAAGGTAGGAGGTTTATAAAGTTTTTTGTCTGTAAAAGCATCTTTTGACACAAAGGTATATTTTACTTTCTCATTGCACCAACAATTTACAAATAGTCTACAATTTAAGAGGTGGACACTTTTAGTGACTACTACATTTTAATTTCAAAAATTCATAACAAATTTTATAAAGTTCCAAAAAAATTCAAACAACTTGCATTAGATGCCAACTCCATTTGTCTTTCAAGGAAAACTCATTGTATTTTTTTTCAAGAAGGTCTAACTTCCCCAAATTTATTTTCAACTCTTAACCCCTAAAGGCCCAAACTATATTTTTTGGCAACATAGAAATTTTGGGCAACTCACCATGAATGGAGTTTTAATTTTTTTTCACTGAAATTTTAGCACAACATGTGTCCAAGGAGTAGCTTTAAGACCCAACAATTTTCATAACTTTTGACTACATGGTTAAAAAGTTATTGTATGATATGTACTTTTCTATGGTCGACAGGCAACCTGGGCAGCAAAAAAAATTCTTTAAAAATTATATTTTTAAGAAATTAAAATTTGAAATTGGCTCTTGCTCTTGCTTTGGCTCTTACTCTTGCTTTGGCTCTTGCTCTTGCTCTAGCTCTTGCTCTGGCTCTCTCTCTCTCTACTTGGAAAGCTTTGAATTATTCCATTTTGATCAATGAGTCAAAAGTAATGAGGAGTTTTGGTTTGTGGGAGTTTGTGGGTTGTTATTGAATCTCTACTCTACAACAAACTTTGAAGTCCTCTACTTAACTCAATTTTCAATATTTTTGGAAAAAAAATAAAAACATTCAGTGTAGATTGTTTATAACAACATTACAACCATTGGGATTGGCATTTTCCAATTCCATAAATAAGTTGTTAACAATTTTGTAATTTGAATCATTCTCTACTCCTTTCTACTTACTATTTTCTTCCTATATGTTGTATGATTCCAAATGATCTGAAAATTTTCAAGCATGTAGCCAAATTGATTTGAAAAATGAATTTCAAGAGTAACAACCATTTTGGACATTTTTCCATACAAATAAGACATTCTGAAGTGCAGCAGCCCGGATTTTCGCAGGGCCCCAAAATGGAAATTTATCACTTCAAATGCTTATATCTTGCAATCTACACGGTGGAAATTTTTGAAATTTTTTCTACATATTCTCAAACAAGCTTACTACAAGATCCTACGGTTACATGTGTTTTAAAATGTTTTTTTCTTCTAAAATTTCATACTTGTACTACAAATGGCAGTTTTGGAGTGGTTTTGGTTAAAACATAGTCAAAATCATTTAGGGGTTAAATGGGCGCTTCATGAACCTCCTATCTTAGTTGAGTATGGTTCTAAGGTAGAAGCACCAATTGTTGACCATGTCCAATAACCAACTTGTGGTGTGCAACTATTTTCAACTAAGACTAAAACAAGTTTTCAACTAAAGGTTGGGATTGTTTTTTTGGTCCTTTTCAAGGTTGGGGCTAATAATGTTATGACACATGTCCCAAAGTAGTGACCAAGAAAGCAAGAAGTAGTGAGTAGGAAAGTAATTCACCTATGATTGGAATTGGAAGACTCTAGACATTGGTTACTAGTGAAATGCACTTTATCACTTCCAAAATTCACAATAATTTACAAATCCCCATATTTTCTATCTTCCTACATGGGAAAATTTCTACCACCTCATATTGCTCACCACCTGCTCCAAAATGGCTTATTTCATCATTTTTTCCTTAATCTGAACTGAATTAACTTACATGACCGATAGTCAAATGTTAACATGGGCTTGTGCTTGGGTCACACGTGTCAGACTGAGACTGGTTTGCCTTGGCATTAGTTGGGTTTATTGTTTTCTCTGTTTTTAACCAAATTAAGGAGTTTTTAAAGGTGACTGCAAGTGCATCGCCAGACGCCAGTTCACTACAGTTGTCTCCCCCCTTGCTCATCCTCAAGGGAAAATGCTGAAATTTTTTTATTTGCCACACATGATAAAATTTGCAAATTCTGAATTCAGATTTGCAATCAGAGGTCCTAAATTTTCTTTGAAGGTAGTGTAGGGTAAACCAAATAAGCACAAAGTAGGGGGGGTCTTTTTTTTATATGCACCCTTGAAATGACTTTGAGGGGATGAGCAAAGGGGTTTGTTCATTCCAACCCTACAAGGTGATCTTCGGCAAATGGGTAAATTCAATTTAAGGTAGACACACCCCAAACCACCACTTTTTCTACTATGGATAGTTTCTATAATTAAACCAATGAAATATTTATATTTTCTCATTTTTCAAGTGATAGGAGATTACAATGCATCAAAAATCGCATCATTTGGATATTGTATGCAAAAGTTACAAAGGGCCAAAGCTTTTGTGGGTAGATATTCTAAAACCATTTCTTCAAGAATAAGTACATATTGATTTAGAAGATGTGCACAGTTTGAGCATCTCAAAAAGTGTCACTTTAAGGCACAACATGATTTGGGGAAAGTCTCCCTAATAACTTGCCACCTTTTCCACCTTGTAATTTGCAACTCCAATATGTTGGTTTTGATTTTGTGGAATTTTTACCCAAGAAGATGCAAGGATTTTTTAATTACTCTTTAGGATCATATTTGGAATTAGAAACACTCAAAAATGTAGGGGAAGCTATGAAAAATAAAATAGAACATTCCACATTAAAAGATTAATTTTTATTTATTTATTCACTAGGAGAAATAAATGTGTTAAAATTTGAAGATTTTGAAGCTTGAGTACAATAAGTCCAAATGTGGTGTAGCCCTAGTCCTTGTTGACTATGTTGGCTTAATATCCGTATTGTTATCTTGTTGGTTGTGTGATACACAATTTGAATGTATGCATATAAAAAATAATTGAATAGAATCATTCATAAGAGTTTAATATTCATCTATTAAAGCACTTGTTATAGGAATTTACTACTCAAAATAATAGTCTATTTGTTAATATTTGGAAAATAGGTACCATTTTTGTATTCATTTTTTGTGTGTTACAAAATGAACTAAAATCATGGGACAAATTTGTCAATTGATTTTTTAGTCAATTTATATTCTTATATGTTGATACCACAAATTCAGTGTCACCATTCTCTAAATGCATAAAATAAGTAATATTGAAAAAAATTCAATTTTTATAGAAATTGATACAATATAGAAATAATACAATTTATACTATACACTGAAACTCGCCTGCTACTCTAGTTTCCCATTAGTTCCCCCCTCCTCTCTCAAAAAATTTGTGAGCCATTGATTTTTTTGAAAAAAAATGCTTACCCTCAAAATTGATGTTGATTTCTTAAAAAATCACAAGATGTTGATCTTGTGAAATTTAATTTGAGCCGTTCAAATATAAAATACAAATATTGAATATGAATACGAATATGGGTACAGGTACTGAATATGAGTACTAAATACGTGTACTGAATATAGATATTGAATATGGGTACTAAATACGGGTACTAGATATGCGTACTAAATATGTGTACTGAATACGGATATTGAATATGGGTACTAAATATGGGTACTAGATATGCGTACTAAATATGTGTACTGAATACGGATACTAAATACGGGTACTAGATATGCGTACTAAATATGTGTATTGAATACGGATACTAAATACGAGTACTAGATATGCATACTAAATACGTGTACTGAATACGGATATTGAATATGGGTATTAAATACGGGTACTAGATATGCATACGTGTACTGAATACGTGTACTAAATATGGGTATTAAATATGGGTACTAGATATGCATACGTGTACTGAATACGGGTACTAAATACGGATACTAGATATGTGTACTAAATACATGTATAGAATACGGATATAGAATACGGATATTGAATATGGGTATTGAATACGGATACAATATTGGATACGGGATTAATTGTCCCATATTGTTTGTCAAGAACTTTGATTCTGAAGATTACAAGAGGGGATGGGGGTGAGGGATGGTGAGATAAAAAAATTTAAATCAAATTCTAAATGATAGGTGGGGGTGAGTGGGGGTGGTAAAATAAAAATTGAGGGGGGGAGTGCATAGTGACACAAAGTGTCACTATACACCTTGAGTGCCTAATACCTACTAATCTAAAAGAGTATGACTTACAATACTTTGGTAAATTAGTGTCACATGCACTAGTGAAAATAATTGATATAGCCATTGCAAATAGTGGTATGGTCATTACAAAAAATAAAATTGAATCACAAGTTAAGCTGGCATTTCTTTCAAAAAGTTTGATAACAACATTAACCTTTGGAAGTTTAAAGACCTGGAATGGATTTTTAAGGATTTTCGGAGGGTTTCAATAATATCAAATTTTACTATGACTTTGTTTTAATTCATTTTTTAATGTAAGGGAATATAATAGCATTCTGGGAGTATAATTATTATTTCATTTAGTGCTTGTGAGGAAAAATTAAGCCCTCCTAAATCCGAAATTTTCAATCCAAAATAGCACACCCCTTATAAAATGTTGAAATTTAAATTTAAATATTTTTTTGGTACAATATACATATATATAATCTACATGAAAGTAATCAAAATATAAATGCCCATTATGATATATATTACTTGTTCTATCATCTCACTTTAAAGATTGATTCGTTTCATTCTAAATTAGAACTATCATATTATTTCACACCATGTTGCATTGAATAGGTCATTTAAGAACCTTGAATTGTTGGTCCTTGACACGCCAATAATTTAACCCCTAAATGATTGTGACTATGTTTTAACCAAAACCACTCCAAAACTGCCATTTGTAGTACAAGTATGAAATTTTAGAAAAAAAACACATTTTAAAACACATGTAACCGTAGGATCTTGTAGTAAGCTTGTTTGAGAATATGTGGAAAAAATTTCAAAAATTTCCATCGTGTAGATTGCAAGATATAAGCATTTGAAGTGATAAATTTCCATTTTGGGGCCCTGCGAAAATCCGGGCTGCTGCACTTCAGAATGTCTTATTTGTATAAAAAAATGTCCAAAATGGTTGTTACTCTTGAAATTCATTTTTCAAATCAATTTGGCTACATGCTTGAAAATTTTCAGATCATTTGGAATCATACAACATATAGGAAGAAAATAGTAAGTAGAAAAGAGTAGAGAATGATTCAAATTACAAAATTGTTAACAACTTATTTATGGAATTGGAAAATGCCAATCCCAATGGTTGTAATGTTGTTATAAACAATCTACACCGAATGTTTTTATTTTTTTTCCAAAAATATTGAAAATTGAGTTAAGTAGAGGACTTCAAAGTTTGTTGTAGAGTAGAGATTCAATAACAACCCACAAACCAAAACTCCTCATTACTTTTGACTCATTGATCAAAATGGAATAATTCAAAGCTTTTCAAGTAGAGAGAAAGAGAGAGAACTAATTTAAAATTTTGATTTCTTAAAAAAATGATTTTTAAAGAAGTTTTTCTGTTGCCCAAATAGCCCATCGACCATAAAAAAGTACATATCGTACAAAACTTTTTAATCATGTAGTCAAAAGTTATGAAAATTGTTGGGCCTTAGAGCTACTCCTTGGGCACATGTTGTACTAAAATTTCAGCGAAAAAAAATAAAAACTCCATTCATGGTGAGTTGCCCAAATTTTCTATGTTGCCAAGAAATGCAGTTTGGGCCTTTAGGGGTTAAATAAAAGCACCTAGTGAGTTTCTTAAATCAATCTCTAGGATAGTTGGGATTCTATTATTGATGTGAATGGTAGCTTTTCTATAATTTGTGCTTTCACCTAATGGATATGCCCAATATTGTATCAATCTAATAAATAGGAGGATGCTAGTAGAAGTATTACTGGCAAAGCATTCTAAAACTACAATAATTTGTAAAAGACCTAGGCCATTTTTTTGGGTCAAAATCCACTCAAAGCTACCATTTTTATTGTGTTCACTAAAGAAAGAAAAATAAACATTTTTAAAATTTCACCATAAAATCTTGTACTTCACTTGTTTGAGATCATGTGGTAAAAATATCATGAAATTTGACTATATAGATTAGAAGATATTAGCATTCAAAGTTGGAAAATAAAGTTTTTTGAATGGTTGGCATACAATTTTAAATGACTTTGACTACCATTTGTGGAAAAAATTTGTAATATAGACATATAATTTAAGAAAATTGCATTAGAGAATCAAGTTGAAAGTCTAATAATTTGTTTTTTAAATCACTTAATTTTCATTCTTTTCATTCTTTTAAAGTAGAAGTAGGTTTAAGATTGAAAAAAACAACTAAGTCATTTAGATAGCTTTAAGATGGGATTGAAACACAATAATTCCATTGGTAAAAAAATTTTAGTAAGAAAAATTAATGTTGTCAAACAATTTTTTTTGAAAAATTGTAAAAATTGCATTCAAATATGAATCATAAAAGTTATTTTTTCAAGAAGATGCTTACATTACTTAAAAAATAATATTGTCTTAAACTTTTCATTACTAGTACAAATAGAATGAATCAAAGCTTCACATGTAGAAAAATATAAGTTTTTAGAAAAAAATATTTAAGAAGTTTATTTAGATTTCTTGCCATTTTTTTGTATTGCCCACCAAATTTAGTACTAGACTTCATGTGGTCTTGCACCAATTGAAATAAAAATCATATTCCTACAAAGCTAATTAGTTTTTCTATCTTATGAGAAAGTTTCTAAAAGTTTTATCAAAATTTGAGGTCATAGGAACCTATCTAAAATCTATTTTGTCCCTCAAGTGACAATGGTCCTTTAAAGGATAATAGATTCAAATAGTTAAATCATTTGTTGCACTTGGAAAGAAAGATGACATAGGTAGTGATTGGAAAATGTGACCTTGTTTAGTAATGTAATAATCAAAAAAGACATTATTCAACATTTCTATTGTTGCGAGTAACAACATGGTGTTCTTGCGAGGACTAAAGAGTATCTATGGTAGAATTAGATGTACAAGAATATAATAACTTGTAGACAAGTAAAGGGTCATTTTGTAATTTATGGAGAGGTTTGTAGCCTTGACCACAATAATTATATAAAAGCCTCCTTTTGAAGTATGTAGAGGTGCAATAATTGCTCTTAAACCTAAGAAGATTCCCTATGAATTGCTAGGAAGATTTTGCTTGATTTTGTTTAGAACTTTTGAAAGAGATCAATTGTTGCCATAGTTACTAATACAACCCCTTAAAACTTTGAAGAGGTATCAATTTTTATTTTAGTTTTTTATTATATGAAAAATAACATTTAAAGTAATACAAAACACATTTTTCATACAAAGTATAAATTAGTTATGAATTTTTGAAGTGATCTAAGATAAATCCCGAAATTGTCATTAGATCTTTCAAAACCTACAAATTAAAAGTTCCCAGAATGGTCATTTCACTCATCTAAAACAGCTACAATATATTCATAATTGGTCCAAATGTCAAGGCCTTACAATGGTCCTATTTGTTCATACTTTTACACCCAAAAATGCATAGCTCTCTTGTAGTCAAAAAAACATTCCAAAGCTAGCACTTGCACATTCTAAAAGTTTCATTGTCATATCCCAACAAAATACCCATTGCTTCATTTATTCAAACAAGGTACATTGAAGTTCCTTTCATAGTTGTGCATCACACGGCCATGCGTAGAGTACCAAAAATAATTTGATGTCTGCAATAGTGTAGTATACTTCACATTCAATCTAGGAACAAAGAATGTGATATTAAAGAAGTAACATTAAGGTTCCCATTGCTTGACATGATTTTTTATTTTTGATCATAACTACAAGTGACAAATGTCAAAAAAAATTTCCAGCTTAATGTAAAGTGGGTATCCCCTAAACCGCCACTTTGTGCTCCTAAGCCTAGTTGCTATGATTCGATTGGTCAAATTTTCATATTTTCTTATTGACAACTGAAACAAGGTTCCAACGAAGTATTATGTTATAATGTGACATTTGAATACCGTATGCATAAGTTATATGTTCTAAAATTGTTTCTTTGCACATAGATACACACTAATGTACAAAGATGTTCAAAGCGTGATGATGGCAGTTCTGGGTCAGTTTTGGCACATTTGAGGTACCCACCTTACTAACTCTCTCCGACAACGAAGTCCATGATCTACTATACACTACAAAGTGGCAGTAATGCATAAAGATCTACTCTTAATGCAAAAATGGAAACCTCCTTTCTGTACAGACCTGCAACCACCTTCGTCAGCTCCACTGGCATAACCTCCTTCCGCAGCATTCTCCCGAGATGAATTTGATAATCCCGAATGTCAAGCAAATCTTCAACTTAGTACTTCTGGAGCTCGATACGAAGTCTGACAAAGCTTCATGAATTGCCACCAATTCCAAAAAATATTATTGAAATAAAAGTGGGCACCCTAATTGAAAGATTTATCTAGATATGCCTGAAACACCAGAGTGCTTCGAAATGCACATTCTGGATGATGAAAAGAGAGCTGGCTTGGAGGTGATGCTTTGTCCAAATAAGAGAGGATTTGGGCTTCAATGGATTGAACAAGGTTTCCAGCCAAATTGGGGTTTTGCTTCAAGAATTTTGAGGTAAAACGACAGGGGGTTTGATAAGAAGGATAGGGAGGACTCTTTATGATTCGGTGGGAGGCTCACCTGTGATCAATTGCCTCTCCTCATTGCAGATCTCCCTGTGACTGATCTTCAAAGCTGACTAAAAATGTCTAATTTGACTGAAAACCATGCTAGGGTTCACCTGCGCCGGAACAATACCTTGCTGCTCTCCACCATTGCATCCACAGCTTGGCTAGCGCTGCCTCGTCTCCAGCCAGTTTCTGGGACTCTGCGTCATCTTCTCCCAAGAGCTTCAAGAACTGCACATCACAATGAACTTCGATTATCATAAATTCGTTGCACTCAAATAACTCTTTCTAGAAAACAAAGTAACAAAACAGAGGTTTGCCAAGAGTGTCTCTGATGAAGAAGTAGCAAGATTCATGGTTCAATAACACAGTAAAACTTCTGAAAAGGACGTGAACTCACGACTGAAATGTGATCCTTGGCTTCGGAGGACACCGACGTAGATTCCAGTCCAACCCAAGCCTTTCGATCAATGCCGAAATATCTGCACCAAAGCTTCAAAATGAAGAATCCAACACACAAGGACCACGTTTCAAACATGCTAAGATATCTATTCTTTCGCAATCACTCAATGCAAAGAGATTGCTACCCTAAAATCGGTCCATCGAAACCCGAAAACCAGCCATTCGTTTGGGTCTAAGCATCGCCAGATTGCGTCAAATTTCGGGTCTCGCTTCAAGCCTGTGGGAACTTTAAGGAAGAAAATGCTGCTCATTTTCGTAGCTACATCTCCTTGCACAAATCGAAGACAATCTGGAAGCCTGAAGCAAATGCTGGGACTCACTTTACCCAAACTTTAAAATTGGAAACAGAAGAAACGCCCGAAAATGAATTGACGACTATCGAAAACGTATAGTTTCTACCCGAATTTAGGCATTCGCCACCTGCGTCCCCCACAATGCAGATAAGGAAAGAAGAGTGCAATTGCAAGGAATGGCATCGTTACTACATCATCAATACCCCACCCAATCATCATACCTGTAGACTTTTCAATTGATCTTTCCACTGACGATTCCAATTAGT
Source organism: Pseudoscleropodium purum (assembly GCA_963969395.1). NCBI lineage: Eukaryota > Viridiplantae > Streptophyta > Bryopsida > Hypnales > Brachytheciaceae > Pseudoscleropodium > Pseudoscleropodium purum. The sequence goes on from OZ017801.1 coordinate 7,632,664, forward strand.
ATGTAGCGGAGGGAAGCCAGCACCCGCTGATGGATACTCCAGAACTGTGTGAAATTGAGAAAGGGAGCACATTAAAAGTGGCGCCGCGGGTCGGGTACACTACTTGGGCTTCTGATTTCTGTGCATGTTTGGGTTGGACTGTTGGAGGGTGGAATTACGTTAGGATGCAACGACGTTAGGAGTAAGTTGGTTGAGTTTCTTGGGGACCAAGTGGAGAGCTGGGCTTTGATGACCTGCTTGAGAAATGGCGGTACTGGGAGAGTGCCTCATGGCTAGACTTGTTTTGTGAGTGAACGGGGTCGATCAAAACCCTGGATACCGCTGCAATGTTCTTTCCCTGATGCTAACAAATTTGGGTCCTTCAAGAGTGCACAATACACTCTTGAAGGATGTGGCTTGCCATGACCAAGGTAGTCACCAAAATACATCGATTATTGAACCAGTAGGTGTACTCTTTGTTTTCAGACTGAACACTCAAGTCATTGATTGGACCTTTTAGGTTTATATTGTCCTCATAGATTCAATACAACTAAACCTGACTTCCTACTTAATCAAGAAAATGTGTTTAGTGATACAATCTAGCTAGCTTGTGGCATGCATCCCGTAGCTTCATCAATCTGCAATAATATTGTTAAGACTTAGCCAAACAAATAAATGAGCCATAACTCAAAGATACACATTTCTAACTATAATAAAGAAAACAAGTTGATAATAAAATTTGATATTGCGATCATTTTAAATTTGACAGCAATGCCCAACTAAAAGCACGATTAAGCAAATCACCTTCTCTTCATTCCATACAAATATCCAACAATAGAGCCATTTGCCAAATTGGCAATTTCCCGTCTATGCATTGCTTTTGCTAATGCAATTGGTATTCATCAACCTCTTCAATTGTTGCTAAATGGTATTGTGAAGATAAGTCATCACCAATGCCAAACAATCTACAATACAAATAGACAATAGTCAATTAGGGAGGGAAATCATTGTTTTCTACAAGCTCTATTTAGAAAAATAAGCCACTTTTGTACTTCAAATGCAATAGACTATGTAAAGAGAGAAACAATAATATAATTTGCCTTATCACCAAATCATTACAAAAAACCTAGCCCACAACACCAAGTACATTAGAGATACTACAACTAGTTTAAAAAGCTCTTGGCAAAATTTATCAAAAACTAAATATAAAATAGGTAAGTACTTAATAAAGCTTGAAAAAAAATGAAAATCAAACACTTGATGATTCAATAAAATCTCTACAATGACACTAAAACATAAGAACTATCCAAGAATCCAAAAATCCAAGAACTGAATATTTCTAAAAGACCAATATAAGTTGGCTTTCATTAATAAATAGCATCTTGTATTGGTGTATTTTTTCATACAAATGTGACTTTGTGCAATGCAATTGCCTAATTTTTTACAAGGCCAAAAAAAGGATTTTTGTCACTTCAAACGCTAATATTTTGCAATCTATACAAAAGAAATTTCTAAACTTTTTTCTACATCTTTTTAAACTAGATTACTAAAAGATTCTACAATTACATGTATCCTAAAATGTATTTTTCCCTAAAATTTGATACTCATAATAGAAATGACAATTTTAGAGCATTTTTCGTGAAAATATAGTCCAAAATATTTAGGGGTTAATTTAGCTTAAAACTCCCACTCACTTCATTAGTGCCAAAACTTCTCAAAAGTATTATCATTTGGACATTTTGGAGTGATGTGGGACTTGGGACTTGAAACATAGGTTGAAGTACCAAATTCCAATTTTAGCTTCCCATCAATCAGATTTTGAGAATTCAATAGGACTTAGGATGTAATGTCAAATGCCCCTTCTTGATGTCCCTTGAACATTGTAGCAAAAGTTATTTGATCACTCTTACAATTTTGATGTATCCATTTCATGAAAACATATTCTAAATACTTGAATATATGATTTTCATTGTAAACTCTACTCTTTCTTTTTAACCCTTGAAAGACCAAGGCAAATTAGGGGCATGAATTGTGAAAAACTGTCACTTTTTATGGCAATGAAAAAAAAAAGTTACTTTTCAAAATTCAATTGTAAAAGTTTGCACTAGACTATTGTAGGATTGTTTGGGAAAAATTCATAAACTTTGACCATATAGATTGAAAGACTATAATGATTGAAGTTAGAAGAATTTTTTTTCTAATCTTATCCAACAAAGCAAACACACTTAAACTACTCCTAAAGTGAGATTCTTATACCATACATAGGTTTGTTTTCTTTACATTTGCATCTTGTATGATATAAGCTACTTATCAATGAAATTTCAAAATTATAGGAGGAGTTTTGCACATGAGTGTTGCTCAAATTTGTTTGGACTATCCTACAAATTTAGATCAACTTAATTTGGGATCCACACATTAGATTAGAAAAAAGAATTATATTCTCTCTAAGGGGGTACATCCTCACACCTTGTGTCAAAATTTGAAGAACATCTATCAAAAAATTGAATTCATATGCACCTCCCTAAGATCACTTGTGTACACTCAACATCATTCAATCCTTTAGGGGTTAAACTCTCACATTGCTTGAGATGATTTTTTAAAATTTCTGATCGCAATTGCAAGTAATAAATGTGCAATTTTTTCCAGCTTGATGTAAAGTGGGCACCCCAAAACTGACACTTTTTGCTCCTGAGCCTGGTTACTATGATTAGACTGGTCCAATTTTCATATTGTCTTGGTGACAAGTGAAACGAGGTTCCAACGCACCAAAGTGTGCTACATTTGGACACCGTATGCAAAAGTTCTAAATATCATTTCTTCCCCACAGGTACAAAATAATGGCAGTTTTGGGTCAGTTTGTGCACATTTGAGGTACCCGCCTTACATCCTGCACTAACTCTCAAACATCTAAGTCCATGATCTACTCTTCATGCAGAAATGGAAACCTCCTTTCTGTACAGACCTGCAACCACCTTCGTCAGCTCCACTGGCATAACCTCCTTCCGCATAACCACCCCGAGATAAATTTGATAGTCCCGAATGTCAACCAAATCTTCAACTTCAAAAATGCCAGAAAAAAGCTCATGTCTGGGTTAGTTGTCAGGGAATGTGGAAGCTGCACAAGTTGATTGCAGATACAGGTCTAAGAGACCACGACTTGCATTCTGCACACAGCAAGAGACAATTCTCAAACGATCAAGCTTTTATTAGCATAGACATCCCTTTCACTGCGCACAGACTCTTCACCGTGCACTGACTGAAAATATGCTCAGTGCACGATACTGAAATAAAATATCCTCTGTGCGCGGTACGATGCTGAAATGAAATAAGCTCAATTAATTGGTAATCTTCCTATACATGACTCCAGACTAGTAGTATGCTTGCCCACAATTTGGGCCTCAAAATGGAAAGAAAGAAGAGAGTCTTGCAGTTGAAGTCGCGCAATTGCATACCAGTGTTGGAAGTCACTGAGTGACTTAGATGTCAGCGTTCTTCTTGTCCTCTGCAGACATGTGCAGCTTGTGTGGCTGAGTTGTGTAGAAGCTATCGATGTCGATACCTTGCAGTAACTATGTGTTTCAAACTTGTCAAGTAGCTTGTGTGCCCGTCCACCATTTCGGATAAGTCCACCTGCCAGTACCGGATAGCAACACAGGTCATATTTGGAAGCTAATGAACTAAAGACACCCTTGCACACATACTGCAAATTTTCCGTACATAGAACTACATTAAAATCATCCAAGAATGCCTCGGTGATTGATTCAACCATCGTCAAACGAGCCTATCTAAGCATGACCTTAATTTTACAATTGCCAAGGATGGCACTTACATTCTCTATGCCATGGACGTCCATTGCTTGAAGTCCTGCAAGTCCTTGCGACATAAAATTGCAGGAATATGATAACCACTGTCGGTCTCAGTTCGAGTTTTCGTTGCCAATAGCATGGAAGAAATCCAGAGTACATAAAGAGGAGAAAATTGGAGGCCAACAATATATGACATCATGTCCACTTTGGAATTAAACTCCCTGAATGGCAGCTGAAATGGAAGAGCTCTTCAAGGCAAAGGATCTAACAACAGTTGACTTGGAGCACCTAGTAACATATAGAGAGATAGAGATAGAGATAGGAACTCAGGACATTTTGAATGCCTTGAGTATTAGACCAAGATTTTCAATGAAATCAAGAATTTCTATGGTGAGGTCTCAATACGATCACTGTGACCAAAGAGAGACTGTCCATGGATCATGGGCAAGGTTGTCATTAAAATGATGTGTTTTATTCTGTAAATGGTTTGATTTCACTGAAAACCTTGTGTTGTGAAAAAATTTGTATAAACAAAAGAGTCTTGAACTGAATTCCATGTTTATCGTAAACGTAAAGGGTGTGACCAAATATTGAATCAAGCTATATGGGACTCCACCAAGTCTATTACAAAGGGCTCTACAGATCATGAAAATTCTCTCTTAAATTGGTTAATTGATAGAGGTCATTGTTCAGAACTTATTTGGCTCGATAAACTAAACCAAGAATTCAATTATGTGACAGAATTTCTTTAATAATGTTTTTAAATGAGGACATTTCAGACCTTCCTATCATAATCAGGCTCAGCTATGGTAAATCCTTCTAAATCATTACATAGGTAATTGTATCCTAAGTGTCTTACCCCTACAAGATTAAGGGCTCATGGATTAAACATGACCAAATCTATTGGTCAAATTGTGAATATAGTAGAATTCAACAAGATTGCAATTTTATATCAACAAAATTAGTAAACAACATTGCATTGGTTGGTAAAGTAAAAATAAATTGGATTATAGAAATCCTGATTGTATTCCCTACTCAAAACTACTAAAAAGTAAAACTAATGCAAAGTTGAATGTCTTGGTCCTTCTGGAGATGACCAAAAACAGACAATAGAAACTAGAAAGCTTGCACTAGAGTACTCTCCTAGACGTGAATATCCATATTTCCAAGACCCCAAACAGTGGTTTTGTTGTCTTTTTGCAATGGAATGAATAAATTTGTGAATTGAAATACATGATTACAATCACCTTGTGAATAGATTCTCACCTATCTTGATGTTTAGTTTGTAGGGCTCTAAGAAAGACCACCTCTTCAACAATTCCAATTCCTACAAACTAAAAAGTTAGCTCTTGGAACTAACCTTACTCCTAAACATCACATTTTTTGAAAAGACACTAAAAAATCAGTCTATGGGGAGTGCTTTGACATTGAAAAGTTAAGTGAGCAAGATATCAGAAATGAAGTGAGACATGGAAACAAATCTAGATCTATTCACAATTGTTGAGAATGAACATGCTTCAAGAGCTTACCTACATCTCCATGTTTAGACAACTCTTCCAAGCATGTAACTAATTATAACGCAAGCACACAAAGCATATCCCACTAGCATCACTAGTGTGTACAAATAAACAAAAAGGGAGGTGTCAATATCAATGTTGCCAAGTGATACAATGCTACTATAATTATATTATTTATAGAAATAGGCATAGAAAGCTATGGAAAAAAGTAAAGAGATTACCTATTACCTTACTTGCCTTGGAACAAGACCATGGCATTAGAAGAAATATGGACTCTATAGAAGGCCCTTAGAATTTGACAAAGCTAAATTTTCATTGTAGAGTACAGAGCTAGTTTAAGTACAAAAAACCTAGTAGGAATAAGTTGCCATCTTGTGCAAAGTACAAGGTCTTAGACTATATACTTTTGGATTATTGCATAATAAAATATAATTAATATGGTCCTTGTGTCAACTAAGTTACTTGCCACACAATAAACTAAATAGCCAAGGTACAACAAGAATGACAAGAGTGATGTAATTGCATGCTCCCATTACAAATTGGCCAATGGGAATTGACGTACTTGTATGCTCCTAATTTAAACTAGCCAATGGAAATTGATCCTTTGCATCATTACATGAGAAATGGAGTTGGGTAGAAATAGGGGATTTGTGAACCCAATTAATTGTGAAAGTACATATTTACGAGCTAAAAGGGGTCACAATGTATGAGTTCAACGGTCTTCTATAGGGTCCATATTTTTTGTAATGCAAGAAGCTTACTAGCTTTTTCGGACCTATTCACATGCCAATAGAATGGTAAGTTTCCAACTATGCATTGGCATAATTATTGGCTCAGGACCAAAGGGAGGATGCTTAAGTAGCATAAAATTAAACTTAGATCTATATTGTAGACGTTGTACAATATTTTCAGCTTTTTTTTAATATGCTAGTGTTGAAGGGAAGGGGCAAAAGAATCCTATGGCGCTTGTCAATAGCAATTGCCTACAACTGTCAATCATGTTAGTTGCACCAAAAATGAATAAAGGTGTTGAAGGAGTAACAAGAATGCCAACCAACATTGTGTGTATGGCTCCTCATTTGATCATGTTTTGCAAAGCACACATCATAATATTGAATTTTAGTATAACCAAAGCAAACTATTTAAGAGTAAGCTTCATCATTGGAATGTAAAAAAAGGGTCAACACTATTCAATTTTGAAGAAGAAGATTGAATTATATTGAATTATGTAGAACATGTACTATATTTGAATTTCAATGAGTATTTTAGTATAACTAGAACAAACTATTCAAAGTTTTTTTTACCATTGGAGTGTAGAAAAAGTGCCAGTATAAGTCAATTTTGTAGGAGGTTAGACTCTTGGGTCATTTAGTTGTGGTTGATTGGCCAAATAGATGATGGAGTTGAGATTGAACTGAAGACATTTCATGGACACTTGTATTAGTCACGGTCCATATGAAAAATGCAATGTTGGTCTCTATGCCAACCATGTAGTTAAACCTCTTGTAGGTGGTTGTATACAGTTACAATTGTTGTTATTTCAAAAATGGGGAAGGCAAGAAGCTCACTACCATGGCTATGGAAGGAAATTTCACCATTAGCAAGAGAGGATTGATGTTGGTTAGAGTTATGATTATTAATACCCTCAACAATGAGAAGGAGAACGTGCTCATCTTCATGGGTCGTTGAAGAATTTTTCCTATTGAAAAAAGCGATTTAAATAAAAACTTGTAGGAGTGTTAGATTGATCCAATTAGTAGGTGGGAAACAATGAAGTTACTTCATTTGATTTTAGTCCAATTGATAGGTTTACTAAACCAGATTGTTGAGTTGGAATCATAGTTTAAAGAGAGTAAACCATGATTTTTATCAGCATAATTAATGAGAATAGAATTCCATGCGAGTTGAAGAAAATCGGTTGATTTTCTTTAGCTAGTAGAAAACACCCCAATCATGAGGTAAGGAGATTGACCTATTGACTTCTATTGGTGTATTTGTAATAACTTTATATTCAAGAGAATTGAAATAGGATCAATGACAACTAATGTTTTTGAAGGCAATGATTGTTGAAATATGGTAATTTCCAATCTGAACTTGCAATCTCATGCCATAAAGAATAAATTACTTTAGAACCATTTCATCAAGTCTACTATCATTCATTGAGGATTACATTGGCTCTTCATTTGGTAGTCTCCAATTTGTATTGCTCACCAAGACTTCGACCAATCTTGAATCACACATTGACAAATGATAGATTTGACAAAATCTAGAATTTGATCATGAGTGCTATTTGGATGATGCATTGTCTAGTTCTACAAAAATTAGACCAACATTCCTTTGTATATGCCAGAGGCAAACTTCAATCAAATTAGATGGTATGTCCTATGTCATTTTCATAATTTAATAAAATAGAAGTAAAAATAATTTTCCAACTTTTTAATTCATAAAAACTTTGAATTTCAATGTCTTTCTTCCATGAGCAAGAACACCACAAAATAAAGCCCATGCACACCTCCTTGGTAATGGCTTTCCAATGGTACTAAGCACAGGATTTGGGGACATACAATCTAGGAGAACTCATTGTAATGCCTCCCCCCCCCCCCAAAAAAAAAAAAAAAAAAAAAATGGCATAACTTAAGGTACGGATGATCATTTTGGTCAATATATTTCTCTTTGATGTTTGGCCAGTAAGTCAAAGTTTTCAACTACACATTCTACCTTCAAATATTTAGAACTCATATAACCTTGGATTCAAACAAATGTTTGAAAAAGTGACGATTTTATTCATTGTTCAAAAGATTTGAATATAATGATAATTTCACATTGCTCAAAGGTTGCTTGAAATTTTTTCTTGACTAACAAAGATGATAATCATAAATATTGCCAATCAAGCAAGTATATACCAAAACTAATAAAAAGGCTATCCATTCAAAGGTACATAAGCTATGATGTTGCAAATCAAAGTTTTATGTCATTCAAATTCAACAACAAATGCAATGAAGATCTTGAAAATTTGATGATAAAAGTCCCATGAAGATTTGTACTTTGACAATCAATCTAGAAATGGATGGCTAAGTATGAACATGGATAAAATTCAACAACTTCAAATCTCAAACCAACAACATTAGAAGAAAAGATCTAGATCAATGCCTTTGCTCAACTTCATTTATCATGAGGTCAAGTGATAAATAGTCTTAGCCTAGTTCACCTTCTCAGCCTCCAATACATCATGCAAGTATATTATGCAATTCAATTCATAGCAAAATGAAAGTTCCCTACATTACTATTATATCCAATACAATTCAATCTTCCTACCAAATCAAGTAAATGTGTTTAATGATGTAATCTTGCTAGCTTGTGCCTTGCATCACTTCGCACCTCCGATCTACAATAATTTTGTTAAGAGTTAGTCAAACAAATACATGAGCTACAACTCAAAAATACACATTTCTAACTATAGCAAAGGGACAAGCCAATAACAAAAATCAATATTGAAATCACTTCAAAATTGACTACAACACCCAATGAAAAGCATGGTTTAATAAATCACCTTATCTTAAATCCATAATGATATATATCAACAAAGCCATTTGCCAAATTGGCAATCTTGCATCCAAGCATTGCTCCTACTAGTGAAAGTGGATTTTCATTAACCTCTTCCATTGTTGCTAAATGGTATTGTGGAGGCAATTCATCACCAATGCCAAACAATCTACAATATAAGTGGACATTTGTCAAATAGGGGGAGAAATCATTGCATTTAAGCTTCATTGAGAAAAACAAGAAATATTTATACTGCCTTCAATTATCATATACTAAATGAAGAGAAAAGCAATTATACAATTCACCTTGTATCTAGATCATCACAGAAAACCCTAATCCACAACAATTAGATTTGAGATATTATGACTAGTTTGCTAAGCTCTAACATAACTTATCAAAAACTAATAATAAACTAGGCAAGTACTTCACAAAGATTTTAAGAAGATGCAAATGAAACACTTGACACTTCAACAAAACATCTACAATTGTAATCACTAGAACATAAAAACAAGTCAAGAATCAAAAAATCAAAAAAATAAATATTTCAAGAAAACAATTGTAAGTTGATCTATATTAAAAAATAATGAGTACCTGAATTGGCAATACTTTTGAAAAATTATTTTTGCCATGTTCACAATCTCAAGGAATGTAGGTCGCAATCTTGGATCAGACTCCCAACATTTGGTGATCAAATCCTTCACTTCGTCATCCAAGTCACTTGGCAATTGTGGTCTTTTACCATCAATTATAAGTTGACGATGGGCTTTAGTATTTTTAAGTTCACCATCAAATGGAATTCGCCCTGTCACTATTTCAAAGCACGTCATCCCATAACTATATACATCAACTTTCTCCCATTGTTCATTTGTAATAGTTTCTCGTTTTTCTAGTGCTAACAATATCTCTGGTGCTCTCCAAAACTTGCTTCCCAGAACACCAATAGAACATTCAAAATCAGCTACCATGATCATATCTTGAATAGGCACTAACATCCAGTCATGTTTACTACTCCAAAACAAAATATTAGAAGCTTTCAGATCCCTATGAAAAACCCCTTTCCTATGTAACTCTTGCATGTGGCATGCAATCTTCAACATGAAGTCTATAGAGTTAATGGTGTAATTCTTCCATTTGTAAGGAAATGGTGGACTTTGAATACCATCCACATTCTTCTCTTGCATTGCTTGGTCAATCAACTTCCGTAAGTCTCCCCAATATTTGTCCATTAAAAAGGCAAACTTGCCATCCTCCAACATACCCGCATATCGAATGCAATGTTGAACCTTCTTTTGGAGGACTGGAAGAGGCCATGATTGCTTCAAATCTCGTAGTGATGTTCGTCTATCAAACACCTTCATCAAAATTCTAGGGTACCCTTCAACTTCATATATTTCTCCTTGTCCACCCTTTGCAATCATGCGACCCAAAACACAAACGTGTAAGCTGTCCGTAAACAAATGAGGATACTCTTCCTTCAACGACTTCAAGAGCTCCCTGTTTTCTCGATTCAATTTTTCCTCGGCCGACTGTGGGGCAACCTCCACGAAAACCACTTCTGTCCGATGCGACTTCGAAAACTCAATTGCCTGCGCTTCGTCATCAGTGAATTGGCCTCTACTGTGCATCATCGCCTCGCAACGTGCGGAATAATATTCCGACCTCCCGGAAGTGGATGCCCCCTCCGCCCCCATCATCGTTAGGGCCTCAAATTCTGCAACTGCGTCAATTACGGTGGACGGAGACTCCTCTGCCTTGGTAGTGTAGAAATGGGAAGAGGAGCTTCCGTCCATCTCGCCCAAATCCGAGAAAATTGGATTTTGTGCTTGGAAGACTACGACTTCAACACTTGCAAGTCACACACAAATGCAAATGATATCGCGCAGAAGAGTCTACCGTACAGACACTTGAGCGGGGAGGGACTTCAGAGCACAGGACCTTGAAGAAAAAGAGGCGGACGGCAAAGAGCGAACCCACATCTGGAGAAGATATCGCGCAGAAGAGTCTACCGTACAGACACTTGAGCGGGGAGGGACTTCAGAGCACAGGACCTTGAAGAAAAAGAGGCGGACGGCAAAGAGCGAACCCACATCTGGAGAAGATATCGCGCAGAAGAGTCTACCGTACAGACACTTGAGCGGGGAGGGACTTCAGAGCACAGGACCTTGAAGAAAAAGAGGCGGACGGCAAAGAGCGAACCCACATCTGGAGAAGATATCGCGCAGAAGAGTCTACCGTACAGACACTTGAGCGGGGAGGGACTTCAGAGCACAGGACCTTGAAGAAAAAGAGGTGGACGGCAAAGAGCGAACCCACGTCTGGAGTAAGGACTTCAAGGGCTAATCCCGCCGCCACCAACTATACGATTGTAGGTTTTCTTCGAATTCCTTGCTCCAAAATAGAGATATGGCGAAAGAATTAAGAACAGAACCCTAGCAAGTGGGGACAACAACACTTGGAACTGGACCAACAAAATGGAGACAAAATGGGTGGAGGAGGATCCTGCTTGCACTCACACGATCACCAGATACTTCTTAGATTCACCAATAAACTGGCATTTGTGCCCGGAAGACTATAACTTCAGTGCTTGCAAGTTGCACACAAATGTGATTATCAAATGCTTCAAGGAGAAGTGGAACAAAGAAAGCTGACTTATGGTGCTAGACTCGATCTCTACAGAAGGGGTCTCTGTCTCTATGATATCGACTCTTAAGCAGACCTGGACTTGAAGCACAGAAGAGCACCGAAGAAAAAGATGCGAATTGCAAAGAGGGTTATCATATCCAAAGTAAAGACCTCAAGGTGTAGTCCTGACCTGCCGACACACAATTGTAGATTCTCTTAGAGCTCCTTGCACCTCGCTCTTACATAGAGATTGGAGAAAGACTTGATAACGGAATCCGAGCAAGTGGGGACAACAGCACTTGCAACTGAACTTGCAAGAGAAGGAGACAGAATACGAGGAGGACGAGCCTCGATGTACTCACACGATCATGAAATGCTTCTGAAAGAAGTGAGACGCCGAAGGCTGGGTTGGAGTACTTGAGTCTGCAAAAGGGGTGGCCGTTTGAGTCCACAGAAGGATCTGCAAAATTGGCCTGGTGACTCGTTCTCGGGTTCTAACAAATAGTGCTAACGCATTTCCCAAACCTGGCCGTGTTTCACTGTTCTCAAGGGGCGAAAAGGTCTGCAAGACTCAATCATCCACGTCTTCTACGAGCCTTCCCTTCCCTTCTGCAACCCGGTCATACGCGTCTTGTTGCTCTCCTCAAAAGATAACATCATGGGAAGTGGGAACTAAATGTCGGTTGATGTTTTTCAATCAAGATTTAAGGGCGCTTCATACACAGGTTGACCAAGTCGAGAGGCCGTGGGAATTCATGGCCAAACTTTGGACAAGAGTCCAAAGAAATGGGTAATAAATGATAATAAAAAAAATCAGAAGTGGAGTCTTTAGCCGGCCATAATGTGAAGCCTCCAAAGGCCAAGCCCAAAGTCCAAACCATACCATTTGTTTGGCTTGTATCCATCTCTCTTTGCATAAATAGTCCATATAATTTCAAAATTTTCCTCTCACCTTCTTTAACTATGGATTCTAGGAAGGAACTCATTCTTGTTCTACTTTCGGTTTTCATGGTCATGAAGTATGTCATTGTGGGCATTTTGGCATTGCAAAAACTTGCAATTTTAGAAAAAAATGCCCAAATGATGATGATGGCAATTTTTATTGCCCAAGGATGGAGGGTGAATTCTCAAAGAAAATGTTGGCAATTTCAGAGATTTGGAGGTTTCCTTCAAAATACATTAATGGGGTCATATTCAGATTGTGAGTTTCAGAAGCGAATGAGGGTGAGTACATCTACATTTCAATATTTATGTACTCTTTTGGGACCTGTTTTGAAGAAGAAGGATACAAATTTCAGAGAAAGTATTAGTGTGGAGAAAAGAATTGCAATTACTGTTTCTCAATTAGCAATGGGTAATTGATTGTAAATGATTGGTGATTTATTTGGTATAGGGTTGAGTACAACTTCCATCATTGTAAGGCAATGTTGTGAAACAATTAGGATTCACTTGAGACCATTAGTTTTCCCTAAACCCACTCTTGTTTTGATAAAGAAAATAGCAAACGGTTTTGAAGCACTACATGGGATTCTGCTTATTCTAGGAGCAATTGATGGTAGCCACATTCCTATTTTAGCACCATCCCATGATCCGGTAGCATATTATTGTCAAAAAGGATATTATTTGTGTTTACTACAAGCGGTAGTAGATGCTGATTGCAAATTTTGGGATTATGATTTTGGATGGGCTGACCGGGTTCATGATTGGGCTTTATTTCAGAAATCAGAAATTGGAAAGAGGACTATGAGAGGATCATTTTTACCTTACAAATTTATCATTGATGCTACATATTCTACAAGGCCTTGGTTTTACTCACCATTCAAGGGTGAAAAGGAAGGATTGCCAAGGAAAAAAGCACATTGGAATTTTATCCAATCAAGCACACGTATGGTTGTGAAAAAACATTTGGCATTCTAAAAGGAAGATGGTGCATTCTAAAAGGAAGATGATACTATTGAAAAGGATTGACATGCCACTCCAAAATGTGCCTAACATAGTTACAACCTATTTGTGTCTCCACAATTTGTGTATTCTAGAGAATGATGATTTTTGTATGGAATGGGTAAAAGAAGTAGAAAAAGAACTACAAGTTGGAGCAAATACGGCACTAGGAAAATTGTAGGAGATGGACATGTTTCATTCTCTAGAGTCATCATTGAAGGAAATGAGGGAATTACAGAAGAAAAATCCATAAGGTGAAGAGACTCCATTTTTAAAATAAGAAGAAGAAGATGAAATAGAGAATGAAGAAAATCCTGCAAGTGAAGAAACAAAGGCAAAGTGACAAGAGAAAATGAAGAAAATGTTGTCTGATTCAACTTGAGTTCATCTATTATTAGCCAAAACATTTTATAGAGGTCATTTGGCCAAAAAATCAAATATGTAGTGGGAAAACTATAGCTACAGTGATGATGACTATAGCTTAGATGAAGAGTAGCACATAATTCCCTACAGCTTATTGATCAAACGATCAAATTGTTGGTCTACTCTTTCTAGCAGCTCATTGGTTCTCTCAAAGTTTTTCATCAAACCGGTACTAGTTTCTGCCATTTTTTCAAAAATTTGAATGACTCTATCATGAAAATTTTATTTACCTTTTGATGTTGGTATAGACAGAATTGTTGTTGCCGTTGGTGTAGAATTTGTTGTTGATGTTGGTACACTCTCTCCATCTCCATCTCTATTCAGGGCTAAATTGCTTTGGATTTCTCCATAATCTGTTGTTGTAGCGGAGACATGTTTCATGACTTGCCCAACTTGGTGATACCATTCATCTAAAGCATCATAGAATTTGCTCTCTTGTCGATTATTGCCCAAAATACCATTGGCCATTTTGTCCTCCTTGTAATCATCGAAAATGGTCTTGAATTTCTTACGGCATGCCACAGCACTATGGTTGAATTTTGGTAGCATCACAACCATTTTAGCATGAAGCCTCACCCAAGTGTCAATTCCTACAAGCAAAACAGTCAAAAAATATGGCAAAGGAGTAAAAAATGGCATAGAAATAACAATGACAGTACATGCTCTCACTATGAAAGAAGACTATGTAATGAATGTAAGGTACAAATGAGAAAGTTTGTTGGCATTGGACATTGAGGAAAGTAGGTGGAGGGAATAGTCCATCTAATGGAATGTCTCTCTATTGTGGTGGTGGAGAGTAGGGCTCAAACCCCACTAACGACATCCCATTTTGATGTCCAATGGGGGGAAAGGGGGGCTGTGGTGGCCGGGCATAGGCGCAAGGCAAAGGCAAAGGCCTTTAGGCCCCAATTTTGAACCTTTTACAAGAAATTGTAAATTAGGATAAAAAATTCAAACATACCTTGTTTTTTGCCGTTTCGAACAAATTTAGGCTCCATCTCCCCCTTCAATGCAATCAATTGAAGCACCTTTGAATCCTCCCACATTCGATTTGCCTCTTCTCCTTCGGCTTCTCCTTCAATTTTCACTGATGCCTTTTTTTTAGAAGTTTTTTTTTTTCTTTAGAGCAACCTTTTTTTTAGGAACACCTCTCTTTTTAGAAGACCCTACTATCTCACAATCCGCTTCCTCAACAAACTTCTCTTCTATTCTTTCCACAATTGTCTCTTGATTCTCTTCTACACTTTTCTCTCCAACTTGAACTAAAAAAGGTTGAAATGCTCCATAAGAACTTGAAGTCAGAGAGAGAGAGAGATAGAGAGAGAAAGAGAAAGAGACAAAGAGAGAGACAAAAAGACAGACGTATCTTCCTTCTAGCCTTGGGAAAAATAGTCCTTTTGATCCAATGGTTAAGATTTTGTTAGTTTTTATTTTTTTATTTTTAAAAAATTCAATGAACTCTTGACCAAAGTTTGGGTTGCCAAAAAGTGGCAACCCAAACTTTGGTCAAGAGTCCATTGCGAGGCCATCACCACATAGGAGATGGACTACCATATAAGCAATTTGGAGGGCAACAAACTTTGGATTGTGCCGCTTTGTGTGAAGGGTTGAGAAGCCAAAGTCGAGGTTTTCTGAAATCTGATTGGTGGAGGCTGATGGACTCTCGACCTTTGACCCATGTGTGAAGTGGCCCTTAGTTCCTCTGGAATTTCCATCGTTGCCCTACATCCAAGCTATTGAAGGCACCTTCCAAGTGCTCCAGCTCACCATCTTATTATCCAGCCCGTAAAACATTGAGGAGGTACCAATTCTTATTTCAGTTTTTCGTAGATGAAAAATAACATTCCAAGTAATACAAAACACATTTTTTATTCAAAGTACAAAGTACGAATTAGATATGAATTTCTGAAGTGATCCAAAATCCAAAAACTGCCATTCGATCATTCGAAATTCAAAAACCACAAATTAAAAGTACCCGGACTGTTAAATGTACCCAATTGTGTAGCTTACTTTACGGTCAATCCAGGAACAAAGAATATGATAGTAGAGGAGTAACGTTAAGGTTCTAATTGCTTGAGATGATTTTTATTTTTTTAGCACAATTGCAAGTAACAAATGTGGAAATTTTTTTTCCAGCTTGATGTAAGGTGGGTACCCCGAAACTTTTTGCTACTGAGACTAGTTACTGTGATTAGACTGGTCCAACTTTCATATTGTCTTGTTGACAACTGAAACGAGGTTCCAACGCACTAAAGTGTGCTACATTGTAACACCATATGCAAAAGTTCTAATGTCATTTCTTACCCACAGGTTCTAATATCATTTCTTCTGGGTAAGTTTTGGCGCATTTGAGGTACCCGCCTTACATCCTGCACTAACTCTCAGACAAAGAAGTCCATGATCTACTCTAATGCAGAAATGGAAACCTCCATTCTGTACAGACCTGCAACCACCTTCGTAAACTCCAATGGCATAACCTCCTTCCGCATAACCACCCCGAGATAAATTTGATAGTCCCGAATGTCAAACAAATCTTCAACTTCAAAAATGCCAGAAAAAAGCTCATGTCTGGGTTAGTTGTCAGGGAATGTGGAAGCTGCACAAGTTGATTGCAGATACAGGTCTAAGAGACCAAGAGAAAATTCTCAAATGAGCAAGCTTTAGCATCGACATCCCATTGACTGAGCAAAGACTCTTCACCGTAAACTGGCTGACATACGCTCAGCACCGCACGATACTGAAATGAAATATATGCTGAGTCATTGGTACCCTTCCTATAAATGAGGACTTGGAGTATGCTTGCCAAGAATTTGGGGCTCAAAATGGAAAGAAAGAAGAGAGTCTTGCTGTTGAAGTCGCGCAATTGCATACCAGTGTTGGAAGTCACTGAGGTGCAGGACCGGCAGCGGTGGAGGCGGCGTTCTTCTTGTCCTCTGCAGACATGTGCAGCTTATGTGGCTGAGTTGCGTAGAAGCTATCGATGTCGATTCCTTGCAGTATGTGTTTCAAACTTGTCAAGTAGGATGTGTGACCGTCCACCATTTCGGATAAGTCCACCTGCCAGTACCGGATAGCAACACAGATCATAATTGGAGACACCCTTGCACACACACTACAAATTTTTCGTACATAGAACTACATGAAAATAGTCCAATTAAAATCATTTAATTTCAAGACACCCTGGGTGATTCATTCAACTACAAGGAATCCATAGAATGGTGGCGTATCCACCGTCAAACAAGCATGTCTATGCAGGAGCTTAATTTTACACTTGTGATTGATGGCACTTACATTCTCTATGCCATGGACGTCCACTGCTTGAAGTCCTGCCAGCCCTTGCGACATAAAACTGCAGGAATATGATAACCACGGTCTCAGGTGGAATTTCCATTGTCAATACTACAAAAAGAAATCAAAGTCCATATGAAGTAAAAATTTGAGGCCAACAGTATTTGACACATCCTTTGGAACAAAACTCCCACAATAGTTGTTTGAAATGAAAGAGTTCTTCAAGGCACCGGATCTAACAACAGTTGGAGATTCAAAATTTAGAGTTGACTTGGAGCGCCTCAACAACATATAGGAAGGATCTGATATGGGAACCCACGACATTTTGAAAGCCTCAACTTCAATGTAGGAACAAGGTTTTCGTGGGATTTAAGGATTTCCATGGCGAGGTTTCAATACAATCACTGTGACCAAAGAGAGACCCCATGCATCATGAGGAAATTTGTCATTAAAATGATGTTATTTGAAAGGTTTGATTTCACTGAAAACCTTGTGCTGCGAAAAAATTCTGTACAAAACGCGTCTTGAACTGAATTTCATAATTATCGTAAAAACGTTAAGGATGCGACCAAATGATGACACAAGCTGTATGGGACTCCACCAGGTCTATTACAAAAGGCTCTATAGATCATGAAAATTCTCTCTTTTGGTTCACTGATAAAGGTCATTGTTCGGAACTTACTTGGCGCGATAAACTACCCCAAGAACCCAATCATTTGTGGAGAAACCGTTAACGAATCGGCCGGCCACCACCTGAAAAGAAAGAAACACAATTTAGATTAGGTTGAGAAAAAGAAAAAGAAAAGAGTGACGCCATAAGAAGGAATTTCTTAGAACTTATTTCCAAATGAGGATATTTCAGACCTTCTTATCATACTCAAGCTCAGTTCAAGTTGATACTACTAAATCAGTACACGTGTTCTATGTGCTTTATCCCCTTCAAGATTAAGGAGTCTAGGATTTAACATGACTTATTCCATCGATCAAATTGTGAAAACAATGGAATTCCACGGAATCACAATTTTAGATCAGCAGAATTGGTGAAGAATGTTGCATGGGTTGGTAAAATAAAAATAAAATTTGGATTCAAGAAATCCCGCACATAACCTACTCAAAACTGCTAAAAAAGAACATCCACCCGAGTTGAACCTCTCGGTCCTTTAGCAGTTAACCAAAAACAAACAATTCAAACAAGAAAGCTCGCACTAGAGTTCTCTCGGATGTGAACATCCATACTTTCAAGACCCAAACCAGTGGTTCTGCTGCCTTGCAATGGAATGAATAGATCTGTGAAGTGAAATACAAAAATTCGTATCACCTTCCGAACAGATTCCCATCTGTCTTGATCCAAAGTTTGTGGAGTTCCAAGAAGGACCACCCGTTCAACAATTCCAAGTCCTGCAAACTGAAAAGTTAGCTCTTGGAACTAACCTTACCCCTAAACATCACAGTTTTTGAAAAAGATACCAAAAAACCAGCCCGTGGGGAGTGCTGTGACAATTTCAAGGTGAAATAAACAAGATATAAGAAACTTTGTGAGACGTGGAAACAAATCTAGATCTTTTCACAACAGTTGGAGTTTCTCAGGCTTCAAGAGCTTACCTGCATCTCCATACTTCGACAATTCTTCCAAGCATGTAAATATAACGCGAGCACCTAAAGCATATCCCGCCAGCGTCACCGGTCTGTACAAATGAAAAAACAGGAGCGTCAGTATCAGTGCTGCCAAGAGACACAATGGAACTATGATTATGGAATTCATAGACATAGAAGGCCACAGCAAAAAACTCTGCGGGATATGAAAATGGAGATGGAGAAAAGTAAAGAGATTACCTACTGCCTTGACCACCTTGGAGCAAGACCATGGCAAGAAGTTTACCAGCTTTCTCGGACCTGTTCACATGCCAATAAAACGGTTACTTTTCCATAATTACTGGCTCAATACCAAAGGGGAGGAGGCTTATATAACATGGAAACGAGCTATATTACACTGCATGTGAGGAAGTTTGAGCAGAATGCTGCTACAGAAGCAAGGCCAGTTCAACAGGGACAAGACCTCTCGAAGTAGAGCTGCTTGTTTTCCACAGCCTACTTGCGTAAAATGAAGAGGTCTACGTTGTAAAAGTTATACAATATTTTAAGCTTCTTTTGTAAGTGCTGAAGGGAAGGAGTAGAAGAATCCAACAGCACCTGTCAATGGCAATTGCCCACCGGCTGTCAATCATGTCAGTTGCACCAAGAACGGATAAAGGGGTCGAGAGAGCGCTTAGAAGGCCACCGAGCACTGTATACATGGCTCCTCGTTTGATCACTTCCTTGGTGGCAGCTGCAAAACCCACATCATAGTATTGAATTTGAGAAGAACCAAAGCAACTATTCAAGAGCAGGTTCCATCACTGGATTGTAGAAAAAGGGTCAACACAATTCAATTCTGAAGAGGAAGTTTGAATCATGTTAAATTATTTGGGGAATCATGCAAAACACATTGTACATTTGAATTTAAGTCTGTATTTTAGCGTAACCAGAGAAAACTATTCAAAAAAATGTACCATTGGAGTGTAGTGAAAGTGCCAGCATAAGTCAACTCCTTAGAGAAAATCTAGATCATGTTGAATTAGGTGAAACATAATTGGGATATGGAAAGGCCCGCAATATCATGCTTTGAATATTGTATTCAGAGACCAATACTTTAGCATGATGTTTTGGAAATTAAAACCTAAGTTGGATGATAGTACATCACAGGCAAGAAGAGGAAGAGGGGCGCACTTCTAGTGAGCCAGTCTTGTACTGCAGTACTCACTGCAATGACATTTTCTGTCTCCCAACGCAATGCGTACCTGCAAGTGTGAAAAACACACTTTTCGTTAAAAGTGCACATGTAAAGAGAAATTATTGTTTTGATTAAATGAAGGATTAAGTATTTCTGTAGCTAAAATGTACATCAGAAGTTAAAGAACTAGACCCATAATCTTCTGCTCAATAATTTTTTTAGTCAAACACAGCTGAAATAACACAACTGAATGAACTAATCAAAATGCAAAAGTTTGATTACACTGAAAAATCCAACAAAGATAAAAGATGTTTACAAAGATAGTAAATGACCTTCATCAATGCTCACCACCTTTCCTCAAAATTAAGGGTTACTTTAGATTGCATATGCTGAAGCAACAATGAAGTCTTACCTCTCTAAATCGCCATCAGGACCCTCCCACGGTTTAACAAAGTCATCTGGTTGAAAAGCAATGCCAGACACAACGATCTCCACAGCCAAACACTGAAACAAAAGCAGATTTCCCCAAGAGATGACACCATGTTAGAAAAAACGACTAAGTCCATCCCTAGCTAGTTTTTCATTCCTTGATTTTATTTTGACTCCCTGAAAAGGAGTGCATCTTGAAGAGGTACTTCTATTTTGGTTCGATCCTGTACTTCTTTTACTCCATTAGAGGCTTCCCCCAATCAATTGAATTCAAAAACAAGATGAAGCTCAAAACTCTATAAAAGCTCTCTTAAGGAGGTAAAGAGAAAGAAGAAAGAGACCCCTTGTTGATGATTGCCACCCAATGTTTCAAATTGAAATTCTTCAATGTCACTAATCCTTCGAGCCATCTTCATTCCGGTTAGCCGGGCTCCAGCCGCTTCTCATGCATCAGAGGAAAACGTAAACAAGCTCAACAAGATATGTACTAAATCTCTCTCTCTCTAATTCCAACTGCATTTCCACCATGTTGCAATGAAAGTGACAAGAGAGGGTTATGAAGCACCACACAATAATCCACACAACGACTCCCATGAGAACGGACAATGTTCATACATGTTTAAGGACAAGTGACAAAACAACTCTCATGATCCTAACCTCCTATATCTCTCTCCTACCCGCTTGATCTCTTCTGTACTACAGAAACTACCCACAGATGTTCGAGAAAACCTAGTTGTATTACAATTTGTAAGGATCATATTAGAGAATCATTAACCCAATAACATTTGAAGAGTCTCGTTTTTTTCGCGTACTGTTTACATCTCTTTACATGTCTATCAATTACCTCAATTTCATCAAATTGGTCATCAAAGAAGATTGTCCTTTCAAGAAGAAGAATGTGAATTTACTTCAAGAAAAGATTGCCTCGAAGCACTATCATCATCGTCAAGAATGTGGACTTCGAAGCGCTTGGATTAACTGGCATTCCAATTGGCAAGGTTCAATACAACAAGGTTTCAAGAACATGTGTTTTCGACAAGAAATTTTGCTTTTGTTTAAGAAAATTTTGGGAGAATAACGGAGAATTACATTTTTCTTGTAATGCAATCCAATTCAGTACCTCCAAAAGACGCAGCCACGGCAGCAGAACCAGCGGCTGATCCAGCAACTGCGGCGGCAGCTGACAATCCTCCTGCACCCAGAATTGGCACAGCGCTCCCTATAGCGGCCATTCCTGCTGCTATCGCTGGAGCGGCAAGACCTGCAAATTCATCCCCAAAACAACAAAACGAACCAAAGCACAAGGAGTGCTAAATTCGAATGTGTGTAGTTCTTGCAAAAACCTCATGGCAACCACCCAAAATTCAAGCCACAACAATCGAGCTCATTGTAAAGTTTAACCCCCTTTTTCAGATTGTGTTCACTCTGACCTCTTATAATGAGTGTATTGTAAATGAGTGTAATTCATAATTCAACAAGAACGGAGCCCGTTGCAATGCAATGCAAATCACAGAAAAGGTTTCATTGAGAAGATAATGTTTGGATGTCATTAGGGCTCAGCAAGAACAATAGGACGAAAAATCGTGAGAAGGAGAACGTGACGGATGAAACTGTGACACAATTCGCAATTAATGTAAGAGATGGAGCGCATCCTACCCCCAACTAGATTAACTGCAGCCATGCAAATTCAAATGTGCAAGCAAACGAAGTTACGTGAACATGCGATCACCCCACTTTTGATTCCGTTTCTTCTTGCACCTCCTAAAAAGGAGCGTGATTGAGGATTCATTAGAGTAGTTTGCATCACAGTTGACTAATTGCATCTCTAAAAACTCAATCTTTAAACAAATATTCCATTGGAGAGGCACAACATGAAGTATGAAGGTTGAAGGATCAAAGTGAGGGTGACACTCAATCTCTAACGAAAAGGCTGACAAAAGTTACCAACTATAAGATGAAACGGAGTTAACCCCCCACTTTTGTTTTCCGTTTCTACCTGAACTCGCGTAAGAATGAGTATATTTCATGATTCAGTATTCCGTAGCACAGTTGACTAACCTAAACCCTAACAACTCGAAGCTTTGATCCGAAATAACATTGGACAATAGACATGCGATATGAAGGTTGGGAGATGAAAGGGATGGTGAAACTCAAGTGTTGCATGGTTGGAAAAGTTGTTAACTAAAGATTAGTGTCATGACGCTCAGAAGCATTTGCTACTTACCTCCAGTAATTGCAAGCAGTGTGCCCCCTGTCAAAGCTGCTGCTCCAATTATCCCTCCTCGTTTCCACTGCTCCCATCGACTCCCTGCCACCTCCGCATCACGCACATGCTTTTCTTCCTTTTCCTTTTGTGCAGCCATGGCCATGTAGGCCACCATTTGCTCCATGGCTCCCTAAACAAAATCACGACACACAAGCATCAAGAACTATCACATTCCTGTCAGCTCCAAAGGATTAGCAAGCCGAAGGAGTTAGAATGAGAATCCCAGACAAAAATTCCTGAAATAAACCAAACATCACATGCCAACAAGTGCTGTATTGATCAAAGACTACTGACGACCACTTTATTTTGCAGAGGTCGAAGTCACAAGCTTGAGATAACAAATAAATCTGACACCGTGGATGGTGCAAACGTCATTCTATATTTATTTTACGGAGTTGAATTTCCAGTGTCTCCTTTACAAGAGCCCAAGTAACAAGAAATGGCACGAAGAGGTGGCACTTACAGAACTCCTAATCAACATGCTAAGTATATTTGAAATACCAAGGTTCCAAGCTGCCTCTATGAGGTAGTTTGGACACTTCTTTCTCTTAATGCATCATCAGGTGTCACAAATAGATTATTTTAAGCTTGATATCTCACATCATGTTGTTGATATATATTGTAAGCTTCTTATCTAACAACTCAATGCTGGATCACCTTTTAGGCTTGTCATAACAACTTGATGTTGAAACAAATTGGAAGCTTCTTCTCTCATAACTGTCGAATCAACTACTAGTCTTGTCAGGAAAATTGATGTTAGTAAGAGAATTGAAGCTTGTGATAACATCTTGATGTTAGCTCAAATTTTGTGCTTCTTCCCTCACATTTTGCTGCGAATCCACTCTGATGTTTGCTACCTGAAACTTGTTGCGGGTATTAACAAGAGGCTCTGATTCCCATATCAGAATATCTACGGCATAAAATCAATTTGAACTTACCACACTGGTCCAATCGACGTCAAGCCAGAGCACCAGCACCCGCAGGGCGACTCTCTGTCGAGCATCGTATCCCGCCTTCACGAAAACAGTCTCCTCCTGGGAAGCTCCGCCGGAAGACTCCCCAGCAGTCACCTCGTGAGGGTCCGCCACGCAGCCTGCCAACAGAGTGTACAACACCGCCACTTTCCGCTCCTTCGACAAAGCGTTCGCTTGGCTCAGGCCCAACTTGTCTTCTCCGTTGGTGAGACGCTCCATCTGCGTCCTTGGCTCCTCAGTGCTCCTGGAGCTCGAAGCGGAGTCTGACAAAGCTTCACTTATATAAGCCACCAATCCAAAAAATATTATTGAAATAAAAGTGGGCACCCTAATTGAAAGATTCATCTAGATATGCCTTAAAACACCAGAGTGCTTCGAAATGCATATTCTGGATGATGAAAAGAGTGCTTGCTTGGAGGTGTTTCTTGGTCCAAATAAGAAAGGATTTGGGCTTCAAAGGATTGAACAGGGTTTCCAGCAAAATTGGGTTGCTTCAAGAATTTCGAGGCAACATCATAGGCTCATCACTTCTTGAGCTCGTAACTGAGTCTGGTAAAGCTTCACATGCAAGCTACCAATACAAAATTTTTATTGAAATAAAAGTGGACATCCTAATTGAAGGAGTCATCTAGATATGCCTTTAACACACGAGTGCTTCGAAACACGTATTCTGGAAGATGAAAAGAGGACTCTGAGGTGATGTTTTGTCCAAATAATAAAGGCTTTGCGCTGGAAAGGAAAGGACCCGGTTCCCAGCAAAATGAAGTTGCTTCAAGAATTTTGAGGTAAGACAAGGGAGGTTTGATAAGAAGGATAGGGAGGACTCTTCATGATTCGGTGGGAGGCTTACTTGCCTCCCCTCATTGCAGATCTCCCTGTCACTAATCTTCAGAACTGACTAAAAAAGTCTAATTTGGCTGAAAACCATGTTAGGGTTCACCTGCGCCGGAACAATACCTTGCTTCTCCTTGGTGCTCTCCACCATGGCATCCACAGCTTTGGCTAGCGCTGCCTCGTCTCCAGCCAGTTTCTGTGACTCTGCGTCATCTTCTCCCAAAAGCTTCAAGAACTGCAAATCACAATCAACTTCGATTATCATAATTTCGTTGGACTCAAATAACACATCTTAGAAAACAAAGTAACAAAACAGAGGGTTGACAAGGGTGTCTCTGATATAACTTAGAAGTAGCAAGATTCATGTCTCAGTAACACAGCAAAACTTCTGAAAAGTATGTGAACTCACGGCTGAAATGTGATCCTTGGCTTCGGCTGACACCGAAGTAGACTCCAGTCCAACCCAAGCCTTTCGATCAATGCCCAAATATCTGCACCAAAGCTTTAAAATGAAGAATCCAACACACAAGGACCATGTTTCAAACGTGCTATCTATCCTTTCGCAATCACTCATTGCAAAGAGATTGCTACCCTAAAAACGGTGCACCGAAACCCTAAAACTGGGCATTCTATTTGGTCTAAGCATCGCCGGATTGCGACAAATTTCGGGTCTCGCTTCAAGCCTGTGGGAACTTTAAGGAAGGAAACGCTGCTAATTTACGTAGCCACATATCTTTGCAAAAATCGTAGACAATTTGGAAGCCTGAAGCATATCCTGGAACTCACCCCAGCCCAAACTTTAAAATAGAAAAAACAGAAGAAACGCCCGAAAATGAAACACTGGAGTTACAAAACTCGAAAACATTCAGCATTGAAACAGACTAATGGGACTGCAATTCAAAGTTTCATTTGGTTCAAGTACAAAAGAGAGAGAGCAATGTTACCTGAAAACGTGTCGCACGAGGCCGCTCTCTTCGAGACTCCAGGGCATACCGCCACCGCTCTGGGATCCCGAAGAAGCTCCATCGTCGACGGGGTCAATGACTGGCGGAAACCCAAACCCCACTTGGGAGTGCTGGTGCAGCTGCGCTTGACTGAGGGCCAGTGCAAACAAGCCCCCCGCGGCATACCTGTGCGTGCTGCTCAGCTGCGCCGAAGCCATAGCCCTCCACCTCCAACTCGTTTTTTCCGCCCAATTCTCTAAACCACAGTCAGTCAGTCGACGTGCAGCTTGCGATCTGCATTTCGTCTCAATGCACGTTCATGAGCCATTTCAAACTTCTCTAAACCACAAGTTGAAGAATACAACTGGTGAAAGACTTCTATAAACTACTGGTGGAAGAGGAGAAGAGAATTTCAAGGGAGGAAGCAGATCGAACGGAGTAATGGTTTGTAACCTAAACAAGCCATTCGCCATCTGCGTCCCCCACAATGCAGATAAGCAAAGAAGCGTGCAATTGCAAGAATTGGCATCGCGAAGCTTACTACAGCATCCAGACCCACCCAATCACCATACCTGTAGATTTTTCAGTTGATCTTTCCACTGACAATTCCAGTTAGTATACAGGGGAGGGGAAGCCAGCACCCGTTGATTGATGCTCCAGAATTGTGTGAAATTGACAAAGGGAGCACATTTAAAGTGGCGCCGCGGACGGGGTACACTACTTTAGGCTTCTGATTTCTGTGCATGCTTGGGTTGGACTGCTGGAGGGTGGAATTACGTGAGGGTGCAACGACGTTAGGAGCAAGATAGTTAGTTGAGTTTCTTGGGGAAGAGGAACTGCGCCAAGTGGAGAGCTGGGCTTCGATGACCTGGCTTGACAAATGGCGGCACTGGGAGAGTGCCTCATAGCGAGACTCATTCTGTGTGTGAACGGGGTCTTTCAAAACTCGTGGATATCGGCAATGGGGTTGACTTCTTGCCCAGACCACCCCGACAAGTAAAAACTGGATGCTAACAAATTGGGGATGAAAAGGGCACATTTAACTCTAGAAGGATTGATGTAGCCCTCCATGACTAAGGTAGTCATCAAAATACTATGATTATTGGAGTAATAGGTGTTTTTGGTGTTTATGTAAATAAAGGTAGTCACATTGTTTTTACTTCAAGTTCAATTAAAGGAGAACTAAGATGTGTCGCTTTCACATTGGTTGTTCATATACTATAGAGCTTTTTTATTTATTGAACTAGACCATTCTCCTCTTCCAAAGGTGAAGAAAATAGCTTGAAGAAATTTATCGAAGAACTTCAAACCCGAGTTGTATCCCAGTTCTATGCCACCTACATTCCACATGGCCTGCATCCTCCAATTTTCATTGTCCTTGCAACAAAGCTACACAAGGGATGTCACACCTTCTTCACGCACAACAATTCTTCATTGGCTCCTCTTTTTCCTCACCAACTTCTTGGATTTCATCCAAATTTGCTTCTTAGAGGAAGTGTGACTACCTTTGGTAACATTGAAGTCATCCATTAAACTTTTAGATCCAAAGCATCCTTAAAATGTTGATACTTGGACACGTCTTCAGTTTTTCCTTTGTTATGAAGAAATAAGCAACTCAATAGAACAAGAGCCTTTGTCTTTGTAGCAATAGATCATCTTTCAAGTAAGATGAAGTTACTCAATATTATCTATGTAGCTTCTACCAATGCAAAGCCTCTTTCCTTTCTTTTGATTTAATCTCAATAAGTGAATTCTATTAGTGTTGTCAACTATGTCAAATATATTAATTTTTATTTTTTCAATAGAAATCATAACAATATAATAAATAGTAGATGTGCTTTGGCTTTTTCTATGTAAGAGACTATCTTGTCATTGATCAAAAAGTTAACATAGTAAATTTCATTGGTTGAATAAAGATGTTATCTATCCTCTAAATAAATGATTCCCCCCTAATAAAGTGATGTATTGTTCATATGATGAGATTTTGTTGCATTAGCCCCTAAATGCCCAACCAACCATATATGACCGATCTGGCTCATTTTGGTATAGGTAGTTAAACTCATCTGACGATTTAAAATTTTTTTCATACAATTTTTAGGGATAACTATTGAAAACTTTCATTTTTCACTAAAAAGGTACATATTTGATTGTTGAAAGGTCTCCAAAGTCATATATGTCCATTATTGGAAGAGTCAAGCTTACTAATTCTACTTCATTTCCCAACTTTGAGCAAAGTTTGTCAATTTCACTTGATTTGAGATCTAAAAACTTATACTTATCCATTTGCTTTGAAAATGGTCCCAATGGAAAGAATAAAGTGCTTTCATGATTTTCAACATTAAAAATGTAAACAAGCAAGTGTTTACTTGGAATTATTTGTGATTTTATATTTATAAAATAAATTGCATCTCAACAATTGCAAGGTGGATTATGTAATGAGTTTAATAGCTTTTCATGTGAAATCAAATTTTTTGAAAATGCATTTTAGTGTGTTAACACATTTTGTAGTTGTTCATGTCACTTTGAATCCCCAAAACGTTTATGTGCAAATTTTTGAAACATTGTAGGGAAGGACAATTGACTAAAAATAGAAATGTACATTTTTCTTGTTATAATCTCACAACTCTTATGCAATTTTGTACTCAAAATTGCTGTGAGTACTAATAGGCAAGCTCTTTAAACATCCATATGATTAGATTTTGAAAAAAAAATTGCTTCATTGAGGATAACAATAAGCCTATGCTCTTTTTTCATAGTCAAAATACACTAGAAAAGGTTTGGGCATTTAGGGGCTAATGGAGATGCTCTCAAAGCTTTGTGCACTACAAAAAAAATACAAAAATGATAAACACATTAGAGGATTTCTAGGGATCAAGAGGATTGTTTTAGGCTCGTTCCCCCTACCCTATTCCCGCTATTCCTGTGATCAATTTTGTTTTTTTTGTAAAAAAAATAAACTTAGAATGGAAAAAAATAAGAAAAAAAAATGGTGACGTGGCAATTGCAATGCCACGTCAGGCAACAATTGCGAGGTTATTCCTCCGACTCTGGCAACTTCAGGAACTCGCAGCCCTCCAAACTTGTTGATAATCCTCTAATGATACCATGCATTGTACCTACTTAGAATGTATGTTTTTACAAGAGGTTAAATTTAGATCCAATCTATTTCCAAACTTTGAAGACAATAGAAGTGATTTGAAAGGTACATTTTGGTTTGTATCCCCTCTTCATAATTCTTCATCTTTAATTCGCATTGACCACACGTCAATTCTCTCTCTAGATGGTGTATGAATTCTTGTTCAAATTTTTTATTTCTTGGAATTATGTTACAATTGTATATCTTTTAGTTCTCTTCTTTTAGATGTTGAAATATTCAACTACTCAATCAAAGGATCAACAAACACTTAGCACCTCAATGGTTGGTAAAAATTTCATTATTTCGTAGGTATTTTGGCAATCAGTTGTTTTTAAGCCAAAGTCAAATACTTAACAATGTCTTTTTTATTGTTGAATATATGCATTCACAATTGAATTTTAAAAAAGAAGGCATATTTTTTAGTAAATTAAAAAGAGAAAAATAGCACTATTTGATGGACAATAATTGAAAGTCAATATATTATGTAATGCCATAAATACAATCTTTAATAGTAACACCTAAATGATTTACAAACTGAAAGAAAGGCAAGCTTGTCTGAACATGTGTCTTCACTAAATGAAATTCACAAAATCCTATTAACCCTTCAACAACACACAAACAGTTTATCAGTTAATGAATGACAAAGAATTTGTCTATATAGGACAAAAATGCAAATGTTCATCTTTGAAATTTCATGTGAACGAAAAATCTTGCACAATCATCTAACTTTAAATGAATGATCTTGGATTTTTTTGAGCCAATGATTCACACAATCCCTAAAGGAATGATTTCCATGATCACTAGCCCGTCTTTTAAGTAACAAACCCTAAATGATATGATAACAAGTCTAAGGAAAACAACAGTATGCACCTTAGCTAAATAAGATGCCCAAACCCCTCAAAAGTATACAAACTTGAGCTTAGGCAAGTTGACAAGTCCCTTTGCTAGAAGAAACACACAAAAGCCCTAAACCCTAATCACAGAGGAACCCTAATCACAGAGGAACCCTAATTACAGTTGTTGTTGGAACTAGTACAGATGCGGTGCCAGCCTCGGTCTTGCATAGGCCTTCAACGGCACCGCCTTCGACAGGCTCGCCGCGCCCAACCCTTCGATCGGCTCAATCCCTTCCGCCGGCGGCGTCCACGTGAAAGCATGCAACAGATTTGCTACTGCACTCTGCACCATCAAGCTCGCCACCGGCAATCCCGCACAGATCCTCCTTCCACTTCCGAATGGCAGCAACTCGAAGTGCTGCCCCTGGTAATCCATCCCTGCGTTACATCCCCCAGGAAGAAACCTCTCGGGAGAGAAGGTGTTGGGATCCGGGAAGATGCTTGCTACGCGTCCTAAGCCCCAGACGTTGACGAAGACGCTCGTGCCGGCTTGGATGTCGTAGCCGAAGGCCTGGCAGGTTTTGATGCACGAGTGGGCGAGGAAAGGGACCGGGGGGTGCATGCGGAGAGTCTCCTTGGCGATGGCTTTGATGTAGGGGAGGTTCGGGAGGTCGGACTCTTGCACCATGCGGTCGGGGCCGACGATGGAGTCGAGCTCGGATTGAGCGCGTTTCATGGACTCGGGGGAGATGACGAGCTCGGTCATGGCCCATTCGGAGGAGGCGATGTTGGTCTCCATGCCGGCGGCGTAAATCTCCTGCAGGGAGGAGGGGCATGGTGGATAGGGTTACGATTGATGTTATTTCAAGAATGGGATGAGCAAGAAGCTCATCATCATGGTCGTGGCAGAAACTTTCGCCACTGGGGAGAGAGGTAAGGGTTACGATTGTTGGTACCCTCAACAATGGGAAGGGGAAGGAGCTCACCACTTGGCTGTGGCAGGAACTTTCGCTACTGGCGAGAGAGGTTTGAATCATACTATGTTGGTAAGGGTTACGATTGTTGGTACCCTCAAAAATGGGAAGGGGAAGGAGCTCACCACTATGGGCCGTTGAAGAATTCTCTCCACTGGCGAGAGTAGTATGAATCATAACTTGTAGGATTAGTAGACTAATCAAATTAGCAGTCGGGAAACGATGGAGTCACTTCATCCGATTTTAGACCAATTGGAAGGTTTGCTAAAATGGATTGTAGAGTTGGAATCATAGTTTGGAGAGAATAACCTCGATTTCTATCGGCATTAATGAGGAAAACAGACTTCTTGCGAGTTGAAGAAAATGGACTGCTTCAGTTAAGCTACTGGGAGAGACTCAAATGACGAAGGTGAGGATAGTGACCTAATCGACTTCACTATTTAGAAAACAAGGGATTCACATAAACCGATTTCGAAAGAAATTTTAGAAACTACTCCTTCTACCGTACACCTCCATGCCTCTGTCTATGAGCAAGTTGACTGGCTTACTCAGTCCAGCACTTGAACAGACCCGCGAGATCACGAAGGTGCTCCTTTGCCTCGTAAAATGCAGCCTGATGTGAAATCGAGTGATTCACTTGAACCGAATTTTATAAGATTTTTCTCCATTTGCTGTATCAAATGCAGCAGTAACAGCTTAATCAAATTTGACAATCGCTTACTCTTGTTAGTCACAACTCAAGTGATTACATAAAACGATACATAAAACGATATATACTACATACGGAATATATGGTTCAGACATGCAGAGACTCCCACTGGGGTTAAGCAAACGTACCGTAAGCATCATAAAAGTGGACGATCCATCGATTTCAATTCAGGGTTGGATTCAGAGTTCCGAGAGCTTACCCAGAGCATGGTTTTGACGATGTCCAGATCAATTTTGTTGTTTTTCACGTCGACTTCATCCAACAACGCATCCAGGTAATCTTTCTCCCGATTCTCACTCTGCTGATTCTTCCTCTCCTCCACCCTCTCCTTCACGATAATCGACACAAATGCATCCATCCTCGCTCTGAACTCTCTAAACCTCCCTCTGAGTCCTTGCAGATCCAAGCTTTTGAACGCTGGGATGAAATCCCCGGGGTTGAACGTCCCGATGATGCGATCCAAGTCGGCTGTCAAGGTCATGAGGTCCTTCAGCTTCTCCGTGCTGTTCGTGCTAGCCTCGTCGTAACTCTGGGGCTGCAGGAGTCGCTTGCTCATCACGAGCTGGGAGAAGACGTTGCCGGCGAGAACTTCGAGGTGGAATTTGACGTTCACCAGGCCTTCCTGAGGGATGGTGCGAAGCATGTGCGCGAACTCGTCCGCCCGGAGCTGCTGAGCGGCCTCCACTTTCTTAGATGTTGTAAACTGCATCTGGAAAATCTTGCGGAGGTGCTTTGAGTGGGGAGTTACGTCCGAGAATGTCACATCTGCAGGGGGGCTTGGAACCACACTCTCAAACTTCCAGATCTTTTTTTGGTTTAATTCGTAGTTGGAGCACTTGATGCTGAGTGCAGCAAGAAATTCATGATGTACGTGTGAAGAAATCATCAATGATAATTTAACACTGTTTTAGATTTGCGACCGAATCATCACAGTTGAGTTCGACGCTGTTTGAGATTTGTGTTTGAATCGTCAATCTTTGCAACAATGTTTCAGATTTATGACTGAATCGCCAAGAAGAGGTTTGCCACACTTTTTCATTGCATTAGTCATTCGATCAACTCACCCTCAGAGTCTTTACTAATCATATCCCACCGCCACCCCTCCCCTCTTTCAAATCGATGAATTGAAGAATGTAACTCTAGTGAATCCCGAAGATTGAAGGAGAAGTTCTAAGTAGACCATCCGGCAAGCATGAAGACTTAATTACTTTCCCATAGCCAGTTCCTCGTCCCTGAATTTATCAGAGCTGTGTGGGTGGTAACCTTGGTAGAGCCCAGGCAGGTTGCTTTGATTTCATTCACAACCAAGTGGGTTATGTCAGAAGATGCGACGGTGGTTAATCCATCTCACAGATCCCAAATCTAGTACCAAGCTTGCTTACCTAGATGGCTACAGAGAAGCTAAACACTGTGCAAATTGATTGCGGATTGTTCCTTCCCACAGAGGCCACACAAGCACCAAGCTTGAGTTAATTTGCTTACCGTGGGGAAGAAGGATTTGCGGCGCTTGTGTTTTCGACCTGGCGCAGAAATTCGCATCCTGCGTCTTCACAAACTCCATAGCCGTCTCCGGCGAGGTCGCCACGATGATTAGCCTCTGCCCAAACCACACCGACATCAGAGGTCCATACTGCTCCGCCAGCTTCGCCAGGCTCCTGTGCGGGTACGCCCCGATCAAGTGCAAGGAGCCCACGAGTGGCCAAGCCAACGGCCCGGGCGGAAGGTTCTTCGGCGTTGTCAGGAATCTCATAAGCAAGTAGACGGCCAGCACTGCAACCACCGAGCTCTGCAAGTATATAGACACACACACACACATGCACACATATTAAATTTCAGTCCATCTCATCTATCAACTCTCAGAATCATCCGAAGTCTAACTGCGGCAAACATTCTGATCTAGCACAGAAACTGCAGCTAGCTATCCAGTCATACATAACGAAGATCTACTGGCAGGTATCATATTCTTGTCATAACCATCCAGACCAATGCTCAATTGCAACAGTGTCTGACTGCATGCATCCCATGATTCTGAAAGATTGATAGATCGAAGGGTTTGTGTTACGTTGCGCGCAGAGAGTTCACGTACACAGACAACTTCGACGACCACGGAATAAGAGTCCATGGTTTTTGAGAGTTAATGCGCTATTTTGCTGATTGACTCCAAGGTCAGAGACTCTGATTACAGGGAATGATGCAATTGAAGTCCGTGGCGAGAGTGCAAGCATGCTCAGAGCATGCAGTTGGAACTCAAGCAAGGTCAGAGTCGACACTGGGATGGTGGAAGACGACGACGACTGGCAAGCTATTTTATGCTTTGCAAAACGAAACTTACATTGCGCTCAGTTGTTGTGCCTGGCAAGCTAGAGACGTACACGTCCTGGAGGTGAAATTGACGGCGAAAGGGGCCTTGATCTTGTGAACATTTAACGAGCATGATCGTTTAATTAACAGAGGCAATACATTAGTTTTTTTGTTTGTGTATTGGTAAATGTGATACTTGAAGAGTCGTCAAGAGTAAGATTGTAATTTAATGTAACTATTCTGAACGAGAATGTTAGGAATTGGAGGGGGCAATGATAAGAACATGTTTGAATTGTCAACACTCCAATGTAAGAGAAAAGGATGTTTTAAGCATAGTCCTATAATTAATGACTTTTTAAGAAATTTTTAGCAAAATTTTAGTGGATGTACATGTGTTTTTAGTAATATTACACTAAAAATCTCTGAAAAGATTATTAATTATAGGACTATATTACTAGGATTATACTTAAAACATTCCTTTCTCTTATAATGGTTGACACTGGTAATTTGATTTCTTTTTTCTAGTGGTTCGTAACTACACCTGATGTGCGTGTAAGATTGAATGAGTATGAGTGATGAATATTAATACATTTTAATACATCTTTGTGGGACTTATTTGGTGGACCTGTGACAGACGTGTTCTACTCAGTCAGATTCCAGCTTGCTCACAACTACTGATTGTTGACCAGATGTGATGCCAGTCTGATTCATGTGGTCCAATTTTGCAGGATTTGAGCTACCCATGAAAGGGATTTCAATTGCATTAGCAAGCAAGTTCAATTTGTCTAATAAATCAATAATAAGATACACAAGCAAAAGCAAAATCAGGGCCTTCAATGGATTAGTGGCAAGTCCGGACCCCAAATACTGTAACGGAACCGACCCATTTCCGGCCACTTAAGCAATTTCGCAGATCTGGAGCGCTGTTTTCTTAGTAGAGAAATTTTCCCATCTATAGATATAGAGTTTAGAAGGATTCCATATCTTTTCAGAATTTTATTACTATAAATTTTTTCATTGGAGATTATGTTTCATACATTCTTGTCATGTAGGTCTTCCTATTTCCAACCATAGGTTACTTATAAAATAAACAAAGCCTACAACCAATCATAATGCTCCACGACTGCATTGGAAATTGTGCCCTCATTAATCTCCTCATTCTCCTATTGATTTAAAAGAGTGTAGTCTATATGATGGGAATGGGTCCTTAGTCAGAAATGGGTTAACTCCCTTACGTTCATAACTAAAAGGTATGTTCACAACTTCATGTTTAAGATTGGTATTGTTATTGAGGGTCTTAGCCTACTTCTAAACCAAATTTACATTGCAAATATTGTCCCTAACACCGAGTACAAATTGCATATCTTAATCTCCATAGAGTTCATATCTATAAACCAATAGATATGCTCAATGTGTGACTTTGATACTAAAGTGGGGTGTTTCCAAGAAAAATTGTCAAAAACTATCAATTTTTAATCCATTAGTCAAAATCAAAATCAAAGCCTTTTTATTAATAAAACTGTAATCATACAATTGTATATAACTAGACTATTATGAAAATGTGTTGAAAATTTTTTGGACCATTTGATCCTAAGGATTGGAAGATTATAATGTTTGAAGTTAGTAAAAAAATTCTTTGTGTTCCTTTCAAAATGGCTTTCAGTCCTCTTGAAGTAAAATTTTTGTTCTATTCAAAATTATGCTTTTATACCATTAAGTACTACATCTTAATAGGTACACTCATGCAAAATTGCAAAAACAAGTATAAGGGGTCTATTTTACTCAAAATCACCCTATAATACGAGGGGGTTAAAGTATACTAACAATACAAGGTGATTGCAAGAAACTCTTATATTATTTTTTGTCACACCTTGTATAGTGATTAGTTTATTGGTCATAAATTTGGCATTATGGCTCCAAAAGACTCAAGATTTCCTTATTTAAGTCATAACTGGTCCGGTTTGCCCGTCCGTCCCGTCCGATGACCCTAACTCGCCCATTATGACAACCATGAAATAAGGTACTTATAATTATTTTACAGCTTTTTTAATTATTTTCATTTTTCAAAAATGTTTTACTATCCAAAAATAGCCCCCAATTTTGTTTGGCACTTATCAATTGGGGGCAGAGTACTATTTAGTATCCAAAAAATCAAAATTTAGAGCTGAAATTTGGAGAAGATGGTATCCTAATAGACTTGAAGATATTATTCAAAGTTATTTTAAAAATAATTAATAGTATGTTGTATGGAACATTAGTTAACAACATAAACTTCTTTCTACTTTCATTTTCAAACATGTAAAATATTATTTAGTGGTTCTTTTGTCAAATGACCATCTCCATAGAGTTGTTACAAATGGTCAATTTTTTTTAGTTTTTATAAATGGGTAGTTGCAAGAAAGGGTGGTACTATTTTCCGTCACACTTCAAGTTGCATAGTTTAGTTTGGCCATAACTTTTGGAGAATAAGGCCGATGTACTTGAATTTTTTATTGAAGATGACCAACTTGTTGATGAAAAGAATTCTTATTTTTCAAAAATTTCCAAGAAACGTCTGATAATTAAATTCTAATTTAGCTAATTTGTCACACTTTACAGTTTAGGGTTTTTTAATATTGTGGAGTTCCTATAATTGATGATGTAGAGCTAAAATTTGTGTGGAATATTTTGACACTAGAGATTTATGTGCCCACCAAAAAAAACTTAAGAAAACATTATTTTATAGTATCTACATGCATGCAAACAATGGGCCCTTGTATGCACACTTCTGAAGATTGAAGATGGTTTTTTCTTAATTTTTTTGATGAAATATGATTACCATGAAGTCTTTATAAATGGATAATTTTTATATTTTTTTATCATGATTTTTTAATTTATTATTAATTTAAACTTCATTGTATCCATTTTCAGTGACAATCTGAGTTTTTTTTCAAACAGTAATATTTCAATACTTTGTAGTACTCATGGTATTCAAAATGGTACTTTTAGTCTTCAATTTTCTTGATCAACAATTGAGATTGTTTTGTTTCATAATACTCATAGTACTCATAGTACTACACCACAAAAAGTCTATTTTTAGCCAAATGCTACAGAAAATGGACACCCTTTCTTGCAACTACCTAAATTAAAACATTAAAATATCTATTTTTTTAAAACTTGACACTTTTCCAATTCTCTTACATAGAATTCTTTTTCTATGCTTTTTTTGTATTTAATTTAATCTTTAAGGTACATGCATTAGCTATGTTTTTAATAAATTTAATTTCCTAAAGCCCAAAGGTATATTTTGGCAAAAATTATGAAAAATTGCTTCTTTATAGGGCAAAAAGAAAAAAAGAAAATTTTTTATTTAAAAAAATTTAACTGTAATAATTTACACTACTCTACTAAAGGAATGTGTGGAAATTTTTTTGATAACTTTGACCAAACCTAGAATTGAAAGATTATAACATTTGAAGTTAGAAGAAAAAGTTTTTTTCCAACTTTAACTCCTCCCTGAATGAGATTTTACATTACACATGATCATTTTTTTTACATTTGTATCTTGTATCATGTATTGTAAGCTAGACACTTGCAAATTTTAGAAGTAAAAGAGGAGTCTTGCAAAAGTTACCCGAAGTTGCTTAAGCTATCAAAAAAATTTGGGGTAGCATAATTTTTTATTTAGGCACCTAATTGGAAAAAAATTATATTCCCATTAAGGGATTACATTTTTACACCTTGTGTCAAAATTTCACAAATGTCTGCCTAAAATTGACTTCATAAGAACCTACCCAAATTTTCAATTGTCCATTCAATGACAACTACCCTTGAGGGGTTAAAATTATTTTTCAAATATTCTAATATTCCAAAAATTAAGCATAAGTACTATGAAACACAATAAAATCAACAAGGATTTCTTGCAATCACCCTACACTATTAAATGTTGATGATTTCTTGCACATGTAACAAGGGAGAAAGTAAAAATCCAAATAGAAAAAATTTAGAGATGAAAATTGAAATGTTTTGAAAAAAATTTTAATAACTTTGAAAGTGCATATTTTAAAATAGACCTAGAGTAGTTTTTCTTACAACTCTATATTATACTTTATTAGTTATGTACATGCCAAATTTTAAAAGGAGATGAGGAATTTTGCAAGAAATGCCCAAATTGCCCAAATTCTTTTGGACAATATAACTTGAATCCAAGCAATTGATTGGAACTTTTTTTTACAATACTACAAAGGGGGTGAATGTCCTCTAGAAATTAAGATACATTTGGTCCTTCAAGGATTAAGATACAAGCTACCAATTTTAGGTATATATATATGGAAAAGTCTATTACAATAAATCTAGATAGATAAAATAGATATTCATTTCAAATTGTTTACCAATAGGACATTGAAATTATATTACAAATTTAGAATGCTTAACACTTGAATTTTGACATCTTATTACATTTTCATATAATATTCAAATATAATATTCAAACTTCATTTATTTGTTGAACTTCACCTAAACTTAATAGCAATCTCTCTACTCGTAACTAAAAAATGACACCTCATTAACATATAATCATTGCAATTAGGAAATTGTGCTCAATAATAGCTCACTTTATTTTACTTGTAATGCCCATCTTTTAGCAAGAGATTAGACACCAATTGGTAGCTAGGTAGAGTGTCTTTTTTATTAAACTAGCTCCATTCTTTGTAATTGTGCAAGCCCCTAAATTTTTTGGGTAAGAGAATCTCTAGTAGTGCTTAGTAAATGGGATGTGCTACATGGTATATTGTATAAAACATCTAACTCCCATACTGCAACAAAATTCCAAGCCCCCATTGATTGCTCCAATCCGTACTATAGAACCCAAGTGTTAAGCATTATAGGCCCTTTCCTAGCCATGAGCCCTTCTCCCATCCTATAGCTCATGGCTTTAGTAAATGCAATTCGTATATTAATGAAATGAATACAACAAAGCTGTCCGACCTCAAGACTACTTCCTGTACCAAAAACTTCTTTTTGTCAATACAGGGCAAGGAGTCAAATGTGTGAGACTAGGGAAGATGAAGTATGGAGATGAAAATTTCAAGTGGCCGACGTTGAAAAACACTCCACATTACAACTAAATGGGTTGGCTACAAGCTTTGGGGCATGCCAAACCCTTTGCTAGGGCAATATAGTGTGTCCTAGTGGAGATTCTCTAAAGTAGGAGGTCCATAAAATGTCAAGGCTCTAAATGCATCCTCTATTTAGGAATGAGTGGCATGTTCCTTGAAAAATGTGTAATTGTCATTAATGAAGTAGGTAGACTCCTACTCATAAAATCCCATTGTTCTCAAAGGGGGACAAAATGGATTTCGGATAAGCTCCTATGGACTCAATTTTCATTGTGATTTTAAAAACTTCTTTTGAAGATAGAAAAATACATAGATTTCCTATGAATAATACTATTTTTAATTAGTGCCTGAAAGCAAAAGTTTTGCCACCCAAAGTCTAAAATGGAGTTCATTAGGCAACACCAAAAAAATCACAAAAAGTCAAATTTATATTTATTTTTATAGAAAAGCAATATTCTTGTCTACGCGGAAAGATTGAAGCATTCTATTTGGACCAAGGATATGAAAGTTATAGACAATCTTGTTTTGAGAAATATTTAAGCATCATTTTGAAAAAATAACTTATTAGATTCACTTTTAATAAAATTTTCACAATTTTTCAAAAATAAAAGTTCAACAAGGTTTAGTTCACTTGTTAGAACAATCTCACTATAATTGGAATTATTGTTTTTCAATTCTATCTTTGAACTATTAACAATTTAGTTTTTTTCTTCAATAGCATATCTACTTCTACTTAATAAATTTCTATTCAATGACAATCAAGTGTACTTTTCAAAAAAAATTACTTAGACTTTTTCACTCAATTTTTCAACATGATTTTGTTTAATTCACCATTGATACGTAGTGCAAAAATTTTAAGCTAAGAAGGTTCAAAGCCTTATGATCTAGGCCGACAAGGTGCAAAAACTTGGTTTTCTATACTTCTAATGTAAATATGTTGCAATCTATGGTAACAAAGTTTCTCAAATTTATTCCACACATTCTTATACTAGTCTAGTATAAAATCCTACAATTGGATATGTAGAAAAATTATTCCAAAGTTTTTTGCACTTTGCAATAGGAAGGGCAATTGTAAGTAAAATTTGATGAAAAAAAGCTTTAGGACTTTAGGAATTAAATGAATAGTTTATAAAACTCTTAGATTACAACTTTTAAAAATAATTTTAAAATGAATGCTCCAATTAATTTCAAAAATAGATATAGGATAACCAACATAAAAAAATTAAAATATCCCAAAAGGAATTTTGGCTTCAAAAATACCTTAGATTTTGCCTCTTGTCTAAGCCACACTTCTATATCTAAACGAAGTTAATCACATTAAAAGTAAGGAGACATTGCATTTTCCAACTTGTCACATGTAAGTGTGTCTACGTTGCAAAGGAAAAACGCACTACCTTAAATCCATCCCACAAAGTGGACCTAGCTTGACATAGCCCACTTCTAACATGTCTATGGACCACAGAACCTGGCTTAGTGCACGAGTGATTGGGCGTAGCCACAAGATTGCAAGGTGTAGGACTATGAGGTATAGGACGGCAACCCTAATAACAATGATGATCCACAACAATAGTTTTAGGGTTTAAGGTGACATATTAGGGTTTTAGACTTTTTTTAAACTATGAGTATCCGAACTCTTACTAATTCTAATTTACATATCTCATATGAATTGTTTTACCTCCTACCAACCTTCATGTCTATAAAGAGTA
The DNA here is from genome assembly GCA_963969395.1 of Pseudoscleropodium purum. Taxonomy (NCBI): domain Eukaryota; kingdom Viridiplantae; phylum Streptophyta; class Bryopsida; order Hypnales; family Brachytheciaceae; genus Pseudoscleropodium; species Pseudoscleropodium purum. The sequence goes on from OZ017801.1 coordinate 7,672,758, forward strand.
TGCATTTTTAATTTTAAATGCAAATAATAAATGGCTTTTGAAGAAAAGTGAGGTAGATGTGACATTATGCCATATCATCGTGGGCCCATTTCAAATGGATGATTTATTGTCTTGCAAAGAAGGACAACATTTGAATATCTTTTTAAAGTTCTACTAAAGCAACATTTTGTAGGGCAAATCAAACAACATTTTTTGAAGTTCTTACAGGTACAAGACAAATTAAGGGGTCTATATTATATAGGACAAAATTAAGAACAATTCAAGCTCCTTAAATGAAATTTTGCATTCTATATAAACTATCATCTCAAAGATATGTAAATCAAGTGTGCATTCTTTTAAAAATTCATTAAATATGTATATTATGTTGTATAATATTTTAGAGTCTTATAATGTGAACAAAATTTCTATACTAATATGATTCTATACTTAGAAATGCCAAAATATATCCTTGACTTCAAATTGCAAAAAAATACTACTTTTTAGTAAAATTTCAAAGTATTAAAGGCAAGTAGAAACTAGAAATTAAAAGCTTCATTTCATAAGTGGTTTAGGGTTCTCATTATTCTTGACCTATTGCTCAACAAAAATGCAAAAACCTTCAATATAGTGGAATCTTCACCTTCAATACCTTCTATGTGACCACCCTTTGAATTTAAAAAGAACAAATAAATCTAAGAATTTTATGGTTTCTATAGACAATTTACCCTTTTAATGCATCAAACCTTTTTAAGCTTCTTGGAGTTTGCTCAAATCTAAACTAAAGTTCACGTTTTAATTCATTTTAATAATTTAAAATAATCATAACCATATGAATTCAAACTAGACATATTATGGATTACATAGGAAAATACAACACAACCAAATATCACTTATGATTTGAAAGATTGTAATGTTTGATCAAGAAGGTGTTAAAACTATGAAAATGATTTGAAGTCTTTTAATTTACTTTTTACATGTCAAATCTAAAATCAAGGTCATGACAAAAATATGAGGCTAAAGGAAATAACATGCATAACTATAATCAATTTATAGCTTTTCAAAATCTACTCTACAATTTTTTGTTTTTAAAGAAATTCCAATGCAATTATTTCCTCAAGATCTAGTGTATTTGACACTCATCTCCCTAAATGCTAAATGGACACCCTTGCATAGAATCTTTAATAGAAAAATCTTGAACAATTTTTTTCAAAAATCAGATTTTTGATGCTTAAAATAGGCTTTAAAGGGTATTTATCTAGAACAAGAAACTACCAAAAATAGTACATTGACAAAATTTTATATAACTTCACATTTTAGGCCTTTGTCAATGAGAGCTTGAAGTCACCTATCAGGTCCCTAATTCTCCTACTCAGTGTTCCAGTGTAAAATGTCTGTTTGATCATCCATATCATGCTTTCATTGACAAAGGCGTTCCTGAGGATACTTTTGCGTAACAGGCATGTCGTATGTCGCCTGCTAGGTCTGAATCCACATGTCCAAGCAGGGCTTCACAAAACAGGTGCTTGCAAATGATTTCGCTCTCATCAGCATAATCCAGGTGGCCTAAATAGGGTTGAAGTGTTGGGCTGCTGAAGTCTTACTAGGTTAATGCAGCGGCATAAAGAACCAGGAGAATTTCAGTTGCACGTACAAAAAAGTTGGATTGAAAACCATAAAACGAACAAGATGCTCCAGTAATAACTTAAGGCCACTTACAAATTATGACAGTCTTATATTGATGGCCTCTAAGGAAGTCACAACGAGAGTTTGCAGTCCTGAGTCCTGACGAGGCTTTGGAGTACGGATGAGGCTCAGAACCTCTACTACCACCGGTTATGTCTCTTTAACAAGCAGATGGGATAGGTAGGCAAACGAAAATTCAGTGATTTAGCACTTCGCTTCGTTAAGGAAAGACAAAGGCCAGCAAGGAAATGGCAGAGGAGATGAAAATGTATACCTTATATGGCTTAGTGGATAATCTATGATGCTAAGTAACACGAATGAGTCTTTCTCGGTGAAAGCTCTAGAACCTGACAACAGGATTGTAACAATATATATGACTGGTGTTCTAGTCTCTGAGTCAGAGGTATACAAAATGATACCTGTTCTCCAGACAAAGCACGAGATGAGGAGTTGAGGACGCGGAAACTGATCTATAACGTTGTCAATCCTGCGTTTACTTTGGGATCCCGTTCAAGAAACTGAGAATACCACAAGGCAGAGGCCTTAGGATACCTCTTCTGCTCATCTTTGTAGTCCACATATATCAATCCAAAACGTTTCGAGTAGCCCATAGCCCACTCGAAGTTGTCCAGCAGTGACCATGCGAAGTAACCCCGCACATCTGCACCATCCCTGCAGATACAATCCCTTCCCATGTTAACGAATTGTGTACTCAAGTTTCGTGCAGTAACCTATATCTACCACAGAACCCCGTCGGTGTAAATTCTTAGGCTTCCAGTGGCTTGGACTCCTTGGAGTGCCTGCAGATGTCGCTCACTTACGGATATGTATAATGTCAACAGAGTATATCATGCCAACACAAAATCGAATAATCATTACATACATTTATTTTGCATCGACTCTCACGAAGCACATGATAACTAATATCCAGCACAAGGAGCTTCGATCACAGCCGTGACAAATCACGTCTCAATAGGTCAGACTAACCCAAATGCACTACGGGATCACTCACATTCGTGCAGCCTGATATCTAAATCTAGTTAAGGATTGAGTCAGCATATCACCTGATAGACTGAAGGACAGAGCTTAAGTAACCTTCATAGTAAGCAACACGAGTTGTATCACTCAGCATTTCTTGCAGGGGCCTCGGCTTTGCATCATCATCGTCATCATCCATTCCTTAGAGGGGGATTCAAGGGAGAGATCATTAGCTACTTTTTGATGGCAAACATAACATGCGAGTCCAAGCAACATAATAAGGATGTCAGAAAGATTTTTGAGATGTTATGCAGAAGACAATAGTGCAACAACAGGAACTGAATGAGAAATTCAGGTCAGCATTTTGATTATTCCGAAGTTCAAGAGATCAAAGCTCACCGTTCTCAGTAACAAACAACTGTGGCCGGTTGTAACGTTTTGTAATCCATGTCAATGTCTTTCCGATACCCCATGGCACAATGTAGAGCCAAGAAGAAGCAGCCTGCAAAGATCCCGCACACAAGTAATGACATTCATCAGCCTGAGTAACTGATCCAGTACACTCTAGCTTACAAGTGCAGCAACTGCAACTTCTACTGGCATGATTGAGTTGAATAATTCACGAATTAGAAGTGGGACGTACCCTTCTGCCGATTACTGATCCATTTCGTTCCACTGCGGCACAATCACGAATTTAAGCGCATCAAAAATCAGTTCAGAATCCGATTTATCTCCTTGGATTCTACTTCTACGTTGGAAGAGGAGTAAAAAGATACAAAGGACGCTAACAACAAACCTTTCTGCACGGTGCTTCAGGATGTAAGAGTTTTAAAGGGCACATAAGATTCTTCATTGCTAACAGATTGAAGTAAAGAGATTAAGAGAGGGAATGCAACCTGACAGCTTGACCTCGTGGTCTCGATAAGGATAGACAAAGAGTGGACTTTGAGGATCAACACCGTCAGATATGAACCTAGAAGTGTAATGATTGACACCCACAAAGTCCAATGATCCGCTCAGTAATGCAATCTCGTCACGAGTGAAACAAGGGAGCCGATCACCAATAATTTTACGCATCACCGCCGGATAATCTCCAAAGTAAATTGGATCCAACAACCTGCAGAAATGCAACTAGGTGAAGTTGGCCATGTTGAAACAGAATGACTCTCAAATATAAGGTTAGTAAAACATATCCCCAAGTTTTAAGTTAAGCTTACCAGCCTAGCTGAAATTGGAGATGTTTCTCAGCTGCTTCCTTATCCACTTGAGAGCTTGTCAAAGCTTCAGCCCATTCACAGTCCACTGCCATGCCCAATGTCCCACCTTGGGTAGGCTGCCGACACCACTTTTTTGTCAGAAGAGACTGGACAAGCCTTCATGAGATATTTGATCAACTTAAATGCCTAATCCAAAGCCCCTTCTTTCCGAGTATTCAACAGGTAGGGATTAGTGGCACCAGCCAGAGGAGTTGAAGTTCGTTTATTTCCTTTGATGGCAGTCAATTACCCTGGATAACGCAGTAAGGATCTTGAAAATGCTACATCCCCGAGCATCAGGATTTCCTGGAGCGACTACGTTTTTTCAGTTAGATTTTGGGCCATACCTTAAACTTTCTCTTATAGAGATCGAATACAGTAGCGTGGGCAAGCAGAATATGGTGCACAGCCAGGTAAGGCTCAGTGGCGGAGTTGCCTTCAGCACTTCGATTCCTATCAGAGCATCGCCCAGGCGCATGGATTCCGACTCCATATCCTAAACAACTGAACTGCTGAGGCTCGTTGAACGTCAACCATTGTTTGACACGATCACCGAAGGAACTAAAGCAAACTTCAGCATACTCCGCAAAATCGTTTCTGCCACAAACCGAAAAGACAAGTAAACGTGGGACTCAGAGATAATGTCATGGAGGAAGTTCACACGTCACTAAAGACAAACGTATCATAGATGTGGTTAGATTGGGTTTCCAAATTACTCTCTAATGGTAGCCCTACAAACCCATAGACGAGAATCGGTCCCATACATACACGATTCTCCTGTCGATCCATCCGCTATACTTATCATATATGGTTTGTGGGAGGTCCCAATGGTACAGCGTTGCGTATGGCGTAATTCCTGCACAACCAAGTCGACAGTCCAGTAGATAAAACAGCTCGCAGAACTTACAGGACCACCGCTTCTTCAAGGACTTCGCACTCTTCGCTATATACCAAGCAACAGATTAGCAATTACACAGCATTCAGAAGTTCCAAGCACGTGGAGTACCTTTCTTCAAGAGGCCATCGATTAGGTTGTTGTAGTATGCTACTCCTTCCTTGTTAACCTCGGGCTTTGATCCACCTGCAACCATGCAATAGAGTCTTTCAAATCAACAGACATCTGAGGAATCTCTACTCTTTGATAAGATAGGGTAAAGAAACCACAAAATTTCAATACTCGGGTCGAAATTTCTCAGCAGATGTGCGGCGTACTATATTTCATTATTCGAGTCCAAGATATGGAGAACCGGTATGCATCCAGATTCATTTGCTTCATCAAATCAATGTCTTCCAGGTACTTGTGATATTGGTCATCTGCGACATCGCCATTGCTTCCATCGGAGATACGTCCTGCATAAAATAAAATTCCAACCGCGATCTCAGGCACATTAAAATCCGCGTAGCAACGATACTGCAAGTCAATATGTTCCATGTTCCATCCAAGAAGATACAGAAAATACAAAAGATTCTGAACTAACTGAGAAGAGGTTGAGGCCTTGGACCACGACGGTAACACTCTTAAAAGAGGATATTCATAGAAGAATTTGAATATACGGATCCAAAAGCTGAAACACTAAGCAACATGGAACAGGATTGGATGGTTTTTGGGAATAGGAATATGCATATGATCAAATTTGTCGGCATGTTCCAGAGCTCCAAAATTATGACATTCAAGTGAAAAAGTGTAAGAACTAGACTGGTACAGATCTGAGGTTCCAGACAGGCGACCGGAAAAGTGCCAATTTTCCTGAAATTTCGCATCTCTACCAATTATGGCAGTACATAGAAGAGAATACGAAATGAATTCAAGATTGTCACCAATAGTGAATTGGCAACGAGAAACAAATACAAACCTGGCGTTCTGCAGAAGGTATCCCAGATACTCGGTTCTCGACCTCCCTCATCGTGCGCACCTTCCACCTGTGATCACACCCCAAACCACAGCTCATTACTTACACTCACAAAACAGAGTCTCGCAGAAAAAACCAAACACACATAAGCTCACACCAGCCAAAAAAAACGCACTACATCACAACATGGCGCACCTCCGGAATCTGCTAAAAACAAGAACTTCCTCTGACGTAATACGACGCCATGGCAATTCCGAACACGAAATGGCCGCGGAATTGCAACCGAAAACAAAGCTCATTACAAATTCTCACGAAACCGAAGCTCACAACAACAATCAAACAAAAATTAAGGAAAAAGAGGGAACACACTACATCAAAACATGACGCACCGTCGGAATCTGCTAATAAAAACAAGAACGTCGTCCGACCTGACACGAAGCCGTGGCAGCCCCGAACTCAAAATGGCCGCGGAATGCGACAGAAAACAGATCTCATTACAAATTCTCACGAAACAGAAGCGCACAACATCAATCAAAAGAGAAAACGCACAACATCGCAACATGGCGCACCGTCGTACTGAAATCTGCTAAGAACAAGAACATCCTCTGACCGGTCTGATAAGACGCAGTGACAACTCCGAGCACGAATCGAAATGGCCGCGGAAATGCAAATTTCCAAATTCTCACGAAACAGATGCTCACAAAACAATTGAAAGAACAGAAAAAAAAAAAATACATCGCAACTTACATGGTCGGAATCTGCTAAACAAGACCATCACGAATTCTCACCAAACAGAAGCGCACAATATCAATCGAAAGAGAAAACGCACTACATCGCAACATGGCGCACCATCGTACGTAATCTGCTAAAAACAAAAGAGCATCCTCTGACCTGGTACGACGCCGTGGCAGCTCCGAACACGAAATGGTCAGGGAAATGCGACCGATGCAACGGCGACGTCAAGACCTCCATCGGATACTCCACAACCTCACTCGTCTGCATCCCGTCCTTCGTTAGTTCAATTATACGAGCTACAACAACAGCGACATTGCAGTCCCTTCGCAGGGAACTGAAGTTGGCGCAGGAATTCAATCATGGCAGACGGGTAGTGTTCTATCGTGAACCATGAACGTCGGATGAAATAATTGGATGATATTTTCTCCAGTGTCGTGAAGTTTGTGGTTTATCTACGAAAGCATGGGGCTCTCGACTGTAATAAATGTTTGTGAAATAACTACAGTAGAAATGTCAATGAAGAAACCTTAACCCCTAAAATGCCCGAGGCACCAAAATCTGGTGTTTGCAAAACTTTGAAGTTAAATAAAACCTAACCAAGTTGCTATTTTTAGTAATTTATATTTTTGAAAGATTCTTCTTGAAGTCTAGTTTTAGCATCAATAATCCAATCTTGAAAATAAATGATAGTGATTTTTCTATTCAAGGTTTTGTGCAAGGGTACCCATTGCAATCTTGACTTCCTATAGTGTTGAGAGCTCTTGTAAATGAGCCTCAAATACACTAGGACTTGAAGAAAAAATCACATTCAAAACTCATTTAAAAAAATTATAGAGTAGATTTTGAGAAGCCTTAACCCTTTAGTGATCGGTTGACCACTTTTGGGTCGAATTTTGGTCGAATTTCTCTTTCAAAGCTCTCTATATAGGGTATTTGAAAAAATCCAAAGAGTAACGCAAATAGAGCTTTAGCATGTGTCCAAACAAATCTAGTTTCAAAGAAGTTTGTGCAATAACGAAATAGTTGTCTTTGTCCAAAGATAAGAGGGACGAACTAAGTCATACCTTCTAAGTTGCATATATATTCAACAACTCATGTGATTTTATTTGAAATTGATGCCTAAGAACAATAGAAATGTTGCCTAGCAACTTCATGAATTGTGGAGACATGTTTCAAAAGTTATAGGCAATAATATGTTATGCTGCTTCAATTGAAGGCTATTTCAATGCATCGCACTTTGAAGATCACTCACAACAAATTGCATCGTGAGATCATGTTCATTTTTTGTTCTTATCACGGATAAAGCCTACAACATCAATTCCTACGATTTGATCTAGAATTACTTCCTTGGAGTAGTGATGAAATTTTCCTTTTTCCAAATTTGTATTCAAAAATTACGCTCGCCCCTCAAATCGCCCATGGTCACTAAAGGGTTAAATTGATTGGGATTATTCATGTTAGGCCTTGAAACCTCATATTTTTTTGGTCACCAACTTTTTAGGTTTGACTTGTGAAAAGTGAATTGAAATTTTTTCAAAGTTTTAACATCCTCATGGTCAGACATTATAATCTTCCAACTTATAAGTGATATTGTTGTGTTTTTTCTTCCTATGTGGTCTCTAACATGTGCAATTTGAATTTGTACGGTTACAATTCAAAATAAGTTGATACAACTTATTAAAATGTTGGCTTTTTGTTCAATTTAGAGCAAATTTTTAGAGGCTCAAAATAGGCCTTGGGCATTTATGGGTTAATTTAACATCCAATTCAATTACTATATCCAAATAAGATCAATATTTAGCAACATTTGTTTATATAGATTAAAGAAAATACTGCTATTACTTTAGTAAATTCCCTACAACTACAATCCTCAAACTTCAATATTATTAATATATATAAATATAAAACTTATATATTTATTTTTAAATTTATTTTTATACAAATGCCCTCACTAATCTTATATATAATTTTTTTGGCTTACTAAATAAATAAAAACAATCAAAAACATAAAAGTTAACATAAAAGCTAATTTTAAAATAACCGCCAATCAACCTATGAATTAATGAACTTCCATTATTGAACTAATATGAAAAATGTATAATTGGCTAATTTTTAACTAATAGATGGACTACATTACAACACTGGATGAAAATATGATGAATTTTGTGATAGGGTCATGACACTACATATTTAATATAATAGATAGATGATCCTTGGATTATACCAAGTCGATGCAATATATTGTATACTTTATTCTCAAATTAAAAACCAAGTGCAATTTACACTCTGTTTTCTAATACAAAACTAAATAACTTACAAAGCAAAACTTTTTATTACCAAAAGAGCCAAAATGAGACATTTTCAATTTCTTAGCATCTAAAAATTTATTTGAATGAATATTGATCAATGTAAACCAAAATAGGTGCTTGGATTTCTTAAAGAGTGTTTGTCTAAAGGAAGTCAAATGTAACATATAAGTAGCTAATGATATCAACAATGAATATTTGTAAAACATCATTAGAATGTTTGAAAATTATACACCAAGTTGGTTTGCATCAATTCTTCTTCAATTCATTGCTAATATCATAAAATTATTATCATTTGAGCATGAAAGAGTCTCATTTAGGTTCTTGAACCTTTTATGCTTTCATAAGATATTGAAGGCCATTCACAATTTGAATATATGAAAACTATTTATACTAAAGAAATTATGCAATATTCCAAAGTGCTTACAAAGAAGGTAGGTCACATTATTCAACTAATGGTTGTGTTTTCTTGTAATTAAAGCACCATATTGTCATTCTTTAGCTCAAAATATTGAGTTGGGATATAAAATAAAATAATTTATTAAACAAGGATAGCATATTAATTTAGTAAGTCTTGCCTAAAGTGCCTTAGTTATTTTTGTGTAAAACAAAAATGGATCACTAAAACTCTATTCAAATTTCAAAGGGTTGAATAAGTTAAAATTGAAGAAAAAATATCTTTTATCTAAAATAGGTAATCTATTTGATTGCTTACATGGAGTAAAAGTACTTTCAAATATAAGTGTGAAAATTAATTACCATTAGGTTAGAATTAAAGAATTTGATATTGTAATGACAATATGGTATTTAGATTCATATTGGGTCATTGTTAGTATATTTGTGATGATTTGTGCACTAACCAATGTGCCAACCACTTTTGTGATGGTGAGGAATTATTTATTTATTTTAAATCATATATTAATTTATAACATCCTAATTCACTCCAAATTTATGAAAAAATCACAACAATTATTGAACTTGTAGACCTTGACAAACCAAAAATGAATGCCAATTGTCAAGTCTTCCATCCACTATTGCCTCTAAAATGATCAATTTCACCCCTCTTCATAATTTCTAGAATTACTATGCAAGACAATTGAACAATTTTTTTGTTCATAGTGCATATATTACAATCCAATGATGCAAATGCTCTAATAAAAAAAATCCACAATCAATATTTATTACCAATTGCTTCTTGACATGACAACATCTACAAATTAATATAGATTGATTCAAATGATAGGCTTTAAGTTAGTGTAGTTCTAATTGCAATCTAAAAAATGATTTAATAGAAGTTTTTTCACTTGTTGCGCGATACTTATAAATAGTACCTCATTGGAACATATTCACATTCATTTTTTGCTCAAAATTTGAATATTTGGTCCTTAAAGGATTAAACAAAAATACAAAATTATGAGAAGAAGCCAATCACCACATTTTGCATCATTTCCTAACAACATGACCATTATTGTCCATGCATATTGGAATTCTACCCAAGAAAATTTGCAATCACAATCTAAAAAGAAACTAGGGCTTTATGTAGATCACTACAAAGTATCTATTTTTTTTTATCATTTAAGAAGGCGTATTGGCAAAGTATTTGGAGAGACATTGGTTTAGAATGCCTCCTTTGTGGGGTACAATGGGAACCAATTATATTGGATATTGTCTAAGCTAATAAAACCAAGGTAGTCATGCCAACCATGCATTAGAATTAAAAAACAAAAACAAAAACCACACATTAGAAGATAATTGGACTTTGGAGAAGGCCTTTTGAGTAAGGTGTGGAGCCCCCCATTTTGCAAATATTTGTGTAATTTGATTACAAGAAAATCATACTAATCTCCTATAGCTAAAGGTACTCCAAACCAAACCTTGCCTATATTCACCATCACCACTCTCTATACAACTCTAAAATCAATATATACCTATGAAGAAGAAACAATTTAAGAATATTTACCAAAAAAAACTTTGACTTTTCAATTCATAACTTTTGTACAAGGTATCCAATTGAAACTTCCTATCATTTGCAAATAAGAAAATATGAAATTTTGACCAATGGAAAAATATCAATAGTAGCTATACATAGTAGCAAAAAATGTCAGCTAGGTATTGGGAAGTGCCTACCTTAGGGTATGTTTGTACTTATTGTTAGAAATAGTGTTTGCAATGTAAATCTAATCCAAAAGTATAGGAGGAACAACCCATAGCTGAACACTTTAGATATTCCACATGTATATATTCTGAAATAGTACAAACTAAAGAAAATTTCTATGATGTGATTAGTCACAACTTTGAAAAGGCAAAAAAACAACATTCTACACTTTGATTAGAAATTTGTTCTGGCCTTAGTTGCAACTATTTCAAACCATAGAGGTTGGATATGGGGCCCTTATTGCAATTGGTAACGGGTGGTTCTACCACAAGTCTAAAGTCATTCTCAAGACTCTCAATAACAACATCCTTCAACACAAAGTATGAACATACATTTACCCACTTTACCTCATGAAAATAAGGTTTGTAGAAGAAGGGGTAATCCAATTGCTTTATTATTGTAAAGAAGTCTATACTGCAAATTCTATAAGTAAAGGAATGTAGAGTTTGTAGAGGAAAACAACATGTGATTTCAAGTAGAACTACCTAATCCTGACTTATAATCTTTGCCCACCCTACAAGTGTAGTTATTTCCAACTACATTTTCTAAAGCTTGAAATGTGATTTTTTTTAACTTGTCAAGGTTAGAACTAATTAGTCTATGACACATCCCAAAATAGTGAAAAAGAAAGTAGAAATTAATGAGTAAAAAATTAGTTGTTGAATGATCGAAATTAGAAAAGTCTAGACATTGGCCAAGGATTCAGAGTACTTTTTGCCTCCCAAAATTCATAGTAATTTCAATTCAAGCGATAAAACTATCAGTTTTTTTGCAATCCCAGTCATTTCTGTCAATGCACCTCTGAAAATATTTGCTCTGCCGTACAGTACTTCACATCGTGCTGTAATTGCCTTAAGTTATCGGTTACGGGTGACTCTACCTTAGCATCTCTAAATTAAATTAGTGTAGTATGGTTCTCAGTGATACGTCTGATGTAACTTACCTCAGATGATATACAGGAGGCGATAAGCCCTTAACTTCGGCAAAGCAGGGATTAGGGTTCGGGGATGCGCTCCCCCTAGCCCACCTCCCCGAGTAATATCTGCCGCGATTTCTCCCGAAAGATGCATCGCCACCGATCGCCCCCTCATCGCACTCTTAACTCCGAATCCTCAACTTCAGCAATGGCACAAGCCGCACAATGACATCGTGCTCGTCATTGCTAACTTAAGCTTAGACCCGACGGATGGAGGTCCTGGATAATGGTGCCTGGGGATTGCAGCCACGGAGATTAGACCTACAGATTGACGACCACTTGGCCTTCTTGTTGGGTGTATTATTGTGTCGGCATTGAATTGAATAGAATTGGGGTGCAACACCATGAATTTTCTGTTGCGCAGCACACAGTCAAGTGTACCGGCAGTGGAGGCAGTTCCAGCGCCCGCAGCAACTCCGGAGACGACGACCGGGGACATCAAGGGGGGCTGGTTGGAGTCGAGTGCGTCGTGGCCAGGGGCGTTGAACGGGGGAGGGGCAAGTGCGGGCGGGGATTACGGGGCAAGTGATGAGGCGCGATTGATTCCGGGTTCGGCGAAAATGAGAACGCGTATTGCGATTGAGGATCACGCCGATGTGCCTCCCGGCGATGGAGCCATCTTGGTCCCGTTCCGTAAGGCATTCAACCACTTCTTTCAGAGTTTTCGGCAATTCGTGAAATTAGGGTTTCTGTTTCAAGTGGATTATTGGTGCGATGATGGACGTGTGATTGATGACGACTTTTCTTTAGTTGATTATTGAAATTTGGCACTATTAATAAACGAATCTAGATTTCTTCGTTTGGTTAGTAGACGTATCTGGATTGGAGAGTTAGCTAACCTCAAGCCTGGCGATTGTAATAAATATAGGTATCATAGAATTGACCTAACTTTTGATGCAGTAGGAGAGGAGTGATTTTGGTTTTGCAAGACATCATTGAGTTTCAGACCTTTTGGAATGAAATGTTGTGAATGTTGAATGGGGATGTTCACGTGGCATTCCGGTGTAGACGTCGGAGTGTTCAACTTTGAACTTGTTTCCTATCTCTTTGCTTTGGTAATGGCATCACATTCAATTGATTGTTGAATTGATTGTTGCTCACCTTCGCCTTGATTCTGTGATTATTGGCTAGTCCTCTTGTTAACTTGCTTCTTATCTTGCCAGTTGGATAATGGCGCTATACTGAATTGATTGTTACCGGTTTTACCTTACTGAGTGAGTGTTGACTAGTTCTCTTATTGCTCATCGTGGAATATGATAACCGACGCTTGAGGTCCTCAAAGTTCCTCTATTGTGATTGGTCACTATCCACTTTCAGCATCCATTCATCAAGGTCTGAAATCCACAATTGATAATGTGTTTTGAAGTGGAGGTGTCTGTGATGGATTACTACCGCTTCTGTGTTCGTTTAGGGTTGTGGGAGGTTATTGGAAGAAGAGATTTTGGCAGTACTTGAGTATTTGGGAAAGCAGATTGGGGAATTGAATGGATTTTTTGTGATGTTATTATCATTTGAATTGTAGAATTAATTACATACTTTACATTGCTGATGTGGTCTATTGCAGAGGCTTTATCTGAAGATTGGTATGAGGCTCCAACTGTGGCATCCCTCTTGAACCTGGACCGCCCATTTATATTTCCCGGTATGTTATCTTGTCTTCATACACCTCTTTCAATTCACAACTTTCTTTAGCAAAGCCATCAAATTGTAAATGGTAATCAGCTTGGGTTTGTATGTTTGTGATAAGAAGACGCTAGAGAGAATTAGAGCATTGGAACTAACCCAACTTTTGAGGGTTTCTGGTAGATGGGCTATAGAATATTACATGTTTGGGCAGATAGAGATTCCCTTCAATGGTCTGATTAATTGGTTACATCTCTTGAGTGCATTCTCCCCTAAGTTCGCAAACGGCGAAAAGTGGCTGCTTTTTTGAGTTGAAATACATCATTTAAGAATCTTCAAGGAAGGTAACAAGATGTACCAATAGACAGAAGGAATCATACTCACCTTTTTGAATTATAGAATATGTTTTGAAAATTATAGATATATGTTTTCACCTATTCTTATATTGGGCTCTTTGGGGTTAAAAAATTGAAGCTATTTATGTGTTATAGCGATTTGGTGAAAGTCCTTTGTGGACGAGTAATTTGGGGATCAGTTCATTCTAAGCTGATACTTTTGCTTTGTCCTTTTACTGCTCCATGGGGCTTACATTGGGATCATTGGGATGTCAGGAGAGCAGTTTCACATCATCGTTCATATTTCGGTTCATCATCCAGAGGTTCCGGGTACTATTACTCCTTTCAAGGTCGCTGCAGCTATTGATAAGGGATTACAGTCTGCAGATCAGGCATCAGATTCAGTGCAAGATTCTGCACACTCTTCTCACGAAAATCTTTTAGACAATCTGAAGATTAAGACTCCTAAATCGGCTAAGAGTTCCTTGAAAGGGAAGTATTTCAATACCACTCCAGGAGGGAACCTTGTTGCAATTTCGGAATGGCTTGATGAACAGCAATCGGAGGAGGATGGTGCCCCTTCTGAAAGCCAAAGAAGGAGAACTGCCATGTTGCTAGAGAGTTTCGAAAACTCTCATTTTCACGTTAAAATAGGCAGAAAAGCAGATGTAAAGCCACAAGATTCTGAGGATGAGGAGGGATCTGATAGAGACAGTCCTGCCATACCGCACGGATGCAGTCCTGTGGTGACGGAGGATGGTAAATTTGAACCGTTATCTGCAGGTGGCTTGGCTAGGGGATCCAGTTCTTGTTGGTCCCTTCAAAATGGAGATGTGGTGGTAAGTTATCGTGTCATACTTTCTTCTCTTGTTTATAAACCTTAACATACGAGATAGAACGTCAGTCTGGAATGTGATCCTTAATTAGTTTTAAATTAAACCTTGTATGTCTAAATTGAAGATTTATTTAGCGATTTGATCTAATTTAGGATTGTTGCACATAGTTTGGAAAAGTGTAATCATCTGCTTGGGACCTGAAAAGACTCGTGCACTTGAGAAATCCGTAACCTTAGAATATGTGGAAAAGCTGCAATGGAGGGATTGAGCAAGTTCTGATCAGCAGTTGGCAGAGTGCAGGTGTTACTTCAAGTCACCATGGCTTCAGAATTCTTATCAAATTCTGCAGAGCTTGAGGTTCTGCAGTACGAGCCTTATGTAACACCCCCCGCATATCCGATGGACGTGCAGTCGCAAGAGGTTCCCTGGAACCCCTCGGAAGGGCTGCTTCAATGGCTGTTGCCGCTGGATCGACCTTCGTCTCCCCCTCCTCCACCTGCCCCAGCGCCTCAGCCCGTTCTTACACCCAGTCCTTCCGGTAGACTGTCATTCTCCAGTGGAGGGAACTCAACGTTTTTCTCCTTTTCACACGTTCGAAGTTCCTCAGTGGGATCAATGGCGACTCCTGTTCCTCCACCCGTAGTCACTTACACAGCACCTCCACCACCTACCTATGGTCCTGAGGAATGGGGTCGGTTCTCCTTTGAGAAGTATTCACAAGGAGAAGTAGGGAGCGAAGGACTCCTTTCATTTCGAGGAGCTGCGCTTGAACCCCAACGATTCTCAAATCATTGTGGTCTTCCAGGACCTTACGTCCCTGGAAAGAGGTGGAGACGCACGTTGGCCATTCTGCAGCCTGTGAAGCTGGAGTCCTACTTCGCTGACTGTAACACTCAGGACCTGATTTGCGTCCTTATTGAGGTTTTCTACCTCCCCGAGATGCCTAGACCGTTCATTGTTTTGTTGTTTCTATTATTAAATGTCTGTGCTGTTTTGTGGTTGTACTCTATGAATATCTATATCTATATCTATATTTAGAATATAACCTGACACTCTCTTTTTTGTTTGAGTGCAAATAGCTGTGCAAGCTGAAAATGCATGTATTTTTCCGTGGGAGTATGTACTCGTACTAATTGCTGCCGATGTTGACTGGGTTCATCGTTGACTTTTGCAGAATTCGTTGCCAGCTACAGGAATGACGGCAGATGTTGTAATCTACATTGACTCTGTTAGTATTGTATGCCAGTCTGCCTCGTCAGGAAGCCCCCCGCTGCCTGTTCCCGTTGCTTGTGTGGAGGTGGGAGAGGATCATAGCTTGCCAGGTCTTGCACTCAGGTTGGTGGTCTGGTCACTCCTCTGAAGTTACCTTCAGCAACACATTTTGTTCCTGGTTGTAAGTCTTCTTCGTAATATACTTGTATTTGAAGTTCCAAGGATGAAAGTTTAGATTTTCAGCTAGCGCCTAAATTGTACTTTAGGTAAGGGTAGAAAAGATGCTTTTATTAGGCTCTCCTTTTTCTGGACGTTGTCTTTCATTAGTGTGAAATGCTCAATTAAACAACTGCTTGGGATTGTGCAATAATGAAACTACCCTAATGGGTTCCTTTATGGATTTTCTCTTTTCTGGCAGGCCGGGTGAACAGCACTCTTTTATTTTGAGGCCTGTAAGTCAGGCATGGAAGCAGCCTATTATGGATGATGGTACACTGCAAAATCGTCCATTCCATGATGGAAACGGAAACATCAAGTCGAGGCGCGGTGGCAATTATGAGTTGGACTGCGGTGAATATGCCATCCTCGTTTCGTGTCATTGCAGTCACACAGGTAATACCTTCTCATAATCGATTTCTATGAAGAAATTTCTTCCAGAAGTGTTCAAGATTGCTGCATCTACTAAATCCATAAAAAAGCGATCTATGGCTAGCATCTTTGTTCATGTTTTGCTGAGTGATCCATCTGATATTAATGATGAATATTGCCTAGGGTAACTGACAGTAGATGCTTGAAATGGGTCTATCCTTGCAATGTTGTTGTCCTGAGCCTAAACGTTAGAGCTCTCTTATCAGAGTCGAGACTACACTTCAAGCATTCTCTCGCTTGGCGACCTCGCCCTCCTCGAGATTTACTGCTATCTGTAGCCCTTGAAAATTACTCTCCAGCAAAGCTATCCAATGAAAGTCTGGCACAGTTGACACCTCAGGTGTGAAAACCCTTCTGTTTTTCTTAATCGCCCATTCTTCTTTTTGTCTTTTGTTGGTAGTTTTAGAGTCTTTTAATTCAGGTCAATTGGTCTTTCTTGTTGTACCACTGAGGTGAACTTGTTCGAAAATGGATATATCGTTTGAATAACATCGTTTTTCTGGTAATCAGGTGGTGAGTGTTCAGGCGACAAATTTAACATCACAAGATATGAATTTAACACTACTTGCACCCAGCTCTCTGGCTGCATCCACTCTCTCAAGTGTTTCCGTTCCAGCTAGTGAAATCCTAGTCTCGAGCAAAGGCAACGAACAACAGCAGTCACTAACCGTACGGGAAGTTCTTGCAATGGAGGATGAAGCATCTAAGCCCAAGCTTACTCCTCAGCTGTCATCTCGAAGAATGTCTCTACCTCCAGTCCAGCCTATGGAGATGGTCCTGGGTGTAAAGCCCACAGTGCTCAAAGAGCGTATCATCTCTAGTTCAGATGCTGCAGCTGACAGTGGTTCTGCTAGAACTCATCTTTGGTTGCAGAGCACAGTTCCACTTGGGTATATTCTCCTGCCTCTATTAGTTTAAACTGTGTGCCCTCTGCAATTTTGTTCGTCTTTGAACTATAGTCGTGCCAGGTATATGAGTTCTAATTCTTTTAAACTGGCGAATATGATATGACTTTCTTCGAATACTTACTGAACGTCAAAGTTTTGGGAACAGCATGTTAATGTGAACTACACGTTCTGTTTGGGAGAAATTATGTTGCCAGTTTCGTCCTGTTGCTCAAATTCAAGGCGCTGGATATAGAGTCTGAGTAGCACAATTGCTGTTCTGTTTTATGAAAGAACCGAATATAGTTCCTTCTGACGAATGGCTGAAAATTATGTCATGGTTCAGGCGATTGCCCCCGCATGCGACTACTACCGTCCGATGTGAACTTCTTCCGCTCACAAGTGGCATCATCACGCTCGACACTCTGCATATTGCAACAAATGAGCATGGTAATTCTATTTTCTGGTTGTCACACTCAACCTTCTCTATCTGACTTAAAGGGACAAATGAGCTTCTTTATCATCTGTTCACAAGTGGACATGTGGAAGTTGTCCAATCAAATGTGTACACAATATTAAAGATTCTTAAGATGTACTTTGAATGTTTAATTATGGAGTATGCAATTAGAGAGTGGTGAGTTTATCGTGTCTTACCGTCTTGTATGCTCACTATTTGCGTAACTTTTGGCATGATTGAGATGTGCCATTTCCTCTCACTAATTGATGTGGTGTTGATGTGATGCAGATGCTTTGTACATTCCAGAAAATTCTTTGCAAGTTTATTGCACATCGAGCCTTGCCAGTGTGGTCTCTTGATTGAGTTTACATGACCCATTTATTCAATCAAAAGGGGTCTATATTCAACATTAAGTTATAACCCTCCAGACGAGAGTTTGTGCAATTCGACGGTTGCCTTTGGCGAGTGCGGATGTAGACCCCTGTTTCGTTTAGGAAGGACACTATATGTATACTACAGTTCATTGGGAGGATTTTGAAACTGAAGAACTTTGCGATTTTATTACTGTCCAGTTTTATGCCCCTGGTTTGTATGAATGACGTGATTTTCTGGGGTGGTTACTCTGCTGCTAATTTTCGTTACAGTTTGGGATTGTTGACCAGGTTTCCCTCCTAGAATCGCTCAAACCAAAGTTTGGAAGCGCTGGGTACGATGCTGTTTTCAAGCATGTTTTACGTCTATGTTGAGTTTTGATGTGCAGTGTTTAATTGCCAAATGGGTGTATCAGAACTGCCAGTGACTGGGGACCTCCTTTC
Source organism: Pseudoscleropodium purum (assembly GCA_963969395.1). Taxonomy (NCBI): domain Eukaryota; kingdom Viridiplantae; phylum Streptophyta; class Bryopsida; order Hypnales; family Brachytheciaceae; genus Pseudoscleropodium; species Pseudoscleropodium purum. Next base: position 7,691,486 of record OZ017801.1, read on the forward strand.
AAACTTCCACCGCCACCAATGTCACCAACGATTGGTGAGCATGAGTGTATTGGGATTTGGGAAATTGAGTGTGAATTTGTTCCAATTTTAGGTTCTGCAAGAGTTTACAAATTTTGTGGCGACATAGAGGTGCGTGCATGAGGTCACAAATGTGTTCGGTACCTAAAAGGTGATTTGAGTTCATTGTCATTGGTTAACTTGCAGAATTCCAGCAACCCCCGTATAGAAGATGCTTGGAAGCAGGGCCAGGGAGCGTGGCAGTTTCAGAGAATATGTTATGTCTGGGCCCACTATATGCGTAATAATTCCAGATAATATTGAAAAACACTTGCTGTTGAATCCTAATGTCATGGACATTGGATCCTCATGAGCTTCTCTAGATGTGTCGTGGATAACGCTGATGGAATAAAAAACTATGACATTGGGATAATACATGTCAGAAGAACAAATATTATTTTTGCAATCTTTTTCATAAATAGCTCATGTGCATACTGTTTTTTATTTATTGTGATAAGCCATGGCCCACATTCTTCTAAAGCGGGCCCATCAGTCCATGTTCTCCATGCAATTTTGTAGCCGATTTCTGTCTCTAGTGTTTTGTCTTGATCTTGATATATGAACTAGGATTATGATAAACTGAACTTTTATCACATGGTCTGTTTGACATTACTGACATAGCAGAGGGTTTTGACTCCACATTAAGCTCAGTGGATCTACTGTCGATGGAATAAGATCTGACACGCAATTCAAGAGGTGTGTATGTCAGGTTTGATTGGCCAAGCCATTGGTAGAGACTTAGGTGATTAAGCCCATACTCATTTTGATCTAATTTTGATTGAACAGGTGGTGAATTCTGGAATAGACAACCTTTCTATAGTTATCTTACAGAAGTAAAAGTTATGCATCATCGTGAATATTCTTCATGAGACTCCTCACTCAAACTTGATGTTTACTGATTCTTTAATACTGGTTAAAACGCATGGGTTTTCCATTTTCTATTTGTAATCAACCAATCATTCACTTGCTGATTCATTTTGTTGCTTGGATTCGCCCAAAATTTGCTAATTTTTTTTCTTTTTAATGGTTTTATTTGAAGCTAACCGAAGCTATTCTATTCTACTTGTGCTTCGATTCTCTGGAAAATCTGGTGTTCTGCTACAGTAGATGCAGAATGATTAATTTTGTCAATCTGCATGGAAGGACACCATTTATGCAGACGTGATTTTAAGAAACCATTACATAGAGACGGAAGTACTGCTACAAACAGCATCAATTGATAATAGATGAATTTAGTGACACTTTTGATGTTTCCGAAATGCTTTTGAATTTGGGGGCCTTATTAATTCACGACAGTAGATACTCTTCCTTTTTTAAATTGCCAATTGACTTACTCCGATTGAGATGGGAAGGTTTTCTTTGATGCACTGTTATTTTTGGGTAGGCTATGCTGACTTATACTCTGTATTATTTATTTAAGAAACTTTCTGGGTAACTTTTTATCTCCATCTTCTTCATGCTTTGTTTTGTGTGATCTTGATTAGTGTTACAAATGTTACAAGTTTTTTGTGTTTTGGAATTAAACATGGGCAATTGGGGAAACTAGGATTTTATAAAAAAACTTGGATTTCATTCTACTTGTTTGTGTGTGATGAAAGCTTTGAATCATTCTACTTCAATTGATGAAATGAAAGTTATAAGGTAAAACAACTTATGATAGTCAAAATTAGGAGTTTGAAATCATGGTATTACTAAAAATTTTCAAGTATTTCCACATTAAGACAAGTGCAAGAAACAATAAGAGCAATTGAAATTGTATTTTTTTGTTGAACTATAAATTTGCTATAAATTTTTCAAGTGTTCAATGCATCATGATCCAAAAGAGTTTGTAGATTACCTTATAACCAACAAAACTTGAATCCATATTGTACATCTAATTCTCCTTAAAGAGTCATAATATTTTCTAACATGAAAAACTTAAAAAATCAAATCTTTCAAAAAATTCATACTAAAAAGTTCTTAAAGAGGTTATTTATTACTCCATCATTTTCATGTAAGACATTGATAGTGGCCCAAATTTTACAAACTAGAAAAAACCCATGATGGGTCATTCCTTAGGTATTGGTCATGGGCCATTTGATCATCATGGGCTAATTTATCTTAATAAATTTCATATTGAAGTTATTCTTGCCACCCTTTTCAAAGATAATACTTGAATTTTTAATTCATTTAAAAAAAAAGAAAAATATAGGTTGTAGATTGCCTACAATATTGTATAATTGATTGATATTTTCAATTACATTTTTGGATATGAACAATTTAATGCTTTTTGTTCATTTGAATACCATATGTGAAGGTCTAATTTGACACTTGAGTGCTAAAATACTTTCATTTTTGTATACAAAGGTTGGTTTCAACAACAAGAACTATTGGTGTTGGAGTGTTGGTATTCTAGTGTCCTAATTTATTTGTGTTTGGCAACTTATAGGTTTTTTTGTTTTGGGATCCTTATTGTGGAGGGCTCATAATAAGGTGCAATGTAGGTTTTTAGAAATATTCAAGAAATTAGGCAATATAGATGAAAAATTTTGCAACATTTTGGAGATTTTTCTTGTAATATTCCAAAAAATACTTAATTTATATTTCAAATTGACTTTTACATAGGGTAGCCTTCTATTTTCTATTAAAATTAAAGAATGGATATGAAGTATTTATTATTAAATTTTTGTCATTTATTTTCAATTTATTTCATCATTTAGAGATTTTTATTCACATTGTGGAATATATAAATTCTTTAACAAATAGTTTGAGAGATGAAACTTTCTCTTAATCCAAGAAGGATGGAAAAAAAATGTTTCTGAAATTCAATCATCATGATCTTGCAATTGGTCAATCAATTTTTTCTTGGAAACATAAGAGGTCATATAATTGTATCTACTGAAATAAAATAAATGAAATAAAGAACCTAATACTTTGTATCATTTTATAAAAAGATATTTTAGGATTTTTTTGCCTTAAAGCAACTAAAAGATTTTAGGAATGAAAATAGAATGTGTTTAAATATTATAGATTCAATAAGTTTGATCATGTTAACATTAAGAATGGCCAAAGTAAAGACAATGGACTATTGTAATAAGCCTTCCATTTACAATATTGCTAGCCAAATGTTGTATCAATAAGTAAGAACCTAAATTTGAATTGAAATGCTTTAAGGTAGGACCAGAATGTATTGGGGTTCTAAACGCATCCTTCGATACCAAAGGTAAATTTTATTTTCTCATTGCACCAATAATATATAAATTGTATACATTGTTTCAAACATGAACGTGTTTCATCGGTGACTATTGCATTTCAACTTCACAAATTCCTAATTCATTCTACAAAGCTCCAAAAAATATGGAATGAATTATATTAGATGTCAATTTCATTTAACTTTTGAGGATAACTTTTCAAAAAATATTTTAAAAAGTATAACCTCCCCAAATTAATTTTTAGCTCTTAAATAGGTATTTATGGACCACATATCTTAAAGTAGAAATATTTTGTTGCATTCAAAGTTTATTGATCCTATCTTGTAGGGCTAGGGAGAAAATAAACATAGTCTTCAAATGCCTAAACCCCTAAACCATGGTTGTCACATTGGATAGATTACTATTCATTTCACGTCCTATAGGACAAGTTACTATTCATCAGATGTATATAAGATGTACATCTAATGAATAGTAACTTGTCCTATAGGACGTGAAATGAATAGTAATCTATCCAATGTGACAACCATGCCCTAAACCACCTAGGAGACCAAAAATGTTCTCACTATATAGTTTCAAATACAATTCAAAATGCTATAATTGTCCAAGTGTAAATTTGCACCAATGTCCAAATTCAACAAAACTTGTTGGAAAGTTTGCACTCTCTTTTAAATTTTAATTTGTGTTATAAAATTTTTGGATCAATTCAAGATGTAATAAATTTTTTTAAGTCAATTGAAGTTCATAGGCTTAATATGATTCACTATAAGATTGTATAGTTGAGATTTTTACATAGGTCTTTGAAGTGATATTTCTATCTATAATACTTAAAGAAAATGATGTTTTTAAACCTAAAATTATTCAAATTTGTGAGTCATACTTACTATTTGGTAACTCTTTCATTCATTTGTCAACTTTCCACCAACTTTCATCTAACTTTCATCCAAAGATCTACATTAATTAAATTACAAATTTACAATCATTCAATTTGGATGGTTTAAATTAGTATAATCTCTTGCAAAAGTTAAATTCTCTTGTGCTATATGATACATATATCACATAGTGCTCATTGTCATGATTATATCCATTAGGATGTTCAAATATTCATTCATACACATTTTCATCCAAAATTTGGAAGCGCTCTTGATTTGAAAAATACTAATACGTTACTCCGTATTATGTTTCGTATGCAAGGGTGGTGTTATTGCAATTGTTGCAAACGTTGAACTACTAGTGTATTATAAGAACAACACCGATGTGGGAAATTTTTAATCGAACAGGTCCACGAGGCCCGCACTGCCAGTCTCCACTAACTTACGAGGCAACGCCAACGACTAACCTTCTTCAGTGAGTATCTTACTTCAATTCTTTATCAATACCTCGATCGATATCAGCCTCCAAGCCAGAGCAATTAATTAATACGACGACTTGAAGTCATGAGATACATTGGCTACCTTGCTGCAGCAATTAATAATTTCTTCCAATTGCGGCGCTAGCTGCCACTTGCAGTTCATCATTCTTAAGAATTAGTAACCTTTCGGGGTCTCACGTACCGTCTCACTCCCTGCATGAGCTAGTACGTAAGATAGTAAGCAGCGAAGTTGAAACTAAACAGAATTCCGCTAAAAAGGTGTCATATAATTCAAGATGCTACTAACTTCAGTTTGATTATGTACTTGCTGCTTGCTGTCGATCTCGATCTGCAGCCCCACACGCGAGCAGGCAGTGTGTCGGAATGCTAGTTTCATAGACAGTTGAATTCAAAGTTCGCCGGCTTTGATCGATTGATTCGATCATTAGTTTTGAGTTGAATATTCCTGCTTTGCTGCCCGCTTAGTTTGGTCTGGATTTCTAGTCAAGCAGTTAACTCTGACGATGGATACTACTTGCAGATTTTGAATTGGAATCTGGACTCCGCAGCTCGATTGACATTGAGGTCAGCTCGATTGATCAAGTGGTCAAGACGAGTGATATTAATGATAATCCTCCAAACTGGGTAGCACTGTTAACTAAGAAGCGTTACTTGCATACTTGCTGGTGATTGGGATCGGAAAACGTAAGTTACTACAGTAGATCGATCGACACGGCCTCCATCTGCATGTCCAATTCAGCGGTCAAATGCATTGAATATATTTGCTCAAAAAGATTCAAGCGGACAAAGCTCTGACTTACTAAATTAAAACTAGGCCTGGAATAGATTTGAGGATCTAGACAGTCGTCTTCAAATGTGCGAACTCCATTAATGCCTTGATCGAATTGGGGAGATGGTGTGCTTATCTTCGATTCTTCACCACTGATCGCAGTTACTAGTTCGAACGAGCTTCCGGAACACGGCTGAACAGATAGATTCCTGGTGTAATGACTGCGACCACATTGCGAGGCACTGCTTTAGCAGGTAGTGAGTTCATGCAGGATTCGCACTTGGCGTCCGATCCTGCCCTGGTCCCTGGATACCGGTGTTGTTGAATGCTCGCATTTATTACTTACGGCAGCTAGCCTGTTATATTATGTTTCAATTCACTAGTGCATGCATGCAAGCTCCGGAGCTTGCGAGCGTAACTCACCACCTAGTGCAAGCGTGCGGGTAAGCTTCGACGGGGATGACTGAGTATCGTCAACGTCACCTAGTGGGTTTTAATTTGCTCCTGCACTGAGACCACTTTCCGCTTGATCATGGTCACGTCGGACGCTAGATTCTCTCGTGCGTGTCCACCGTACCGGCGTTAAAGTGACAAGTCCCACTCGGTGGAGTGTGATGCGGGCAAAATGGAAATTAAAAAGCAGGAAAAGCTACCGGGACCCGGACCAGGGATGAGATGGTAGGAAATATCAAGTAGTCACGTCTCTTTTTCTCCGAATGACGGCTTCCAGGTAGGTCAGCTTACTAGTAATCTTCTAGATTAATCGGCTGGAGCTCGGGCTTATTTAACACACTAATTAATTACGTTGTGACGTAGGAGTATTCCTTTTCAATTCTAAACCTTTTGACTGGTGCGGAATATTTCGCTCTACATTATGTCTAGGTTCGATCGACTGAGACGACTTGGAATGACAATAATATTAATTTTACAGAAGGTGAGAAGGTGATTCTGGTTTAGTTTATTCTGAATTTCAGGCTGGAAGGACGACGAGACTCTGTCACTGCATAGTAAGTTCAAGAGCGGGTCCGGGCATTTACTGAAAAAGTACGTACTAACCGTAACGATATTTTGAAAGCGCCGATGCACTCATGCATTAATGAATATATTAGAACCAAGAGAGTACGAATGCTAGGTTGAGAGAGGGAAGGGTCGATTTATTGATTCTATTCCTTAAGTTTTATTGACTCTACTCTTAAAGATTTAACTTTTGATGTTAATTCCTGGGTGCGCGTGAAACGCGAGCACGTCGAATTGAATTCAACCCTTGCAGGTGTATCAGGCGCGAAACGAGTGGCGATGGTTCAAAGCACCATCGTGTAAATGTTAAAAATTCTCTCACTAGTCGGACACCTGGAGCATCCGAATTTGGCAGCAGTCACAAGAACAGGAGGGAGCAGAATGAGGAATTTCTATACAATGCTTTTTAGCAGTAGAGTCTTGAAGGTTCCAGACATAGAAAAGTAAAAAAAATCAATGGAGGTGAATCGACCTGTGCATGTAACAAATATTTCGTTAAAATGGCGCCATTTTCCCACCATTTTTCCATTAATTTTCTAAGACTGGTATAGATTTCAGACCCCGAAACCCTGAAATCTAGGACAGGTGTACAGACCACACGTTCTGAACCTAAAAGTGCCAAGTTTATGAACACCTGCCATTTTAATGAAATATCCGTTTTATTCTATTTTACAATAATGTAAAGATTCTTATGAACTCGTAACCTATGCCGTAAATTGCCTTCTAGTCGATCTTCTCGTGATAGATCGCAGCTAGCTAGACAGTCTTTAAAAAGAGTCCATAATCTGGTCTTTTTCCTGTCGATGTGAGCCCACAACGGAAACAGCATCTAAAATTTTTTGGAGTCGATGATGCAAAGTGATGCATGAGTCTAAGTTTGTGAAAGAAGTACGGTTCAGGAGAGATTATTCTTAGAGTCACATACTGTCGTTCATTTACTGTAGTATCTTTTCAAAAAGTATTCTTTTCTAATTTCTACTGAGCCTTCTTTCTTGTGGTACGAACAATTACCTTCTTGATGCACGTACGTACAATATTGTGGAAATGATACAAGTTCGATAATTTATGCAGCAATATATCCACGTTTTATCCGTTAGTAACTTGCTTCACATTATTTGTTATCAGTTTATCACCCGTACATGATACCTTACCTTTGTAGGAATTGAAGACACGAGATTTTAATCATTTACAGAAGAAATCATAATATTATCAATCAGTTGCATCATGATCCTTTTGACTTGTGCAGAATATCGCAGACCAAGAGCTCGATCTTAATCCTCGTGCTCAATAGTCAGAGGTTTTCAAAATACACTTTTCAGCTCAACTTACGCAGTTTTCCACGACCGAGCGAAATGTGAACTAAAGCTGATTGTACTTACGTCTTGCAAGAAGAAGAGCTGTACTCGAATTTGAGCACATTTATATTTACACAGTACTCCGCATTAGGATGACCCCAAACGGAAGCAGCGACCTCACAACCCGGAATTCCCAAGCAGTAAATAAATACTGATTTTATAATCCACCTGCATTTCCAATCGTGCGTCTCAGAATCGATCTTCTTTAAAAGAATGCTTTCCTTGTTGATCGAACTGAACAATATTTAGTGCATTGTGTAACTGGTAAGTAACTATTTATTATTGTCTTGGTGTAATTTGAGAAATTTTATATGTAGTGGACAGCTGGTATCTACATTAACTAGCCCGGGATTCGGATGTAGTACTCATCAAGGACATGAAAGCTCACTTCCTCATGTCCCTAGTATGGACGAGATATGAGGACTTCTCGGAGCCCCAAATGGTGTTTGAACTCGACGAAAAGGACACGAGACATCCCAGATTCCTCCGAACTAAACTTCAAATTAAAGCTTCAGTAAGACATCAAGACCTCGCAGAATTGACTGTCTCCGCAATGTCATCCGTGGCAACACTTGTAATCCGATGCCACATGTGAGATGCTAGCTATTGCAACTAGCTCAATTAATTGCAGCTAGCTAACTGGCCGGTAGTAAGTAAGTGAAATTGGTGCGTTTCCAGACTATCTGTAATCAATCTACACAGCAGTCACAATGAAAATTGTTGAAGAAATATACGTGTAATTGGAAATGCTGTTGAACTGCGAAAAAGTACTGGGCAAGTGTGTCTTACTACTCTTACTCTCTTAGTAAGGTGTGAAGTTCGACCAGAAGCTCTTACCGTACTTCTTGCACGAGTTGAGTGCATGAAGGACCTGGGCTATTTAATTTATGAATACAGTATGCACAAAAATAAGAAAGGAAAGGCAATGATTCAGGGAGATGAAAGGGGGATGGAGGTTGAAATCTGAGCTGAGAAGTCCACACTATTTTGGATGAAATGCAATTTGCAGTTTTGCATACTAATTTGCACATCCACTGGTACATTGAGCTAATCAATGTAAAATTGTAAATGTGGAATATATATCGCCAATTTAATGAAATTGACGATTTTATTCTTTGAGTATTTTCTTATTGCAACCAATTCAGTGAGTGACTCATGAGGTCTCATTGATCTGGTGTTAGATCATTATCCCTGAAGAACAATCGTCTGTGTACGTAACCAGGCAGGCTGGTCACTGCCTTGATTTGGGCCTGGTTCACTAGCTAGCCTCACTTTCTAGGTACCAGTCACACGAGTAAGCGACTTGTGAAGTCATTCCCCAATAATACCGATCGAGATGGAATGAATCTGAACTAATTAGCAGGTACAAATCTCACTTACCAGAGCTCATTCACTAACTAATTGACTAACAGTATACCAGTCAGTAGTCCTCAAGTTCAATACTTCCCCGGAGTCTATCGATGTACCTTGCAAGTTGCAAGTCGTGCACATTAAGTTCATGGAACAAGTTATACAAATCCGAGCATTACTACGAGAACTGTGCAGAACTGATGATTCTCGCAATTGCAACCCATGTAGCTCAGGATTTCCAGGAGTTATAAGTTTGCGAACGGATATAGTGGCCGGGTTTCCTCATCGTCCGTGTGCAGTAATTCCTATATTCTCTCTCCGTAATCCGCCCCCAGGTACGCATTCCAGAAAGCTAAACGACGGGATCCTTTAATTTGCCAGGTTTCTATTCAGCTAGCAGATCGATCTCGAAATGCACATGAAGGAGTTAGTGCAAATTTCAACCAGTCTAGAATGGACAAGTGCACAAGGCTAGCTCTCAGTAGGTTTGGTTAAAATTGGAGATTAGCGATTGAAATCCAAGAGGGGATGCAGCCACTCAGATTTCTCCATTCAGTTCCTTACTCTTTTCAGTCTTTTTTTCCTGCGTTTCCGTCTTCCCGAGTTCCCGCATTCGCTAGCTAGCTACACTGCAGCAGTGCACGACCTTTTGGTCTGGAATGATTTTTCCTAATTTGATCCGGGCTTGCAACTGCTTGTCTGTGTCGGTTTGTCAGGAACTACCAATCACTGTCGGACGTAACGCGGATCCCGCTCCGTTTGTTTTTTCTAGTTGTTTTGTAGCAGCTTTGGGGGAGGTTTGAAACTCCACAGGAAATTGTCCCTCCTTTCCACAACAGACGGTGGGTTTTCCTCTCCAGTTTTCCGAAGGAAAACCATGCTCCGGTTTCATCCATTGCATCTCAAATAAATTAGTTTTTTTCTTTCTAAATCAAAACATCAGAATGTGACAAGTTAGTCATTTTCAACCTGGCTAAAATTTTAGAACCCTAGCATCTTAAATTTTGGGTGAAAAACTCACAGTTAATTCTTGAACCTACCTCTAAATTCTTCTCGTCGATCAGTTTAGACGTAAGTGACGAAGGCAACAGGCAACTCCGCTAACCATTAAATGACGTACATTATTTACTTTTAATGTAAGTTTGCACTTGTTATTAAGAGCAATCATATTACGAAGGGGTCTTATCGGAAATGAATTAAGTTGTACGGACCTCAAGACTTCTCTACTAGCACCACTTCTAACAATAAGTATGAACATACTTTTGATAAGTTGTAAAAAGGGATAGCTTGCTTTTGCACACTATGATTTTAATTTATTAGGGATGCTTGGAAGAACAAATATAGTAGATGACTAACATGAATCCACTGGGGGTTGAATAGCTAATATGTCCCTATAGAAAGATTGAAATTTGCAACTTAATTTAATTATTCACATAGGCAAATCTAAGAAAACTACAAAGATTGAATTTAAAGACGTTTTTCGAGAAAGTATAGTTCTGTAATGAATTTTTTAAGAGTGCTACCCAAGGCTCATCATAAATTGATGTGCATTTACAGTGACCAACTGACCATGTTATTCACCTAGCCATGGTCGTAGTATAATTTTGAATATTTTCCTACAACGGTCACAACTCACAACATCTAAACCCCAGTGTTTAGCTCACTCCATTATTCTCAGTTTTGTCTTTGCTTGTGACTCAAATCTCAATTCTTCAAAAACAACTTCAGGGAGAAACTAAGACAATTATGACTCCTTAGCCACCCAGAGTCCCAGAAGTTAATTATCAAATGGCTGCCAACAGCGTTCACGAAATGATGAAGTTTTCTAGCACCGGTCGGTTCTACTTCTGCCGTATCGGATGCTCTTCCACAGTCGGACACGAACCCCCTCCCTCCTGTAGTTCCATGTTGAAACATATGTTGAGGCGTGAGTGAATCTAGGCATGTCACATGGGATGCTAGCTCGGCAACCAACTAGATTGCCAGCTAGAGAGAAAGAAGTAGACTGCTAGCTAGTCGACCTTTGAATGGAATGATGATGTCAGGCAGGGGTGCAGCCGTGCAGGAATCCTCGCAGGAATCCCTCAGCTGGGGTTGTCCTCAGAGCGGCGCTCGCTCTCCAAGGCCGCCTACGTCAGCCAAGCCCTTTAATTTAAATCTGGCACACTTGAACGTCTACATGCGAACTCAGGCAGGAGAGGGACCAGCCCACCACATCTTATTACCCGCCTCTTGCTTGCTGTTTCGGTACAACGTGAGTGGTCAGTCAAGTAACGTAAGTTTCCAGTCAAACCAGGTGCTCACTGGACTATCCTTTACTTTCATCGCATCGGTCTTGATCGATCTCGGTCTCTGCTTTTGAACAACTAGTTTAGTTCTATCTCCGGCCACCAGCATCGCAGGCGGATTTGAACATCACACGCATTCCATTCCCAGCTAAGGGTTGTCTACGAGTCAACGCAAGCAGTCTATCTGTCTGTTTTGACGAGAGTCTAAGAGATCAGCGGTGGCTTTGAATTAATTGGACCAGAAGGCATCGGAGTGAATAACTCTCCGAAGTGACGAGCTTAAGGTCTGAATTCACATATAATTATTGTTAGTTCTCTAATTAACTAGTCGTCAAATGTTCTCACGTACTGAGTAAGGTTGATGGTTGCTGACTGTTTCGTGTTGGCAATGTCTTTGAAAATGTTTCGAAAGCTCTTCCATAATCTAAGCGCTTCACACATTAATTATTCCAGGTTCGTTGCTCAAAAATGTATACTCAATCTCTAGCCGAGGCTTCTCGAGAATTTTTCTAAGGTTACGTGTCCGAAGTATGTAATGGGCTTTGTTTGTTTCACTGGTCAGCAGAAGCTGCATTTGAAAAAGGTTTACGTAACACTGACTACCGAATTCTTCTGAGATGGCTAACAATATAATGATCGAGCTTCAGAATCGTCTTAACTCGGATGGTTCAGGCTATTCGATCGTAGATAAATATTAGCAAGCAATAGCGGACAACAAGTTGCAATTTGCAAGTAACAAAGATTTATCACCTGAGTGTTCTGAGCTTCATGAGAATGCTTCGTGTTTTGTACGCTAGTCTTTGACTAATTTCAATTCTCTTAATGTTTGGGATAGCATCAGTGATCAGATGATCGATGATCCTCAGTCTCCTTAGTTTTGCAAATATAAGAACTCTGTTGATTATGAGGAAGATTTCGGAAAGACGATACTAGCTAGCTTCCACTTCGCGTTTTCTTCTGAAATTCGATACTCGACTTCGATTCTATTTCCTACAGAGCTGATTGAGCCTTCGTTCTGAATGAAGGCATGCAGGCAGCAATTCTCACGGACTTCGTCACGCTCGGGAGCTTGATCCAACGATAGCAATGGCACAGGACCAGTGTCTGATTCAGAACGTCCGGGACAATTTCGGCCATGAATTCGCCTACAACTTCGTCACCATGCAAGACGACGACACTAGCTATGCCCTCGATTATAACAACTTCACCGAATCCAGCACATTCGCTGCAGACCCGTCCTCTCCAGTAACGACATTAGCACCGAATCTCTTCGGGTCGCCTTCCTCGCCATCACTCTCCACAGAGCTTCCGTCGGCCATGGAGAGCACTCCATATCTGGAGACTGCAACTGCTTGCTACTCCCCTCCCGGAGAGCCAGGCTTACAAGTCCCTTCCGTGTTAAGCAACCTCCAGCTTGCCGTTGACAGGGCTCTCCTGAGTGAAAAGGAGTATCCCATGCTAGCTTCCTATGGCTTCGCTCAACCCGAGCACGGACTTCAACCTCAAAGTTGTGAAGGTATCACCTTGGACGAGATGCTGCAAGACCAATTCGCAGCTAATTCGGGCATCAGCTCAAATACTGGAGGTGAAGGTCACGAGAGAGGCTCCAGTTTCTGGCGAGGCAAAACCCCGGCTCTTCTAATGCAGCAGTTGAAGGGGCCTTCTTTGTCAGCCTCTTCTTCCTCTTCTGAGGCTCGCAGCAACCTCAGATCTCCGCCTTTCCATCACTCCCTATGGGCTCAAAGTACGGCTCCCAGAACGCCCTTGAATTCGACTAGCTGGTGCAACCGTGTCGGTGAATTCAAGAGCTACTCCTTTGGAGCTCATCACTCACCAGGAGTGGAACCGCTGTCGAAGTCGGGTCCTGGTTTTAATCGGCAGAGTTCGTTGCCTCCACTGGGGGATGCAAGCATGGACGTGAAGTTTAAGAGTATCATGTCGCCGGGAAGAAGTCACAGATTGGTGCAGAGTACTGGTATCTTCCTTGGTGACCACGGTGAATTAGAGCAGGGCAACATTAAGCAGAGACGTAAAATTATGCCCGGGTTGGCGGTTTTAGGGGACATGCAATTGCAACGCAGTGCAGCGTCAGGGAACAACTCATGGTCTAGCAGTAGCACTTCTCCTGGTCCTGTCAGTCGTGTTGAGCATGAGAACGAATTACTGGCAGCGAACTTTGATTTAATTATGCACAGGAATGGTTGTAATTCGTCCATGTCGCCGGCTGTGTCCGTAGGCAGAGACTTCATAGGAGGGGATAGGTTGTGGAAAAAAGCCAAAGGTGTAGAGTTTCAAGACTGTGGTGTTTCAGAAGATGCTGTGCAAGCAGCCATTTTGGCAACCGCTATGGTGGAACAGAAAGAGAAAAACCAACTGAGGGAGAAATTTCTGGCACTTCTGCAAATCGATTCTTCCACCTCCAAGGTGATTATTTCCTTGCTTAGTCATTGAAACTACTTCTATTGCCGTTTTGTAATTCCCTTTTGTAGCGAACTGACCGATCAAGACTTCCTTATTTACTCTAGTGAAAATAGTGTTTTGGTTCGCTAATTGGCTTTGGCTGGAATTAGTGACCGATAAATTTGTAACAAGGCATGATTTTTCTACTAGTGTTGGTACTTTATCATTCTCTTACTCTAGCGGCTTTGATTGTATTTCGCTATTGTAAATTTTTATCTGGGAATTCATTCTTTTCCTGACAGCTTTGGGTGTCCTGTTCCTGAAGGCCTACAAGGCACAGATTCTGGATGACACCATCAGATATTTGAAGGACTTACGCAGGCGGCTGAATTTCAATGAAGCTGATTCGACTCCTAACAGCATGAGAATTCCAGACTCAGGATTCGAAGCAGACAAGAGCACTGAAGCTTCACCGACGACTTCATCAAGGTGCCGGCCACACGGCGAAGACTTGCTCAGCCCTGTCTGTCTGGAGGATCTGCAACTTGAGACAGCAGGCGTTCAAATCAGCCCACATTTAACGGTTGACAGTGGTCCACACATTGAGGTGGGTAAACAATATTTAATGACCATAAAAATGGTTCATATATACTTGAGGTGATTGTTTGACGAGAACTAGAAATGTCCCTTTTACAGAATACGAAATGTTAATTAGAAGTTCGAATGGAAAAAGAGACAAAGCAATTGATCCGCAGTGTGCTGTGACTAAAGCATTTGGAAAGGTTTGAAATGAACGGTCCTATTGGTTTAGGAGGTCTGTTTTAGAGAGCCAAAATTTTGACATTCAATTGCACAAAGCTCTGAAAACTCCCGTACAAAGTAGTTATGGCAAGCATCAGAGAAATCTGAAATTTTAAACTGGTGTCTGGAAAAGTACCAATTTGGCCAATTTTGAAATTTTGCCTGTTCAATGAAAATGGATGAATGATTTCATTCAGCTGCAAAATAGTTAATTAGTTGCTATTCTCAGGTGAGGACGATGGAGAATCAGCACTTGATGGTGAAGCTGACAGCCAAGGATAGGCCAGGGCTTTTCAGTGACATCGTGGCGGCCCTACGTCGATTAAGGCTTGATATCCAGCACGCCAACATACGGACTGGAAACAATGGCCAAAGGAATGATATATTTGCTGCCAAGGTAAGACATTCCTACAAAGTCTGCAGCAAGTCTGTGAAGCAAGTTCGGGTTTTTCAGTACTAAATTAGGTATTGTCATTAGCAAGCATGGATAGAGTAAAGTTGATCTATAAGTCCGGACAATCCCAAATTACGTTTGATAAGACACCATGATCATAATGATATCTGCAGCACTAAGAACCTCCGAAATCACGGCAGTGTATTTTTTTATTAGCCTTAACAAATAGACTCTGACTCATGAGCATGGTGCAGTGCTTGCAATGAGAGAAATTTGTAAAACCCCAAACATGTGAGAAAAATGTTGCAATTTCCTTGCCTCCTTACACAGGATATGGCTACCGGTTATGCCTACTGAGACTAGGCCTCTTGTCCTTGTGCTCAATAACCTCACAATGGTGAAGACACTCAAATTAAAGTGTTGTTTTTTTCATTGTGCCAGATGCAGTTGCCATTCTTTTCAAGTCAATCCACACATTCCATAGCTATGGCACTCAACCAGGTCATCAGTGCTAGCGCATCACCCGAGCCTACACCCCCCAGGTGACTCGAAAAAAACTCACCTTACATATTATTGTGTTCGTATTTTGACATTGCGCTGATATTTTGACACTGCTATATTTTGACATTCTGCTTCATGAGTTTCTCACTGACCTCTGCTCTTCATCTGCAGATATTAAAATAGAGGCCAAACCACCATTGACATCAACTTACAAGTTGACCCAATTAAATCAAGGGTCTTTAAAACACCATAACAGACACAAAAACACCCTGCAGCATCAGAATCTCAACATAATTTTGAGCCGCAGTTGTGAGCTCGTGGTGGTATTCTATTGTGTACATCACCGGTTTCAGTGCCTTGCCAGCGCTGTTACCCGCTTGTAGATATGACCACTGGAACTTGTTGGTTTCCAGATTTGTATTCTTGCATCTGATTTGGAATTTCCCCCATTGTTGCAATCTCCGTCACGAGTTTGAGAGATGGAAATGTACTGTCTAGTGTACAGCTCCACAACAGTTAACTTGGAATGCGCCCTCTTTCAATTAGAGTACAGGCATAATCACTTTAAGTTTTATGATGGGTCTTTCAAATGCATCCACCAATTCACCTGTGGATGAGTGAGCAATTTCTGTCATGGTTGAATTGGTATCTAGTAAGTGATGTTTATTGACATGCTTACTATGTACCAATTTTCATTTATATTTGATTTCTACGCAATAAAATCAAATGTACTTTTTCCCTTGATTATTGTGTGCAAGAATCTCAGTTACCTCAAAATCGAAGAGCACCTTCTGTTAGAGTCTGAACGCATTGATTTGCTGCTTGGGAATTACTTAATATGTGCAAAAAACTCTGTTGAGTTCATATGAGTATAGTCTATTGAAAATTAGGCAATATAGCACCAACCTGTCCAGTGAATGGGAGTCCAGTAAGGTTTGCACACCTGTAATTTGAATTTCTTACAGCATAATGCTAATGTTGAGGAACAGAGGAAGAGGATACTCTTTTCTTCACTTTAAGCATTTTTCCCAACTTGTAGGAGTGTGCTAACCTTGCATTGGGAGGTCACTCAATTGAGCTCATGAGAGAGTTCACTTTAGAGGCAAGAATCAATCTAGATTCTTGAGATGAAATAGTTTGCATTCAATATATGATAGTTTCTTATACGATCATTCCAAGTATGATGTTGTCGATGAATGCCGAAGGAATAACAGACAGCCCTATTTTAAATAAAGATTAGTAGTTATTGAGATTCTGCCAAGTCATGCTTTCGCACCTGAACTTTCTTATTGAAGCCCTACTGTCCGATGTGTATTAATTGGACAAGATGAGTTGCTGTTGGTCCCATTCCGCATTCAGTTAAAAACGTATATGGAGGAAATTGCTTCTTATTCCAGGATTTCGAAATCTGAATCCCAATATTGCACAAAACGGGGAGGGCAGCACAGACATGCAAAACAACTGGCATAGGGAACAGCAAAAATGTCACATTTCAAAGAGAAAGAACAATAGAAATATAGAATAGAAGTTCAGAGAATAGCCATCCCAGTGTTCCTATGAGCGAGCTGGCACTGTACACAAATCAACTGCACTCAGCATTTGGAAAAAAATTCATCTGGTCGCCCCATCGTCAAATTACTTACTACTCAACATCTACAAACAGACATTGACTACTGAATGTATGCAACAATCACGACCGTGCAAATGCTTCCGTGCCCATGTGGAAAGAACTCACAAGACAATAAATATGTCTAGCATCCAAAATATGGAACCGTAGCCAAACTAATATTACTCGATCCGCTCCACGAGGTCGACTGTGAAGCACGAGCTTCCAACGAGGACAAACTCGAGAACGTCTCCAAGTCGAAGCTTGTTAGCAACACGGAAAGCGGCCCACCCGGAATCCAAACAAACGCTGAGCTTTTTCTCCTCTTCGTCGTAGGTCCTCTTTGCCTTCACCATGCAGATGGCCTTGTTGGGCCCTTTGAGTTGCAGCTCGTCGCTTTCAAGTGTTTTGCCATGGAGCTCCCAGAAGTGTCCTGGAACGGCCTGCCAGCAAAATACGCAACACTTGTTAATGATTTGAATCAATTTAGCATCAAGAAGAGCACGATACTACTGATAACAATGGCCCTGTGAATGAAGAGGGAGTTCCAGGTAGCTCCACAAACCATGCCTTGTGGACATGGGTGGGTGAGGGCAACCTCTTGCTGCCTCCCCAAGGAGGTGGACATCTAGAAGTTAGAAAGTGATTTACCAAGCTTGAATGCCGAGTGCGATTGCGGATGGTCACCACAAAACGAGGACAAGGTGGTGCTTGCTTGCACACCTGGCTGGATTCCGGTGCTTCCGGTTCTTGGTCTGCATTCCTCTCAGGCGAAGTGTTTGTAGACCGCTTGACGTCATCGTCCTTGTCCATGTTGCCTTCATCATCGTCGGAGTCGACCTCCTCAGGTGCTCTACCGATAAGCACCTGGAACCGCGAAAAGCTGATCAAGGTGAAGATGAGGATGTCGCCCACTTTGATGTGGTTTTCCATCAAGAAAGTTTTCCACCCACCATCCCCATAAGCATAGACTCTAGGCTTCGAAAACCGGATAGCACGGACTGTCAGCTTGATGGGCCATCTCCGCTTGCAGTCATTCAGCTCGAAAGTGACATCTGGATCAAACTTATTGCCATGCTCCTTGATAAAGTTCTTTGGAAACTCCTGCACAAACGGTCCATTTTAACTTCTGTTAATCAGCTCGATCGTCGAAATGGAAGCAACTGCAGATACGATCCAGCTTTGAAAGAGAATAGTAAGTAGTGTCCAACGAATTCACAAAACTCTTTCTTCAGCAAGGACATGTTCAAGTGGAACAGTCCAAAAAAACAACTGCTTCAAAACGCTTACAAAACCAGTGATCAAGTTAAAATGTCTCAGGATTTGGTTAACTCCGGCCAGTGTAACAGTGCCGAGTTTGTTTCCTTTGGTCATCGAGGTATGAGGAATGGAGCATGCCAAGAGTATGACAAGATGAAAGAAAATAACTAGAAAGTAACAAAAACAGTAAGCAGTAAGGAGAGACAACACTGTCCTGAAGGTTAGGGAAACTCTCCATCAGGTGGAGACTCCTGTTCAACCGTCCAGCATTTGCAAACCCGTTTGATCGTCAAGCTACTAACTAGTGGAGCATCATACAGAAGTGCATATATTGCAAGCAAAAAAATACTAAAAATTGTTTCAGATTTCACGTTACCTTCTCCTAAAAGAAAAGAGCTGCCCAATCATGGGCTTGCAAACATACCAGGGCGTAAGCGAATGGCCCTTTCAGCACCTCGGTCGCCATTGTCCTGGAAATGATCTTGCAGAAGAAAACTGTGTCAGTCGACTCCAGTTTAGCCACTATGTCAAGCATTATCTCGTCGAACTCCTGTAGAAGCTCTTCGGCACTTTTCTGCTGAGCAGGTACTGGTGTTTCCATCTTCAGTTTTGTCTTGCAACTCCTTTCTTCGCAGCTTATCGATGCAACCAAAACAGCAACCAGATTGCGGTACGTTGACCTAGACAGGTTTCCTCCTACCAACCAATTCAGCACCAAAAACGAGTAGTCATAAGAACGAGTAGTTAGATCCTTTTCACGGAATCTTCATGGTCAACCTATTTCGAGGCCACGCATGCGAAACTTCGGAAGTAATCTACTCCTTTGCTGCGTGAATTAACTAACTTGTAACATGAATGCAAATTTAAGAAATCATCGTAGAAATCAGTTGGCTGCTCGAAGCAGGCCAACAGGAGACATATCCAGAACAAAAGTGATGAAAGTGACTTACAACCTTGACTACACCGCACTTTTCAGGAGGGGACTCGAGTAAAGTTTCAGGACTCGATAAAGAACGCCAAACGGGAGTCAGTGCAACATGGAATGTCACTCTGAAATTCAGCAGCGACTTGATGTCTATGCTGAACGATTCTCTGAAAGTGCTCTATTTTGTGGACTGCAATTTCAGTTAATCGTTCAGCATAAACATCAAGTCGCTGCTGAAACAGGGAGACAACATACAGCAACATGGATGTTTCAGGAATGAGGACTTGAGATGACGAAAAGAAATTGGGAATGCAACATGGAATGACCGGCGCTCTATGCATTGTGAATTTCTACGTAACACAAAGGAAGCTCTGAATGTGCTCGATCTAGTCGGTTGACTACAAGTTCAAGAAATCCATCAGCATAAAGATGAAGTATCTGCTGAAACCTGTAGAAACACAAGCACAGTATTTTCAACCTCAGGGATACTCTAAACAACTCACACACAACCAGGATGTCCAAGTGAACTTACCCACACCCAGACATGCACGTACACCTCCACAACTTCGTGTGGCCTTGCAGCTCTGAAAACTAGCTCAGAACAAAGTGGCAACAGGAATTGAATCTGCTCGACTAACTCACAAAGAAGAGAACGGAAGCGAGCGAGCTAGCATGAATGTGAAGTTTGTAAGCACAGATCGAGAGATGAACGATGGCTTGCTTCTACCAGCAATTTCTAGCTAGCAGCACCTGCTAGTGGAGTACAGGTTGGCATGAACGTTAATTACTTGATGTGAGTGACATGTAAGGGAAGACGTACTCTGGCTGTTGCAGACTTGAGAAGAAGTTCGACGCGCGAGACCGGTCTCCTCCAAATCAGGCCCATACCGCTTGTCAGCCCTGTAGCACCACGTCATTGAAGGCGACATGAGGCCGTCTTGTCGCTCAACGACGGTGAAGGCGACATGCATGACACCGTCCTGTTTTGTTTCTCAAGCAAGCTTTAATTTTCCGGCTAAACTGTGCTGAAGACCCAAGAGGAAAAAAAATTAGTCTGCCATCACGGTGAAGAAATTTGGCTATTCATTGAGATGGAAGGGATGTGCCAAAAATGGTAATCTTTACTTAACTATAACAAGAAGACTATAGTGAGAAGATCATTGGAGAGTGTCTGATCATTAGGAGGTCTGTTTTAGAGAGCCAAAATTTTGACGTTCAAGTGCACAAAGCTCTTAAAACTCTCATAAAAACTAGTACTACCAAGCAGCAGAAAATCTGAGATTCCAGACTCATGTCTAGAAAAGTACCAATTTGGCCAATTTTTGAAATTATGCCATTTCGATGAAAATGGATGAATGATTTCATTCAGTTGCAAAATAGTTAATTTGTTGCTATTCTCAGGTAAGGACGGTGGAGATTCAGCACTTGACGGTGAAGCTGACAGCCAAGGATAGGCCAGGGCTTTTCAGTGACATCGTGGTGGCCCTACGTCGATTAAGGCTGGATATCCAGCACGCCAATATACGGACTGGAAACGATGGCCAAAGGAATGATATATCTGCAGCAAGTCTGTGAAGCAAGTTCAGTTCTTTCAGTACAAGATATTTTCATTAGCAAGCATGGATAGCTCAGTAACAAGTCCGAACAATCCCAAAACTAATTATGTTATGTAATGATATCTGCAGCATAAAGAACCTCCAAAATCACGGCAGTGTATTTTATATTAGCCTTAATAAGTAGAATCTCATGAGCATGGTGCAGTGCTTGCAATGAGAAAAAATTGTAGAACCCCAAACATGTGAGACATATGCTGCCATTTCCTTGCCTCTTTTCACAGGATATGTATTAGATAACCAACGTTTATCTTACATTGCCAGTTGTACATTTTTCAGTCACAACCTTAAGTTTGATCTTCATACTCCAAGGGTGTAGGAAGTTGACCCATTTAATTCAAGGGTCTTCTAAACAACACAACAGACACAAAACTGATACCCTACAGCATAAGAACCTCATTATAATGTTCAGCCCAAGTTGTGAGCTTACCGTGGTTTTGTATTGTGTACATCAGGCCAGTTTCAGTGCCCTCATTCAATTCGAGTACAAGCAGGTTAATAGAGTTTAAGAAAGAACGATGCTGCTTGAATGTCGATCTCCTTAACCTCTAAAGTTCCTTTACTATGTTTTCACCAAAAACACTCCAAAACTGTCATTTTTAGGACAAGTATAAAAAAAAACTTTAAAAAATATTTTTGGACACATCCAATCGTAGGATCTTGTAGTAAGATGATTTGAGAAGATGTGGAAAAAATTTTAGTAGTGAGCTGCCCCAAACCGCTATGTTGCAAAAAAACACAGCTTGGTCCTTTAGGGGTTAAGCTTTATGATGGACCTTCCAAATGCATCCTCAAATTCAGCAATGGATGAGTGAGCAATTTTTGTTTTGGATTAATTGGTATCTCGTGAGTGATGTTTATTGACATGCTTCCTATAAGAAAAAACAATTTTCATATGAGTGTAGGACTGTAGGTTGATAAAAATTAGGCATTAACTTAAAAGCACCAATGAATTAAAGGGGAGTCTTGAATTTTAGTTAAATGTCCGTGAAAGACATCTAAAGTTTTCTAATATTTGATGCATGAGTAACAAAAACTTATCACACAATATTTATCTACTTATAATAGCAAACATTTTGATAGATTTCAAAGAAGTCCATCACTTAAAATTTCAAGACATGGCCCAAGATTGACTATGGCACTTAATCTCTTAAATTCCTTCACTATGTTTTCATCTAAAATGCTCCAAAATTGTCATTTCTAGTACAAGTATCAAATTTCTTTTTTTAAACTTTTTTGAGACACATTCAACCATTGGATCTCGTAGTACACTTGTTGAAAAAGATGTGACAAAAATTTCAAAGATTTTCACCATGTGGATTGAAAGATACAAGCATTAGAAGGAATAGAAATAATTTTTTGAATCCTTCCTGAAACGGGGCAACTACACTTTAGTTGTTCAAATTTGCATGAAGTTTTTTTCAAAATGTTGGTGCTTCTTCAGATTCATCTTTCTTCATAGGTTCACTAAATGCTTCAAGCATTTCAAGCACTTTCAAATTAGAGAACTTTTAGGAAAAAATTACTATATTGAAATTAGGCTTACATGGAGTATTTTTTAGAATTTTATAAATTCTTCAAAGAAACTTCAAATAAGAAAGTGAATGGTGGAGACCTTTTTCTTAGACCTCTCTACAACAAAATTATTTTTTTTCACAAGAAAATAAAATTTGAAAACTATAGGAGCAAGATTGACATTAATTTTAAAAAAACAAGGGGCAGTTTACAAATAAGGGGTGGAAGTTGTGACATGTCCAAACCCGGCCTTAACACAAGCACTACCGTCTTTACAAAAGACTACACATACCTTACAGAGTTCTACTCCAATGAAGTTGAGACATAGATAGCAAACAATAGTCAATAACAATCAATGGCCAATGGCGTCAAAAAGTAGCAACTGCGGCTACTAGCACAACAAATTGCAATACCACCTGCCATCCTTTCACTACAAGAAAAAGGGATGTTTTAAGATCAATTTTGAATATAGTCCTAGAGATAAGATTATAAGTAATGACCTTTAATGCAAATTTCAACAAAAATTGACTAGAAATACATGTAATTCTAGTCAATTTTTGTTGAAATTTGCATTCAAGGTCATTATTTATAATCTTATCTCTAGGACTATATTCAAAATTGATCTTAAAACATCCCATTCTCTTATAGTGCTTATTTGTAAATTGCCTCTATTTAATTAAAGTAATATAAGCCATGTGAGATACATAAATGGTTAGGATTAGTAAGGGCTCAATCTTCAAATTATCCCATATCTTTTGAAAGTAAACCCCTAAAGATTCAAATCCAAACATGAGGCATTTTGAACCCAAACATGAAGCGTTTCAAATTAAAATATGAGGCATTTGGGACCAAGTATTTCCTCCTCTCTTTCCAAGCTATTTTATGAGCTTTATGTTTCATATATACATTCTTTTTTGCTCTCTTTTTGTTCTTGTGGACTTGTGTTCTTATAATTTTATAAAAAAAAAAAGAATGAAATCTCTGCTCACTAACAACACTTAGTTACAAACAAATGAAAAGTACATTCAAAGCAATATATTCAAAAAAAATACCCAAACAATATATTCTATGGCTCTTTCTATTGTTTTTATACTAAGATGAAAAGTGGAGAGGAAACTTTAACTTCAATATTCTAACACCTTTCAAAAATGAATTACGTTTAGTTTTGTGAAAAGTAAAAATAGCCTTTTCCATATAAATTTTTTTATTGTTTCGAAAA
This sequence comes from Pseudoscleropodium purum, assembly GCA_963969395.1. Classification (NCBI taxonomy): domain Eukaryota; kingdom Viridiplantae; phylum Streptophyta; class Bryopsida; order Hypnales; family Brachytheciaceae; genus Pseudoscleropodium; species Pseudoscleropodium purum. The sequence goes on from OZ017801.1 coordinate 7,715,116, forward strand.
GTGAAGGTAAGATAGGTATAGTTCTTCAAAGCAAATACGTTCTAATGTTGTATGTGTGTTTCTTAATAAATCTTTGAACACAAAATTTAGTATCCTAAGCCTTTTTGATTGCAACATCAATGGAAAAAAAATTTGGATACTTCATTTGCTCCCACAAATTGGACAAAAAAATTTCAATGATGCATTTACAATTCAGAACAAATTTGTATGATGTCATCCTGCAAAATTAGAGGGGCCATGATGTGGATGTATGTAAGAGCACAACCATGTTTTGTAAGTTTTGATTAAATTTGCCCTAAGGGTGTCTAACATTGGTTCACTATGCCTTCTAAGCAATTAATCTTTTTCTAACTCTTAAACATGTCTACTTTGCAAATTAACCAAGAACTTAATCATAATTTACATTAATTAACCTTAACCTCTGCACTTAACTAAGCCACGGTGATTTTAGAGTAAATGTGAAAAGAATCTAAATTTTAAATTTTAAAGTAAAAGAAGAACTTACGCAATTTAAAAAAATGTAAAACTCACCTTCATCCGACATTCTTAGTGAAAATTATGGACAGATGAAATTTTGCCTTGAAGAGGCCTTTAAAACTTCATCCACACTTTTCTACCAAACTATAATTTGAAATCAAAATTGATTTTCACTTTTGTCTTTTTTATTTTTAACACTCTCCAAATTTTAGATTTCATCCTTATTGGATGATTATAACTAACCTCCACCCACTATCACCTCTAAATTTCATCTATTAATATCTCACTTAATTTAGCTCCAAATTTTAAGTGTAATATGTTTTTCAAAATCTCTAAAAAAGATATATAGGATTTTTTATCTATATCCTTAAAAAAATTTAATCTTGAGGCTTTAAATGGTATTTGTACTTTGGATAGTTATAAAAGTAACTAAGAAAAGAAATGAAATGAGAATTAAACTAATTAGTAACTCACCTCATGGTTTGCTTCATCCAAGAGATGGTCGAAGATTCTGTCAAACTCCTTGTCGTTGGTTATCTTTGAAATTTTCTTGCATTCTTGCTTATAGCTTAAAAAGTCAATTTTAATACAAGTTACAAGTTGTTTTTTAGCCTTCTTTCTTTCCTTTTCTATTCCTTCATTCTACTCTAACACTATTTCACTTCAATTATTTGATTTCCAAAAGTTGACTTAGAGTATCTAAAGAATTATTGACCTTCTATTAACTTTTCAAGTCAATTATTATATTATCTACATTCTAATGGTTCAAGGTGGTCCCCAAGGATTTCCTCCTAATTCTTTCCACTTCTAAATTCTTTTTCAACTTCTAAACCCACTTCATCTCTCCCATTTGCAATTGAACTTTGATTCCAAATGCCTCTTCTCCTCCTTGTATTTCTACTTCTTTAGAGCTTTGATCTTTCCTATAGCAAGTTGCAAGTAGTTCCTATTCCTATTCTACTTCAATCTCCCTCACTATCTTCCTATACCTAGTTATTCTAATTTATATTTTTTTTTATTGATTACAATGATGGTATAATATCTAATCTTGCTTTTGGCATCCTATTTACACTAGATTAGTATTGAATTTCAAACCCTAATCTAACACTCCGAATTTCAAACCCCAGCTAACACCCAAATTTCAAACCCAATCCAGCACACTAAATTCAAATCCAGCCAATACTCTGAATTTCAGACCCCAGCCTCATACTTGATACAAAGCCAACGGAGGGGGGGGGGTGCGTAGTACTCTTTAGTTGTTTGGGACCACCATAATAGAGTAGAGCCGACTAATAGAGTGCCTGCTACGTGGTAGCCTCCAGTTGGTTGGGATCCCTATACTTCTTGACTACTCCTTGGCTATTGACTGCTTCCAACTTTTTGATTGCTTTTGAGCTATTGACTACTCCCCAGCCATGGCTGCTCATTAAACTAGTTCAGGTTTTGGTGGGTTTTTTTTTTTTCTTCCCTATCCCCTTGGATGCACTTTTTGGGAACTTTAGAGGAGCAAGATTTGCCTATTCAAGTCTAATTTTATTTTTTTGAACAACTCTTTGTCTCTATTTTCACTAGCAATTTGGCACAAGGCCTTTTGAATACTAAACTTGGATTTCCACAACTAGTGTTTTGGAAACTAAACTTGATGAAATGAAAGCATATTACTTTTGGGATATTTCTCTAAGTTTCCGTAGTTCAAAGCTTCATTGTATTTTTGGTTTCTAAAAAAATATTAGAATTCTAAGACATTTTTTGACAATCAAAATCAAAGCTTGACTATCCCAAATAAAAACACAAAAAATAAAGACAAGAATTTCACTTAGGGCACAAAGGAGGGAAGTTAGAGTAGGAATGTCAATGCAACCACTTGTTGATACAAAACAACTTACAACAAGTTAGTACTTCACACACAAACTCTAGAAGAACTCTCCATTAAAGATTTCTCACTTGGAAGGGTAGAACTTGCACAATTCACAAACTAGAAGTCCTCCAAAGCAGCATTGTCAAGGTATGATGGACGATTGTTTCTAAAATTAATACAAAACTTAAAAATCACCAAAAACAACTCAACACAAATAGCACAAGCTCAAAACACATGTAATACAAAGTTAATTATAAAGGAACCCCAATGTCCTTCAAAAGAGCTCCAAAAACAACAACAATAGAGCAAAAATTGCTACTAAAACACAATTTTGACAATATAGTTCAAAATGACCCAAATCCAACTAAATGAACCTAAAATGAAACAAGGCGGTTCAAAAATGAACCTCGAAGGGTTTTTTAGGAAAGTCCTTATATAATTTTTTAAGGACCCTCAGCCCTCTCTCTAACATTGATAATCTTATCATTTTAAGATTTTCATTCCAAACTGCTTGTTTTCACTTTTTACGCTCATTCTATACTCTAACTTTTGTAAATTAATTTCAAATGACAAACGGATTGTGCCATTGGCTTCAAAAGGCCATTTTTTTTTCTAAAAAGACCTCCTACCCCTTTTTCCTACTTTACTATTATAAAATCTAAAAGAATCCTAGCAGCAACTAGAAACCCCAAAAGGGTAAAAACCCAAGTTTTGAAATTTACCTTTTCTATCAAAATTGACTAGCTCAGGCTTTTAAGTAGGTTCAAGAGAGTAAGAAAAAACCTCATGTTTATTTTATTTCAAGGTCGTACTCTTGATACATTGGTTAACTCCACAAATGTTCTTCAATTTTGCTGGTTTTGGAAGATGTTTGTTAAATTTAGTACTTCTTGCTATCTATTAATGAATGAAATCCATCCACACTATTCTCCTAGGGTTTCATTTTAGAATATAAGTGTGACGATCATACTAGGCTTCAAATAGTTCGTCTGTTGTAGATTGGAGAGTGTCTGTGAGTAGGAGAAGGTTGTGCATCGCACATCAAAGCTCCAAGGATTGCTATAGAATCACAACACATTCTTTGTATCACTTGTGTTACGAAATAAAGAGAGATCACATTCTATCTGTGTATCTGATTAAAGTGTGATGTTGCTATTAGACTACTTCCAATAGGTTATGGGCCCTTTTCTTTTTTTTTTAGTTTTAGGCTTCTCTTCAATGGAAAAGCACGATAAGATTCCCGTTAAGATGTTTGATGGCACACAATTTTCAGTCTGGAAATACCATATGGAAATTGTGTTTGAAGCCAAAAAAGTTTTGCGAGTAGTTTCTGGTCAAGATAAACACCCTGTTCCAGAGAATCTTACAAATCTCTCTTCGCAAGAGCTTATTCAGATTGAATCATGGGATGAGAAAAATGCCAATGCATGCATGTTCATCAACAAGTCAATTTCTCAGAAAATTCTTGGCAAGCTCACGAGCTATACCACAACAGCAGCTATGTGGCAGAAACTGTGCTCTCTGCATCTCAAGAAACTCCCGACAGTGTCTTCACACTTCAAGGCAAGTTTTTCGACTATAAAATGAGCAGTGTTGATGACATTTTGTCACATATTCAAAATATTACGGACATGGCCATGATCCTTACTGATCTTGGGCACATTATTCCAAAGAAAATGATAATTTCAAAAACCATTTCTAGCCTTCCTTCCAGTTACAATAGTATCATAGCAGCTTGGTCTAATGTTCCTGAGCTGAGCCAAACCGTTGATAGTTTAGAAGAACGCCTTTTTCGTCATGAGAGTTTGCTTCTTCGACAAGGCGGCGGTGATTACAAAGCTGATCAGGCATTCTTTACTTGTTCTGCTTTAGGCTCCCAATCTCATCCATTTTCAAAAAAAGAACAGCATCAAAAAGACCTTAGTTACATCCGAGACTTAAAGGCTCGTACTAAGTGTTACAATTGTCATGAGCTTGGTCATTGGTCTGCTGACTGTCCAAAGCCTAAGAAGAAACGTTCAATTGGCAAGGATCCGCGCAAGATCGATCATGGAATCGACGAGGCGAATTTAGTTGAAAGTTTACATATCTCTAGCAGTTCGGAGGATGATTCAAAAATCAATTTCGGATGAAGACTTTGCGTTTGTGGTTACTTCAACCATTTTCAGTTATGCATTTGCTGCAGATTCTTATACCGATGTTTGGTTTGCGAACAGTGGTGCCAGCAAGCATATGACAGATAGACTCGATTGGTTCTCAAATTTTCAACCGATTTCAGAAGGTATTCATACCGTCCAAATTGCTAATGACACAAAACTATAGGTTAGAGGTAAAGGAGGTATATAGATTTGTTGTCTTATTGATGGCCAGTATCATAATGGTCTCATTCAAGATGTTTTATTTGTTCCAAAGCTTAAACGTAACCTCTTCTCACTCGGCCTTGTATCTGAGAGAAATCTTTCCTTGGTCACGTTCCCTGGATGATGTGAATTTATTACTCTTTCTGGCAAAAAGGTTCTCCAAGGCATTCGGTTTCAAAAGTTGTATCAGCTATCCATTACAATGATCCTCCCGAAAGAGAATATGACTTCCGGATTTTTGGATTCGGCTCATATTGCTACGAATTATTTGCAGGAAGCGTGTATTTCGGAATCCATTCCAGTTGAATCTCTCACTACTGGTTCTGCTCTTATTGTGAATTCATCACCAGATCATGACGAGCTTATTCTTTGGCATGCCTGCATGGGACACGTCAATATTGACACTATTCATCAAATGAATCGTAATGACAATCTTTGCAATTTTAAATTGCACAAGAACATTCAACTTCGACATCTTTGTGAAGGATGTTTATTCGGCAAACAACACAAGTCGACTTATAGTCATGATCCTCATAAGCAGAGATCGTTGATTCTTGGCCAACTGATTCATGGAGACATATCTGGCAGGCAGACTAAGACTCCGTCCTTGAAAGGCTCTCGCTATTATATTCTCTACAAGGACAATGCAACAGCTTACCGTTTCGTTCAATTTGCCAAGGAAAAATCTGAAGCATTCAAATTCTTCAAGCAAATTGTCAGCACGATTAAGCAAGACACGAGCAATGACGTTTGTACTATACGTACTGACCAAGGTACTGAATTCTTAAAAAAAAATTTCAGTCAATACCTTGAAGATATGCACATCTCTCGTCAATTGAGCACGGTGTATACACCTCAGCAAAATGGCTACATTGAGCGTGATAATCGTACTGTAATGGAGATGGCCCATAGCATTATCCATGTAAAGTGTTTACCTACAAAATTATGGGCAGAAGCTGTTAGTACGGCCATTTATATTCTCAATAGAACTATTAATTGACAGCTTGGCAACGAGACCCCCTATGAGAGTTATTTTGGGGTGAAACCTTCGGTCCTTCACTACAAGATTTTTGGATCTTCAGCTTGGCTTTTTGTTAACAAGCAACTCAGGACAAAGCTTGATCCTAAAAGTATCAAAGCATATTTTGTCGGTTACTCTTCTACTAGTCGTGCTTATCGTTTCTGTAAACCAGTGACTGACAAGATTATTGAGAGCGCTGATTTTATTATCGACGAGAATTTTGGCATGTATCCTCAGCATTTTCCCCAGACCCTGGCCGTGAAGTATATGTCAACCATACTATTGATTCATTAAATTCAGTGACCATTCCTGGTATTCAACTCCATTGTCCCATCGAGACTATCAGCATTCCTTCACATGTGCCAGTAGGAAATTCGAATAGCAGTGGGAGTTGGTCAGATATTTCAAGACCTCGTGATGTCTCTATGAAAACTAATATTGTGCCGCCTGTTGATCTTCCTGACTTGGATTTGGGAGATTTTCAAGACTCCTCACTGTTAGTGGGAGAATTATCGACACAAGATATCTTGGCAAACTCTTCTGTAGTAGAACTTGCTGATGCAAATGACGAACCTCTTGATCCAAGGTTCAAATCCATCCAAGAGCTATTGAACAGTACGCCACGTCTTCCGGACTACTCAAATTTTCCTGAGTTACTGGAAGAACCCGAGCCGCCCGACTTATTCCGTTTGGATCCAATGATTAATGACGCTGTTCGTAACTCAGATGCTTTACTAGCTCAAGTAGGCGAAGCACTTCAAGAGCCTCAGACTTATCAAGAAGCAGTCTCTTCTCCTGACTCAACTTCGTGGCAATATGCAATGAATCGTGAATATGCCTCACTGATCAAAAACCAGACTTGGGAATTGGTATTGAAACCTTCTGATCGAAAAGCTATTCGAAACAAATGGATTTACAAAGTTAAATTTAAACCAAATGGTGATATTGATTAATTTAAGGCCTGGCTTGTGGCTAAAGGTTTCACTTAGAAACGTGGATTAGATTTTACAGAAACATATTCGCCAATGATCCGATATGATTCCATCAGGGCTATTTTTGCTACTGCTGTTGCTCGCAAGATGCATCTCTGACAATTTGACATTGGCACAGCTTTTCTGAACGGTGATCTTCTCGAAGAAATCTACATGTTCCAACCTCAAAGACATGTTGATCCTAAACATCCACAGCATTATTGCCAACTCAAAAAGAGCATCTATGGGCGTCGTCAATCTGCAAGGCAGTGGAATTTGCATATATCAAATTTTTTGAAGTAATTTCGACTTATTGTCAGTCAAGCTAAATGTTGCGTTTATTCCAATCATGGCGAATTATATACTATTTGTGGTATTTACATTGATGACGGAATCATTGCCTTGACCAATCTTGCTTACGTTGACAGCATTTTAGTCTACCTGGAAAGCACCTTCAAAGTCACTCGCGGTGACATGGACTATTTCGTTGGTTTTAGTTATACCTTCTATAAGAATCGAGATCATGGTTCTTATGCTAGAAGATTTGGAGAACAAATTGAAAAGGTTACTCATGCTGGCACGTCACTCTAAATACTAGGAGTTTTGTTTTAAATTGAATTATTTGGACTACACCATCACATTGTTAAAAGTCAATGTAGATTTTATAACTTGAAACATCAAAATGTCCTTGAGCATAGAAACCATGATCTCGATTCTTATAGAAGGTATAACTAAAATCGTCAATTGTGTAAGTGAGATTACTACCGAATCCAACAATGTTTTGTTCTAGATGTGTAAATTCAGTGTGGCCTAACAATAGAACGCCCACTTTGAAGGCCTCATCAACAATTTTCATGTGAAGATATGGTATTAGTTCCATAAATTTGGATTCATAGAAGTTTGCAATCCATTTGATCAAGTGCACTTGGTCTTCTTCCCATTCTTGTATAGAAGCTTCATTACTTTTAATGCCATGCCCCATGACATAATGATCCATTGTATATCCTGGATCCCTACCACCTCCCCACCCTAACGTGAAAATCTTCCTAGTAAGTTGTGCCTTGTTGGTACTTACATATCCCAAGTTTCCTTTCCTCAATTTTGACAAAGATATTGTCACCTTCTCAAAGTTTTCATATTCTTTAAAAGTCACAATATCTTCAAATTTTTGGAATGAGACAACTAGAACTATCTCTTTAGTGCTCTTATTTTGGATGGCTATTTTGTTCTTGTTTAGCACCAAATAGTATGATGGAATGGCATCCATTGTTTTTCCATCTGAAGCAATATCCTCCAAATTGCAATGTTGTGAAATGATATAGCAATCATTTTTGGTGCATAGACCAATCAATTCTTGTGTTTGCTTCAATTTTTTCTATTTTTGGGTTGTTTTATAAGCTTTTTGTTTCATTTCCACATTCCTCTTCCCTCTTCCTCTTATTGTTGTGGATTTTTATAGTTTAATGAAAGTAATAAGTGAAATTAGAACTTACTAAAAATACGTAAGTATAAACAAATGGAAGGTATACTCAAAGCAATATATTCAAAGAATACATTCAAAACGACAAATTATATGCCTCTTTGAATATTGCTTTTATACTAAGGTGGAAAGCAAAGAGGAACCTTTTACTTTAGAATTGTATTACCTTTCTAAATGTAAAAGAAGTTTTCAACAATAAAGTACTTTTATTATTCTTAAAAGTGAAAGTAACCTTTTCTATAAGAATCTTTTACTATATTGAAAAGTGAAGGTATGTTGTACATAGTTCTTTTACTTTTTGAACTAAGTTTTTTGAAATAATCTTATTATGTATAGGACTTAGGGTTTTGAATTTCATATTCATAAATTATAAAAAAAATTAAAAAAAATTTTAATTTAAAAAATTTAAAAAAATAAATAAAATAAAATAAATAAATAAATAAAATATATATATAGGAAAATCTAATGTAATTTCTTTAAAGGTGGGTTCTAAATTGTTTTTTTATTTTAGAATATCCTTCTATTAAGTTAGGTTGTTTGTTGTTTTGTTTTATTTTGTTTGTTTGTTACGTTGAGATCTCCTGGACCATGCGTCTCCCATTTGCATGTTTGGTATCGTTGGAAAGCCCTTGACAAGGAGGAATGCACGGGCTTGGTTTTGTAGCATTCCAACCTAAAGTATGAAAGTTATTGAATTTTGAATTTTTATGAATTAAAAAAAGTAAAAGATTATTTTCTCCCAAACTGTGCATCTCTCATTTTGTGTTTGATATCGTTGGAAAGCCCTCTACAAGGAGGAGTGCACATGCTTGGTTTCACGGCATTCCAACCTATGGCATGAAAGTTATTGAATTTTAAAGTTTTTTAAATTTAAAAAATTAAAAAATTATTTGTCCTTTTGTTTTGACTGGGGCAATGGCATGGGGCACACTAGTTTATATTTATATTACATATATGTACATACACTTAGTAATATTTATAGGTTCTTGAATTTTACTTTCATACAAATTTTTCTATAAATTTGAAGTCTTATAAATATATCTATTACTTATAAATGCACTTATTTAAATTTATAGAAAAGTTGGTTTTTTTTTTTTGAATTCTTATATATATATATATATATATATACGGTATATCCTATTTTCATTACATGTTTAGGATTTTTCTTTCCTTTTGAAAGGTCATGGTGTGCATTGTGAACAATTAGTTCTAAAGCATCCCCTTGTACATAAATCTCTAAAGAGTTGGCATTGGAATGAGGCTTAGGTCTTCAAGGTGGAATATTTTTTGTCTTTTGCTATTATGTGTTTAGGATTTTTTTTTCCCTCTAAGAAGTCATGGTGTATGTATTATGGACAATTAGTTCTAAAGCATCTCCATGTACATTAGTCCTCAGAGAGTTGGCATTGGGATGACGTTTAGGTCTTTAAGGTGGAATGTTTTTTTTTATCTTCTCTATGATGTGTTTAGGATTTTTCCTTACTTTGAAGAGGTCCTAGTGTATGTATTGTGAACAATTAGTTCTAAAGCATCCCCATGTACATTATTCTTTAGAGAGTTGGCATTGGGATGAGGCTTAGGTTTTTAAGGAAGAATGTTTTTTTTTATCTTTGCTATAATGTTTTCAGGATTTTTCCTTCTCTCCAAGAAGTCATAGTGTACGCATTGTGAACAATTAGTTTCAAAGCATTCGTATGTTTATCCTTGGAAGGTTGGCATTAGAATAAGGTGTGGGACTTCAAGCTTTTGTTTTTGTATCTTTCTTATTTTGTATTTAGGATTCTCTATTTCTTCCATGAAGACATGGTTTGTGTGTATTGCATTACACAATTAGTTCCAAAGTGTCATCACGTACAACCTTGGAAGGTCTTGATATGCGAAAAATAAATAAAAAATTTATTTTTCTTCAGAGACTAGTTAGGGTGGTAGTGCACTCTGATCCTTGTTAGGACCCTAAAAATTTTCTAATGTTGAATCTCCAAGGTCTTGTTCATTTATTATTGATTGCCTAAAGAGAATGCTCTAGACTTTTGCATTATTTACATATAGAGAGAGAGATAAATAGATATATAAAATTTATTTTAGAAACAAATGAAGATTTCCATATTATTTAGGAATTTTAACACACATGTTTTGTGCCCTCCATAAGTGTTTTGTGGGCTCTAGTGCTAAATTTCTATAAGTAAATCATATTTGTGATTTTTTTTCCTAAACTTAAGAGGCATAAATTGATATATGGATCTTGTGTGTAATATACAAGAGACAAAGTGTTTCCAAAAAAAATGCATTGACAATGTAAACAACTAGTATAAAAAATTTAGTCAAAGTACATCCAATAAGTATCCAAAATATAAGAGAATGAAATTACCTTTACTATGTATAGAAGAAATAAAAACAATATTATCAAACTAATTCAAAGTACCTAATAAATCAGAGGGTACTAAATTTCTATTCACTAGACACAATAAGTACAAAAAAATGAATATAAATTTGTAATAATATATGGTTTTCAAAAAATAAAGTAAGAAAATAGCTTCCATAGTGCATGGAAGAATTAAAAGAAAAAAATTGAATTACTTTTTGCTAGGAAAAATAAATAGAATACTCAAATTACAATCACTATGGACAATAATAATACCAAATAAATTGTATAAATAATTCATATTGCAATTTAAAACATGAAATACCAAAATTACTTTCACTATACAAACAACAAGTTCAGTGAATTAAGTACAACTAATTTTATATGTTCAAAAAAAAATTTGGTACCACAATTCCATTCACTATGCATACAAACATTACAATACAAGTAAGACAACTAATTCAAACATGTACAAATGAAATAGGGTAAGCTTGTTTGGTTTGGACCATTTCAATTCTCTTTATTCTACCTTATTTTGTTTGATGTTCACTTCACATATTTTAATACAATAAATCTTGTTTTGCTATAAGAAACCAAAGTTCTCATGTTTCTATAAATCTCATTTACAAGCTTCATCACATTCAAAGTATTGGTAGACAATTGTTCTCATATTTTGAAAAATTTGTCTCCAAAGAAGATCCAAGAGAAGATCTTACTATAATTGAAGTAAAACAAAAGTCAAAATACAAAACTGAGTTCATTCCAACTTTTGAAGCTCTAAATGGAGTCTTATACCAGGTTCATTTTTCATTTAATATTTTTTCAATTTTGAGGTCTTCCCTTTGTTCTTATTGTTAATTAGAATTAATATTATGTTGTCCTAATATACAATATAACATTTGTTATCATGTGCAATTTTTTTTATGCTTATATGTCATTTACTTTATGCGGCAAGAGTTGAAAAACGCTTCTATTATAGCTCAAGAAATTTTTATGAAAAATATTACAATCCATCAAATTAGATTCCAAATGCAGTTGATGAATAGGTTCTCCAAAGTTGTTGACAAGGTGAAGGGAGCTTCTCATTCAAAATTAAAGAAGCATCTTCCCATTGCATATCTTAAGTACATTACAATTTTCTTGAAGCAAGTGAAGTGTCACTATGAAACTCATAATGAAAATTTAGAGATGACTTAAGAAAAGCTTTAGATGTTGACAACTTTAGCAATGAACACTTCTTTGAAGATTAAGTGGCTAGAGATGTGAATAAGTCCCCTACTTTTTGTGAGGCTTTCAAATTATTTCCTTAAAGCAAAATTCAATGATATCAGCTTTTCTAAGTAGCTTCATAAAGCTAAATGATTTGTGGGCTCACGTAAGTATTTGTCTATCTTTATTGTTTAAATAGTAATATTTTTTTGAACCTATTTATTCAATCATTAAATTATTCTAATTTAAATTTTGTATATGGTAGTTGACAATGGAGACAAAAAAGCCTCTTGATGCTATAGAGATTAATCTGTATTTATCTATTAACTATCTTCTACATGGTATGGATCCTTTGCTCACTATTTTTGATTATGTGGAGACAATATGCATAATGTTGTACATTTTTTTGTAAATCATGATCCTTAAATCATACTCTATCATTAAACTTTATAAAATTCCACAAAGTGAAATTTAACATAGAATTAAGTCAAACTATGACCACATTAATTAATTATGTATGCTATCTTTTAGAAATTAAAAAAAAAAGAAAAAGATATTGATTGAAAAAATAATTGTTTAGATCACTCATGGTTAATACATTTATTTGGTGTATAACATATGATTACTATATTTATTTTCAATATTCAATGTTCAAGATATTTTTGTTTTTTTATTTTTAAATATAAATGTAAAAATAAAATAAAATAGGTGGACCATTTTCCTTCTTTAAATATATATAAAGACCCATGATGAAGACCACACTTATCACTTAATCATTCAAAAGCATTGTTCATGATTTACTACTTATAATGTATAGGGCCTTTGTTTACTATTATATTATATTGAGCCTTTACGACCCATGTTTGTTGCTCCTTCTATTTTAGACTTCATAAATGTCATTTTTATGATGTTGTTATGATGTATTTCAATTTTATATGTAAGTACTTTGTAGTGAGACATCCTAAGCAATTATACCTATTTTATCGTGTATTTGCTTACAAATACTATTTATTTTGACTATATCTCAATTTTTGAAAATACATTCGTTTAATTTTTGGGTATAAAATTGAATAGTGGCATATTCATTTGTTGTTCATTTAGACTGAAAATCCTTATATCTAATTCCACGGTCATAAGTTCTTGATGGATTTACAATCTCTAAATGGAACCAAAAAATGGAAGCTCACATGCTCACACTTACAAGCTCACATACTAGCATCTCCAGCCATCTACTAATTAATGGTAGGCCTATTTGTACATCTTTGAAGTTCATTCACCTGATCACTTCCTAAGACTTAGGAGACATACTATTTTGAGTCTTATTATTATTATTATTATTATTATTATTATTATTATTATTATTTTAGCATTTTATCTACTTTTATATCAGATTTTTTTGTCCCAAAGTTATCTTATTCAAAAGCCCTTCCTTCCCAAGCTATCTACTAGAATTTCAGATTGTTTCCCTAAAACCTTATTTGCTCCAAAATTTGTCCACCATAAATTTTCTATTTGTTTGATGTAAATTTAAATCTATCTAAATTTTTTGATTTACTGTTTGCACATTTCTTTTGAACAAGCTTCATGAAACCAATGCCTATATGATTATTTTCAAACAACATTTATCTATAGACACTAGGATTCTAATTTATGTATATCAAATTATATAATTAAAAACCAATTAGGGTAGTTTGGGAAGTCAATAAAACCTTAGTTAATCCCTAAAATATTATGGCCTTTTTACATGAAAAAACACTTCAAACTATAATACCTTATGCAAAGAGCAAAAAGCTTTGAAAATTGATTTTTTTTTCATATTTGATGATAGGTTCTTTCACTAGATTAATGTCAAAATGTGTGAAATTTCAAAAAAATCATTTTGGCCACATTGATTACTTGAGAGATTTACAAAATTGATTTGAATTTAAAATAAAGAAAACAAGTTATTTGCACTTTGTGTGACTAGATTATTTTACTTTGAATCTTCTTAACTTGTCTTTTTTACACTACTAACAAAATTTGAAATTAAAAAAATTTATCATGAAGAATTGAGTTGAGGGTTTGGAAAAAAATTAAATTAAAAAATAATTAATTTCCATTCTTAAAAAAATTGTTAAATAGTAGTATGTACAAGATAGAATAAAAAAACAATTTGAAAATACAATAGCTCTAAGATGGAATTGAAACACACTAATCCCAATGGTGAGGTTGTTCTAGCAAACAAACTAAATTACATAGAACTCTTTTTTTTAATTATGAAAATTGAGTCTAAAAACAAATCGAATATGTTGTTTTTTTCAAGAAAATACTATGATTGTTTGAAAAACAAGATGCTCTCTAATTTTCACATCAGTAATCAAAATGAATGAATTAAAGCTTTCTATAAAAAAAAAAATGATTTATAAGAAAGATATTTTTAGAATTTGTATTTTAAGTTTTTTTATAGATTTCATTTGCTATAGGTTTGTTGTATAAACATTTGATGTTTTGTCTCAAAATGGTCTATTTTAGTGAGAACTGTGACTTTTGGAATAAGTTTTTTCAAATAAAATAATATTTAAATAGTTTGTAAATCATTAAAAATAATATGCATACAATAATTTAAGTTTAAAAAAAATTATTTCTAAATATTATGTAAAAAAAATTGAGCTATAGAAAATACTAAGAAAATAGATACTTTTGTGTTTTATTTTTAGAAAATAGAAATAAAATAAAATAAAATAAAATTGATCATTTTTTTAGCTTGAAGGTGCTCTTTTTCAACTATTTGTATCTTTGGGAAAAAAATATGTTCTCTACACTTATGTAAATTTCACTTTGAGCACATGTACAAGTAGAAACTTTATTTTAGGGGAAAATCTCTTTGTGAACTTGTATTAGGAAGAAAATTGAATCCCCAAAAGGGCCACTTGGTAATGCAAAAAATTGGATGAAAAAAAGTCTTCTTCGCTTCAAAGTTGTCTTGTTAGGCATATTTTTAGATTTTAATGACATATTCAACATTTGACATCACATATTGTATTAGACAAGTGTAGAGTACACATGACATTGGAGGTCCAATAAGGCCATTTTCAATAGCTTAAACAATTTGGAATCTCACTATAATTATGAATTTAAATTAAAAATATAATATGCACTCATTAAATTGAGTTTCTTTATTAAAATGGAACTTTAATACATCAAAATCATAGATGGAGGATAATTATTTTGAAAATCAACTTAAAGTTGTCTCTATTAGATGTTGAGTGATGTTTGTCCGTGTGTTGTTGTATCTAAGAAGACAACATTGATTGAATTCCAAAGGGATGACTTTATAGTGCCAAAATTTGGGTGGGAAAGAGTCTTCATAAATCACTAACAAGCTAAGAATTGCATAGAAGTACATCATGATTACTCAAAGCATATGGCCACTAGGTTCATAATGGCTCATGATGTCTTAATCATGGAGGATGGCTTACACATGCCTCCTACAAGTTTCCATACGCCAAGTGGCTATGACCAACCTTTAGTGTTCCTACATGTTGGTAATAAAGATGATGTAGAGAACTTCATACTCAATTCAATTAGAACTAAAATTAGCAAAAAATCCAAAATCCTTTAATGGATTTATTTTCCTCCTAATAATTAAAGTTGGATAATTTTAAAATATAATTCAAATAAATTAAGCATTCATCTAAATTGTTATTGCAAATTTTAAATGGTTGAAACTACTTTCATCTAATGTAGTTGGATTTATTTAAACCCTTGTTTTGACCTCCAAATCCTAAACTTTTTTTTTTATATGTCAAGGTTTTGTTAAGTGTTTGTTGTATGTGAGAGGTATATTTTATTTGTGGAATTGTGCTTTAGAGTACACAAAATGCCACGGCAAAATTTTTTTATGCAATGTATGTTTATAGCTATTGACAAAGAAAGGATGCAAGATTGAAGTGAGTTGAATTTCTATGAATTGAATGCAAGTTGAATTTCATATATACTAATGTCCCTTGTGTTGCTATCACAACAAAAACAAAAGTGAAAGTAATTTTTCAATTTTCAATTCATAAAAATTTGAAAATTATAGTGTGTTAGGTCCAAATGCCACTAAACAAAGCATGTGTCCCCCTCTTTACAAAGAGCTTTTCAATGGTAGCAAGAATGTGACTGGAGGATGCATGGTCTAAGATATCCCACTTTAACAAACAAAACAAACAAATAACCATTTATGAATTATTTATATATAAGGCATAAAGTGTTTTTGTTTGTTACGTTGAGATCTCTAGAACTGCACATCCCTCAGCCACATTTGTGGTACTGTTGTAAAGTTCTCGGTGAGGAGGGGGTAAATGGGCTTTATTTCATGGCGTTTGGGCTCAGGTGTAGAAGTTATTGAATTTTGAAGTTTTTATGAAGTTTCACTTTAATTTTGACTTTAATATTTCACTTTAATATTGCCACACAGTGCACACTAGTATATTTCTTTATGAATGTATGAATTATTTTGTGGGCAAATAGGAAATTTAATTTCTCAAGAATTTAGACACCCATTTAATTATTTATTTTCTCACCAGCTGCTACGAAGCTACCAACGGTACTGCCACCACTTGCCATACAGGCACCAGGAGCGTCTACACTTGCCGAGTGAACACTCTCAAGGCAGGCACGGGACCACTTCCGCCGCACCCACACCGCACTTTCCTCTCCGTTTCCATTTCACCAGCACTAGCAGACGGAAGCAGCTTCAGTAGAGCCCCGTCCTCTCAATCAGATTGATCAATCTCAACCATCCAACTGATGGATGCTGGCATTTTCTTCTCGGCAAGTGTTGCAAAGTCTGCCGTACAAAAGACTCAAATCTGCCCATTTTCTCTCAAAGATAGCACCTTTCGCTGCTATCGGAAAGGTCCTTTCGTGGGGATTCATCGGTTGGCACGCTGGGACGGATTGCTCAGGCATCGGTGTCATCGAGGGATCCATGTCATTGTGAAATTAATCTATGTTAATTGAATTCCAGTGTTGAGTTTGGGCCGATTTTCTTCTGGGTGGTTTCCTGGTGGGAGGATTGGATATGCTTGAATTGTTCGGGAATCAGGTCACGCGTGTCGGTGGTGGTTCCGATGACGTAAAGATTGGACTTTCGGGGTCCATTTGCAATATTGTGGAGGTTTCATTTGCTGTGGGGATCGAGGTGTCTTGTTCTCTGTGAGTTCCGGAGAGTGGTGATTCATGAGTCTCGAGAGGTTTGTTTGAGAAGCTGTGTTGCTTTGTTTGTCAGCGGGAGTTTGGATCGAAGGTTGTCGGAGGCAAACAAGCTAGCAACCGAATCTCGAGTGTGGAACAGCTTGTTTGCATTGGACGGTGTGCTTGGCATTCTGATCAGGAACAAACAGTTCGCTTTCGGAATTCGATTTCCTCGCGTAGGTTTGAGTGAATTCCAATCGATGGATGCTTAGAATCCACGACACGGAACCGATCTTGAAGCTTCTTGCAGAACCAAGACCAGTTACGTTAGTCCCCTTTTTTCTATTGTGAAGTTGATGCGTTAGGAATTCATAACGATGAGTTTTTTTGGCTTCGTCAATATGGGCCAAAATCCAGCGTCTGTGCTTCCGATTCGTGACGACGAGGACGAGGAAGAGGACGATGGCTACTCCACCGCCAACGAGTCCTTCCTAGAGGAAATCAAAGATTGCTCCCAAGATTTCTGTAATTGGAAGTGCTTAATGAGAAAAGACTCTAGTGACTCCAAGGAATTAAGTAGACGAGACTCCAGTGACAAGAGCAGGAGCCTTGTGTTGACAGACCCCATTAGGTTAGAAAGGAAACCCAGCAACCACGACGTGAAGAAGAAGTGTGCGAGCGTGGGCATTGTGTCCACGCTTCTGGAGCTTCTGAAAGGCTTTAGACTAGGCTCGGATGTCACCAAGTTGCAGTTGCCGCCGCAGTTCAATCTGCCCAAGTCGCAGTTGCAGGTGTATGGCGAGGCGGTGTATTGTTGTGCGGAAGATTATTTGGGAATGTGTGCCGATGGGGGGAGTCCTGTGGAGAGGTTGCTGGCTGTTTTGAGGTTTCATATTTCTACTACGAGGCCGGTGCCGTTTCTGAAAGCGCCGTATAACCCTGTTCTTGGGGAGAGTCATCATGTCTCTGCGGGGGAGCTCAATGTGATTTGTGAACAGGTGACTTTCAATCCCTTCTTTGCAATTCTCTCTCTATGAACTCTCTTTTGGAGTGTCGGAGTGCACGAATTCCAGTGTGAGAATCGCCTCTTTCTTTCCATTTTGAGCGATTCTGAGCCCCAGATTCTCGTGTGAAACAGTAGCCCTAAAATTGAGTTTTGCAGTTGCCTCCTGCTGCGGAATGCAATTTCTTGTACTCTGGTAGCTTCTATTGCTTCATATTCTGAACGCAAATTGCCATATGTTTTTCTCAGAAAATTCTGACCAAGATTTGGGGATGATCAAGTGCAGGTTTCGCATCATCCACCCGTGTCAGCGCTGTATGCTACTAACGATGCGAAGCAGGTGGACATGCTATGGTGGCATCAGCCTGTGCCTCGATTTTATGGTAAGCTTATCCGTGTTTGTGTGTAATCCATGACGTATAGAAGATCCGGCTTTCTACAGGGCATTGAAACGATTAGGTTACTTTCTATAAGGTATTGAAGGTGGCGAAGTCCTAATCAAAGTGTACAGGACCTCAGTTTATTCATAAAATCAAGGTTCAATGCGATCAATTTCTGGGAGATCCCTTCTACTCGACCTTATTATTAGACTCTGAATGGGACGGCTTGCATGGCCTAATAGTATAGTCCCAAGCTTTTCTCACTTTAACCAATCCGCTACATAGGGTTTGCGATTTATGGGGATCTTCAAAGAGCACCCTGAAATTGGGATGAGGTTCTTCTAAGCGTTGTGCCTAGTGGGTAGAAAATCTAGAGTAGGTTGGGTGTCCCCTTCCATCTTCTCGAACTAGTCTGGAGGAGCCCATTTTCTGATTAGGGTTACGTTGGGATGTGGCTGAGCAGGTGGATATGTAGAGGCAACAATTGTAGGGCAACGGCGATTGAAGCTGCGGCAACACCAAGAGACGTACGAATTCACTTCCCCTAACTTACAAATTCGCTTCATTCCAAACGCTGGGAGTGCGTGGGTGGGGGCGACCACCGTGAAGTGCAAGGAGACAGGTCTGGAGGCGGTGGTGAATTTCAAGCCGAAGCCCTTCTTTGGCATGCGAGGTTCTTCAAACAAAGTCTCTGGCAAGGTTTTTCAGAAATCTTCTGGGGAGGTTCTGTATGAGCTGAATGGCAACTGGGATGGGTGAGTGTTTCTAGTTTTCTCCCTTGCTTCAAGATTTAGGGTTTTGCAAAGAAATGATCCATGGCTTGACGTACTTCTCTTGAGATTCTTAGGGTTGCTAGAGTTCACAGTTTTAGCTGCGCCATTCAGTCATTTGTTTCAAATCCGGCCTGGTGAGATTTTGAGCTCTGGAGTCATGTCTAGAAGTAGTAGTTCCCATTGTAGTCATTTCCATTCTCAGAGTACAAGTCTTGAACTCTGACATCCCTGTTTGGGGTGTTAGACTTCAAGAATACTCTTCCATGAATCGGGGTTTCTTTCCTCCTTTTTAAATTGGGCACTGTGGGATTATGAGGTTCTTAAATCTCTTCCTCTTGGTTAGAGTTTCTGATTTCTATCTCTCTATAGTTCCCCTCCTTTTATCTCAATTCTTTAGAGGCCCACTGTTGCACCCAAGAATTTGAATTCATCATTTGGATTCATCATATTAATAACAGAAAATCAGGAGGAAGTATGTAGGAGTAGAAAGAATGCTAAATGAAGTTTATAAGACCGACCTATCTTGGGCAATTCATGTCAAAGTGCGATGCTTATTCAGATTCAGTAAAGGGTGCAGGTTTACAAGCGGAAAGGATGCTTTGTTGAAAGCCAACGCTGACGCCCCTTATGTTTTCTTTTTCCAGGGTTGTTAGCTTGAAAGACAAATCTACAGGTATCACGTCGACACTATATGACGCCTACGCTGCCATAGTCGACATACATGGACCAAAAGTTGCAAATCGGGAGGTAATCTCCAAAACTCAAAGTGCCTAACGTTTTGTAAAAGAACAGCCGCTTGCCAAAATCAGTTACATATCTGGCTGTCACGTAGCATTTTTCATAAGTTGTGAAAACTCACCCTTCTCCACTGTCCGTGGCGACACACTGAAAGTGAAAACATACTCAAAAGTCTGACATACTCTGGAGAAAGCTTGGTACTCAATAAGTGGAGATCACTCATCTTCTTCTTGTAGTTTTTGGTACCTCCCACTTAGAAGAGATCAAGATTGTGCTCAAAATGAATCTGGATTTAGGATTTAGGGTTTTGAGGCAGCTCCTCAAGAAGGTTATTCATCAGGGGTACTTACTGAGAGGTTTTTTGTAATGTGTTTGCAGGCCATATCACCTTCCGAATCTGTCAATGTGTGGGCCGAAGTAACCATGAGCATGGTGAATGGAGACTGGGAAACTGCAAGAGAAGCGAAACGGAAAGTGGAGGAGACGCAGCGTGCTCTACAGAAGCAGAGATTGGCCAGTGGCACAGTATGGAGTCCGAAATACTTCACTGCTACCAAGGATGGCACCTGGGAGTGGAACTGTGCAGGACAGTCTGTGGCCTCGGCGCCGCTCGTTGTTGAATGAAGGTTTGGTTGGGCTCAAGGATCCTCTTTGCTAAATACTAGAAATCACAAAGTTGCAGAAGGAAGCAATTTCAAAACTGTACATTCCAAATGTTCACAAGGGAGCTAGTATTTTGAGGAAAGAAGAAACACTTTGTGCGTAACTAGAGCAGGAATCGGAAGGTTTCACACACCCTATTCTAGCCTAGTGATAGTCATTTACAACATTTTTGACCACTTTACAAAAATGAGTCTTGGGCTCCATATCCAACACATAATCTGCATAGTGTAGAAGAGGTTCTGCTCATTAGATGAGGTACATATGGGGATATGGTAGTGCAATCTACGTCCTGATACCGCACTTTCTTGACTGACTAGTCATCTGCATTATTTGATATTTTTAGTTTCTGATAGCGATCGGTTATGATACCGGTTTCAATTGTTTACATACTGCAGCTGGATGAAAGGTAGGATCCAGTTATCATTGTATATAGCAGTGTCTTCATGTTCAATTGATTTATTGTACGAAAATTTAAAAGACAAATCGATTTAGGAATATTCCTTTCAATTTTCAAGAACACTTTTTTTGGAATCGACTAATTGTGGATGTTAAGTTCGTAACACAACATTCCTGAAGGGCATTGCAAGGTTCTTTCCTATATTTTCGTTTAATTCAAGTTTTAATGACAAAAGAAATGCCCATGTTCCGAAGACTCACCTACAAGTTAGTGAAGTGATGAGGTCAGGAGGATATTCTGAACCTATACTGGTATTCTTGGGTTTGGAAGGGACCTTATAACATAGTTCAAGCAACCTGAGGCCATGTGGATATCGGTATACCAATTTTCTGGTCCACAGTAATTGCTGTAGTCAAATTCTTACAAGACAAGATTGGTTAGAGTAATCCATCTTTGGTCTTCAGTTCAGAAACAACTACACGATCCCCGTTTTCGTAATGTGATTTTCAACTTGAAGTCTCGGGCGAGAATGTTGATGGGCCTCTCTTGAAGACCACGCTCTGTTCCTTACTGCAGACTCTTCCCAAAGAGCACCTACTTAGAACACGGTGATGGACAATGAAAGCGCACCCCTAAGAAAGAGATCATATACCATTCCAGGGAACTACGTAGTATTCTTATCATGATGAAACTCGATAAATTACAAGTTTGACAGAACGTTTGATTACAAATGCCCCGATCATGGGAAATTTACGTTGTACAACACAATAGGAAGTCAGAACCCAATTGAACACAATGGGGAAATTCCTCTCATGGACTGAATTCCTAAACAATAAGCTACTCTTTTGTGATCTTTCTTTGCAGAAAAGACAGCTATACAAATATGACGGAACTCATCCCATCAGTAATCGTCCTCTTGACTCACTTGTTGAAATATCACCACTGTTGATAGCAGAATGAAGAATGCAGTGAATTCAATCCACATAGCGCCTCCTGTGATCAGGTCAGCATGCCGCAAAATGGCAGGGATTGCAATGCTTCCAATAGATGAAAATCCAGTGAGGAACTTAGCTGCGTCTTCCCAGCTGTAAATACAAGTACAAAAATTTCAAAACTAAAGACAGAAACTACAAACACCAACTGAAACATCGTAAATACAGGAAGCAATTTGCTGAAACATCGTAAATATAGGAAGCAATTTGTTGTTCAGTTGCAGAATAAGTGTCTAAAACAGTAAGACTTGAAAATATTAAGATTTGAAAGCAACTCCTATTAACAAAGGATCAGATGAATGTATTACTTACTCGCTCCCTTCTGAATACATAGGCCCAGAGGCACCGCCTCCAAAAAACAAGCAAGGCATCGGCAGCATTATATACATTAGGCCTGGAAACAGATACAGCCAAGCACTCATTTAATCATCTGAACATTTGCATCTACATATAGTCACTAAACTAATCCAGAAATCTAACATCTCAGCGCACATACATGTACTGAACCAATATATCATGGAAACTTGCAAAGGTACATGTTTACTCAGAAAGTATTGGTTAACCCTAAGGGCCCAAATGGTCAACAGTGTCCGCTTCCATATCTCAGGAGTTGCAATAAATCGTTTAAAAAGTTTTAAGGAAGGTAACAAGGTGTACCAATAGAAAGAAAAACTCATACCCTACATTTCTAAACAATAAAATCAACTACAAGCTTCCAAAGTGGACTTTCTACTTTTAGCTTGGACACCTAGGGGGCAAGCGTCAGAACGCAAAAAAGAGCTGGAAGAGCTTCTTACCAGTGAGCATCGGCCACCAGTTATTGTACAACACACATCCCTGAAAGAACCGACAGACATATTCCTTAGTCTCAGATTGATTAACTGAAACATGCACCCAAATACATCAGGTAAGGTGTCTAAAATGATAAAGGAGACAGTTTGCGCGAGGTCAGGGGAAAACATCCAAATTCCCATGCAAGTGTAAGTCCTATCTATTCTCATGAATATCAAGACTGGAATCAAGGAAAGAGGAAAGCATTACCAGAATCTGAAGCAGGAAACCAACTGAGAACAAGAATGCTAACCCCGCCAGTACTGCAGGATGAATACGACAGATGTCATCAGGGAAAACCATTGCAAAGCAATATCAGCTCCGCAGCGTTAGTATGAATCCAAAAGCACCAATATTTTCCTGAAGTTCAAATTCAAGGCAGTGTGAAGTAGCAATTCACTGACAGACGTTGACACGATCACGAGAATTCAGGCCAGATTAGAATCTGTATCCACTTCTGATCACGAAAACAGAATCAGAAATCCCCTGAACTACTTCGTGCGTATCACAGAAGAGAAGAGCAGAATGAATTCTCAAATTCGGAAAAAAAACAGCACGTAAACACTCAAATTAAAACACAAATCATAATCAACGTGACGAGATCTGCATTTCTCCCCAGCCCTGTACTTCTAACCCTAAAATTGACCACAAGCTCCACCTCACAATACTAAGACCTGAAATACTCTCCCTTGACAATATCCCTAAAACGAGGCCTCCCCTCATAATACCATGCCAGCTGCAACCCAAAGTCTGGAACTGCGGAACTTTGAAAAGCCGAGCCTCAATGAAACACTTCTGAGAGTAGAAATCTCAATTCACTACAAGACTGTCGCGCACTCTGTTCTGAAACCCCAGAACCCCTAACTGCGACGACACGACACGATGCTCTACCAAAATTCAAATTCTCTATAACATCACACCTAAAATCGCCAATTAAATATCAAATTCAACAATCAAACCGAATTCACACCACCGTCCACAAATTACAACAGGGTAACCACGAAACCCTCGCCTCCACCACAATACAAACCCAAAACAGGTCCGCATATCAGAAAAAGCGCCCATACCTCCCAGCTTCATCGCCATAGCTACAAAATTGATCGCAATTCCCGGAAACGAAATTCGAGAAACGGCAGGCTAGACCCCTAACGACGAAGACAAGTCAAAGCAGACAGCACCGACAGCGATGGGCCGGGGAAAGAGATTAAAGAAATACTGCGAGAATTATTGGAAGGGTTGTACCTTCGATGCTCATAGCCATGACTTCCTTCTGGGCGCCCAGATTAAGCCTAACAGCTGCTCCGCTTGGAAATGTTTTACTGAGTCTAGCCCCACCTTGACGTCCCTGGCTGAGGACGGGGATGAAGACGACGAAGACGACGTCAGTGCGCAGGGTATCTGTGAGTGCCGAGGTTAACGCGTGAGGGTATCGCAGGGTATCAATAAATGTGCAGTGGCTATATCGGGGTATCTTATGTTCTCGAATGTAAGCTCGCCCCGTCGCCCGTATACTGCGTAAATCTCCGTTCTGGAGGGCATCAGCGGGTGTACGTGGGCCCATATACCTCTTTAATATCACATCCCCTGTTCTCTCAACAAATCCAAAGAAACGGATGTAAGTTATGTGCACCTATAACCATCACTACCCAAAAATGTGACACCTCTATTGGAACTAAAAAGAAATACTAAAACCTACATGTTGATGATACAATATGTATGCAATTAGAATATGACAGCCCAAGAGAATCTAGTGTCAATTTTGTCGTGCCATTTGCTTAATTTTTCTTTCTCGGGCATGATTTGTCAAGGCTTTTATATTTTGGGTCTTCTAGCTTGATTTTGAAGGGGTTTATTTTGATGGTTTAATGTCTACATTAGAAGATTCTTATATCTATTCAACGACTTTTGGATGTGCTTCCAGTGATAGAAATTTCAAAATTCTAAGTTATATACCACTCAAAAGACATTGGTGGGATTGAAGATGCTCTATTGATGATATCACTTAACCATGGCGCATGACAATGTTTGTGAAAAATTGGCACTTCGTTCAAAGTCAACTAGTGGAATCAGGGAACTATAAACATTTGAAATTTGAAATCCCCTAATAAAAACATCTATAAACTTTCTATTTAGAGTAAAAAAATTAGAGAAAATAGCCAGGCTCGGCACTAGAAAAACCAGTTCAACATGGGGAATGAAAGGAAAAAAGCTGGCAAAACCTCAAAAAATATCCCGAACACTGGCGCAGCCAGGCAACTCCCCCATGATCACAGCATGCCACAGAATCTAAAATTATATCTTAGCAGGCCGAATCCTAGAAAATTCAGCTGAACATGGAATCCCAGTGCCTGCACAAGGACAGTTGTAAGTTATCTCTACAAATTGGAGCTAGCACCCATGATCATTCTGCTTGGTTGCTTGCTGCAGTTGCTTATTCGCGCCGGACCCTGAGTGCTTTGGGAAGAGCGACGGAGGGGAAAAAGCAATGGCGAAAAACACCTGGAAATCAGCTACACTAGCTGCTCGATCAGAAAATTGTGCCCCTGCAGTCCTGCACTCATGAGGAACGGAAAGCTGGGGCAGGGGACCACCAATCAGCTCTCATTATTTGACTGACGAGCTTCGAAAGTTCTCCGATAGATCCCGGCCATCGCTCGCTCGATTTCAAAATGAAGGCAGAGTCATTGCATTCCGGAAGGCGAATTGAAGGTAGGGTCGATCGGTCAGAGCATGCATGTGCGTGGCAGCGACCGCAATCTATATACAGTACGTTAAAGCCTTGATCGATCGAACTCCGTCGAAGTTGCGAACCACTTTACAAAATTTCAGTTGCATGTATGGTAGGGGACGGCGCTGGATGCTTCCCTTTGTCTGCTAGCTAGCATATAGACGGACCGGTTCAGTCGTCTTGAACTTGCGCATGATCGATCGATCGATCGATCTCTAGCTTTGAATCCCTCAAGCCCTGACGGATCGGACGGACGGTCGGTCGGACTGCACGGGGTCTGCGCAATGGATTCCATAATATCCAAAGCTAGAAGAGTGGAGTGGTGATCATAAGTGAACAGTGCGGGCAGTGGCAAAGTGTGGATACAAATCATATCGATAACCTGCACGGAAGATGATAAGCCATGGCTGCACTATTTGACTGTTGGGGTGACAGATGAAAGCTGGAAAAGAGAATCCTGTCAATGGCAACCAGGAAGAGCAGTTGAAAGTTCAAGGAACAGTCGGAAAGAGACCTGGCTAAGGAATTTGAGGTGTCACAACAGAGTCTTGAAACGGATTTACATCCAAACACATTTGAAATCCTAAGCACATGTACATTGAGAACTAATTCAGAACTAGAAAAATTTATCTCTAAAAATTATACAAGAAAATAGATGCTTTTGAATTTGATTTTTAGAAAATAGTAAAAAAAAAATTTTAAATTAAAAGAAAAAAGTCCATTTTATTAATCTTTCTTTGATCCCATGTGAACAAAAAATTCATCACAAAAAATCTTCCTCTCTTCATAGTGCTTGCACAAACAATATCTACTTTCAATCCATGTGCAACCCTTACACTAGGTTCTTTGCCAAAAATCTCATTAGACATCTTTAGAATGTTAGCCTACCTACAACAAGTCAAAACCTTAGCTTCAAAATTGCAATTTTGGTCCTCAAATAGAATTGAGAACCCCCAAAACAACCAAGGTAGACACCCAATCAGGGCCACCTCAAAAATAGTAAATTTTTTTTTTTTAAATTAAAAAAATTATTGAATGTCTAAACAACATGCACCTTTCCTCCAAATTTCAGCTAAAATTGACTTAACCCTCAAAAGTTATGAGGGAAAAACACCTCCTTGAAGACTAAGGGACACACAAAAAGGACAAGTGTTTCTTGCAATCACCTTGCAATATGATGTAAACAATGGTATTATAATTGTTACACTGGTAATTGTGTTCTTCAGCATTGGTCCCTTTGGTAGTGAAACATTATAGATATGTATTTTCACTCATGTAAAACATGAAAATTTTATTAGTTGGAATGACATAAACAAATGACATTTATCTTAGAGATTCAAAGATTGAATTCTTAATGTGTCAAAGATTTTTAAAATTTTAATATGAAAACATTTAAAAATTATTCATAATCATTTTTCAATTAAAAAAAACTTACTTTATCCAAATTAGAATACCCTATACTATAAATCAACATCAAACTTATCTAAGAATATTATCTTTATTTTTACACAAAATTTGTGAACTACGCTTTTTTTATTGTTCATTTTTTCCTCATGAGTTGTTCTTTCTCAAACTTGAATGCATAAAAGAATTTATATTTCAATATTTACTAAATTGATACATAGTGCAAACTCAAAGTTGTCTTATATACCATTACATGTCAATTAAGAAGAAGTTTATCACTCTTACATGATTTTTAAACTTCATGTTTTAAAGTCTTTTAAAATATGTAAATGTGCTCAAAAATTTTGAAAGGAAAAAAATATCTAAATGATTATCTTATAAATATTACTACATTTGTCTTTTATTATATTTTTATTCTTATAAAAAAAATACCCTTGAATAAAATGTTCTTGACCATTTTTTAATTTAGAGCTTAAAGTTTGGCCAATTTAGCACTGGAATGTTTACATTAGATGTTTTTTAGCCCTTTTAGAAAGTTGCAAATTCCCTTGTGTTCCCTTAGGCTCTCCAACCCTAGGAATTGAGCCACAACAACTATCTGATGTGGCAAAGAGAGACTCCCATGTTATTTTGTTTATTATTACTTTTCAAATTTTTTTCATTTCAAATTTTATTTCATTTTTAAATCTTAAAAAAAATAAAAATTTATAGTGGTTGTTCTTGAACTATTAGAGGAATAACATTAGGAATGGGCTTAAAACAACCCTTCCAATCCTTCAAACAACATGTAATTTAACTTTTGTTAAAAGTACTATTCATCCATTTGGAATTTTGATTCATTGTAGGGAAGTTGGACCCTCTAAATTAAATCACCTTATCATATAAGAATTTCACAATTTATAGACTACTTTTTAGATTTTTGTTTTAATCAACCATTTAAATTTAAAATTATGTTGATGAAACTTTAATTTTTGGGAATCTTCAAAAAATTTATCTATAAATTTATTTCAAGAGTATTCAAGAGTGAGGATGTTCTTATTCTTACAAACACCAAGCTTACTCTCATTTCAATGACTCCCCTACATTGTAAGCTCCATCATGAATTGAAAAACGCTTGGAATGTTGTAAAATTTTACATGTACATTCTCAACTCTCTTATCTTTGATTGAGCACAAAAAGGATGTCACTTCAAAATATCCTCACAAAGATATGCTTCTTCAAAGTGCGCTACCTTATATTTTCGGACACTAACCCAAATAAAACCTCAAATTTTATATCTCCTAAACCATGTGGCCAAGTAATCTGCATTTCTTGAGGTGCTCACTCTCAGTGCAAAATTCTATACCCTATGGTTGTATCATCTATCCAATTAAGAAAAAATGAGCAAAACAAATTGCTCAAATTCTTGGCAGTTTGGGCCTATTTTGAAAGTACACCCCCTTGGGTCCATTAGGGGTCAAAGGCCACATGAACAGGCTCCACAAGTACCGTTGCAGTGCCCAGTTACTGGCAGCCCAGAACTGAGGATGCTCTTAAGTACAGATTGAAGTTTAAACTGAAACCTCCCAGGATGACAGACCATACTCAAAAAACACCTCAATATTCAAAAGTAGCATTCTGTTTCGATAATCTGATGCAAGGTAAGGTGGAAATTTACAGTTTTTTTTTCAAGCTGAATTATATTTGAAAATGGGAGAACCGCATTCATTCCCTCAGAAAGAGAGGCATGACAGACTGTGTGGTGGTAGGCTAGGCTTAACAGCCAGTGTTGCAGACAAAACAAGAGGTCCATATTCTTCTTTGCCCTGCTCAATTATTGTTATATTATGCATACCTAGGTGCCCAACTCTCAACTTATTATAGTTCCTTGACCCTTCAGTTTGCCATCTCTCCCTCCATCTGGAATTCTGGAGTCTGGACAACAACAATGCTTTTGTTGAAACTGCAGAGAGATGATTGGACATGGTATGTCAACAGCCCACCCTCAAAATCATGAAAACAGTCTGACTTCTCAAGCTGGACCACCTGCTAAGATATTGAACTTCTTAACTTATGCTGAAAAATTCGGGGACATATTTTTGTATGAGAATAAAGAAAAACATAAATTAAATTGGTAGCTAGAATATGGGTTGATTTCGTCCTACAGCAATGCGGCCACCCATGGCAATACCATACCTTATTCTAATAATACCATATCATTGTGTATCAGAGGGCTCTGGCAGCTACAGTAATACATAACAGCAATCCAGATAGGGATTTTTTTTTTTAAAATTTATCAACTATTTTCCTTTAACCCTTAAACATCGAAGGGGTGACCCTCGTAATCATCCTTCTCTTTTGAGTGCATACACATAGTGACACTGTGCACCCAAAAAAAATAAAAATTAATAAAAGTACTCCCCCCGCCTTCTCCGGGTTCAAAAATTAATTAATTAGAACTATAAATTCGCCCCAACCCTTCCCCCACAATCAGTTTCGAAAATCAGGTTGCAAAAACAGTTTCGAGAACCACTCTCAGTATCCCCTGTCTCCCCTCCCCCTCTTTGTAATTCCTTAAGTTAGGTTTCTCACCAAAGAATATGGGATATATGTTTTCTCACCAAGTACATATCTCAGTATGTATCTATATTCCAATACGTATTTCAGTATCCGTATTGTATACATTTTTGCATCCGTATGAGAATACCATATTCATATCTCTCATTTTTTGGAGATCAACGGTTGGGGGGGAATCATAATTTTCAACCACAATCAACGGTTGATATTGACGGCCATTCGTGGTTCCTTTTAAAATCAAATCAACAGTTCTAGAGGTGGGTTTTAATTTTTCCAAGAATCATCAATAGCCTAGGGGTTTGGGGGAGCAGGGGATATTTGCCACAAGGCTAGGACGCCTCTTTTGAGGGGATAGTGAATCACTAGCCTCCAAAATTGCAAAAGTAGCCATTGCAAGTCAAACTACTGTAGAAGATCTTCCCTTTCCAAAACAAATTTTGAAGATGAATAGTTGAACTTCTGTCCTACAAAGTTTGATTCCATGTCATCTATCGGATACAAAGTGGCCACCTTGGCATTCAAGGATTAATCCCTACATTGAATTATTTGATTTTTCAAGTATTTAGTTGAGTCTAGGTTATTTTCCCTATATTTTACTTGACATTGAAAATTTATAGATTTTTCCATTGAATTTTTTTTCAATGGTTTCATATTGCTTCGAGTGTTGTCCCCAATTCCATTGCCTAATTGGCAATTATCCCCTATGGTATTGAAGTGAGACTAGAAGTTGAGATCAAACTAGAATCTAAAGGTGCACAACTATCTCTTGTGATGATGCATCCTCCCTATGATGTTACAATAAATGCACGCACACAAACTCCCCCTCTTTGTTAAAAATAAGACCTGTTGATCTCATAAAGAAGAATCCCCACCCCTCCAATACTGATGATCTTGAAAAATAAACCATATGAATACGGATGTTCTAGGAAATATATCCATATATAAAATATAGATATGAATATATAATATGATTAGATATATGATATATGTATCCATATGGAAATCACACTAAAATATTCTATACTAACTAGTGGCCAAACTACTCCTGAAAAATAAAAATATTTATGTACATGTAAAGGGGGATTGATCAATAAGTTATATGAATTAACTAATTCACTTTTGGGTGGGGTGGGTGGGTGAGTTCTTATACAATAAACTATCCACCTCCAAAAAATAAACAATAATCTAAACCTAATTAAATTGTTTCATGTTAGTAACTATCTACACAAAAGACAAGGCATCATGGCTCCACATCAATAGAATGGGTCAAAGAAGATGTGTTTATTGATTCAATTCATTATAAAATACCAATGCAAGATTGCCCAAGATATCTTAATGCTAGAAGATCGCCGCTTTGGTAATAGAAACTTAATAAAGAAGTTATTCAATTTTTGAACTAATAGGTGCATTTTATGTTTTTGCAATAATAGAGAAAGTCATCTATCGGACATTTATTGTCCTCAATGTCCCTCTAGGATTAATGTTGGATTGTCCTAGAATAAGAGATTTTGAATAATCTCAGATAGACATTTTATAATAATATGCTCTCTTAGATTTTGACAGAATTGGATTATAGCTGGCTTTATAGAAACCTACCTTAAAATTGAAACTATGTAAGTGATATACCTCTAAATTTGCATTCTATAGTAGGTTAATATTGTGATATACATGCAAGTAAAATTACTATAATTTAGTCCTTGAATGATTAAGGCCGTCTTAGAGCCCCTCAAAACATAGTGTAAACAAATCAAAATGTCAAAGCTTGATAAGTTTCAACAACATTTTTCAAATTATAGCTATAGGATCTTCAATTAGATTTTATTACAAATCCCCAAAAATTAACTTGGATGAAAAAATAAACATGAATTGACTTAAAGGCACTTGAATGAATGAAATGATCCTTTTGAAGCTAGATTATCTAGTGATAAAGCTTAACTCCTGTATGCCCAAGGCATTTTTAAAAATTCCTCTAAACTAAATCAAAAGTCTAAGTTTTGATAAGTTTCTCATTTTCCTTTGAATTGCAACCATATAAATTCAAGCTAGATATGTCACGGATCACATAGGAAAAGAAAACACAACAATATCACTTGTGTATTGAAAGTCCACAATGTTTAATCATGAAGGTGTTAAATCTATGACAATGATTTGAAGTTTTAGCAATCCTCTTTTTACATGTTAAATAAAAAATCAAGGTTATGAAAAAAAAAAAAAAGATTTAAGAACATAACAATATAACCATAATCAATTTATAGCTTCTCAAAATCTATTTTACAATTTTCTTAACCCCTAAAGGACCATGACTATGTTTTGGTTCAAAGTCACTAAAATTGCCATTTCTAGAAGATTGACCAAAAAGGTAAAAAAATTAGTTTTTTTTAGTAATTCAATCATGAGATCTTGTCTTGGACTTAGAGAGGTGTGTGTGGAAAAAAATCAAATTGTTTGAAATAAAAAGGAGTGAGATATTGGCATTTGAATAGAAAGGAAAACTTTTCTTTTTTTCATGTCTAAAACTTATTTTTGCTTTGACAACTTGTACTATAAAAAAACTTGCTCTACACAAAATTGAGCTTTAATTTTTTCATATAGGAGATCATGTTAGGTATGTGTGGAATAATTTCAAAGGAATTGGATAAGTAAAACACATTGAAAAAATTCTTGCAATGTGAGAAGGTCTTGAAATTTGCATACATACTAGGTGAAATTGCAAGCATTATGTACATTTAAAAATTTTGAATTACAAAAATCCAAACAGTGAAAATCTAAACATGTCGTTGTCATAGAATATAAAAGAATTTTAAAATTAATTTAGGGACTTCAAGAAAATAATCAATGCCCAAGTTTTTTCAAGACTTGGGTTGTTTGGAATAAAAGGTTGGAATTGGGCCCCTTCCATACCCCCCTCTCCATGAGTGTCCCTCGCGTTCCCTTTTCAAGTTCCCTTAAGAGTCCCTTTGATTTCTTGTCCTATTCCCAACGTACTCTTATTTTCAAGCATGGTTGTCATAACGGGTAAGTTAGGGTCATCGGACGGGACGGACGGACGGACGGACGGTCCGGACGGCTTTAATTTTGTAACTTGTGCAATTTTGCGGAATGACACGTCACCTCGTCCGCGCCTAGCATGTTCCTTAATCCACATGGCATCCACATGGCCTATTTTTCCATTATTAGAAAGTCAACTATGTGTTGATTGTATCGGACGGGCGAGACTTCTAACGGATGGGCGAACCGGACGTCCGTCCACTATGACAACCATGTTTTCAAGTTCCCTCAGAGTCCCTTTGATTTCCGGTCGTATTTCCAACATTCCCTTATTCTCAATCACCCAACATTGTACTCCGGTCTCCAGCTGTTGCCCAGGTTCACACCTAGGGCCAAGATCTTCAAGCTCCCTTTCTTGCCCAACCTCCTCTTCCAACTCTTGCCCCGCTTACTGCCTTGTAATGAGTCAATTCAATCCCATTGGGCAAAGCCCTTGCCCGACTTGTCCTTCTTTCCATAGTTTTGACAAAAATGTGCATAACTTCTTGCTCAAATGTCCAAATCTAAAAAAAAGTTATTACCTTATATACCTCTCTCAATTCTTCAACTTCAATAAAAGTTTCAAAAAATCTTATAAAGTTGTATGTCTATAGGTACATGCCCGAAATCCTATTTGTCCCCAAAAGGGACAATGGTCTTGTAGGAGTTAAGCAACATTCCAATCTAATTTTTTCCCAAAGGTCAAGTATATATGAGGCTCATTTCCAAGAGTCTCTAATATTAAACTGAAGGCAAGATTTGTACCGAAGAAAAATCATTAACATTTTCTTTTTCAAAATCCAATTTTTATTGCTAAAAGAGGTCATCTAACTAAAAATACATTAAATAGAGTAATTTGGTAAGATTTTATTTAACTTCAAAGATTAGTTGAACCAAAATATGATGCTTCAAGCATTTAGGAATTAAATCCTTTTTTGAGTAGAGTTTAAACTTTTGAGTTGTTGAAAAGGGCTTCTCACTTTGAGGGGCATGATGCATGTCACACTCCTTGCTAGTTCTAGCACATAAAATTGTTGAGGGTATAAGTGTTGAAGAAGCAATTTTAGAACATCTACCAAAAAAACCTTTGATCCTTCATAGCTTTTGCATATTGCATTCAAATGTTGAATACTTTGGTCCATTTGGAACCCCCTTTCAATTCCAACAAGAAAATTTGAAAAATTTGACATAT
The DNA here is from genome assembly GCA_963969395.1 of Pseudoscleropodium purum. Taxonomy (NCBI): domain Eukaryota; kingdom Viridiplantae; phylum Streptophyta; class Bryopsida; order Hypnales; family Brachytheciaceae; genus Pseudoscleropodium; species Pseudoscleropodium purum. Next base: position 7,748,698 of record OZ017801.1, read on the forward strand.
AGCTAAAATTGTCGGTTTGGGAGTACCCACCTTACATAGAATTCAAGCTCCTTGCCATGACACTAGTAATTGTGTAGAAATGTGGTAAAAAAAAATGGTGACAATAAACTGAATGAGTGAAAAGAAGTACAAAATTGAAAACTTGAATATTATTGCCCGTGTTGCACAGCAAAGTAACATAGACAGGAGTATGTATTTAATTACATTCATCTGTCATTTTCACTAAGTATAGCTATTAATAAATGAAGGAACTTTTTTTTTAAATCTTGCAAAAGATGCCTGATGTGAATTGAGTACGTGAAAAGTATCTTGAGGACAAAATGCTTTATCTACACATTTAAAAAAAACTAGTAATGTTACGGGTCAAAAGTTGCTAGTGTGTTTAACCCTTAAAGGACGTGGTCCACCATAACCAAGGCAGTCTCTAAATTGCTCCAGTCATTACAACAATAGATACATTCTTTATTTTTACAATCCATTCATTTATTAGGTTGTTTGTTTTGTTTGTTTTGTTTATTTGTTACATTGAGATCTTTGCGACCATGCGTCCTCCTAGTTGTGTTCTTGGTACTATCAAAGTCCTTGGCAAGGAGGGGTGCACATGCTTTCTTTCATGGTGTTCCAACATACAATGTGAAAATTATTGAATTTTGGAGTTTTTATTATGAAGCATGAAATTGAATTAAATTATTTTTTATTTTGAAAAATTCATAATTGTGGCATCACATGTCCAAACACCATGAAATAAAGCCCTAGCATTCCTTCATAGATAAGGCTTCCTTTTTGTGCCACTTTTGTAGCATTTGGACATACAATGTGAAAGTTATTGAATTTCAAAGTTTTTTATGAATCATAAAATTGAATTAAATTCCCTTTTATTTAAGAAAATTCATAACTTTTGCATCACAAGTCCAAATGCCACAAAACAAAGTTCTTGTTCTCCTTTGTGCGCAAGCCTTTTTATGTGTGCCCATTTTGTGGTGTTTAGACCTACTCTGTGAAAGTTATGAATTTTTTAAATTAAAAAATTGGATTAAATTATCTTTTATTTTGAAAAACCATAATTTTCACATTGCATGTTCAAGCGCCACCAAATAGAGCCCTCACACCCCTTTGAACAAAAAAACTTTCTATTTGTATGAAGAATGCAACCTCTTACACTACAATTTGAAAATTATTGAATTTCAAGTTTTTGTAAACTTTTAAAAAACAAACACTTATACTTTGATTGTTGCAACGGCACAAGGTACACTAGTCCATATCTTCAATTGGGTTGTTTGTTTGTTATGGTGAGATCTCAAGGACCAACTATCTTCTAATTGTGTTCTTGGTACCATTGGAAAGCTCTCTATAGGGAGGGGTGCCCAAACTTTATTTTGTGATGTTGAGACCTATGATATTAAAACTATAGATCTTTTTAGTTATTTTGAATTAAAAAAATTTAGAAAATTACTTTTACTCTCATTTTGACTATTGTAGCAGCACATGCTACACTAGTGAACAATGAAGTCATCTATTGACCACTTTTTAGCCTAAGCATCCTACAAGGGTTAAAGATTTTTACTTTGGCTTCTAACTTAGGAGAGGAGAAATATGAGAATGGATAATAAAATGACATGTACATTTTTTAGAAACAGTATTAGGAAGACAATCTCATTTTGTTGACCAAAAGAGATTGCAACCTACAATTATTAAATTACCCCTCAAAACCTACAAAATGGTCGACAAGAGAAAACTAATTAGCATTGTCTAATCATTTATAATATTGTAGTAACCATGACCAGATTTGAAAATTTTGTGTATTTTTTGATTGAATTCAAATATTCTGTAGAAACCCATTATAAGTAAAATGTGTAGGTTATTAGGTAGATCTGAAGGAAAATAATTATGAGCAAACATATGGAATTTTTCTTACAAGTATTGAATGGAAAAAGAAGGCTCTTGTTGAATATTATTATTCAAGAAATTTAAATATTCACTAAGTATGTGCCAATCTTGCTCTTTTCCTATACTTGTGACATTGGTTCAATAAAATAGTATGCTTAACTCCTAAAAAGTCATGAGTATGTTTTTGAAAACACTCAAAAATTTCCATTTTTAACACATGTACCAAATTTTGGAATTTTTTTTTGATACATGTAATTGTAAAATCTTATAGTATGCTTACTTGAGAATGTGTGGTAAAAATTTCTAAAATTTCCATGGCATAGATTGCAAGATATAAGCATTCAAATTCACTAAAATCATTTTTTTGGCCTGGCAAAAATAGGGTAGTTGCACTTCACAAGCTCATTTTTCTACGAATAAATGTCCAAAATGATGGTGCTTCTTTGGATTCATTTTTATAGACAAGTTGGCTACATATTTGAAAAACTTCACATCATTTGAAATTGCACAATATATAGGAAAAAAATAATAAGTAGAAAGAAGTAGAGAATGATTTAAAAAACAAAATTGTTAAGAATTTAGTTAAAGTATTGAAAAATGTCAATTCTAATGATTGCAATGTTATAATAAACAATTTACACCTTATGATTTTATTTTTTTCAAAAAATATGGAAAATTGAGTTAAATAAAAGACTTCAAAGTTTATTTTAGAATAACAAATCTATAATTGCCCACAAACAAAAACTCCTCATAACTTTCATATCATTGATCAAAATTGAATGATTCAAAGATTTCTATGTATATATAAATTTAAAAAACCAATTTCAAATTTTTGTTTTTGAAAGAAGTGATTTTTCTGATTAGCCTAAACTGCCCATTTACAAAAAAAAGTAATATACTGGGCCATAACTTTTGACTCATATTTCCAAATGTTTTGAAATTTAGTGCATATAAAATATATTTCTTGGCTACATCTTCTATTAAAATTTCAACCTAAAATATGCAAATTTGCCTCATTCATACCCACATGCCTAAAATTGCTATGTTGCCAATTACTGCATGTTGGTCTTTTAGTGGTTAAAATAATTCTATATAAAAGCTATACATTTCTTATAACTATTGTGGCTTATACTTGAATTTATATCATATTTAAAATCTTTTGGTAGCCATTAGAGTAGAAACCTAGAGCGGTGTATCATTTCAATGCCAAAATGATTGTGTTTATCCTCTTAAGTGTTGCAATTTGTAAAAAAAGTATAAAAAAATAATTGGTAGTGCTCTTATTGAAAATTGTAGTGACAAATGGTGAATATGAATTGTATAAAAACTTATTTAGCATATTTTCATTGTTTAACAATTTTTCTTGAGAAGATAGAAATTTTTGAAAGTCTACTTGAAAACAAAAAAATTGAAACTTAGCATTTTTTCAATCAAAAGGTCAATAAAGGATAAATGGTGAATTGTATGAGAATTATATTTGCTTAGAATAGCAAGTCAAAGATCATTTAATCCTTTAAAGACCAAGTATTTGTTCAACAAACAATCACTTGAAAATTCATGTAGGATCATATGAAGTGACTTTTTAATAGATGTTCTCAAAATTTTAAGATGAGATGGAAACATTTACATGCTTTATAAGAGTTTTAAAAAATTCTAATAAAATGACCAAATAAAAAATTATGTCTCTTGAAGAAATTCAAGCAATTTGGACAATTCAAGCTTTTTCTTTTCTTTATTTTTGGAACACATGGACAATTTCCATTGATTTGGGCTTCTTTCAATCATTGTTTGCTAAAACCCTTGTTGACATTTGAAATTTGGCAAGTTTGTAACTAAATAAATGTGACATAAAATTGTCAAAATAAGAACAAATTTTAGTTTTTAAATCACATTTTAAAAGGAGTCCAAACCTTGATGGCCATGTTGCAAAGGTTTCAAGAATAAATACTTTCCTCTTACTTCAAGCTCTATTATCTTGTCATGTGTGAGGTCAAAGTTCTTGAAATTTTCTCCACATCTTCCAAATGCTTGTCTTTTACTTTACGTTGTTTGCATTTCAAATTAAAAAATTCCTCATTGCACAAGAAATCATCAAAAAATCACTAGTGTATTGCTAATTCACTTAACCTTCTTGCACTGTAAGGTGACTTAGGATAAGCTAGCCTTTGCATTTGCTTTTGAAATTTTGCATGAATGTATCCAAAATTCAATGGTGGAGAGACAAAAATTTATCAAGAGCAAAAATTTACTCGGAAAGGTTCAAAGTCTATTGACCCATTTTGCATGAATGAAAAAAAAATTCTTACTTCAAACATTATAACCTTCCAATCACTCAACAGACTGAAAATTTTCAAACACTTTTTTATATTAGCCTACCACACTTTTATGCAATTGGAGTTCAAAAAAATTATTTTCAATTTTAAGCAATGCACTAAAAAAATGGCAATTTTTAAAATTTTCTCTTGAAAAACACCCATGGTCCTTTGGGGGTTAAAATACCTTAAAATACCTTTCAAATAATCTACATATTCTTGAATATGCTTGAAAAGCCTAAAGGCTAAAAGATGTCTAAATTAAATACAAGTTCAATATAAAATTGAATGAACAAATCTATTAGGAAGATATAATTTATTGAAAATAAGTAGAATATGTTATATTGCATGGGCACAAAACAAGTTACAAAAGCTTTGATTTTACAAACATCCAAATAATGTTAGTAAAAATAGATTGAATTTGTGATTTATATTTTTTTTTATTAAAACATAAAATACACATTGACTTCTAATTATACATATTTTATATGAAAATCTAACATTATCTTTGTGTTTTAATATGCATATTGCATTATTCATTTTTACTTTTATTTTTTCCACCAAATTAGCCTGTATTGACTTTAAAAAGTCAAAAAGAGGCAAATGTGATTAAAAAAATAAGAACACTCTTGATTGTAAACAAACATACCTTATTTTAATCATTTTCTAATAAATCAAGAAATAAATTGAAAATAAATTCGTTTTAACTCCTGTTGTTTCAATTTCTAAAGGTTCAAAGTCAAAAAAATCATTTTTTAGGACTTTGGATAGGTTGCTATAATACCAATTTTTTGGGTGGTTTTTTAAAGCTTTTTTGAAGGTATAGAAATGTACTAATTTCTTAGGTATATAATATAATACATATAACAGAATAGATTGATATTTAAAAGTGGTACTTTGATTGTTTCACTATTGATTAGGAAGATGAAAAATTTAAGAATTTGTTTTATAGGCAAATATAATACGTTATAGTTGTCACTCATGTAGATACTTGTAATGATAGGATAAGAGAGACTCTTTGAAGTCAAAAGACTTTTAGCTTTCTTTTGTTTTATAAGTAGTGAAGTATATTGGACATGTATTGGACATGTATTGGAAATATAGCAACGTGTAGAAATGATTTTATGCGTATTGGCAAGTATGTATGAGAGAATTAGAGAAGAGTGAAGGTTGTTTGTTGTTTGATGTTTTTTGTTTATTATGCAATGTGTCGAGTATTTTATAGCAATTTGATTAATATTAGTCTAAATTGTCTTGATTGTAGTTTGAATTGTGTGAAATGTGATTGAAAGGGCTTTTTGATGATGCATGATTAATGCCTTTAGTTGTTGCAATAATATGTATTTGTGGCTAGGTGGTACAATCTATATTGTGTATATTTTGTAGGAATGATTGGTATTTGGTGTTTGTATATTGAATAGATTCTTGCAAGAATCTTTAGTTACAAAATGCAAATCCAAGGAATTGGATGGCATCATTTGTGGAAGGTATAGTGCACAAGGCTATTCAAATGGGATGGGATGAAGATCCATAAACCATGTGCGCCGGGCTATTCCCCATGATAAATATAGGGAAATGTCACCACCATGGGGATCGATAGAGCATGTAGAACTCAATCTACAAGGATCAAACAAGGGGGAATGTTATAGAGTATGGGGATTTGTCTTAGAAGGTCCTCGCATTTAGAAGGATGTTACCAATTAGCATGTGCTATGAGAAAAAGGAATAGTTTACAAAAAATTGGGGGCAACTTTTTTATAGGAGGCAACCCATTCTAGACCGTCAACTCTATTTTGAATATGTAGGCTATTATCTTATGGTGTAGAAGAATGAGCAACAATTAATTACAATGCACTTCCCAATCACTAGAAAAAGCGTGCAATTTTTCTAACAAGCCCATAACGTGTGCTAGGTACATTGTTTAGGACGCTAACCATATTTACATTGATGTCCACAAAAATGCGTTATAGTAAACAAGTCCAAAAACATGTAAAATTATAAAAAATGTGGTCTGAGTTTGAAGAAAATTTTGGAAAACGTTTGAAAAAACATGGTCTTCCAAGCTCATAAAAACTTACCATGTGGCTGCTACTTAGCCTCTACATCAACACCAATGGGGTAGGTGGTGCCACATCAACAATTTTTTCATCTAAGCCCTTGTTGACATCATTAGTGCAGTGGGTCTAGTCCTATCAATTTAAACACTTGTTGTAACGCACATGTTTTTTTGGATGTCAATAATGACATAATGTTAATTTTTTTGGACATCATGTAGCATTTGTCATGTGTTACAACATGTTTGCAGGGACATGAAAACGTAATGAACAATATTTTTTTGGATATGCTTAATAAACATATCTTAATTTTGTGAGACGTCAACTTAGACATTTAGATGTTTATAAAGACATCAACTTAAATGTTTAGACATTTTGGGACATCAATTTAGACATTCACCATATATAATAGTCTATATACAATATATTGTATACAATAAGCCATATATTGTACACCATATACAAATATATATATCATATTTGGCTCCAAATACCACTAATTGTGAATAAATTGATATGAGAAAACAAGCTATATATACAAATGGGTGGTTGGTTAGAAGACAAACCATATGGAATATGACTTTAGAGCTGTATGAAAAATATAATTTTAGATATGAGCATCCTCATGAACACGACATTGTTTTAGTTGTTGTTAGAAAAACATTTGGATGTCTCAGTTGACATCTTGATTAATGTCTTAAGAAACATTTGGATGTCTAAGTTGATGTTTTAGTTGACGTCTAAAAAACATTCAAAAAATTCTTAGATGGTGTTAAAGTGTATTGACGTCATTATTGTTGCATGCTACACCAAGTGCCAATTTTTAATTTCTTTTGCAAAAGCTACCATATGGTTGCCCCTACCTTGTTTTTTTACAATTTGGTTAGTGTTTTATTTAAACCCCCAATAAATTCTACAAACTTATCCATAGTCAAAATGCTAAACCTTTGTTGATGTGGAACTATTACATTTTTTTTGATGTCACAAAAAACATGCCAATGTTTTATTGGATGTCTTAGTGAACATACTTCTTTTTCCTAACATAACATTGTTTTTCTATTTAGATTAGCACATTTTCTTTGATGTCCAAAATAATTTTGTTGTACACCATCCTTGATCTCTAGCATCCTTTTGTCTACAAAAACATCTATGTTTTGGGTCTAATGTCACAAAAAACGTAGGTTTCTTCTGGTGGATGTAGTTGTGGTACATTCTAATTGGCTAACAACACTTTCAATATTGCATCCAGCCCTTAGGTGGAAAGAGGATGGTCTATATCACCAAAATGGAAGCAAGTCCATCATCTACTAAAAAATTCACAGTAATTTTATATTGCAAGAAAAAGAATTGGAAAATAATGCATACCTTTTGATGCCTATTTCTACATGTGTGCAAATTTACTCTATGAAAAAATCAACCTTGTAGATATCACAAACTGCTTAAGTAGTTAGAAATGGGTTGGCTCTACTATGGATTTGGATGAAGAGGGCATGAATTTATGGTTTACTATCTAAAAGCAAGACTTGTAGATATGTGCTAGTTTGGGATATGCACATGCAAATCTCACATACATGTACATCCAAGGGGTGTTTTATAGTATTCTATAAAAAGTGCCCTTAAAATAAAATTATTTTAGAATATTCCACAAATACATTCTCGTTATGATTTTTTGGATTCTATATTATTTGTAAAACAATATAATTTTTAGGGTAAAGGATCAAAATGCATTCTAAGTTGGACTTACATGGTTTTTTTACTTTTTCACAAGTACACTTTTAAATGTTGGTGTTTTGATATAGCACCTTGTTTGGGTATACCACCTTGCAATACAACCAAAAAGAGACATCAAGGTTTCAAATTAGAATACAATAATACTAAAATCACTTATAGAGATGTACCATGTACGTACATCAAGGATCTTTAGAATACTATAACACTATAAACACCTACAAAAATGCAAATTTGATATTTCAAGAAATAAATCCTATACTTTTATACAATATTTCCAACTATGGATTTATTTATGAAAGAAATCCACGTAATTTTATGAAAGATAATATTTGATTAGAGATGATGGATTTGCCATCTTCTAAGCATTTCTAGTACAACAAAAGATTTGACAGACAACTGGATTGGATGGAAATCTAATTGATTTGATTTTTAAGTAGATTTCGACCTTTCAGGGATGGCAATGCCTTGAAAGCATCTGTAGTACAATAGAAGGTTTGACATACAACCAAATTAGATGAGAATCTAATTGATTTGATTTTTAAGTAGATTTGACCATTGTAGGTATGACGATGCCCTCAACTCAGGCAATTATACCAAAACTTATAATCTCCCTCAAATTTATACAATAGTGCATCTAACTTACCTTTAAATTATACTAAAAGATTTCAATTCCAATTCCAATACATCTAATATATTTAATGTAATGATGGAAGTAGGGACCACCAAAAATTGATTGTATTATACATGACAAGCACAAGCTTCTAAAATTTGATGTTACTTGAGCATTCAAATAAAATTTAAATTGTTTTGATTATTTTTATTTAAAAATCTCAATGCCAATTATTTGGCAATAATTTCTATGCCACAAAGTAATAAATTTGGTGCCTTTACAATGGAGTTTCTTCCTATAATGTATAGCAAACAACCTCAATGTCAATCATTTTTGCATGAATTCTCAAAGTGGAAGTACTAGATTTGGTATCTTGATAGCGACATTTCTTCCTATTGACAGTGTTCAATCACTTTCGCCCGAATTCTCAAAGTAGATGTACTAGATTTGGTGCCCTAATAGCAACATTTCTTCCTACTAACATTGGTCAATCATCTTTGCATGAATCCTCAAAGTGGAAGTACTAGATTTGGTGCCTTGATAGTGATGTTTCTTCCTACTAACACTACTCAATCATTTTTGCTTGAATTCTCAAAGTAAAAGTATTAGATTTAGTGCCCTGATAGCGACAACGCTCAATCATTTTTGTCCAAATTTTCAAAGTGGAAGTACTAGATTTCATCCCTTAACAATGAAGTTTCTTGCTACTGATAGTGTCTAGCTAATGACCTACACACCAATCCCATAACATTGTGATACTAGACAATGGTCCACCCCTCACTAGAAAGCTCTTATGTTTTGCTAGATGCTTGGGAGGGATGTACTAGTTAATTCAAGGATTAGGATGGGCTGAGGAGCCACATAAGACAATTTTGTTTGCTGTATGAGTCCCTTTTCAAAGATTCAAATTCTTGGAAAATCCTGCCCAGGTAATATATATTCCAGCCTACACTAATTTTAAATAGCGTGACACCAGTAAAGTAGTGTCTTACGCCCCATCGGTAACCTGATTAAAAAAAAATCTATGAGTCCCTTTCAAAAATGGCACCTACTAAACCCCTTCATTTGGCCAGTCTTCCAGCTTTAGCTTTCTGCCGAGCAGAGCAGCCGTTGGAGAGGAGAGCCGTCCGCGCGTCCGTCCCGTCCCAGAGGGGCGTGCTCTGGCCCCACCGTCAATAATGCCGTTGCTGCCCCTTTAGCGTCTCGCATTGATCTTGCTCCCAGCTCCCCCAGTTTCCGATTCATCAGCTTCCATGTCTTCTTCGCTTCACAACACTTTTACTACTTCCTTGGGGTCCTCTCTCGCACCACCAGATTTGCAGTGATCACATTGTGCTGTAGAAACAGTGGAAACAGTTCTCTGGGTAGTTCTCACTCTCCTGTGGCTCGGTTTCATCTTACGAAGGTAGTTCGTCTATACTTCTTCTCTCGCAAGATCGTGGAGTTTGGGGAGTGTATTGTTGTCTGTACTTGGAGAGTTTGTGCTTGGGATTGGAGGGATTGGGGGCACACAAGTTGTTGGGTTGCTTGCTGCAAATGCTGAGGCTTAGGTTTGCCAATGGTTTTGGGGGAGGTGAGTGAGGGATGGAGTCAGTAGAGTGAGACGATTCTGGAAGTGGTGTCGTAGTGATCGAGAAAGGGCGTCATCATGTCGGCGCCAGCGGTGGTGGTGGCTGGGCCGCCTCCCATCAAGCAGGAGGATTTGCATCACCATGCTTTGGAGCAGTTGCCGGGGCTGGCGTATTGCATCAACGATAATCCAAGTATCGGTAAGGAACTTCTTAGCTATCTGCTTGTGCATGTGTTTTAAGAACCCATCTGTAGTTCTATTGTTTTGAAGGTATTGTGTCGAAGTTGTGCGACAACCTTAACATGAACCAGTGGTACCGGTATTAACAGTGTTGTACCCATCAGCCTGTGATGGTCTTGAAGTATTGATGAAAAATCATGTGGTTGTGGACTAGCTTTTGCTACTTCGGTTTCTGTACAGGTTTTGTTAGAAGGCGTGGGCCTGACTTGGAAGACTAGTTGCGCACTTTTAGTTGTGCTGAGAAAGTTGATTCTATGTTTACCTTTTTAAGTGTTTAGAAAATTGGATTTTGGTGCAACAGGAAGGGCCTGGGTTGGGGTCATTTGAAGAGCTTCCCAGCCCTGAATTTTTGTGGCTTACTGACATGGTTTTCTGTCTCCAGGTACTTCAATAGTTTTAGGATTTCAGCACTATCTTACCATGCTCGGGACCACGGTGCTTATTCCACTACTAGTCTTTCGGGCCATAGGGGGAGAAGCGGTACGGCCTCCTTTTCGTCCATTTCTAAACAGTTATTCTGACTGTTATCTCGTGTGACGACCATTGCAACCTGGATTACTTCCTCTGCTGCTTTTGATGACAATGTACTAGTTTGGGGACGAAGAGTGGCTTAACTGTGGCAGTTTCGAAAGCAAATGAACAGGGACCCACTGGATTTGCTGACGGCTTTGAGTTGTGTGCAGCATGACCTAGCCAGAGTTGTACAGTCTGCGCTGTTCGTTTCTGCAATCAACACATTGGTGCAGACATTTTTCGGAGCTAGACTCCCAGTTGTTATGGGAAATTCGTTTTATTTCTTACCTATGCTTTTATCCATCGTTAACAGAGATGGCATCATTAACATCCCAGATCCTCATGAGGTACTCCTCGTTCAGAAGCCTTCATTTTAAGCTCCCTTTGAAACATGTAGTCAGATTCTAGTTTCAGATTGTATTTAAAACTCTTACTGAACATCATTTGTGCATTGGTGCAGAGGTTTAAGAGAGGGATGCGAGCCACGCAAGGAGCTTTCATTGCTGGATCGGCTTTAAACATTATTCTTGGTTTCAGCGGTCTCTGGGGCATAACTATGAGGTATTGTCTTCGATCCAACACCCCTCTCTCACCCTTCCCGATAAGATAGAAATTTTTTAATGATAAGTTAATAGGTATAAGATTCACATCGTCCTTGTTTTTAGTTACTGTTACTGTTACTGAAACACTAATGGTGTCAGCTTCATGTTCGTACGATACTACTGATCTTGGCAGTATTAACTTAATGCTGTATTGACTCTTACTAAGCTAACATCAAGGCAGCAATTGTATATTATTTATCGTAGTGTTGACCTAATTCCCTTCTACATCTTCATTAACTTACCCTTGAGAACTTTATAAATCTGACGCTTGGCTCCTGCTTATCATGACTTATCGTTGATTCTGTTGCAGGTATATTAGTCCCATTGTGATTGCCCCAGTGACAACAATGGTAGGATTGGGACTCTTTGAGCGCGGCTTTCCCGGGGTGAGTTCCTGTCTCAGACGCCGCTGGACTAACCTTATCAATCCTCTGTGGTTAATGAAATGACGTTGTTTCCCAGTCTGACGTTCTGGGCGTGGCTGTGTCCACTAGGTGGCCAAGTGCGTTGAGATTGGTATCCCTGCTCTCCTCCTCATCCTTCTCTTTTCAACGGTAAACTGTCGATCTTTCTGGTGTGCTTCGTGATGCGCTTCGTGATGCTTGTATTTTCAAATCTTCTCTTGGCAACCGAGTGTTCCTTTTGTGTTGAACTAACTTCGCCCTTCCATTTCAGTACCTGAGACATTACCACCATCGTGGTCATCACGGCTTCGAGCTCTACCCGATCATCTTGGGCGTGCTAATTGTGTGGATCTTTGCGGTCATCCTTACCGTGGCTGGCGCTTACGACCATGCAAGTGAACTTGGCCAGCGGAACTGCAGGACTGATCGTCTAGGCCTGGTTTCCGCGGCGCCATGGTAGGCTTCTGCCTCCTCATTGACCTATTCATCTACAATTTTAGTGAGGTCCGAGTGTCCCATATTCCTTATGCTCATTCTGTTTTGTTCTCACATTTTTCAGGGTGAGATTTCCGTACCCGTTCCAGTGGGGTAGCCCTACGTTCGACGTAGGTGATGTTTTTGGTGTTATGGCAGCTGCGTTTGCTTCCCTCATAGAGGTGACTTTCTAAACTTTTCTGATTATTATTTCCTAGTACGGATCCCGTTTCATTGCAACAGTGATTGGACCAAGTAGCCAGGTTCAAGTGAATGAATGAATCTCTTTCTTGGATGAAGAACTACGGATGAAAATGTGACCGATTTGGTGACTGTTTTTCGGAGAACTTCCACCTATGTAATTAGATTAATCCGTCTGCTGGTATTCATGACCTAAAACAAGTGACTTACTTTTCTATAATATTATTTATATTAAACACCAATATTATGTTTCTTTAAAGTATCTCTAATTCTGAATGTCTGCTATGTTTCAGTCCACGGGTGGATTCTACGCTGTCTCTCGGCTGGCAGGAGCAACTCCACCTCCTCCCTATGTCATCAGTAGAGGCGTTGGATGGCAGGGGATCGGGCTGTTGCTGAACGGATTCTGGGGCACCTTCACTGGCACCACAGTGGCACCGTAAGTCTTGTGGACCTTTTCCCTCGTGTGTTTCTCACGTGCTTGACATTTGTTTGGTACCTTACCTGACAGTACCCTTGTACTGTGCAGTGAGAACGTGGGCCTGGTTGGTTTGACCCGAGTGGGGAGCAGAAGGACCGTCCAGGTTGCTGCATTGTACATGTTCTTCTTCGCCATCTTTGGTATGAATCTATCACTGCATTTTCTCCATGCTTGTGCTGTATGACTCTTTATTTGACTGTTGAGAGCGTACTTGAAGTGCCACCAATGATGGTTGTGTCTTTGGTTCAGGGAAATTTGGTGCAGTGTTTGCCTCGATTCCTCAACCCATTGTGGCGGCTATTCTGTGCATCACCTTCGGCATGGTTGGTGAGTATCCGGTTCTAACGTCTTCAATTGGATGTAGTCTCTGGTTCAGTACACATGTCGACCTTCTGGTTGTGTCTTGTTGCTGTGAGATAAGTCACTAATGGTGGATATGTGATGTTGTGCAGTGGGCACTGGAATCTCTCAGTTGCAGTTTGCAAACATGAACTTGACTCGCAACATCTTTGTGGTTGGATTCTCCCTTTTCATGGGCTTATCTGTCCCTCAGTACTTTTCGGAGTTTGCCTTGAGGGCTGGACATGGTCCTGTGCATACCGATGCCCGCTGGGTGAGTGCCCTTTTGTAGTAATTTGTTGCATAGCTTTAACTTGCCTTTCGTCTTCTTGTATATGTTGTGCCTTCACTTACGGTTGCTTTTGGTTTGTGAATCAGTTCAACGACATCCTCAATGTGTTCTTCGGCGCTCAGGTGATCGTGACATTCATTGTGGCGACTGTGCTTGACGTTACACTGACCCGACATGTTTCCAAGAGGGACAGGGGTATGCTCTGGACGCGCAAGTTCAGGCATTTTGGTCACGACCCTCGCAATTACGAGTTTTACCGATTGCCAATGGGCATGCACAAGTTCTTCCCTCCAACATAAGTGAAGAATGGTTGGCACCTGGTGATGATTAATTGAACGTGCCAAGTCCCTCTCAGTGATTACGTTCTCCCAAGTAAAGGAGTTTAAAAGTGTGATACAATGTTGCGGGTCTTGGTGACATTCGAAGGAGGTGATGGCAATTGAAAGAGGGTGGGAGTGGCACTGGTTTGGGCGGCAATTTTATATCCGTCCTTCGACTTGGGAGAGTGTCGTAAAGAATTTTGTAGGCGTAAATACTATATGTTTGGAAAACCTCCTACGTTTGCAAACTTGGGGGGTTTAGGTTGACTGGCATGGGATGTGGGTGCAAGGTTTGCCTGGTAGGCTTGTATATGCATTTAGCAGGTGATGGCCATTGATAATCAAATCCACAGCAGCTTCCTTTCGTGAAGTATGGAAGTTCTGATAATATCATCTGGGGTTGATGCAGCAATGGTTCGTGTAAATGTGGGAGAATTTGGCATTTTCAATTTCGGTTTGGTGATGTTTGCATTTCTTAATACGTTGATGGCGACTGTCATAGATTTTTTCACCGTCATTTGGAGATGACTTCGCATTTGTGATATCTATTTGAAAATGCTTTTTGTCAATCCAAGCTGCACTTGATGTGAGAATTCCGTGCTTTCAGGATGTATAGGTACAACTAATGGTTGCGTGGCAATCAGATCGTTCGTTCGTTCCATGTCTTTTCCCGACTGGCGTTGGAAGTTTTTTAATGTATCAAAGACTTTTTCTTGGGAACGATGCAAATCATTGCAGCACTGTGGTATACTGCAGTAAGTCTGAAGTAAACTGAACACCCTGATTTGACTCGCAATTATCTGTCTTGTTCGTGACATGATGTTTTCATGGGATGTGGATTGCTCAGGCACGGTGACAGCGGTGAGTGCGGTCTTTCGTGTAACAGGTTTTGGCTACAGTAACGATTCCTGTTGTTTCCTTGGATACTGAGGACCCACTGTGGATCCTCTGGTCATTTCAGCGTCCGGCAAGTTTTCAGAGCTGCCCCGGTAACTTGCCTCCTATTCGTCGGACAAGCCTTGGTTTTTTCCCCAATGCCACTGGTTGCATCCTCTCCATTCCAGAATCTCTGGGTTCAATTCCTCTTCCATCAAATTCTCACCATCATTTTACTTCAACTTCAATTTTGCAAAGGGTATAATTCACTTCTTTAAAAGATACTAGAATGTCCCGTGCTGTTGCCATGGTCAAAACAAAAGAAAAAATAATTTTTCAATTTTTTTAATTCCTAAAAACTTCAAAATTAAATAACTTTCATGTCATAGGTTGGAACACCACAAAACCAAGCCCGTGCACCCCTCCTCGTAGAGGGCTTTTTGACGATACCAAGCATGCAAATGGTGGGTGCATGGTTTGGGAGTTCTCAACATGACAAACAAACAAACAAATATACAAACAATCGAATTTAATAGAAGGATGTTAGTCTTGAAATTAAACTTCCACTTTCATTACATTGTGCAAACACAACTAACCTTCAAGCAATATCCACTCTACATTGTTCATGCACTTCAAATCCTTCACTAGCCAACCTTGAAGTGATACTTGCCTTATCTACAAACATACCTATTTGAGTAGCAACTAAAATCTAACAATTTCATAAAAACAGTGGCTACATATTCACATTTATTTTTAAACCTACATTATTGTTATTCCTACTAATTTTTCTTTCATTTCTATACTCCAACTAGTTATTTTCCAAAAGGCCTAGGCTAACAATAAACTAATTAAAAAAATCTCCCCATAACATTGGATCATTGCACCTAATATGGTATTTTCTTACATCGAATAGAATTGAAAAATATCAATTGTAATGGTGAGAATGTTGCATATACAATGTGTATCATATAGACTTCCTTGTTTTGAAGAATTGTGGAAATTGAGTTTTAAAACAAATCTTGTATGATATATTTCAAAAAGATGCCATGATTGTTTGCAATGTAAGACTCTTCATAACTTTCACCTCACTAATCTAAATGGATAGAATGAAAGCTTTCTATGTAGACATAACATATTCTGTGACAAATGAAAATTTAATTTTCAATTCTCATAGTTTTTTCCAATACCTGAGCTCTAGCAATTTGTGCTTTGGAGGACATAAATTTTTCTTCCAAGCACCAAATGAATTTAAAATTATAACTCTTGAAAGCAAATACATTCCGTTAATTTCAAAAGATTGACATCATTGGACCATGTCTAAAATCCTTAAATACACATTCTAGGATTATGAACCTTTAGAAATTAATTTCCTACAAAGTTGCAATGATTATCCAAAAGCATTCTTCAAGATTGAGATATGATGAATGAACCTTGCGTATGTGTGAAAACCACATAGTTGTATTCACTAACTTCATAGAATCATTACTTGACAATTCAATTCCAACCCTTTCAATCCCAATTTTAGACTATGCTTTTCACAATGTGTTCAACCTAAGTATACTTTGTTGCAACAAAGCAAAATTGGATAAAATAGGGTTGCAATTAGGATGAGGTTCATTTTGAATGTGTTAGCTTAGTATCAATGCTCATCCTTGGATGATTTGTTAGACGGTGACTCATGAGATTCAATATGCATGTATGTTGTGATTGTTGATAAAAAAATGAAATAGATCCTAGTCCAATGGAGTAGTCAATAGATACCTTAACCCAAAAACATTGAGGACAAATAGTATCCAATGAATAACTTTCAAAGCTACAATAGAAAAAAAAAAATGCACCTATTCATCCAAAAATCTAATTATATTTGGTAGACTACCTCAATTAAGGTCTTGTCCTTGAAAGGTAGATGTTTTTGGTCCTTGTCCACCCCTTGCAAGTTATATTTTCCCCTTTTATGTGAACAAACTCTCAATGAAGTAGAAAAACATTTATCTTCACAAGGATACTATTTTAAAGCTCCTCTTAACCCCAAGAGAGAAGTTATGATTTTAACCCCATGTGACTTTTTCATCACGAAGGTACCCTCATGATGCCTTTAAAACCTAAAACCTATGTGATGCAACAACATTCAATTCAGTGCTTGCAAGTGCCATTGTGCAAAGAGACACAGCAAGGAGGGTTAATATCATTGTTGACATTCATCATCTAGGCGACAACAAACCAAGTAGTGAAAATGCCAATCTCGCCAGACTTCCAGTGGATAGAGAGTGAAGCGTGGGTGAAGATCGATGTGCAGCTTCGCACTGTAAACCCTGCAACGGCCGACATCACCAGTAAGTTATCACACTGCTGCATTCTCTTTCGAATTTGCATCAGAAATCCTCTTCTTTTTTGAAGGATTCACATGTGGGTGTTTAATTTGTGCAGCAACGGAGTGTTTTGTGAAGGTCAGCAGTTACCCCTTCTTGTTCCAAGTTGACTTGGAAGGAGAGATTGATACGAACGAAAGCTCCGGTGCGGTGGACAAGCAGGGTGTGCATTTCCATTTAGTCAAGGTACATGGTTCGTTCAATTTAAATTGTATGATACTCCGTTTTGTAGGTTTAATGCTAATTCAAACAGCATGTATTGGTGTTCCTATTGATAAATCAAGATTCAATCACCATTTAGTGTTGGATCTTGTGTTGGTCACTCTTTGGTTGAGTGACTGTTTGCTCAAAAAGCTTCTTGATTGTGCACTATTTGAAAAAGAAACGTTTGTTTACTCTATTTACTCTATGGCACTCTGTTTTGGTGTTACATTGGATCATACATAACATTCTCGAATAGGGAGGCTGGGGAGTTTTTTCAATAGTGTCACTGTAACAAGAATAATTTGTAAAACATGGGCAAGCTTGCATTCAAGATTTGATGCAAGGGAGCCTTGGTTCATGGGAAGCAAAGGGTGAGATGGGTTGAAGTTCAAGAATGTTACGTAGACGACTGTAAATAGAATGAACTTTGTGGTTCTGAAAAATTCGTGATGGGCTCTTTCTGTATGCAAGCCATGGGATTGCTTGATTGTCTCCTGGTAATTGTACTACTTGCATTGCAGAAGGAGCAAAAGCTTTGGAATAGACTGGCAGTTATGGGTGAGAAGAAGGACATTCTGGCACGCCGGGAGCAATCTTTGGAAGGTATCAGAGAACGATCTCGGGAGGTGAAGAACAAATACCGCGAAACGAAATCCATAAACAATCGTGTTGCTGTTTCGAAGCAAATGCAGCTGGATGAGGTACCTCGACAACAACCTGCTCTGCCGACCCTTCCTCGCCCTTTGGACGTCTTCTAAAGCTCAGGCATGGTGTTTGTTTGGCTTGTGATGTTCGAAGGGGCGACGCAAGGCAATCGAGCGACGGAAAGCAGCAGAAATGCGCGAAGAAAATGTAAGATGGCAAGTTCTACGCACCGGTAACCCTAATCCGCCGCTAAGGTCGAGGATGCAATTTGCATTACTTTAAGCGTTTTAACCAATATGTAGGAGTGTGTTTTCATAGGCAGATCACTAGAGAAGTGACTGGAGAGATTACTTGGGAACGAGAGACAATCTTTCTGAGATCAAATCGATTTATCTCTATGTATGATGATATCTTGTGCATTCATTTTTAAGAGGGAGGTTGTAGACCATTATTGAAGGAATAGTATACATCACCATTTCTATTCGAAGATGAGTGGCCATGGACATTCAGCCAAGTCATGCTTACACCTCTTGTTAATTGAAAGGCCAACCAAGTGTATGCACAAATGAGTTGCTATTGGTAACAGGGGTCAGTAATAGATGAGCTGCTGTTGGTAACGGGTCAGTATAGAGATGGGATCAGGTCAATAATGGTTTTAGTGTCCTTACCTTCATAGGTTGAGCTCATGGAATGGAAGAAACAACTGCCACCAAGGTTACCGAAGTTGCAACAAGATGCGGACCCGAAGCCTGTTGAGTACGAGGACGTTGTGCTTGATGAGGAAGCCGCCATGATTGAGAAACTTGAGTACGAGAAAATCCGTGAGCAATTTAACAGAGATAATTTCGACGCAGAGGAGCCCACAACTCCTGTGCTTTCCAAGAAAGAGAGAGTGCGATTCGTTGATGATGCCGAAAATATGGCATCCGAAGCATCGCCACTGAAAGAAAACATTGGTCCATCTTGTGAGGGAACCTGCGACATGACAGGGGACTCATTGAAACCATCGTCTTCTCCCCGAGCCACTGTCGTGCCTCCCAATGCTTCTGTCTTAAGAGAACGACAAGCGGTTGCACCAAAGTTTGAGAAGATCCTGCCTGCTCCTCGCAAGTTTTCGTGTGTGTCAATCAATTTCAGCGACAAGCCAACCCTGCCTGATCATCTACCAGCTCGTGAAAGCCGAGGTGAGTCTCCAAACTTCCGCCCCTCTTCCCTTCAGCGCTTGAGTTTGGGGATGCTATTTGCTGCACTGTTAGAATTTTAATATATGTAAGTGTGATTTTCGGGATTACGTCAGTATGGAGCTGTGAAGATATATTTGGGTACAATTGTCCAATTTGTTGAGATCTAAGTTTATGACTATGTATTTCTTATGCAATTCAAACTGAGACATTGTAGATAAATATGAGTGACAGTAGGCAACGCCATTTCCATTCCCAGATCAGCGGCTAGAGACTTGCAGTGAATTCGTTCTTACTCCACCGCCTAATAAGTCCTACCAAGTGTATCAATGGATGCTTTGCTGTTGGTAACAGCGGCCAGTACCAGAGACAGGATCAGTTCCCTAACGGTTCTAGTATCTCTACCTAATTAACTTGTGAATCAATCTTGCCATTTTTTGTTGTCTCCTCACAGAAGTGAAAGTGCAGTTGAAAGATCGAGCCAATGCAGCGGCCGCTGACACAAACGATGTCTCCGACAGGTTTGCGTACCTCAAGAATTTTAACCCTTTCTTCACCCTTCAGAAGTTTATGCTGTTGAACGGGCTTCTGATTTGAGTTTATTTCCCCAGGGAGCCGATCTTCCTCCAAGACAAAGGCGACTCCTTCTTCAAGTAATTCATGCACTTCCTTTTTTTCGTCCCATGAGCAATTGGTGCCAATGCAAGTGTATCGTCTCCTTTAATGATTGGACATCCAGTTGGTGAAGCAACAAAGCTGCAGCTACTAAATTTCATTGTGTGTAAGACAGGGCTGGTGATTACCAGAGTGCAGCGAATGCGTATTCGGATGCTATATCGAAAGATGCCGCCATGATTTAGTATCCTTCCACACAAGTCGTTACAATCTTCTCTGTCTTGGTTGCCCCGTTTTCTAGAACGTTGTCCTCATAAAAAAATTTTACCAGTGCTAGAGACGTCCATATTTCGTCCACTCCGAGGTCTGGCTTCTAGGTGCTATTCAACTTTTTGAAGCCCAACTCTGGCTGTCCATCCTAGGTTTGGTTCCTGAGGTCCTCCATAAACGCTTTGCTCTCAAACTTTCAATATAGATTGGGTCCCTAGGCATCGTGAGGAAGTATATTTTTCTTCACGTCTCCAGGAAGGACATGATTGCATGATGTTATACTTGACAAAGCACCACAGCTGCTATGCAAACAGGGCTGCGTGTAGATTGCACCTGAGGCAAGCGCAGGCATGCGTAGACGACTGCACCGCAGCCATTCTTCTGCTCAACTCAGATGACCCCATATTTGATATCCAAATGGACATCGCATGTGCTGCCTGCCCCGAGTATGTAAGGCGATACCGTGATCACCCGTCTGAAGGTCTTGGCTTGCTCACGTGCTTGAGTCGGCAACGAACGAGTGGGAACGATATTACTGGCCTCAAGAATAGCGTCAAGGCCAGGGTGTTGACACGACGAGGAACTGCTTATTGCTTGCTTGGAGACCTCCACAAAGCAGTGACTGATTTTTCTGCTGTAATTTAATTGCAAATTATTTTTTCTGGAATATAATTTTAATTTAGTTCATTCTTAATATAATTTAAAGTTGAATTTTTGGTAGTTGCTAATTTTCCTTCTCAAGTTGACTTCAGAAATTGTACACTCATATTTTTTTGGAGGTGCTGATGTTGCATGTGGTGGGGCTTGTGTGTTGTTGGGACCACAGGCTCTGGAGCTGTTTCCCAAGAATACAGATGTAGAGTGCTCCTTGAAGGAGATGAAAGAGAGGTTGGAGGCATCCAGGTGTTCGTAGTTTTGTCGTTGCCAAACAGAGTCTGCGAACAGAAAACTAGAGGATTACTTGAGGTTCGAGCAAAAAGGCGATTTTAAAAATAGTAATACCAAACCCAGTCAGAGAAGAAATCAACTCTTCGAATACTTTCCCAATACCTGAAGAAACTAACATTTTTTTAACAAGATTTCGAGTTCCAGATTTGCAGAGCTCTAAACGGAGAAACCTCTGCATTGTGTGATCCCTCTCATCACAACATTCCTGAGGAGCGACCTCGATACCCTTGGAAAGGAATTCAATTTCATTTTCTGCACAATCTTGAGCTTATCTCAAATGGAAAGTACCAAAATCTACAGGAGGAAGACAAGCCATTCATTGTGCGCCGTGCATCTTGGACTCTTTTGAGTCTTTTGTCTACTTTGGAAAGAGGTGAGTTCTTTACAATTGCTGAAGAATGTTATGATAAACACTCTCCAAAAGAATGGTTCGTGGTTTCTCAAAGTTAAGGACCAAATTTTTTGTAGAAACTATTTCTACAATTGCAGTAAGTTGCAGCAAGGCGTGCAACAGAACCTACGAACACCAATACAGCTGTTGGAGCAAAACACTCGGTCGCAGTTGTTTGCAAACAGACATTCAATTCATAGCATCTTTAACATTTCATGACATCTTGGTTTAGTTCCAATTGTCTTTTATATTGTAGTAATGACCAATGCCACAATATTCAAGGAATGATGCAAAAACAAATTTTACTGATTTTGTACCAAATTGGGTAAGTTTGAGAGTACTATGAACTTTTGAATATTTTCTTAAATAACAAGAAAAAATGGAAAATTTGTGTAAAATACCATATTTTCAAAAAAAGGAGTCTTCATATTTAAGCACAAAAAAGTATAGATTAACCATTTTTTTCTATAGTATATATATACTTTGATGTTTATGCCCCCCAATTCTTTTCATGTCAAGTAGGTGTCATTTAAGTATCAACAATATGACCTCAAACTATTTGCTTTGAATGGCTCCTACTTTAGAAATGGCATGCTTTGTGCTTGTAAAGTAATAAGCTATTAGTAAATGGTTTGGGGTTTTTTTCAATGCAATTTACAAAAAATGCAAATATTTTCTTTTTTATATAATCTATTTCTATTTGTCTACATAGCAAAAATACCACATAAATGTGATTTTGACTCCATCTATATACAATAGCTTAAGTGGATAGTAATAGATGTTTATATCCCAATGACAACTGATTGAAAATTTTTGAATGTGGAAATGTTGAAATTTCAAATGTTCTTATAATAAAATAAAAATTTGGTGTTAGAAAAAACTCTTAATATTAGCAACTTGGAAAATAGAAGTCAATTGGCAACTTATCTTAGATAAAAAGCTACATAGTTTAAGTGGCTAATGACTTTAAGTCAAAATTGGAAACAATTGTATAGCTTCAAAGTTAGTTTCAATTGGAAACAAATGAGGCTTGGCTTTACTATCCTAGAGCTTGATTTTGACGATTGATATAAGCATAAATGACAAAAGACTATACCTAAACCAACTCCAATATTGAAGTTGTCACTAGAAATTTCAACACCAATTTTTTGGGATCTAAATGAAATATTTAAACTTCTAACTTAGCAAATGCAGATGTTTGATTGGAGGTTATTTTAAATATTAAAGTATTTTTGGAGTATATGAAAAATTATTCAAGGTATAGAATAGTCACATGTATCTTTGATATGACCTTATGTCTTTATGACATTATAAAGCAAAAAATATTGCAAAAAAATACCATATTGTATAGATTAGAATGAAAGACATGAAATAATAATTTAATCAAAGTTTTAAAAAGGTGCACTCTATTAGTATCTAAGTTTAAGCATAAGAACCAGATGTTGTAGCATAACCTTTGGAACAAATCTTTACAATATTTAAAAGGCATATGATATGACAATAAAAAATTGAAATTTTTTTTAATTGTACAACAAAGTTGATGAACTTTTGTCTATATTGGATTATTGGTTGTGCAACTAAATATAAAATTAGCCCTTGAATTTATTAAATTATCAAAGAAGAAACTAGGAAAACAAATTTAGAAAGAATTGCATGAACAAGGAGCAAGAAAATTTGTGGTTGAGGATGTTAGAAAAGAACTTGAGCTTTTGTTGGCTTGTGCTAGTGGACAACAAGGTTGACAATTTGTGATAAAGGTATTAAAGAGGACAAGAAAGTAGATAGAATGTGGAGCATGCATCATTCTTGAGGTGGTTGATCTATTATTGAGAAAAAATTTCTTACTGTAATGACTATATATTGTTGAATTTTTTTTTGACACATAGAGAGAAATTGCTACTATACTTAAGCAAAGTTCAAAAATGGCATTTGATTGTTGCTTTTACCGCAGTGAATATCTATTTTTTAATTTTCCATAAGTGAAGGATCGACACATTCTTGCCAAATATTTTTCTAGAATGTAGGTTGGACAAGTATGTTAGAATTCAAAATATTCACTAAGGTTATTTTTTCTCCTTACAAAAAATTGGCATCTTTTAACCTATTTTAAAGCTATTGTATTATTTAGATATATGAAAATACATTTTTGACTACACACTTTCCTTTTAATAGATGTAGGTCTTTCAAGTGCACTAAAAAATTGCATTTTAGTTCAATGAAATAATTTATTGAACTTGGTTCTAAATAATTGTTTAAGTGCCTAAATTTTGTTCAATCTTGTTCTAGATTCTCTTTATGTACATGTTTTGGACAAATTATAGATAAAGGATGAATTTTCAATATATATTAAAATATAATTAATAATCCACTCTTAGCTCTCAAGTTTAGAGACCTTACATTTTAGGCAAGAAATTTAAATGGGACAATTTTCCAAACATGTTACAATTAGGTGCATGCACTTTAAGATAATTACACTTAATTTTGACCCCTTTCTAAATCCAACATCTACACACTCTTGACTAAAATATAACACCTTTATTCATAAGAACCTATGTTCACTTTTGGAATCACCCAATTCAAAAATTCGTAGTTGATTTATATGACATCCAAAAAATGTAGAAGAAAAGAATTCAGAATATTTTTTTGACTTCTAGTAAGATTCAACAAAAAAATTAGGTAACTTTACAAGAAAAACAATGCTTAATATAGGTGTACTTTCCTTATTAAATTAATTGGTGTACTTTCCTCAATTACAATCACCATCATACATTGCTCATCCTATGTGATCAATGCATTCAAGATCATCATACCTTGACATATCTACTATAGTAAGTATGCAATGTCACAACCCCTATCACAAATCCTGTTACAAAATCTGTCACATTTTCATCTCATAGAAATACCATCCAATTATTTCATTTGACATTCATGATGAAAACCTAGAAATACAACTAGCATTCTTGTAATTCCCTGTGCACACGCTTCTCCTATCTCTTACCTCGTCCCAATATACAAGTTTGGCTAGTATTACAAAATCATAACTTAGTAAATTAGGGAAGGAGTACTAGCATGTAATCACAAATCTATGAGTCTATAAGCCTAGGAGTCTATATTATAAACACACTTTGTGGTTATAGGTATCTATTTTACAGATATTGATATATGTTACAGACTCTTTTCCATATCACATTGTACCTATGTTATAAACACCTTCAAATGGTTGAAAGCTCATATCTACAACTAGGTTCAAGACTCACACGGTCACATTCGTGCACTTACGCACAAGCCATGGTTGGTAAATTAGTAGGTAGAAGCTTGGAATGAAGTTGAATAAAGAATCCCAAGGACTAAGTTAGACTAGGACAATTGTCTCAATTCAAATTGGACCACATGATCTGCAAAAAGTCTTTCTGGCCTATCCTGGACCCTAATTTTTATTTTAAAATTTTTTGTGTGTGGGGTAGGGGTAGGTGCGGGTGCAGGTGCGCATGAAAGAAAACAGGCCCCTCGTGCTTTTGGTTGGAAAGAGGAGGAAAGCAATGGCAAGAAACACCTGGAAATGAAATACTCCAATGCATTCAAAATCTTCCATACAGTACACTTAACTTACTCAGAAGTACTGAGCCGGCTGATCAAAGTTGGGCCAGGGGACCCATGATAACTTTCGGTTTTAATATTTATTGTCAGAAGTTGTTTTGTTTTGTTTTTAAACAAAATGAAATTAAAATTTCCGTTGTCATTGCATCATCATTGAAAGTTTCCATCAATTTTCTCCTGACCGTGGTTTCCATTTTAAACCGAAAGCCAGCCTTGAATTGCATGGTACGACAACCACCTTCTAAGAGCACGTGGCAGCCCCCGCAATCTATAAACTTAAGCTTAAGCTTAAGCTTAGTCCTGAATGGAACTGAACAGAACACCCCAGCCTTCAAGTTGCAAATGTAAACACCTCAGTTAGTACTTTACTTTACCAATTTCAGCTAGTTTAGTTTGTTGTACGGTAGGACCAAGGACCAAGCCAAGGCAAGGCAGGAAATATGCCTTCTCTTGGTCTGACTTGACTCAGTTGGTTCTGTCTTGAGAGCTTCATCATGATCTCTTTCTCTGGAGCCCGGCCGGACTGCACAATTGGGATTCCATAACATACTAAGGTAGAGGCACCCAATGGTGTCCCTGTATCCAATGGCATTCCTTTCTCGGAAGGGGAGTCATTTTTCAACGCAAATCTAGGTGGATCATACATGGCTTATCATGTCAATCAACAATTAATAAGCTTTGTTTAGTATGTTTACATTTATGTTCTGAAATGACTCCCTTTCTTAGAAAGGGGTGCCATTGGGTACATGGATGCTTTCAGGTGCCTGTACTGAAGTGTGGGAGGAAGGAAGCATATTTAACTTATAATAACAGTGTGGAACTATGGATGACAAGCCTTCAGCTGAAGTTACTGCAGGCCCCCAAATTCTTATAGGGTAGTACATACGTCTTGCGAAATGTACTTCACAAGAAGAATTAATTGGGCTTATCCAGAGTTGGACTGAGTGGTATGTTTGTAGCAAAATGAAGGCCATCAGAGCATGTCAGTTTGTTATCATGATTGTTTCATGTGCATGATAAGTACATATTGGAAACAGGGCTTTTTTTTTTGGACTAGTGTCCCTTTGTTGTCTTTATTCTAGAGGTCAATTTTTGGAAGGATGAAGTCAGAGAGGTTAGATTTTTGACAGTTTGGTGAAATTTCACCAAAAATAAAAGCCCTGAATTCAAAATATTGGTCCAACACTGGTTATGTCCGTTATAGGGTCAGTTACCTTGCCTCATGCATTAAGATCAGTTCCCGCCGATTGAAGCCTTTATGAGGGTTGATTTGTTTGCTGAATCATGCATAGAGGGCCGATTCTATCACGTCCAGCCAATTCTGCCTCAGGACCATGACGGGAGCATTGCAGGAACTGATCTTAACGCCAAGGGATGCGCCAATGGAGGCGCATTCTACATAGAATCTTGCCCAAGAGCTTGCTCTGGTGGACAATGTACCTGCACCAATGTGTTCTCTAGTACAGAAATAGCGCAGTGAGAGAGAGGATAACTTAACCCCTAAATGCCCAAATTGTGTTTTTTGGCAATATAGAAATTTTGGGCAGCTCACCATGAATGGAGTTTTTATTTTATTTTTGCTGAAATTTTAACACAACATGTGCCTGAGGAGTAGCTTTACGGCCCAATAATTTTCATAGCTTTTGACTACATAGTTGAAAAGTTATTATATGATATATATACTTTTCATTGCTCAGCGGGCAGCCTGGGCAGCAAAAAAAACTTTTTTAAAAATCATTTTTAAAAAAAAATTAAAATTTGAAATTGGTTCTCTAAACTTATATATACTTGGAAAGCTTTGAATCATTCCATTTGATCAATGAGTCAAAAGTTATAGAGAATTTTAATTTGAGGAGTTTGCAAATTGTTATTGAATCTCTACTCTAAGACAAACTTTGAAGTCCTTTATTTAATTCAATTTTAAATATTTTTGAAAAAAATTTAAAAAATTGGGTGTAGATTGTTTATTACAACATTACAACCATTGGAATTGGAATTTTACATTTCCATAAATAAATTGTTAACAAATTAGTATTTTGAATCATTCTCTACTCTTTTCTACTTACTATTTTTTTCCTATATAATGTATAATTCCAAATGATCTGAAAATTTTCAAGCATGTAGTCAACTTGACTTGAAAAATGAATCCAAAGAGTTGTAACCATTTTGGGCATTTTTTCCATACAAATGTGACCTTCTAAAGTGCATTTGCTCGGATTTTTGTAGGACCAAAAAAAAGAAGTTTGTCACTTCAAATGCTAATATCTTGCAATCTACACGGTGAAAATTTCTGAAATTTTTTCCATGTGTTCTAAAACAAGCTCACTACAAGATCCTATAGTTACATGTGTCCAAAAATAGTTTGTTTTTTAAAATTTTGGTACATGTATTAGAAATGGCAGTTTGGAAGTGGTTTTGGTGAAAACATAGTCAAAAACATTTAGGGGTTAAGCCATGGTTGCACTACCCACTATTTGACCGTTAGAAGAGGGAACCTGTCCGTCGAGCAGGAAGAGCAGTTGAGACGTGCGAGATCAAGAAATAGTCAAATCCTCCCAAATCCAAAAGGCAATGGAGATATGGGTAATGCTCTTGAAGATGGGCATGGGGGGGGGGGGCTGGCCAGACGACCCTTTTTTGAAACCTACATTTTGATGGTACATCACCTCTAGCTCCAAGGAAGGTAGGAGGTCCACAAAGGACTTGAATGGGCTCTAGAAGCCTCCTCTAATGCAGAGGTAGTACAATTTGCTTTCTTATTATACAAATAAGGTCGTAGGTGGGAGGTGGATGTTTTCATGATCATTGTATCTCAATTTCAGAAATTCGTAACTAATTTTACAAAGCTCTAAAAAATATGAAATGACTTGGGTTAAATGTCAATTCCACTTGTCTTTCAAGGAAAATTGATTGAAAAATTAGTTTCAAGAAGTTTCACCTCTCCAAATTAATTTTCAAGTCTTAACCCTTAAAAGTTTATGATTATGTTTTCTATAAAAATGTTTGAAAACTGCAATTTTTAGTCCAAGTACCAAATTTTCGACTTTTTTTATTTGGCACATGTAACCATAAGATCTTGTAGTATGCTACCTTGAGAATATGTGGTAAAAATTTCAGAAATATCCCCCTTGTGGATTGCAAGTTATAAGCATTCAAATTCACTAAAATCATTTTTTTGGCCTTGCAAAAGAAAGAGTAGTTGCACTTCACAAGGTCACATTTGTATGAAATAATGTACAAAATGGTGGCACTTCTTTGGACTGATTTTTTTAGACAAGTTGGTTACAAGCTTGAAAATTTTCAAATCATTTGGAATTGTACAACATATAGGAAAAAGTAGTAAGTAGAAAGTAATAGAAGGTGATTCAAAATATGAGATTGTTAAGAATTTAGTTATGGAATTGAAAAATGCCAATTGCAATGGTGGAAATGTTGTAGTAAACAACCTACACCCTATGATTTTAATTTTTTCAAAAAATCTTAAGAGTTGACTTAAATAGAGAACTTCAAAGTTTATTTTAGAATAGAGAATCCGTAATTGCCCACAAACAAAAATTTCTCATAACTTTCATCTCTTTGATCAAAATGGAATGATTCAAAGCATTTTATGTATGCATAAATTTTGAAAAAACAATTTCAAATTTTTGTTTTTGAAAAAAAATAACTTTTTTTATGTGCTTAGAAGTCCATTTATGAAGGAAAAAAAAGGTGATATATTAGGCTATAACTTTTGAGTCATATTTTCAAATGTCATGAAATTTTGTGCGTATGAACGATATTCCTTGTCCACACCTTCTATTAATATTTTAGCCTAAGATATGTAAATCCTTGTTTATAATAGCCTACCGAAAATTGTTATGTTGCCAATAGAAATGCATGTTGGTCCTGTATGAGTTAATTCAACACTTTATGGGTCTTCTATTTTAAACACACCAAAAAGTAGAGTTTGTTTAACCTCTAAATTCCCAAGGCCGTTTTTTTTTGTCAAAAAACACATTAAACTACCATTTTTGCTACGTTTACCCAAGAAAACAAAAAAAATCATTTTTTTAGAATCTAACTATAAGATCTTGCACTTCACTTGTCCTAGCTCATGTGGTAAGAATTTCATGAAGTTTGACTATATAGATTGGAAGATATTAGCATTCAAAGTTGAAAAAGGAAGTTTTTTTGAACATTGGCTTGCAATTTCAGATGACTTTGATCGCCAATTGTGGAATTTTTTTGTACTTTAGACTTTGAATTTAAAATTTTTATGTTGAAGAATTGAGTTGAAAGTCTAGGAAAAAAAATTAAAAAAAACACACTTGATTTTCATTCTCTAAAAAAATGCTAAATAGAAGTAGGTCTCAGATTGGAAAAAAAACTAAATCATTAATAACTCCAAGATGGGATTGAAAGTCAATAATCCCAATAGTGAAATTGTTTTGGCAAGCAAATACAACATTTTAAGAAAAATTGTGGAAGATTGTGAAAATTGCATTCAAAAATGAATCCTAAAAGTTATTTTTTCAAGAAGATGCTGAAACTACCTGAAAAACAAGATTGTCTTTAACTTTCTCATTATTAGTCCAAATAGAATGAATCAAAGCTTTGCATGTAGACAAAAATGAAACATTTCAAAAGGAAAAAAAGTCAAAATTTATTTTGATTTTTTGCAATTTTTTTGTGTTGCCCACCGAGTTCAAGTTCTAGGCTTTTTGTGGTATAACTTTTGCTCCTGGGCACCAATTGAAATAAAAATTATATTCCCATGTAGGTAATTAATTTTTTTTATCTTACGGGAAAGTTTCAAAACTATTCATCAAAAATTGAGATCACAAAAACCTACCCAAAATTTGATTTGTCCCTATAAGAGACACTGGGAATTTAGGGCTTAATTTGTATGACACAATGCATAAAATAAAATAACTCAAAATTCTAAATATATCTGCAAGAATATATCTTTGCACACCATATCAATTAGGTTAGAAGAGCAAGTTAGAGTACAATTTGGGAGTTTAGACTTTAATCCATGAAGGACTAGTTGACCACTTTTTGGTCAAAATTGACACTTTTCCATTGGTAGCTAGAGTTTTCATATGAATTTGGATACGGACAAAAAAGATGGGTGTGGAAATTTGAAAATTGAATGCATTGGGACAAGAATTAAGACAACTTGTGCTTACATGCGTTTTGAGGGTTGAAACAACAAACATAATACTAACTGAAAATATAAAAATTAATGCAAAAATCAATGCTAAATTTGTCATGCAATTATTGCACAATCCCAAGCATTCACACCAATTCCATCAATATGGTTAAAGCTATGAAAAGCATCATGGTTTGGTATTTTTTTCCATATCCAACTTGAGACCAAAAAATGTTTAGTCCCTTCCAAAATCAACCACAATCCTTAAGGGTTAAGATTACTTCTTTAGAATGAGATATGTGTTGAAGATATTGAGCAACTACTAATTAACATGTGGCAAATTATGATAGAAGATTCCATTGTGAGCAAAATGGTTGCTATCACCTTCTTTAGTAATTTTTTTACATTTTTGACAAGGTATGAATTTATTATGAAGGTTTGAAAAGATTCCAAAAGAGTTAGTATACTCCCCAAAATTAACATAAAATGCATCCATGTCACAATATTGTCCTATAATTGTCAAAACAAAGACCTCAAACAATTAGATTGTGTAATGGTTTTAAATTCCCCAAAAGTGAAAATTTCGATTATTGTTACAAGCTCACTACATTGAACACTAAATTAGACATTCTTGCACTTAGCCAAGTGCAATGACGGCATGCACTTCTATTCATTGAAAAAGGTTTATTACAAAAGTTGAGTACCCCCAATTTTTTCAAAAATATATATTTTTCTTACTATTGTGTACTTCATATATGCATGTGATTTTTTTAATTGGTATGCACTTTTGATTTTTGTACATACAAATAATAAGTAAAAAATACACGTTTTTTTCATATACATTACTTCTTTTCTTAATATTTAGTCTTCCAACACCATGCATTACAATTATATTAATATAATACCATTCTTATGCCAATATCAAATGGACAACAACAAATCATTGTAATCATATGAAGATTTATTTAGAAAATCAAAATGAAATTGAAAGCATGTCAAGTACCTTCTCATTTCAAATTTATGGTTCACACAATACGAAAAAAATCTACTCCAATATTTACAGACACTTTGAAAACAAATGCTTGATGTCTACACTTCTACACACCTTACACTATCGTTATATGAAGCACAATTTTCCTTCAATTACTACACTACTTCATCTAGTGTTTCCAAGACTCATGTAGATGATTGTGTCAAGACTTTTTCTTCTCCTCTACCAACTACCTTAGTTTCTTCATTTACGCTTGGTCCACCAATTGAGCTCAGTGGTGGTGGAGAGGCGTATTCGAATGCCCTATCCACCATAGCACTTGTAAGCGTTGACACTCCCTTTGATAAAGTTGGTGATAGAATAGATACTTCTAAGATGGAAGTGACTCTCTCATAAATGTAAGGTTCTTGAATACCAAGCCAAATATATCATACATGTTCCCTATCATAAAAATATCCATCTTCATTCGGAAACAAGCTCATCGAATCTAAAAAGTCATATGGTGACATTGTTGACATGGGAGGCGTTATAGCCAGTGTACCCTCGATTTCTCCCACATACGTATTAGGAGCTTGCATTTTTTCACTCTCCATATCATTGGTATTTTCTGTTGGCACATAAGTAGGGGCAACTTCCACTTCCAATAAGTTGGCTTGGTCCTTGTGAGTGTCACTTATTGCATCGATGTTAGGAGGCGTTGTTGTCGGTGTACCTCTGATTTCTCCCACATCAGTATGAACACCTTGTGATTCTTCATTCTCTACATTATTGGTATTTTTTGTTGGCACATAAGTAGGATCAGCTTTCATTTCCAGCAAGTTTGCTTGGTCCCCGTGAGTGTCACTTATTGCATTAGTGTCAATAGAGCCCAAACTTTGGCTGCCACTAAATAAATTGTCCAAGTGTGTCTTATCTGAATCACTACCACCATTGCTCAATGATGAAGCTCTTAAATCTATTGCACTTTCTTGCCTCTTACACTTCCCCCTTCGAATCACTTCAAGTCTTTTTTTTTCATTTGATAAGTCTCTTGGCAATTGTGCTACCCATTGATGTGGTACACTTGCATTTGGGTCAGAAGAACCACAATTAGGCAATCGGTCTTCTATTTTCAACATTTGTGAAGATCTATGTTTAGTTGCTATACTCATACTGTTCAC
The DNA here is from genome assembly GCA_963969395.1 of Pseudoscleropodium purum. Taxonomy (NCBI): domain Eukaryota; kingdom Viridiplantae; phylum Streptophyta; class Bryopsida; order Hypnales; family Brachytheciaceae; genus Pseudoscleropodium; species Pseudoscleropodium purum. The sequence goes on from OZ017801.1 coordinate 7,781,106, forward strand.
CATCACTATTTTATCTCCATACATGACTTGCAATGCATTGTACACAAATTTTGTACGAGCCGTTCCACCTTCTATAATGATTACTTCATCACCTACAAAATTAGTCTCTATAATTTCTAGCACAACCATCATAATGCCCAATGTCACCAATCTCCAATTCTATAGCAGATACATTTGTATCTAGCTTGTTTGCTATTCGCAGCATTACTTAATCATTCCAAGAGTCTTAAAAGACTACATCCAAATTGTTTGTATTCTTTAGAAGTTTTTTTTGTAGCTCTTAAATCCTTGGGATATTACATAATAATAGCAATGTCTCCCACTATTTGCACATTGCAAAGGTGTTGCTCACCATAATGTAGATCATGGACATATGAAAAAACTATTTGTGACTTAAATATCCATGAACCATGCAAACAATGCAAACTCTCTGGCAAAGCCACTTTCAGTTGCATTACTTCATCAAAATGTATGCTAGGTGGAAAAAGAATATGGCAGTTCAATGTAAGATCAAAGACATCTACCTTTGAAGTTGCTACAAAACCTTGTTGTAGTCCTCACTTGACCATTGTTCATTCACACCTTCCGAACCTCCACAGCTACAATCAAAAACCTATAAACATAGTTTACCAAATTTGACATATACATTCTTGAGGAAACCTCCTCTGCACCTCACATGAATTAATGTTGTTCTTTCTTGGTGTTGCATTGTTGAAAGTACAATTTGCCAATCCCATCGTGCATTTGTCACATCCTCTACGTCCTGACCATAACCAATATATCCTCTCTGACTTGCTTTAACATCAATAAAGTATTGTCTTACAAACGATGGAATATGTTTCTTGATATTATTGAATGATTGAACTGTCTTTATAGTAGACAAACTCCAGAATGTCTTAGTATCATTAATGAATGTCTTCCTTATCAAAGTGAATTGTCTTCTGCGGTCACCTCTATAATTGCTTGCATTTATGGCATAGAAATCATTCATAGATAATGAATTTTCATCATCTTCTTGAACCATCAAGTAACGAATTTGGTTCCTCACCGCATCCTTCCTTTGCAAACAATCCACCACATATACTACAATACTTTCGGAAGGATTCGTAGAAGTAGCACTATTGAAGTAGTACTTTTGTCAATTTTGCTTCCCATCGACCACTTCTTTTGTTGCTACATGTTTGACTACACGTAAATAAGTCTTTTTTGAAACTCTACTCAATGGCCTTGACCATGTTTTCTCCATCCTTTTCCTTGTAGGCTTTGCATTCACTGTAACATTAAGATTCTTTTCCCTTGCCATCTTCTTCTACTTTTCTTCTACCATTTTGCTGAAAAACAACTTTCTTTCTTCATAATCTCTACACACCTTCAAGACCGCTTCGTAAGATTCTTCATCCTCATTCCAAGCATATCAACTATAATTGAGCATCTTCCTAGACAAATCCCCAAGAGATATATGCTTTGGTAAACCTTTGCTTCAATGCAACATACTTACTGCCATTGTTAATGCCTTAGTCCTATATGTATCATCGATTCAAGAAGCGTCACTTGAACTCCCATAAGCTCTCCAAATGTTACGAAATTTTACAATATTTTCGTAAAACGTGGTGAAAAACTTTCGGTCAAATTCTTTCGCATTTATTCTAACTGGTCCTTCAATATAGTATTGTTGATTATCATAGACTACAAACTTTGCTTTCCGCCTTGCAAAATGCTTCTTATATTGTTCATTAGACATTGTACCCTCTTTGTTATCTTTTGGGGCTTGTTTACAAGCAGCTACAACATGTTGACCATCCATTGTCTCCCACACAATGTTTCGTTGCAACCATTGGATCCTCAACGTATTAATTGAAACAAATGGATTTTTAGAATTGTGCTTCGTAAATGCAAACTTAAATTCTCAAGCTACACCTTCTTGACTAAATGACATTTGTACCAATTTTGTCTCTCCCTTGTCATTCATACTTTTATAAGTGTAATTGCACTCACTTCATCAAATTCTTATCCTTTCAAACGCTTGTACATTTCATCAACTCTCCAATCCATGAGTACTTTGTGGTTTGTCTCTGCATTGATTACGTTTCAAATGCTATCAATGTTTGCATTAAACATTGTATCATACCTCCAAATATATCCATCTTTATATTGAGTTTCTGTTGGAAAAACCACAACTGGTTTTGTAATATTATTCACCAGTGCATGTTCTTGTCTCTATTCAAGCTCCTCCTTTGAAGATTCATCATCTCCAAAAATGTCTTTACTAGTATTGCCTTGTAGAGAAGGTCTTTGGGTAGCTCCTTTTTGACGATGTCTCTGCACTGCTGAACGAGTGCGCGTGCTTTCTTCTTCTTGTATTCCTGTTTTTGTTTGGAATCCCTTCTTTATTCTTTGATGATGTCATATACTCCAAAACGGCATTCTTCATTATTTTTGGCACGTCTTCTACTAGCACCATGCCTTTTACCCCTAGTAGGTGTTCTAGTGTTCTCTCTTGCAAGAACAACTCGTGATTGATAATTATGTCTTTTTGAGTCAACTCTTAGAGGCCTTGATTCGGATCCAATTTTTGTGATCGTAGTTGCAACTCCAATTGTTTGTACATTATGAATTTCGAAAGAAAGAACTTCTTGACCTTCCACAATATTATGAGACGGTGTACGTTCAGATTGATTGGATTCCCTTTGAACCTCCACGTTCTTTCATGGTTGCATAATTGGTATGCTTCTTTGCACCATAGCCTCTTCATATTTGTGGGAGCACAAAAGCTTAAACCAGATAGGATTAGTCTAGAATAGGTTAGATAGACTTACAATTTTTTATTTTTTTTGGTAATCCATAGGGATTTTGTTTATCTTAAGACTGTTTTGGAAATAGTCAATTTCCGGACTGTTAGAATTGTTATTAGCGTTACGAAAACAGATTTGACATAAATCCAGAATTTGGAAAAGTTTTGGATTCCGGGAACCTATGTTCTAGGCTTCCGGTCTAGGGAACTCGGGTACCACTATGGGAACGGTCTTCTACCCATTCTCCACCGGGAACTATTGATTGTATGCCAGGTACTTAAACCCACTACCACTTCACTTTTCTCCCTTTCTGATTGTTGAACCTAGTGGATGTATAGTTGAGAGAAAGAATGGTGAATTAGCGACCGTAATAAGGAGAGGATGGAAAAGTCGGTGCCGTTTGTACTTGATTAGGTTGTCGGGTGGCGGTGATTCATAGTGGCAGCTGGCGATCCATCTGCATGAACATTCGTAGTGGTAGCCTAGATGGTTTGTCTGGTCATTCCTTCTGATCCGGCCCACCGAGTGTAGCTAGAAGAGGACCTTTTGTATATCAGGTGCGTCAGATTGTTAGCAGGGCTGTCATCTCTAATAGACAAAATTTGTTGGACATCTAGTAGACCCCTCCGTCTCTCTAGTAAAGTTAATTTTATCCTTTGACTTTTTAAAAATTACTTTTATTTACCATAGCCTATTTGGCAACCACTTGATGTTCGCGTGGCATATTTTAAAGGCACATGCGGGTATGACTTGGAGGGGTGACTATGGGTAATGGGTGACTGCGGGTAGACGACTACGGGTTTGGAGCAATCGTGGGTGTGAGAAGGATTCCTTTAGAATCCGCACTCGCCCCTTTTGGACACACGGTTGCTCCATTTAAACTTACATGCGCCCATATGACCTATGGTCTCCCCTCTTGGACCTGCATGTGTTCCACTTGGGTCTACATGCGCCTCCAAACCCGCAGTTGCCTCCCAACACATATAGTCGCCCTTCTACTACCCGCATGCATCCCTTCCGACATGTACTCGCCCCACCTATATATTCAGTCGCCCTTGTCTTGTTCAACACTTTTCTTCATTTTGGCTTGGTGTCTTGTATCCATTTGTGGCTACATGCATGAGCCCTATTTGTTGAAACTTTAACTTTTTCTATTTTCATCACATTTTTTGGTATGGTCACGAGGTCTTCATTTCAACAATCATTCACGGGCATTGAAGACAACAACACAATGTCACTTCCTATCTCTGTTGCCACATGCACTGTAGGTGCAATTAGGAAGGCAACCAAAGACAAGCTTTGGAAGCGTAGGGGCACTATTCACTGAAAGTGATGGCACATACTAAATAGCAAAAACCACCTTGCTTTTAAAGGTTGGGAGGACGAGCTTGAGCCATGGACTATGTAGATGTGCGAAGAGTGTATTGAATGGTGTCACATCAACAAATTCTTTCCAGCTTGGCGACATCATTGTAATTGTCATACCAATAAGGCCAATTTGAAGTACTGTGAAAATGAGGATTTCACAGAAAGGTGCTTCGAATTGTGGCAAGTCCTCTATAAGAACTTTTTTGTTGAAATAAATGAGGTGTCTTTTTTCCTTGTAAGAGGCGCATATGTTGAAGTGGCGCTAAATAAGGAGGTCGATTAGACAACAGTTAAAGAAAGCACATACATACAACGGCCAAAAAGTGGTTTAATACCAAGAGGTGTTTTGGCTTTTCTAGAAGGAGGGTTGGGACATATTTGAAGTGTGTATAAAATTGTCCAACCTATAGAAGTAGAGATTGAGGAATCTAAAGAAGATAATGATTTTGATGGTACACAAATTATAAGGATCGCACAAGTTATTGAGGAGGTTGTTGTCCCTTCCAAAGTTCAAACTATGATGGATGATAGAGCTGGACCATCACAAGGACGAAGAGCTAAACAACCTTCAAAAGTGCAACAATCTACCATGCAAGTTGGTTCTAGATTAGCATCAACAACTATTCCAAACGATATTTTGCCACAACAAGATGCCAATAGAGTCTTTGACTTCGGACTGGATGATGACACAACCATGGAAGTAGTTGGTGGCATTTCAGATCCTCAACCTCAAGTGGCTACAAGGGTGAACACTATGACTTTGGCACAAGCTTTGGTTTTGCTGAAGACCAAAGACACCATGATTGCCTCACTGTAGTGTACTCTTGTTAACCCATTATGTTGTTCTTTGAAAGGAAGGAAATATTATTAATTGGCTTACTTTATCTTATTTAAAATAATTATTAATATTTTAGAAATCTCAAGATAGTGAGATCAAAGGATAACATATGCTAGACTATAGGAAACAAGAATATTTACATGTATAAAAATATAAAAATACAAAAGTTATAACTCTATTTACTAAGTAGATTGTAGTGCCGCTTTGGTCTTCCTTGTTGGGGCTGAAGTAGTCTTTTGTAAAATTAATAACTTGTAAACTAAGTTTTTTTCCTTATTATTAATTTATCAATGTTGTATTCCAAAGTATATACTTTAAGATTCTTCATTATTAAATCCAATTCTTCATGTTTTACCAATTTTAATTAATTTTGGAAAGTGCTCAAAAATACAGAAATTGATATAATTTTGTCATCTTTACAAATTAATAACTTTTGTATTTTTATATTTTTATACATGTAAATATTCTTGTTTCCTATAGTATAGCATATATTATCCTTTAATCTCATTATCTTGAGATTTCTAAAATATTAATAATTATTTTAAATAAGATAAAGTAAGCCAATTAATAATATTTCCTTCCTTTCAAAGAACAACATAATGGGTTAACAAGTGGGCCTTTTTAAGTACTTGTAGTCACCCTGAGGCACGTGCAAGTTAAGTTGCGCTGGCTTAGGGGCGACTATGGGTCCTAGGACGACCGCAGGTATGAATTCCCTTAATTTCATAAGTGAACTTCTAAGTTGACTCCTTTTGGACCCGCAATTGTCCTAAATGTCCAAGAATTTGGCAACCCAAACCCTCGTTCGTCCTTCTAGATCCGCGATCACCCCAAACCCACACTTGCCCCAGACTTGCGGTCGCCCCAAAAGGCAAATAATTTGGCCTCAAAAGGTTGGTTCGCCCTTCTAGACCCATGGTCACCCCAAGTGTCCTAGAATTTGGCACCTCAAACCTTGGTTCACTTTTGTGGAGCTGCGGTCGCCCCAAACCTACACTCGTTCCAGACCCGCGGTCACCCCAAAATGCAAGGGAGATAGTAAGGTCATATCTCCACCAACTTAGATTGAATCTTATATTTATGGAGTGTGATGTTCCATTATATCTCCAATGTCAGTGAACACCTAGGTAATATTGTGTCAACAATATATTATTATTTAGCATAGTAAATTGTTAAAGGTCTTCCTAAACCCTAAATCCTATACCCTATATTCTATATTCTATATCCTATATTCTAATTCTAATGGAAGAAATTTTATTTCATATATATATATATATTTTTGAATGAATCCCCTATATATTTAAATTTCTTACTATATTATATTTGTAGTTGTTAATGTATTTCACCAAGAATACTCTCACTATAATTCTATAAATGTAAACTCTTCAAAGATCCCACTTAAAATCCTACATCAAAAAACATGCCATATTCAAATGAAAAGTTTAATATCCTTAAAAGTTATACTTAAGAAGAATTGGAGGTGCCTAGTAAGATATTTGAATTGAAACTCCAATGAATTAAAGGGGGCCCACCTTGAATATAATTTTCTCTCCTTTTAATATATCCTCTCTTTACTATTAAAAAAATGAACTCTTCACTTGTTGCATAAATGAATTGTTTTTCCAAATTTTAGTGAAAGGGTTAAAATGGAAATCAAATGTCTTCCCTCTCATTCCTAAATTGGAAATGATTTATAAAGAATTGGAGGTGACTAGTAAGATGTTTCAATTGAAACTCCAATGAATTAAAGGAGGGCCACCTTGAATATAATTTTCTCCCCTTTTAATATATCCTCTCTTTACTCTTAAAAAAATAAACTCCTCACTTGTTGCATGAAAAAATAATTATGATTAATTGTATAGTATTGGGGGGAGAATTGGAAAGCTCTAAGTTTGAATTCAAATGGATTCCCTCCTATGTATATGGTGGCAAATTTAAAAATGCCTTTTGCCACTTTCCCATGATGCACGGTCGCCTTCCTATTTTCTAGGGGGCATATTTGAAAAGCTCTTTTCTGACCCGTAGTCGCCTTACCCGCATGCACCCTAGTTCAAGGTATACCATATGAGCTTCCTAAATCCTAGGACCCGCGGTCGCCCAAGACATGCGGTCGCCTTCACCTACACACGCCCCCATATGCACTTGCCCAGGGCAACCTCGAGTATTAAAACTAGCTTTGGATCCCATCTTCGTCACTTCTAGCACTGTACTCTGTCTTCCATCTGCCTTGAAGCATCTAGATGCGTGCTCGTGTGCCAAAACTTTGGTCTTGAACCCTTGCACCATCTTTTATGTACCCACACTCACTGTAGACATTTAATTCTTTTGTAAAATACACTTGTTTGCATATTGTGAATGCACAAGTAGGAGCATGTTGTTGTAATAGCCCTTATTGAATTTAGGGCACATGTGAATATACTGCTACTCAATAAAGAGTTGCACATACACCCTTAGCCTAATATAGCCTTTTTTAGATTTTAGAGTAGTCCATTTCCACCGTAATCTCCTATGATGGAGCCAAATGTGAAGAAGACAAAGAAGAAAGGAGATCGCCACGACAGAAATCGACACGTCCTACTTGACCCTACAAGCAAGGCATTTTGAAGATGGCGTATTGTGGAAGGAGATTGGACCTTGCCAATGTGCAAGACATATGTGGAATGGTGCCACATCAACAAACTTTTCCTTCACTATTGCTACAAGATTCATTTGAATCAAAACCTTGCAAATCTTCATTATTGCAAGAATGATGCATTTGTACAACAATGTATTGAAGTGTACCGAGTGTTATACGAAATGAACAAAGTATCACGGAGTGAAGTTTCATTGGGCATTTGCCAAATGGTTTATGCAGAATTGGAGTTGGAACAAATAGTGGATTGGCATAGCATGAAGGCATTAAAGAAGTTGTTCATACGAACTACCAAAGACATTCTGAGGGCAGGCCTTTCAAATAATTCATGAGATGAATTGGGGCCTAAGAAGCACATTGTAGAAGGAGTGGCAGATGAAGACTACGATTGGTCAAGCTTTGACGAGTAGAACGGAACGTAGCAATGGACGTGGAACTTCTTGCATTGGTGGAACCAATGCATATTTTTCATCCCAAAATAGATAAAGTGGTGCAATATATGTTGGTATGCTTGAGAGAAATGGTTGAGGATGATTTGAATACTGAGATTGAATCGGAGCTCGCGATACTCTTAATGTTAATGCCTTGTGAAGATGACGATGATGACTGGATTCCAGAGGTACATAACTGGGGAAAACCAGATGAATTTGTATACATTGAACATATCAAGAAATCAACGAAAAAATCTTACAAGGCACAGTTGAAGGGTCTTCTTGCTCAAATTGAAGAGAAAAAAATAGAGTGTCAGATTCTACTAAATAGGACCACAAAAGATATTGAGTTTAATGACATGCGCACTTTAGAAGAACTAATAGATGCAGGCTATACTTATTTAGCTGTTCAGCAAAGAGAGTTGGCCAAGTTGGAAGAGTTCTATCTAAACTTCAATAAAGGGCAAGATGGAGGATCAAGTTCCAATCCAAAGCAAGTTAGAAAGAAAAAGCTACACAAAATAATGGAAGAATGTAGGATGGAAGAGAATCAGGGTAATGACAAAAGGAGAGGTTTGGAGGTAGCCCAATCTAGGTTGAATCACCTCCATTCCATGAAGGACAAAGGCCCCTTTGCCAGGACTTTGGAATTGGATGTGGCGTATGTGGATGGGCAACATTAGACATCTCCATCAAAATTAGTTGAATTGAAAAAAATGTTTGCTTCTTTGAAGAGATTGGAAGATGAATATGAGAAGAACATCAAAAGGAAGAAGCAATACATTTCATTTGATAAATTGTTCAAGACTTGGTTAATCAAGAACAAGTGGTTTGTTGTGACTGCTCGCAGAGACATTCTTCAAGAAGAAAAGGCCTTGAAGGAGAAAGACTTGAAGGAGAAGGCCTTGAAGAAGAAGGAGAATAAGGAATGAAGAATGTGGCAAACAAGGTCTACAAACACTACATGGATGTTGCCCGATTAGGGTGGTAGATTTTTGTATGACTATGTTATTTTCTACATGTGTATATATGAAAAATTTGGTATGAATTTTGGACCATAGATTTGACATTGCCAAATTCATATCTATGTAAATATGTCAAATCTATGTTAATTTTTCATAAATAAAAATGTATTTTCCTATGAATTACGTCATTATTGTGTTTATGAGTTTTTGTTTATTTTATTATATGAGATTATGAATAATATGGAGCCTTAGAAGTCCTTCAATATTTGAGTAAAATTATTTGAAATGCCCTAAATCCAACTACTCTATTAAAAACATGCGAAGCCCCCCCCCTCCCCCCCCCCTATATTTGAAAGGGTTAAATGTTATTTGTGAAGATACAATTTTCTAGCATTTATGGTGATTGTATGAAAGCGGGTGTTCAAACTAAGTCTCAAATACACTATTTAGAAAAAAATATGACATTAGAAATGCACTTTTAGAAGCCATAGATTCATAGGGTTGTCCATACAATGTCTTGCAACCTCAAATTTTTTGGATGGCTACCTTATTTTTTAGATTTGACATTTGAATTACAACAATTCTAATTATAAAACAATTGATACAACATTTTAAAAAGTTTTCTTTGTAACTAAGGTAAATCAAATTTTTCAAAGCTCAATAAAGGCCTATTACTTTGAGGTATACAATAGTTAATTTATTTGAAATGCCAAAACTTCAAAAGTAGTGCAGGTGTATACGATTCTAGATTCTAGAATTTGAAAAAAATAGAGAATGATTCAAAACACTAAATTGTTAAGAATTTAATTATAAACTTGAAAAATTCCATTCCTAACAGTTGTAATGTAGTAATAAACAATCTACATCATTTTTTTTTTTTCAGAAAATATTAAAAATTGAGTTAAATAAAGGACTCCAAAGTTTATTTTAGAGTAGGAAATCTATAATTGCTTGCAAAGTAGAACACCTCATAACTTTCGTCTCGAAAAGCAAAATGGAATGATTCAATGCTTTACATGTACGTATAAATCTAGAAAACCAATTTTTAAATTTTTGAAAAAAGTGATTTTTTAAGAATTTTTTGGGCTACCTACTAAGTATTGAAAATGACATATCATACAATAACTTTTTAGCCATGTAATCAAAAGTTATAAAAATTATTTGACCTTAAGGCTATTCCTTGGACACATATTGTATAAAAATTTTAAAAAATAAAAATAAAAACTTCATTCATATTGAGCTACCTAAAATGGCTATATTGTTATAAAAGCAATTTAGTCCTTTAGAGATTAACTATGCCTAGAATAAATAATATGAAATCCCTATTAGTAAGGAGGATTATTTAGACCAATAGGTTGCTCCACAAGGGATTCACTTGGAGTGTCAATTAGAAACCATGAGTGAATAAAACTTTAGACCCTTTATATATTTTTTGAATTTGAACATAAATAAACAAATAAAATATGAATAAATTTTCCTACTTTGAAAGTTTATGTTTTGAATTATTGATATTTTTATTTGTTAATAATTATTATTTACAATGTTTTGAAGTAAAAGATACATTAAAAAATTGAAAAATAACTTTCGCACCCCTAAATTATATTAAAAAATTGTCTAGAAAATGAACAAAAATTTTCAAAAAATAATTCTCTATTGAAAGCTCATTTTGAGTTGAATATTGATTCAATGGTCATCTAACTGTATTCTTCATAATTATTTGAGTTGAAAAACATGCCATTTTAGTTCATTTTCAACTTCTTCTAGAAATCATTTCATATTTTATTTGAGTTGGAAATTTTGGCAATAGAAACCTATAGTCATTATTAAACAAAGCTCAAAATTTTAGGTTGAAATTATAGTTTATTAGAAACCACTTGTTTGCTAATATATTGCCACTCTACCCAATGACTACACTCCCCATGGGTTGCTCAAAAGTGATACATAATGATTTGGATGGAATATTTGACAATAGATTCCTTTAATTTTAGTGAATGAAATCATTGATTTGCTTCAAATTTTGAAATGATATCAATCATTTTGGAATAAACATACTTTTAGGAGAATATCCATTTTTTCATCCATATTGTGAATGTTTCTTGAATATAAACAACTTCACCAATCTAATAGAGATTGCTAGCTACATTGTCTAAAATATATATACACATACATACACATATATGTCTCTTTGTTACCCTATCTCTCTCTATTTCTCTCTTTCAACTACACCAATAACAGTAGCATAAGAGCATGGGAATGCGCATATAATTATGCACCTTAAGCACATATATAAGTAAATACTCTACAACCATTGAAGATGCTTATAGAACAAATAACTATAATATAATTATTTATTACACACTTATCCTATAATTATAAAAAATTCTATGACATATATACACACCTATAATATAAAAAATTTATAACTGTAATTTTTTTTTTATAATATATATGCCAATAACGTAGCTGTACATATCCTACATTAATGTGCTCATGATCCTAAGCTCACATAATAACAATTGCAAACAGCTACTCTAGAAAGGCTCTATAAGCTTGACTCGCTTTTCAAGTAAAGTAGCTACTCAAACTTCCTCATGACAGCTTCTCCTATATATATCAATCCCCTTTCTTTCTGCACAGAGTCAATCCATAAACCCGCCCCTCACCTCCCTGCAGCGTCGGTTTGTCCGTCACCCCCTCAAATTCATGAAATAGTCCGCTCAAGGACACATTGATAGGCCATGAAACGGGCCTCCCATACATGCTGAAAATCCATCATGTGTCCATCCGTCATCATCGAAATTAAAAGAAAGCTGAAAATGGGTTGACTATGTCCAAAAGCAAGTGGCTAGTGTCAAATTAATAAATGAATAAATTAAAAAAATAAAGTGTGTCGCTAGCCAACTGCTTCCAGCAAAATTCCAAATGGTAGGCGGGGCTGAAGGTGTGCAGGAAGCCGCAGGGCGTCGTGACATGTCCCATGGAATGGGTCAACTCTCACTTGAAGAACCTGGCGCGCAAATTGCAAAAACGATATTCATGTCTGATTTGAGACTCGTGAGGATGGACAAAACAGACGGATGGACTTGCGGTTGTCTTTGTGGGGTATTTGCCACCATTTGGAAATGCCTTGTTCAGTTTGTTTGTTTATTTTTTTTCATTTTTTTTATTTTGAAACTTTTGTTAAGTTTTAGGATTCATGATTAGCCTTACCTGCTTTTGGAGTCATTGCTGGTCGATTGTCATGATAACTTGTGGGATCGATGCATCTTATTCCATTCCCATTTTGAACAGCCTCCCATGAACGTACAAAGGTTGGGTTTTTATTTTGAGGGATAAGGAGGCAGGCCCACTTTGATTCCTTGGTTTTGGAGAGAGCGTCAACATTGTAGCATTGTTTTACCAATGAGGTGGGGCAGGGGCTTTTGCATCCTTGAAAAGGTTGGGACCTCCTGCAATGAAAAGAATTATCTAGAATTATCTTATAGATGGCTCCTCAACCAACCCCAATTCAAGAATCCAAGAATTAGCTTATAAGTCCCTCCCATATGTTGTGTCAAGCATATACCTTTTCGACATAGGGAAGATAATTGCCTGGTTATATAGTGTTGTGAAGACCCATCAAAACTACACAACTATATAAAACTTCTAGTTTAGTTTTATGTTTAGTTTTAACTAGGAAGAAAGAAAAAAATAAAATAAAATAAAATAAAATATAACAATCTTTTGTTTAGTAGATTTGTCTACTTGATAATTGTACCTTCTTTATAGTGAAATAAAGCTTTCATTTGTGTCAAAAAATAACAACTATTCAAATTTTTGGATGTACTTTATCTAGTTTAGATGGATGAAAATCCTTAATGGACTAGTGTAAGGCTTTTCTATTCTATTTAGAAAGATTACTACACCTAATTATTATTTGTTGAAAAACAATCCTCTATAATTTCTTGTCTGAACTATATCCTTTTTAAATATGAGTGTCTAAGGTTGATATTGGCTACACCTTAAATCAATACTTAAAAAATCCATAGTTTATTCAAATGGTGTTCCAAAAATATATGGGCTAAAATCATCTAGAATCTTCTTTCAATTGCCAACAAGATTCAACATAATTAGGAGAATTCAATATAAGAATCATGCTCAAATACTTATTTAGATGCTTCCAAACATGGTCATGAGTTTGTTCCCTTCACTAGAAGAAAACTATGTTAAAAACTATAAAAAATGCTTGACATTGGTTTTGTTGAGTTTTTAGTTTTCAATGCAATTTTTTGTGTTGAAATGGCATTCCAACTTAGAATTTTGCAATGGAAAATAAGAACTCAACAAAACCAATGTCACGCACTTTTATGGTTTTCAATGCAGTTTTCTTCTAGTACTTCCAAAATTTCTTTAAGTTACACATCCAAGACTCCTTTTGTGAACCTTTGACTTGTATTTTGAAAGAAGTTTGGGTTTTTTCATTTTCACTCAAACATTTGAGAGGCCTACACACCACAAAATAGGGTTTTAATCTTTCTCCCACAACCTCTTCTTGAACAACAACAAAATAGTTTTAAGGAAAAACATATTACAACTCGTGTTTTTTGAATAAAATATTGAATATTTGAAAAGATGAGTTTTGGAAGTCCTTACTATACAAAATGCTTGAAAATTTATTCAAGGTCAAGAAAAATAAAACTTGGATGAAAAGTTGAATATGAGTTTGTTGAAGTTAACTATGTACAAAAAAGATGGACAAAAGGATTCAAACACCCTTGTTCTAGTTTGCCCACATTCTAAAAAATTTCCCACCTTTAGATGAGAAAGGGGACAAATCAATGAAAGTACCTAGGTTGTTTTTGATTTGATACTTTTTTTAATTCAAATGGTCTTCAATCAATGCCATTGGATCTTTATTAGAAGAAACAAGGACCCTCCCAAATGCTGTTAATTTCTTGAAAAAATTGAAACCATTGATGTATGTCAAATACAATCTTGGGCATTCAAATATGGATATAGAATACGGATATTGATACAAAATACGGATACAAAATATAGAATATGGATATGAATACAATTATAGCATTTAAAATATATATAGAATGCATACATATGATACAAATTTATATATCCTACATCAATTATATATTCCAAAGATTCCATATGAATACAAATGTGAGTTTGGAGTGGGTTTTCAAGTATAGTTCTTGAATTTATATCACAAGGGGATGTACTCAAATTTTTAGATGTGAAAGTTTAACAACCAATAGAAAAATTACATGTGTACTCTTTTTTTGAGTTTTCATATAAATTAATCAACCAGTGGCTCAATGACTTCTATACCCTACTCAAGATTTTGTATAAGGGAGGCGACCCATACCCGACCAGAGACCCATTTCTGGTTTATAGACTACACTCTTTTTTATCAACAGGACATTAATGAGCAATGCAGTTGTGCCGCATTACGATTGGTTGCAGGCTTGGTTGATTTTAGAAGTAACCTATGGTTGGAAATAGGAAGGCCTACATAACAAAAATGTGTGAAACAAAATCTTCATGAAAATGATTCACGGAAATTTCATTTTTCATGAAAAAATTTGAAAAAATATGGAACATTGCTCATTTCTATCTCTTCACCCAAGTAAATTTTCTCCATGACCAGATGTACATTGCACATATGCTTAATTGCTCGACTGGTTGGAAATGAGTCACCTCCCTTATGATTTTATGAAAAATGAGCAATCTCTCACTATGAGTCCAAAAGATGACCACAATATGAATTTGTTGAATTTGGGTTATTTGAATGAATGAAAAAGATTGAATTGGGCAATCCTAAGTTATGGATTGGCTTCCATGTCAAGTTGAGGCCAAGGTCAGTGAAGCGCTCACCAATCAATAGTGGAAGAGGGAGTCTTTTTTTTCTATTTTTTGGAGTCCCCATTCTACGTTTGATTAGTGGGCTTCCATTCTACCATTGATCGGTGGGCTTCAACCATCTCCACCTCCACATGGAGGCCTGCCCTTAATTTAAATCCCCTTGTGCCACGTTTAAATTTTTCCCAAGCACCTTGCGTGGGGATTGTCAGTAGAGAATGTGTAACACTCCTTAGCAGTGAGTCCTGGCACATAAAATGCTGAACCGAAGGCAAGTTAATGCCAGATGATGGTTGTAATCTGGTTTTAAAAACAGTGACAGGAAAGAGTAAGACTGGTGCCCAGTACAATCAGAACTTTCAAGAGGGCTGTCTGGCTGTTCCCAGTTCCCACACACCCCCCTTAACTGTAATTAAGTTTTGGGGTCAGTATAAAAAAAAATGTATGATTGCACTGTACATTTGACGGACCAAAACATTCTTGAATAGGAAGATTCAATCGCGCTAAAGGGAGAAAAAAAAAAAGAGGTAAAAACAGCTCATTGTGGGTCAGAATTAGGAGTTTGTCTTCATGTCGTTGCTGAAATTTTAAGGTTTTTTTCCTATGAAAAGACCAGATAGTGTGAGAAATGGCGAGAGCAATTGAAATTATATTTTTTTCCACAAAATAAGAATTTGCTATGAATTTTATAAGTGTTCTACGCAACATGACTCCGAAAGAGTCTTTGGACTACCCCAAATCCACCCCCCCAAAAAATCTATAATGCTCATCTTACTCACCTACGGTGCTCATAATATTTTTTAATGTAGAAGGCCTAAAAAAGTCACTTCCTATAATGAATTTACATTGAAAAAGCTAAAAGTTCCTGATGAAGTCATTAATCACTTCATTATTGTGAACTAAGACACTGATTGTAGCCCAACTAATCTCATTTATTGAAAAAAAAATCTATAATGGGGTCATTGCATAGGTGTCTACTGTGGGGCTTTCAAACTACAATGGGATGTTATATCTTAATGTCTCCAAGCCTAAACTTCAAGAATGTTATGAAGGATATCTAAGATTTTTTGGAGTAATATTTCCGTCATTCTACTGCCACTACAAGGAAATGAGCATTTTATGACTGCCCAAATATGGCTAGGGATGACTGGCGACTATTCGCAATTATATTCTAGGAGTCCTAAACTTTGTGGAAAAATATAATTGCAAAATATGACTAGCAATCATATTTTGCCTCTCTACACTACGAGCATATAACATCCATTGTGAACAACTAACATTTTATAGGGAATAGTATGGAATGTATTACAGGAACACTAGTTATATTTGTCAATCATATTTTTGCATATATGACTACATGCAATCATATTCTATAGTCACATTTTTGTAGGTTCACATTTGTTTTTGAAGTGTTTTTTTTCGAACAGCCTCCTAAAAATTTGGGCAACCTAAAAAAAATGTAAATAAATTATTGCTCAAAATTGTAAAATCCTAGCCATTGTTTTATGGAGATTTTGAAATCCTAATTGTCATTTTTTAGGGTTTTGAAACCCTAGCCGCCACTTCATTTGCTTCATCTTCTTTGTTTTTTTGTTGCTTTCTAACTCTTATTTCTTCTTCCTCCTTTTGTTTTTTGAAGTATTAATTGTCGTGCTGTTGTATTTTAGTTGTTGTTATTTAGTTGTTCCTTTCTAACTCTTGTTTCTTCTTGTTTCTTGAAGTTTTAATTGTTGTATTGTTGTGTTTTAGTTGTTGTTGTTTAGTTATTGAGGTTCTAGTTGTTGTTTCTTACTTGTTACTAATCTATTGTTGCTTCTTCCATCTTAGTTGTTGTTAGTTCATTGTTGTTTCATAGTTGTTGCTAGTTTATTGTTGCTTTATAGTTGTTGCTAAGTAATTTGTTGTTGTTTCTTAGTTGATGTTAGTTTGTTATTGTTAGTTAGTTTTGTTTAGTTGTTGTTGTTGTTTCTTAGTTTTTTATTTTTAGTTGTTGTTAGTTTGTTGTTACTTCAAAAATGTTGCTAGTTTGTTATTGTTTTTTAGTTGTTGTCTCTTAATTATTGCTTCAAAATTGTTACTTCAAGGTTGTTGTTTCAAGATTGTTGCCTCAAGTTGAATCTTAATTCTTGCTTAATTGTTGTCTTTTAAACATTATTTTTTATTGTTTGTTATTTTTTGCCTCTTATTATCTTTTATTGCATCTTAACTTGTCTTATTTTTGCTTCTTATTGGTTTTTATTTTTTATTTTTGTTGCCTCTTGTTATATCTTAGCTTTTACTTATTATTATCTTTTAGTACTAACTTGAACAAAAAAATGATTCACTATAGTCATATACTACATCAACCAAAATATGACTCACTACAATCATATTTCATATCACTTAAAATATGACTCAAAACATGACTCATTGCAGTCATATTCCACATCAATGAAAATATGGTTGCGGTGAGTTATATTCCATGTAGGATTTTTTTATTTTGCCCAGGTAGTTCATAAAAAAGCCAAACCTCCAAAAATAGTCAACATATACGCCATGTTGGCAAAATATGTCTAAAAATGGTTACTTATACCCCAAATCCATATGATTGCAAAATATGACTGCCTAGTCATATGACTGAAAGTGAATGATTTAACCCAGTCATGTTGCGAGTCATCTACATTGTTTTTTTATTTGAGTCAAATTTTTTTATTTTATGACTCACTCCAATCATATTTTGCAGGCATAAAATGCTCATTTTCTAGTAGTGTACAAAACATCAATAAAAAATAATGCATATACTATAGTAAAAAGGCTTCATTTGTTGATTTTGATTGTTGAACAAGCGATGTAGATTAGAAGGTTTGGATATGTAAACATGATTTGAGTTCCACATTGCTTGCTCAACAATCATAGTCAATAAATGGTATGGTTTAGTGGTACATGCACCATGTTTTATTCAAAGGCGTTAGTAGAACCAAGGGAGTACGATAGAAGGTTTAGTCATGCAAAAATACCAATTCTAGGTGCATAGTGCATAGTGTCACATTAGGGGGGATAGTATAAGTGAATATTACTTTGCTACCCATTCATTTAATTATTGAGTAAATAAATCCCCCCATATAAATATTTTTCATTACCCCAATTTTTTTTTAATGATTATGCTAGATTACAATTGATACGAAATTAACAACTTTATCCACACCTATATTTGCATGTTATATCGTAAGACATCTCTATTCTATATATCATATCCATATATATATATATATATATATATATATATATATATATATATATATATATATATATATATATATATATATATATATATATATATATATGAAAGTTTTTCATATATATATTAACTGTATCAAAGTTTTTTTTGTTTTATTTTATTTTATTTGTAGTGGTGGTTAATTAATTGATAAAATCAACATGTGTCCCTTTTTCAAAGAATGATGTCACATTACACATTTTTGAGACATGTCTTTGACAAAATTCGTTATATACACATGTTTAAGTCAACAATTTCAAATAATATTGGATAGTCTATGTTTCTGAAATCCAAATTTCTAGATGTATATAGATGTGTCAATATATCATATCTATATTGCTCTACATGGGATATGGACACTACCTAGGTGACTATTTTTTGGAAGGTAGTAATAGTCACACAAAAGCACTACTTTTCTTTGAACCTCAAAAAGATTGGGTACTAGTAGATGAAGTAGTCATGGAGTATAGATTACTAAACCTTAGATTGCCTGATGCTAAGGAAAGCAATGCATTCAATTTTAATTTCATTAATTTGCCATTGCAAGAAATGACGTGATGGTAATGTAAGTAATTCAAGGATGCAACCCTTGGTGACCAAAGTAGTTACTAAATTGCTCCTTTTATTGAACCAATAGGTGCATTTTTTTGTTTCTACGTTGAACAATGAAGTCATCCATCGGACACTTTTGATTCTTAGTGTCATTCTAGGATTAATTTGGTGACCTTATTTTGAAAACCAACTAGTTGAAGGAAAGCAAACAATTAGAAAAGCAAAAAATTAGAAAAGGAATCAATTAGAAAAGCAAACAAATAGAATTGCAGCTGGGCTTGGAAAGAGAACACTCTGACGGCCCTAAAGGAGGTTTTTTATTTGACCGGAAAAGCCTTGAGGACCTGAATCTTTCAAATACCGGATAAGTAATGCAACTGGTCAAAAGTTGCAGTTTTTTTCTTAAAACTTTAATCCTGCAAGGGGGTAAGACAAAAACGTCCTTGCATTTGATATAGTCAAACAATCTTTCTCAATATTGAAGAAGGATGATTCTCGTCTAATTTTTGGTATGCATCTTTATTTATGTTATATCCACATCATTCATTGACTTAAATTTAAGTCACATTAGTTTTGTGTTTTTTTTATTAATAATTAGGAAAGTTCATTAAGGAAAAAAAGGGGGATATATTTGTATAGTATATTTTAATACTTTGAGTTTGTTTAGCTTCAAACTTGATTTTGACATTCAAATTGATTTGTTTTGCTTTTAAACAAAATTGACAAAATAGAACATTCTAATGTCAAGTTTCTACTTGGTATGAATTTTTTTCATTTTTTCTTCAAAAATTCATGATAATTTGAAGTCTTCACATAATAGATTTGAAAACTTTATGATATATATTAGACACGTGATTTCATCTCTGAAAACTAAAAACTAAAAACTTTGACACACATAAATAGAAGCAAAATGGAAGACATAAAGTGAAGGTTTTTGAGGTTTGATTCTATGTTCATGGTCTCTATCTTTTCAAATTTTATTTAATCTTCTTTTTTATGAGAGGAAGAATTTCAAAGTAAGACCATAGAATGATGTGTAGAAATATTATTTTTAGGAAGATGATATTTTATTGTAGAAAATTTGAGGAATGCTCCTAGACAAACCATCAAGTCAACTTGCAAACTTTCAACACGACAAAATCAATTAACATAACTAAACCTAATCATTCTTCTTAATTGGTAATACCTATGACTTGATCTCAATTTTTGTTTGCCCTTTGGGCTTGTTTAAAAACAAATAAATTTGTTATATTGAAGTTAACATATAAATGTCCAAGGATACGGGCAAAACAAAGATGTGCAACAAACCTTTTTCTTTAATTTTTTTATGTTAGCATCAAAAGCAAAAGTGTCGAGCATCAAGATTAGAAATTATCCAAAGAATAAAATATGAGAAATATTTATACATTTTTTTCAAATCAATGTTGAAACAATTTCTTTTAGAAATTCACAAGAATGCAATTTCTAATATAGACTATGTAATTTACAAGTGGATAAAATTAACGTTTCAATTGATTTATAAAAAATAACAAATGATTTAAGGATGGAAAATGGATGAAAGCAAGAAGCATTTGTACAATTATATGTAGTTTATTGTATGGCCAACTCAATTCAAATACAAGTATAACTTTTGGAGCATACAATCAATGTATTTGAAATTAATATTAACAGAGTGTTAGAAAATCTCAAATGTATTCCATATTTTTTTAATAAAATAAATTATATACTATTAAAAATTTATTTTTCTTATTTTATAGAGATTTGTTGTTTGGATGTTTTTTAATAACATGGAGTATCCAAAACTATGAATTTCGAACTTGGAAACTTTAAAGAGAAGTTTCTTCTACTAAAGTTAAATCCAATATTTATTTAGGGATTTCAAAAAAATATAATTTCCTTGTCTTTGACATAAATGGGTGCAAAGAAGGCTCTATTGTGTACATATTTCTAAACATTGAGAAAGATTTTTCCATTATTCTATTGGTTTCATCTCATTTTCATGATGTTTTTAGAAATGGATTATTTTTGTTTATTTTCTTGAGCATTTTTACTATTCTCTAAAAATTTCAACATCAAAGCATCTTTCAAGATGAAATTTTCCATTAACTTATTTTATGCATAACTTTTGGAGATTATTTTTCTTAGGACTAAGATTTTGAGAATAGAGGATATACAATGTTCTTCTAATTATCCATGGTTTTATTTTATTTTATTTTAATAATTTTTTTTCAAATCCTATATTAGTTCCACTACTACTTTCCCAAATGGCCAAATGCAACAAAATGAAGAGGTGTCCAAAAATCATTATTTCTTAGCAACATGGGACACTTTATACAATTTTCCTTACAAAACTTTAGACCATAGCAATTTCAATTAGAAATGAAAAAATTCTAAGAGAACCATACCTAGTTTGCTGAAATAACAAGATAAAGAAAATATTTTTTTGGTTCAAAAAGGTTGCCTAAAATTGGGCAATGACCATAAGATGGTTGATTGGTCATTTGGGATTTAAGTGACAGAGGATTTATTGAAAATATCTCTATTAGATCTAATGTTTAGAGCAATTATTGAAGGCTATATTGGACTTATAATTATTTTTAGTACTTTGGTGTACCACTTTAACACCTCTTTGTCTTAAAAATGTATTAAAATAAAGGATGTAGTTTAATTTCATAACTAATGATTAAAGAGGATCTAGAGTATACATAACCTACAAACCATTTTTTCATTGTTACAAAGAGTGTTTTAAGACTTTTTGAACTTTGTCGATAATTTTCATGCAATTTTTTGCATATCTATTCTAATTATCAACTCTTCTCATTATGTAATTTAAAAATTTCTTGAAATTTTGTTCAATCATAGTTTTGTAGTCTCAAAATTTAATAAGGTTTATACCACACTAACTACCAATTCTCCTCAATTATTGGTTTTTGAGGTTGTATATTAATAACTCAATGTTTTAGTTCTACACGGACCAAAATATTAAAAGTTCAATGACTAGTGTTGTATAAAAATTCTATTCTTTTGAAATTTCAAATTAGTGCCTAATTAATCCTTCAAGGCTTTTAGGGGCAAAATGCGTCATCTTTAAATTTTCAATTGCAAAGTTGAAAAAATTGGAAAAAAATATCATTCTTTTTTTTCTAAGATATTGTGAGTGAAATGTCTACATAGTTAGAATACTCTTTGATTTTTAAGAAAATTACATGTGTAATATTGCAAAATTAAAATAGAAAATGAAGTCTTGTATATAGAAGGCATAGACAAGATTTTAGGACAAGTTCATGTGACAATAATGGAATGAGTAGAAGAAATACACTTTATCAGAAAACTTAAAGTAGTTGGAGAATTGTGCTTTAACTAGATGAAGGTTACTTCTTGCATAATGGAAAGCTAGATGATTTCCTACAATTGTTCATCATTCATGTAGAAGATTCACTTAAATGTATTACAAAAATACTATGCAATATATTCCTTGCTTCTTGATGGATGAGATTACTAAATCGTCACACTCCCTTAATTGACATCATTCTTTTGAAGATGAAGGTACACACTTTGGGATTATTGTTTGAGTTTTCATCCATATTTAGTTTGCTTTATCCATGACACATTGATAGCTTCACTACTATATTAGAAGTCCCTTTCTCCAAACAAGATATTGAATACAATACTTGGGTCTTGCCCAATTTTTATATTTCAGCAAGCAAATGAAGAAGATGAAAAGCTAGAGGATCAATTGTGATATTGTTTCATTGGTGAAAAGGAAATGATGCAAAATTAATTAAGACTCAACAGTAAGTATTGAAACTATAATGGATGAAGAAATCTAATGCTTCATATTATGCCAATGTAAATGAAACCATCTCACTAAAAAAAACTACTTACTAAAGATTAGGTTGATTTTATATGGGAAAGCAATGTTGTAAGTAAAAGGATACAATTGGCACATCTATGTCTAATATTTAATTATTTTTGGAAAATATAGATTGACAATTGCTTAAAGTAGAAAAATTCTTTAAGATTCTTTTTCCTTATATCCAAAAATGTGAAAAACAAGTTTT
This sequence comes from Pseudoscleropodium purum, assembly GCA_963969395.1. Taxonomy (NCBI): domain Eukaryota; kingdom Viridiplantae; phylum Streptophyta; class Bryopsida; order Hypnales; family Brachytheciaceae; genus Pseudoscleropodium; species Pseudoscleropodium purum. Next base: position 7,803,854 of record OZ017801.1, read on the forward strand.
CAAAATTTGTCATCTATTTTTGAAATTATTTTCCATCCAACTTGCCCTACAAATATGGTAGTGACCCTTTCCAAAGGCATTGGCTAATAATGAACTAGCCAGTCAATGCCTTTGAAAAAATAACTAGTCAAAGTGTTAAATTGGAGAATCTAAAACTAAACAAAAAAAATTAGTAGGATAGGCAACCACCTGGTGTGCAAAAATAAAAGGTGAATATGTTGCAAATTAATGGGACAATTCCAAAAACTTTGTGAAACTTTGTGAATGTTGGGCCTTCCAACTTGTGCTAGCCTTAAGGTCGAGGCACCAATTACCAACCATGCCTAGTATCCAACGTGGAAGGGATGTTGATTCCAACCTTAGGCTAGATCTACCAAATCAGAAGCTTGAAATTTTTTTTTGTCCTTTTCAAGTTTGCAACTAATAAGATTATGACACATTACCTATAGTAATGAGCAAGAAAGTATTGTCGGGAATGATTGGAATTAGAAGACTCTAAACATTGCTTATGGGTCAAGAGTTCTTTTGCCTCCCAAAATGCATTGTAATTTCAATTCTGAAAAATTTAGCAATCCTCATATTTCCTATCTTCTTATATGAAAATAATATCCACTAACTCATATTACACATAATTTGCTTCCAAATTGCTTGTGTGATTGGTTATTGGTGCTTCCACCTTAGTACATTTGCAATAGACAACCTCCTTCCCAAAGGATACAACCAAATAAAATGAAAATGAAACAAGTTGCTATGCTACAAGAGGCTCTATCCCTGTAGCATGTGTATGCCATCTTTTGGGTGGATAGAGTGGCACTGAGGTTCCACCCCAAAGATGTCACTGTGATTACAAATTTAGGATTTTAATAATTTAAAGTTTTGATTATCCCCCCTCCCCCCTTTTGTAATTTTCAAACTCCAACTTGTTTGACAATCAATATGGGACAATTCATCTTGTATCCGTTTTCAATACTATATCCGTATTTGGTACCCGTATTCAATATTGTATAAGGTATTGTATTTGTATCCAATACTATATTTGTATTTGATACTTGTATTTAATATTTGTATATTGTATTGTATCCATATCCAATATTATATTTGTATTTGGTATCCATATTCAATATTTGTAGAAGGTATCATATCCATATCCAATATTCATTTTGTATTTCATATTTGAACGGCTTAGATGAAATCTCACAAGATCAACGGCTTGTGATTTTTTTAAGAAATCAACGGCAATTTTGAGGGTAAGCTTTTTTTCTTAAAAAAATCAACGGCCAACTGGGGAGCCACCTTTTGAGAGGATAGTAGCATGGACTCCCTCCTCCAATAAGGTCCTCCTCCACCTTCTGTCAATGCAAAGTCTCCTGCAATTGGGTCCAGACTCACAAAAAAGAGCACCTAGAGAGAGAGGGCAAGAGCGTAGGAGTTGAACAAAGGAAGGTGAGCACCAATCTGCTCAGCTCAGCTCTACTCTACTCTAGGATGGCACCAGAGCGGAGCTAATCACCAAATCACTGCAAAACTAGGATCATAGCCCCCTGCTGGCCAAGTCCACCCTCCCATCTCCATGAATCCGTGCCGGCAAGCCCGCTTCCATCATCAAAACTTACAGTAAGTGAAGAAGCCCTCTTGGGCTGCCAAATGAAGGCTACATTACCTTCTTAACTTGTGCATGCACTCTCTCTCTGGTGTGATGCTCTGAGCCTCTGTCCATCCCATCAGCTGGGTCTTGTTCCTTCCCTTCATTTCCAATGAAAAACGGATCATTTGGCAGACTAATCTTATTGTTACCTTACCTCACCTCACCTTCCCATCAATCTGGCCGGACGGACGGACAGGCAGTCGGACACACTTCCTGCTCAGTCACGTCCGGAAATAGGAGCCGCCTTTGCTCCTTGGCTCTTGGCTCCGTCGTCGCTTCCTTGGTTCCCTGTTTCTCTCCTGCATCCCCAGTTTCCACTCATCAAACGGTAATCTTGCACCACCAGCACCAGCACCGCTTTCACCTAGCTTTGTACCCAGTCTCCAAGCAAGCTTCTTTTGATTCATGAGAACACCCATCTACCACTTTGCTTAGGTGCCTTCTTGCAGCAATCGGATTGGGGAGTGAGTGTCGCAAGTAGTGCGTTACCATTCGGAAGGGGCTCTGGTTTTGTGGGTTACCATTTCTGTCTGCGGTGCGGGTTGAATTTAATTTAGCTAGTGCATGCGTGCGTGTGTTTGTTTTGATTGATTGTTTTTTTTAGGATTGTGGAGTTGGTGAGAGGCTGTTGTCATCTGTACGTGGGAGAGTTGGTGCTTGGGATTGGAGGGATGGGGACTGGGTGGTGAACGGAGAGATTTTCTGATTGTTGATTGGTTCCCAGTGTTGAGGCTTAGGTTTGCCAATGGTTGTGAATTGGGGGGAAGGGGAGTATGTGATGAACTTGCTGGAGTGAGACGATCTGGAAGCACTCGGGGTCGTGGTGAGTAAGTCCAGGGTGGTGTGAGAAGGGGAGCATCAATATGGCGGCACCGGCGGTGGTGGTGGCTGGGCCGCCTCCCATCAAGCAGGAGGATTTGCATCACCATGCTTTGGAGCAGTTGCCGGGGCTGGCGTATTGCATCAACGATAATCCAAGTATCGGTAAGGGACCTACCGAGTTATCTGCTTTCTGGAAGTCTTTTTTTTAAGAATCCATCCCCTGTTCTATTGTTTCGAAGGTATTGTTTGGAAGATTGTCCGACAACCTAAACAGGAAATTGTGATAACGGTAGTAATAGTGATGTATTTATTGGTGGTAAATAGCAACCTGTGATAGTCTTGGAATTGTGATGAAAATTCCATACCAGGTGCTTGTGTACTAGCTTGTGTCACTTTGGTTTGTTAAGAGGCATGAACCTGACATGAAAGATTAGTTGCGCACTTTTTAATTGAGTTCAGAATTCGCAGTTACTTCTGTGTGTACTTTTCTTGGTTTTTGGAAATTGGATTTTGGTGCAACAGGAAGGGCATGTGGCTGGGGGATTGGAAGTGGTTCGTATCCCTAAATTTGCGTAATTCTCATGTAGGTTATTGGTTTGATTGTTTGTCTTCAGGTACGTCAATAGTTTTAGGATTTCAGCACTACTTGACCATGATCGGTACCACGGTGCTTATTCCACTACTAATCTTTCGGGCCATAGGAGGGGAAGCGGTATGGTTCCCTTGATCCCTATTCTTCATTTTCTCGCAGTTTCTGTGTTTATATCTCATGTCACGGCTGTTGCAACCAGGTTTACTTCCTCTGTTGATTTTGATGACAATGTGCTAGTTTGGGAAAGAGGAGTGACTTGATTGTGGCCGTTTGTAAGCAAATTTCGATCAACAGGGGACCCGCTGGATTTGCTGATGGATTTGAGTTGTGTGCAGCGTGACCTAGCCAGAGTTGTACAGTCTGCGCTGTTCGTTTCTGCAATCAACACTTTGGTGCAGACTTTTTTCGGAGCTAGACTCCCAGTTGTGATGGGGAACTCGTTTTATTTCTTACCTATGCTTTTATCCATCGTTAACAGAGACGGCATCATTAACATCCCCGATCCTCATGAGGTACTCCTCGCTGTCAAGCCGTCATTTAAATTTTCCTCCAAAAATCTGTGTTTACAGATTGGATGCCTTAGAGACTCTTATTGAACAACATCTGTGCAATGGTGCAGCGGTTTAAGAAAGCGATTCAAGCCTCACAAGGAGCTTTCATCGCTGGATCAGCTGTGAACATAATTCTTGGTTTCAGCGGTCTCTGGGGCATAACTATGAGGTATTGTCTTTGATTCCCACCACCACAGAACCCCTCTCTCACCCTTCCCCATTAGACGGACAGTTTTTAATGTTAAGTTAATAGGCATTGAATTCATACAGTCCTCGTCTTGATTTCATGTTACTGTTAGTGCAAACGCAAATGGTGGCAACTTCATGGTAGTACGATACTAGTGTTCTTCGGCTTAACGTTTTACTATGTCTCCGTAGGCAAACCTCGAGTCAGCGTTAATTTTTTATTTTCTTAACACTGACCTAATTTTCTGCTACTATTAGCATGAACTTGCCCTTACGAGGTTTGTGAATCTAATGCTGGACTCCTGCTAGGATTGACATATCACTGATTGTTTTGCAGGTACATTAGTCCCATTGTGATTGCGCCGGTGACAACAATAGTAGGTTTGGGGCTCTTTGAGCGCGGCTTCCCCGGGGTGAGTTCCTGTCTCATGCGCCGCTGGACTAATCCCATCAACCTTCTGTGGTTAATGAAATGACGTTGTTTCCTAGACTGATGTCCAATGCGTGGCTATGCTCACCAGGTGGCCAAGTGCGTTGAGATTGGTATCCCTGCTCTCCTCATCATCCTTCTCTTTTCAACGGTAAATTATCGAGTCTTCTCATTTGCTTCTTGTTGCTTGTGTTTTCAATCTTGTCTTGGCCACCAAGTGTTTCCTTTGTGTTGAGCTAAAATCGCCCTTTCTTTTGTAATGGTTTCAGTACCTGAAGCATTTCCACCATCGTGGTCATCATGGCTTCGAGCTCTACCCGATCATCTTGGGCGTGGCGATTGTGTGGATCTTTGCGGTCATCCTGACCGTGGCTGGCGCGTATGATCATGCAAATCAACTTGGCCAGCGGAACTGCAGGACTGATCGTCTAGGCCTGGTTTCTGCGGCGCCATGGTAAGCTTCTGCCGCCGCAATTCATCTACATTTTTTTGGCAATTTCCGTGAGGGCTGATGTTTACCGACACATTTTTTTGGACGCCTGTTCAGATTCCTTATGCTCAGTCGTGTTGTTTCCAATTTTCTCAGGGTGAGAATCCCATACCCGTTCCAGTGGGGTAGCCCTACGTTCGACGTGGGTGATGTTTTTGGTATTATGGCAGCTGCGTATGCTTCCCTCATCGAGGTGACTTTCTTATTCCTTTCTGTTTAGTATATATTTATTCATTTGCTGGTATTGATGTCCTATTAGTAGTGCCTTTTATTGTAAACTTTCAACTAATATTGGATTTCTGTAATGGTTCAGTCCACTGGTGGATTCTACGCTGTTTCTCGACTTGCTGGAGCAACTCCACCTCCCCCTTATGTCATCAGCAGAGGCATTGGGTGGCAGGGGATCGGGCTGTTGTTGAATGGTTTCTGGGGTACCTTCACAGGCGCCACAGTGGCACCGTAAGTCGTGGTGACCTATTCCCTCGTGTTTTCCCACGTGCTTGACGTTTTTTTGGTACCTAACCTGACGAAATTCTGGTACTGTGCAGTGAGAACGTGGGTCTGGTCGGGTTGACCCGAGTGGGAAGCAGAAGAACGGTCCAGGTTGCTGCAGGCTTCATGTTCTTCTTCGCTATCTTTGGTGTGACTCCACCCCTGTTTTCTCCTGCTCCTGCTCTATAATTCTGTATTTGCTTGTTGTGATCGTGCTTGAAGTGCCACTGAATTTGGTTTTGTTTCTGGTACAGGGAAATTCGGCGCAGTGGTTGCCTCGATTCCTCAACCCATTGTGGCAGCTATTCTGTGCATCACCTTCGGCATGGTTGGTGAGTATCCAGTTACATCTCTTCAAACGATTATTCTCTCCATCGTTTATGTTTAGCTCAGTTCAGATTTATGGACCATTTGAATCTCTGTTGCTACAGTAACATACATGACTGATAGTGGATATGTGGTGGTGTGCAGTGGGCACGGGAATCTCGCAGTTGCAGTTTGCGAACATGAACTTGACTCGCAACATCTTTGTTGTTGGATTCTCCATCTTCATGGGATTATCTGTCCCTCAGTACTTTTCGGAGTTTGCCTTGAGGGCTGGACATGGTCCCGTGCATACCAATGCCCGCTGGGTGGGTGCTCTCTTATACTCCATTTATTGCATAGCCTTTACCATGCCTTCCGTTTTCTTATTTGTTGTGCCTTTACTTACATGGTTTTGGTGTGAATCAGTTCAACGACGTCCTCAATGTGTTCTTCGGCTCTCCGGTGATCGTGACATTCGTTGTGGCGACAGTGCTAGATGTGACACTGACCCGACATGTTTCCAAGAGGGACAGGGGTATGCTCTGGACGCGCAAGTTCAGGCATTTTGGTCACGATCCTCGCAATTACGAGTTTTACCGACTGCCAATAGGCCTGCACAAGTTCTTCCCTCCAACATAGGTGAACAATGGTTGACTTCTGTTGATGTTGAAGTGAACTGTGCCCAATCCTTCCCAGTGATCGTGTTTCCTTCAGGAAAGAACTCTACAAGTGGGATGCAACGGTGCGTTTCGGGTTGATATGGAAGCGGACCTTCAATGGAGTTGAAGGTTATTGAACGGGGTGGTTGTGGATAAAGAGGATGACTGGCACTGTACTGGCTTGGGGGCGGCAATTTTATATCCGTCCTGCGACTGGGGAGAATGTGTCGTAAAGAATTTTGTAGACGTGAATACTACTCCGTTTATGTTTGGAGAATCTCTTTGCTCACCAAACATCAGGGGTTAGGTTAACTGACATGGGGTGTGAGTGCAAGGTTTGCGTGGTAGGCTTGTATATGCATTTAGCTGATGATGGACATTGATATCAATCAAATCCATAACAGCTTCCTTTTGTGAAGTCTGGAAGCTCTGATACTATCATCGTCATACTCGATCTGGGGTTGTTGCTACTCAGTGGTTGGATATACTGTACATGTGGGCAATTTTGGCATTTTCACTTTTGGTTTGAAGATGCTTACTTTCCATAGATACAGTGACTCCCATAGTTATTTTCACTGTCAATTTTTGACTCTGCAGTTGTAATTTCTGTTTGTACATGCGTTTTGTCGCTTCAAAATCTGGTTTGATGTTACGATACGAAGCTCTCTGGTTAGTCTGCCTGGAAGTCATATTGCGTTCACACTGGTGGTTTGACCTTGTTTAGTTCCCATTTTTTCGCTCCAGCTCTTTCCTGACACGTACTGAGAGTTTCCAAGTGCATTTTCTTGGAAACAATGAATTTTCATTGCATCAATATGGCCCGTGTAAAGACAGGATCAAGGAAACAGAAAACGCTCTTCTGCAGTGAGTCAGTGACTCTCAGAAGGATCTGCCAAGTTCATGACTCCAGGGGTTTGCCTTGGGATTTGGGTTCTCAGGTACGGGATTTTATATTGCAGTTTTTTGTGCTGGAGTCATGATTCCAGGCGTTGCCTTTAAACTTACCCCGTCTTTTGCAATGACGCTTGTTGGTGATGCAGGATCTGATGAACTGGAGTCTATCGGGCGTGACTTTATTATGTGCATGCTTGTTCTGGATAGCCAATTGTCGCGTTTGTCAGTCTCTGTGTCTCTCGCACAATCTCACATTCAACCTACTGACCTCTGTTTCTGACATGGTGTATCACATCGAATCCGCTGGAGTGGTGCCTGAACAGTTGCTCAATTGGCAGTTTTGTGTTCTAAAGTCCCCGCCTCCCGCGCGCTACTGTTCATGAAGTGCTAGAAAAGTGGATGGAATGAATGAACGAACGTAGATGCTGGTTCAAATTGCAAAGCTGAAAGTTGCACGAACGTTTGTGAGAACACTCCTGAGGAAATCTCCACCCCTATGAGTTCGTTGGTAACTGTAGTACTGTGAAAAATGAGACTGCTGTGGTGCTTCCATTTGAGTGTGTCCCTCAGAATTATACCATAATCTATTTCCTTGAACACTTCGGATACAGATCTATAATACCTTCAGAACAAGGTTGTTCTCTGAGCAGATTCTAATGCACGCATGAAAGAGCCGAAAGGATGAGAGAATGAGGGGTAGTCTATTGCTTCCTGCATGGAAATTAGCCTCCCCTCTCACCACTAACCTGCGCAGGCTTGCCTGGAATCTGGACTGATCGTTGGTCCTTTTGTATTGTTATGCACTGTAATTCAAGGTTACTAATGTTCCAAAGGAAGAGCCACAAGAAGAAAGGTATATCAGGCTTATTGCATCAATCACCCAATTTTGACATTTATTGTACCATTGCATTTGTGCAATCACCCAATTATAACATTTACTATACCATCCAATTTGTGCAATACATGCCACCCATTTCTGCAGATTGTGTAACTGGAACAAGCAATTTGTGTGCTATTGTCAAAGAATGATGAGGTTGAACAATCCCATTTGTGCTACGGATGTCACCCATTTTCAGAGAGTGTGGAACTCATTTTCCTTGAGCAAGCAATTGGATTCTATCGTCACAGAATGATATCAGGTTCATCTATCCCATTTGTGCATCCATCCCATTTGTACAACAAATGTTACACATTTCTACTAATTTTAGTTGAGCAAGTAATTGGGTGCTCTTGTCGTAGAATGATATTAGGTTCATCCATCCCATTTGTGCAATAGATGTTACACATTTCCATACAATGTGTAACTCATTTTCCTTGAGCAAGCAATTGTGTGTTATTGTTAGAGATTGACTCATTTTCTTTGAGGAAGTATTTGAATGCTATTGTTAGAAAATAACTTGTTTTCCTTGAACAAACAATTGAGTGCCATTGTCAAAGAATGATATCAAGTTTACATCTATCTATGGATGATTTAAGGCTCTTAAAGATGTGGTTCATTAAATGTTGGTTCCAGTGGGCTTACTTGTGATTCATATTTATTTATGGATGGCTTAAGTTTGATAAAGGTGTGGTCCATTAAATGTTGGTCTAGGTAGGCTTAGTTATGAAAAAATGCTTGTCAAAATATTTTGTAGCTTCAAACAATAAATAAGGTGCTTTTAGAATGTTAAATTTGTGCTTTCAAAACATTTATCAAATGGGATTAGGGTGGTGGATCAATGGTCTTCGATCATTTTAAGATGGTCATGATTCCCACCTACCGAAATTTTTACACCAAAAAAGTTTGAAAATTCATATCAATTTTAGTTCTTTTGGGGATTAATAATATTCAACTTATATTTGAGTTCATTCAACTAATTCTTTTTCTAAAAAATACAAGCAATAATAAGCACAAGATACACAAATTGTTAATCTAGGTGGTAATAGGCTAATCTACCTTATTTGAATACCAATATGAATTGAAATGTTTATGGTGTTGGCATTATAAAATTTTATAGCCTTGTCTAGTCCTTAACCCTCATAGAATAGAGACTACAATTGTATATGAACATCTTCAATATTTTTTGCTTTGTATACTCTATTTTTTCACTATGTATGAGTGAAAATTATTATATTTTATTTTTTAAAGATGAAATAAAATATTTTCTATAAGTCATCAAATTTTCAATTTTTTTTGTGAAAATTTGAAATTACTTTGATTTTTTTAGGTACAAATGAAGAAAATTCATATCAAATACAATATGTACTTGAAAATTCTGAAATTTCACTGTAGATGTATATTATAGTGTAGAAAATCATAATAATCCAAATCTATCTGTGTTTGTGTGTGTTCATTTACTATATAAAGTGACTTTATAAAAAAAACATACATTGTATTTTAATAAGGTGTCACCATATTTTTTAAAATAATTTTTACCTTCTTTAGAGTGTTGAAGGTAAAATAGAGATGAATATTGTCTACATAGCCATTAAATAAGTTGGTTGGTTTTTAACCCCTAAATGCCCAAGGCCTCTTTTAAGCTTCTTAGAATTTACTCCAAATTGAACAAAATGACAACATTTTGATAAGTTGTATTCATTTTTTTTGAATTGTAACCATACAAATTCAAACTAGATATGCTATAGATCTCATAGAAAAAGAAAACACAACAATGTCACTTATGGATTGAAAGATTATAATGTTTGATCATGAGGGTATTTAAAATGCAAAAGTGATGTGATGTCTTTCAATCCTCTTTTCACAAGTCAAATCTAAAAAGTTGGTGACCAAAAAAATATGAAGTTAAAGGGTCTAACATGTATAACTCCAATCAATTTATGGCTTCTTAAAATCTATCCTAAAATTTTTTTAAATGAATTTTGAATGTGATTTTTTCTTCAAGATCTAGTGTATTTGAGGCTCATTTCCAAGAGCTCTCAACACTATGGGAAGTCAAGATTGCAATGAGTACCCTTGCACAATACCTTAAATAGAAAAATCACTGTGATTTATTTTCAAGATCAGATTTTTGATGCTAAAACTAGACTTCAAGAAGAACTTTCTAAAAATATAAAATACTTAAATTAGAAACTTGGTTAGATTTTATTAAACTTCAAAGTTTTGCAAACATAAGATTTGGGTGCCTCAAGTAGTTAGGGGTTAAGGGGCATGAATTAGAGTGTAAGGGCTTCCACAAAGCAACTCAATATCCATTTGACACTCAACAAATAGATGAAAAAATTTCAAAAATAGTCTTTTGTAATGTATATCTTGAATTTAGAGTTATCACTGTATTTTCATTATACAAAACTGCTAAATAAACCTAAGACTAAATTTAAGTGAAGTTTTGTACATGATTATTCTTGTGACAGAGTCTTGGTATACACTAATTCTTGATAAGAGAGTAGTGATTGTTAACTTTCATTAACTCTAAAGAGAGACTAGTACAAGAAAGAATGCAAATATAGAACTTATGAGGTTCAATTAATTATGGTTAAAAAATAATAATCCAAAGACAAGATCTTCATTGTTGAAAGTTACTTGTTTATCACCATCTCTACATGAACTAATTCAAAACCTTGTACCAAAATCAAGAAGCATTAAGTAACTAGGCAAGTGCCATGCATTGTTGAAAAATGGTTGCAACTCATTCATTATACTTACATAAATGATGAATATTACATTTACTAGCCTTATAAGAATGATTTAGTGATCATGTAATGATCTTCAAGTGGATCATAATAGAATGATTTTAGTTTTATAATCCAAAATTGGATTCATATATGTGATCCAAAGACATATTATAAAGTGTCTTCCAACATTTTTACCATGAATTTTTATAGTTGTACTAATTTAAGGCTTTGAAATAGACATACATTGTTTTTTTTTAACATATTTGGATGTTCTTCATTCATTTGTATGGCTCCATCAATAAGCTCTTGAAAACACTCGTCATCCAATCACTAGAAGTTGACTCATTATTTTAGAGTATGGCTTGTAGTTTGAAGAAAGATTGTTTTAAAACATAGGGACAGGTTTTTGTCAAATGAATTACTTGTTTGCCCCACTTATTCAATATTCTATTCTTGTCTACCACCCAATCACAAGTTTCTTTGTATCCTAAAACAAAGGAATCTCCATCATTGCTAATCCGGTGAATAATTTGATGATGAAAAAGTCACTTAGGTAAAGTTGCTCAACACTTATAAAAATTCAAATTTTAACATGCCCCAAAGATGATTTTGTTGGGATCATGCATTAATTATGCACACTTCATCTAAAAAATTACAAAATTGGATTTTTTTGGCATATTACTGGCTATACTTGGACATTCTAACTATGTATATAACATATTGAGAATGTCAATGGGTCCTTGAAATTGAATAGTTTGAAGTACAAATAATAGGTGGTATTAGAGTTAGATTTTCAAGGAGAAAATGCAAATCCAACTTTCACTCCCTTTTGAAGAAAACAAATATATATTAATTCTAAAACATTGTAGTATGAGGATAAATTGTGTTTCGTGAATGACTTTCAAAAAAACTATAGAATCAAACGAAGAATGTACTAATTCATCAAGAAATCTAATAACTTTTTGGTTGACTACACTAATTTGTCTTAGTAGTACATGTTATGAATTGAACTTATGAATGGTTAAAACTATGTATGAGGGAGGAGTATTTTACATTAGAAAAAATCTGAGCCGTGGGAGGGCCATTAAGGTTTGTTTTTTTGGCACGTTGCATTGTAAGTACAAAAAAATTAAAAAATACGAACCACCCCCAACCACCCCTATATATATAAATAAATATATTATAAACGGATGTGTTGTTGATGTGGTACAAGTAGTGCCACATCAGCTGCTTTCATTAAAAAATAATAAAAAATAAAAAATAGTTTAAATCCCTCTCTAATTGCACCCAAGGGTTCCGGGGTTCAAAACTTGCAACCTTCCCGAGGGCTGAAATTTTTTGTAATGTTAATCATATTTGTGGTTGTATTGGGCCTGTAATTGGCTACAAATATCATGAGTGAATATTTTATTAGTAATATTCAAATATCCTATGCTGGAAAATCAGTTAGAGCCTAAGAATTATTAGATTCATCCAAAATTAATTCAAAATATAAATACATATGGCATCTAATGAATTTTTCAAAAATAATAATGTGACATAATTGAATCACAAAAAAAATATTAATAATAAAAATATAAATCCTCAAAAAACCCATCAAGCCAAAGCCGTGAATATCGGTAAAGTTGTAGGTATCGATAAAACCTCCATAATGAATAAAACTATGAAATTACCAGAGGTCGTAGAATATTCTGAATTGTGCTAAAAATCATGAAATGTTCTGAACCTTGTAAACTAATGAACTTTTAGAAATTCTAAATCGAGTTAACTGAAAGGAAATAAACTGAAAAAAATATGATTTCGTGTGGGGTTTAATGAATCTCACCTCAACATACAATAACCAACTACTTAGAGTGCTTGGAGTTATTTCTCTCATTTCTTTCATTTCTTTCATAAAAAGTGATTCTCAAAATTCCCCAACTTTAGCCCTTTAGCCTGAGACTGTGGCCAGTGATGAGTCGGCAACTGAGGGCAAGCATCGTCATCCACTCCTCAGCCATCTGTCTCCTCGCCGCTCCCCTCGCCATTCAATCTGCCACTAGAGTCCCAGAATCTGCAAAGTAAGCAACGGATTCCCCACATTCTCTTGCTCCATTTCCAAGTAGGTCATTGCTTTCGGAGAATCCATCTTCTCGGTGGCTTCGGAAGTGAATTTTCTGGTCAAATTGGTTGGCCAAGGTATAGAATCCTGTGCTTTGGGAGTGCAAGTGCGTGTTTTGGTGTCAATTGGTACAAATGGGGTGGAATTCGTGGAGGTGAAATCTTGCAATGGTTGGGTTTTTTTAGCTTCTGCCTTTGTGGGATGATGGGTTGGTGTCGAGAGCGCTTGGTTGAGCTTGTTTGGCTTTCGGGCTTTGGTAGTGTTCGAGGGAAATGGTGCTCTCGAAATGTGCTTGGAAGGTTTTAGAAGGTTCTAGAAGCGGAGTCTGCATCGTTCCTTTTTGAAATACTCGGAGGAGCTATCTTGTGGCCGAAATTGTGTTTCATGATTTTTTTTGCAGTTTTTGAGTGGGTCGTATGGGGTTCTTCTTTCGTCCGATTATTTCTTTTCTTTTCTTTTCTTGAGACCAACTGAATCCATGCAATGTTGTTTACCGGTTCTATTATTTTCTGTGAATTTGATCATATAATTGGTCGTTGTTTAACCATGGTCCTTTAGGGTTTAATTTCTCATCTGTTGATGATCTGAATCTACTTGAGCTTTACTCATTTCTGTATGTGTCCCATGGACCACGGAATGTTACTTACGGGCAGTTCCTTGTGTAGATTCAAAGTTGCTGCGATTCTGCGATTGTGTGTTCTATGAGGATTCTTTTCGAATATTTAATTTTTCAGGAATAATCCTGGAGCTCTGTTGTGAGGATTTGTATAGGCTGACCGGAGCTAATCAAGCACGGAATTTTTGAAGAGCTGAATCTGAGTCTGGCGCATATATGGGTTCTACATGGAAGTGCAGTATAGGAGCCTCGCACATGCCAAGTGCAGGGCTTCACGGTGACCATCCAGTTCTTGGCCTTGGCCAGACCCACAATTTGACGAACTCTTCCCATACTCGGGACTTGCGGTTTAGAATTTGCTGTGGAATTAGGGCTTCTAGAAGGAGAATAAGGAAGCCTTTAGCAAAACCACAAAGTGAATTTGGAAATGGCTGTAGTACGCCCAACGGTGTTTTCATTCCAGGATGTGTGAGCATGAGCTGGTCACAGAGATTCTCACTCACCATTACTCATGCACACGACAATAGTAGTAATAGCAGTTCCAAAAGTACCCGATTTGACAGCGAGGAAGACGTAGGCTACGTTGAAAAGAGGAAGGGAGGCAATGCTTTCCAAGACTTTGGCACTGATGGAGACGAGCCCTTCGTGAATGGAGAATACATGAGGTTGTCTAGGGGGGATGAGTCCGATGCCTCCGACCTATTTCGTGAAGAAAGGGACTCCCAATTCGTCGACAATGGTGTGTGGGCAGATGATTCTGAAAGGGACGAGGATGATGAAGTCAGTGAGGACAGGAGTGCAGGTAGAGATGGCTATGGGCCTTGGGAAAGCCAGATTGGAAGTGGAGCCTTTGGGAGTGTGAAATCTGCAGCTGACTCTCTAGCCATCGGAGGAAAGGAGCCTGTTTATCGGGTAAGGAGAACGTGACTTTTAATGCAATGAGTTTCAAAGAATTTGATGATTGTGAATGAGGATCATTTTAGGGCTTATGTTTCTGCAACCATTGGTATTCCTAGGTGCTTGAAATCCATCCTGGTGGAGATGTGGTGCAACGAGAAGTAAGCAGAAGGCAGTTGTTAAGGAGTATAGGTAAGTGACTTCGTTACTTTGCTCATATTGCTGTTCTCAGGCCCTGCCCACAAGAATCATGCTGCGTTAGTCAGCTAAATGGGGTGTTGAGGTTCATTGTATGCCTGCACTTGCAAGGTAACTAATGGGGGGTTATGATAGCAAGTTAGGTTACTACTGTACTTAGTTGGTGTGGGCGGATTCAGATATCAAACCATTGATATAGGCATAGTTGGTATACTTGTCCAAAATTAGAGCTAACTTGCGCTGACTTGCAATGAATTTTCATTCATCTCTAGCAGTGGTTTAGGGTTTAGGGTTGACTCCACTTGGTCAATGCGGGCATTTAGTAACTAATTCCAATTAGCTTATTGGTGCTACTTGGTTTGTGCGGGTGGTGCCAGTTACTGTGAATTCGATTATTTGAGTCTTTGTTTCGTTCATCCATGAAGATCCTTGTTGAAGATTGACGTGTTTGTGTTTTGCTCTGACATATGACTAGCTGGACTACGTTTACGAGATATTCGAAGTGTCGATCCGTCATTATGGGTTACCAATTCAGTGCCTGCCATATTGGTGAGTCATATTAGTGCACTTTTATGTTGTCTCCTGAAAGGATTAACTGGGTCGTCTCATCAGTCTTGCATGCAATTTTCATGATTTCAAATGGCTAGGTTATGTGTATTTCAAGTGATGAATACAGGTTTCGGTTATCATGCCCTGAAGACGTGTATTTTTGAATGTGCTTGTATTGTATGATAGGTGAGGGACCAGGCTATTCTCCTCAATTTGGGTTCACTCAGGGCCATAGCAACTTCTCAAAGTGTCCTCATATTTGAGCACAAAAGGTATTTGATCATTTCTATCGAATCTGACCCGGTCTGTAGTCCTTTTGGAAGTTCTCGTATTTAGGCATACTTAAAAGGGAAGTATTACTTAACCTTTATCGTGGTGATCATTGCAGTGAGGGAGCTGAATTATTCATGGGAGCACTGCTTCCACGTCTTCGGACAGCTAGCAACGGCAATAGTCCTATCATGCCCTTTGAACTCGAGGTAATGCAGTGCCGGTTACTTAAAACTTTTTACATTGCAAGAAGAGGGAACAACTTCTTTCCTGCGACTTGTTTACAGCTCGCGTTTTGGTGGCTTCTTGAATTTTTTCTCAGACCGATTTTTAGTCATAAACGTGCATTGTCAGGCGTCTTCCTATTGAAATTGGCCTGACTTCTACAGTTGCCTTGCTTGTTAAGACCAGGTAGTAGAGGCCGCCCTCATTTCAAGAACTCAGAGACTTGAACGAATGCTCATGGATGTCGAACCTCGAGTAAGGATGATGAATATGGCTCACTACGGCAAATTATTTATTTGCTGGTTTATCTCTCAAATGTGGTGTTCTGTGGAGTAGATTAAACAGGTTTTTTCGAGACCTGTAGATAATTGGTTGAAATTTTGGCCAGAGAGAGGGACGACCATTATATAGCTAGCAGTTGCATATTTAGTCTGTTGCGAAGTCTTCTGATACTGAGCTTGCTTTTACTTTGTTACGACGGTTTATACATTTATGAAGATGCATCGTAGACTTTAACTGGCCACAAATGCGCAGGTGAAGGTATCATTGA
This sequence comes from Pseudoscleropodium purum, assembly GCA_963969395.1. Taxonomy (NCBI): domain Eukaryota; kingdom Viridiplantae; phylum Streptophyta; class Bryopsida; order Hypnales; family Brachytheciaceae; genus Pseudoscleropodium; species Pseudoscleropodium purum. The sequence continues at coordinate 7,819,939 of OZ017801.1, forward strand.
AGGTGCTGCCAATTCGTTACACAGGCGATGTGTTGGAGGAGCTTCGCCTTTTAAAGCAAGCTCTGGTATGTATCTTGATGTCATGGTTTCACTTTTGTCAATGTTTCATAAGCCAATGTAAAGTGGGATAAGGTGACATATCATCATTGCGTCTTCTGCAGGTTGAGTTAGCTGCGAAGGCTGGTGCCCTGCGTCAAATGCTTCTGGAGATGCTGGAGCATCCAGAGGACATCCGGAAGATGACCATCATGGGGCGAACATGTAGAGTACGGAGGGTAGATGGCTCCATTGAGTGCTCAATACCTTTGGACCAGCAGACTGCAGAAGGTGCTACAACGCTTACCTTATCGTTTTTGATATAACAGTTTTTTGAATATTGCCTTATAATGATGCAAATTTTTCTATCACAGAATGAAGGCGCAACACTCCTTGTCTCATAGGGTTTTTCTTACATCTGCAGATGAGGAAGAGGAAATCGAAATGCTTCTTGAATACTACCTTCAAAGGTCAGCGAAGCTACTCAATCAGGGAGTCGAATGTTAGCAGTAACAAATTTTTAATACTAAAACATATTACTTGGTCTACATTTCCCGTGCTTCATGTGTTGTGTGGATTGCAAGATTATAAAGTAACCTTGTTATCGGATCATTCTAGAACAGAATTCATGTGCTTAGTTTTGATGATACTCTCATCTTCATTCTTGCTGAATAGGGCTTTTCTTTTGACAGATGTGACTCTTGCCATGGTCAAGCCGAGAAGTTGCTGGATTCTGCCAAGGAGATGGAAGATTCCATCGGCGTTAACTTGAGGTTTGTCTTTTAATGTTGAAGTGTCTGAATACTCATTTGGATACTCATCCTGCTAGACTTGTCATCAATGTTGAAAGACTGGGCAATATGTCTTGATAATGATTTCAATCAACCTAGAATTGGAGATGTGGTTTTCAAAGAAGAGTTTACGTGATGATGCAGTTCAAGGCGACTTGAAGTGAGCCGACTGGAGTTATTACTTCAGGTGGGCACGTTCTGCTCTGCCCTCGGAGCCCTCGTTGCAGGTAATGACGTTTTCATCTTGACAGTCATCGGTTTTAGCTTCTGGAGATGTTTCTTTTCTAAAACTTGGATTGATAGTTTCAAAGTTGCTTTAACCCGCAATTGCCCAAGCTAATAGTCGATTATAGTAACTTTCTAACATGTTTGTATCATTCAAAATGTAGGGTATGATTCTTCTTTCTCTTGGTACTTTTGAACCTTCCTTGAATGATACGGAAGCGGCCACTTGGGTACTTGGCATTTGGGCATTTGGGGGTTATAGGTGATCTGCGCACTTTCTCTTATCACATGCTAACCTTTTTTTCTTTATTGCAGGAATCTTTGGTATGAATCTGAAGTCGTATCTGGAAGAGCGTGCGGTAAGTTTTGATTTGCAGCAAAGGATGAATACACTCTTGTGCGCTTTTAATCTTTTATTTGTTGGTCTTTCATAGACAGTTTTTTCTTACTCAGCTGTTTTTTCTCGCAGCTGGCATTTTATATCACAACAGGCGGGATTGTTTTCGGAGGCATGGCGTTGTTCGTACTTATGCTCAAATATCTCAAGGGACGGAAGATATTGTAACCAGGCTCTTCTGATGGTTGAAGTATAATTCTGGACATTTCTTTGGCACAAATGTTGACGTCAGTGCACACTTTCGTCTCATGTTGGTGCATTTGAAAGGATTGCGGAGTGCTAGGAGCCTAGGACTACGTCATTTAGGAATTCAACTTTGTTGGTCGTTTCCATATTTGTATATTGTCTTCGACAAATTTCATGGTGAAGGTTTTGAGGAGATTCTTAAGATTCAGTTGCAAAATGCACATTACTAATTGGGCTTTGGTGTGTGCATTGTCATTTTTACTCACACTATTTTTTAGTAGTGGCATGGCACCATTTGAAAGTAGTGCCGACTGGGAGTTATGTATAGCGAAGTTTTAGTAAATTCTACAAAACTTGACATATTTGCACATGTGAAGTCCATGACTTGAGGAGCTCACTTGTTCAAATTGAACTATTTTTGCAAGACATGCTGTCAAGAATTCCTTCGCATGCCAATTTGGAAGGCGTTCAATGAGGGTTTTCTAGAATGTTACGAATAGCTTTGATCCAATTTAGTAAATTGAGATGCTAATTGAGACGCTAATTGAGACGCTGGGTTTTGCAAAAAGATTTTGAACAAGGGCTTCCAATTCTTGGTGAGTTATGTCTCGAAAGAAATTGTAGAACCTCAACTTGAAATCCAGAACTTTGACCCCCCACCCCTTTCTTAATGAAGGGTATACTAAAGATAGAAAGATAATTAATCTTTTTAAATTCTCAGAATGATCCCAGTTCAGTTGTCATTAAGACGGTTGTAACCCTGTAAAAAATAAACTCCCAAGTCTATCTGGAAACAATTACATTAGTTCCATTGCTTGTCAACTTTTCAACTTTTTCTTGCTTTCCTCTTACACGCCTTGACCAAATAGCACGGAGCTCATGGTCACATATCAATATTACCCTTGTACTGAAACCTGTGGAGCATTTGCCTCCATGGAAAGTTTAGGATTTTCCTGCAGTGGCTCGGCTTGTGCAAGGTTAGCTACGCCCAAGCCAGATTGCTTAGATTCTTTTTCTTCCATTTTTCTCATCCGTTCAAACATGTTGCCATATAACTTAGCTTCTTTTTTGCGATGGGCTGCTATTTTCTGCTTCAACCTCTTCTGCTCCAACTTCGTATCCCTGCAATATACATCTTGACGTTCAATATCCCTTCCTTCTCTGAAACAGAAGGGAGTTAAGGTGGAGGGTATTAAAACCGTTTGAGATCTGATGCTCTCTCCTGTACTGACCTTTGTTATCAACAGCAACCTATTTATGCACTTGATAGGAGTCATTAGAAATTGGTGTAACACATGATTTGGTTAAATGTACAAGGTCATTGATGTTTGAATGAAAATGGGGTTGTCTACTGTCCCTTCAAGAGTGGACTACAACCTCCAACTTTGAAATTGAATAAGCAGTTCATACACAGTGATAAGGGTTTGATCTCAACAGATTTGGCTCTGTACACAAAGTGATCTCCATAAATCTCACAAAAATCACCTACGCTAAGTTAAAAAGCTTAAAGTGGCGCAAATATCTTAAACAAGTCATTGTCATTGTGTGAAGAAGAGAGAGGTTACCATTCCGTAGAAGAATGAAAGTTATGACAGTAAGATTTTGACGCTAATACACAAATAAGTCATCGAGGGTTACAAAGATTACGATAAGCAATGACCTGTTCTCAGGGTCGATTTCTAACGCCTTTTTTATATCCTCCTCAGCAAGGTCGAGGTCCATCGTTGCCGAATATGCTTGGGCTCTCCTGTACAGAGCCTTTACATTTACAGGATCGCTTTCTAAACACTGCAACGACTCACACCAACTCTCGAAGGAATTAAAGATGCCTTTATAAGAGTCGATTTTGTAATATTCTTGGTCAGGTCTATCACAGCAAATACGACAGAAATCAGCAAGCGGTGAAAGCTTCAGAGTTCCATAGTTTTTAAGAGCAAACCTTGGTGGTCAAATGAATGGCTTCTGAGTAGTCTTTCAACTTGAGCTTGCATGCTGCATCATTCAATTTCAGAGACATTTTAAGACTCCTGGCCTCTCTCTTCTCATCGCCATCTTCAAAAACTGTCTCAAAATCTACGAACCTACACCCCTGCACATAGATCGAGAAATTGCCGATACACAAAAAGACTACATCATCAAAGATTAAATGTAGAAAAAGGGAGAATGAACGATATAAACTACCTTCTCATACTTTCTAGCAGCATGAAACACTTTTCCGCTCTTGAAAAGACCATTGCCCTCATCCTTCTTCTTTGCAGCCTCTAAAAGCTTCTGAGCAGTATCTATATCCCAAGGGTCTTGCGCCTATACCCACACGATCATTGGCAATGCTAAGATTTTGATCCTCCGCATTCATGCTAGAATCTTCGACAAGCAAGTCAAAGAATCGAACATATTATACCTTTTCAAAACTATCCATCTCAATTTCGTAAGTTAAAGTGGAGTTGGCAGGAACGAGGGCGAAATCACATTGTTTATCCTCGTCCTCAAACCCATACTCTGAAGGAATCGTGACAATGCAAGCCTCGTTCTTCTTCATACTAATAAATACTTCGTCCAAACCAGGACAAACTTGGCCTGCACAAGCACAGAAGCTCAACCAAATGAAAATGTGTAACACTGTCCATGAGGTCGATGCACGTCTTCAAGAAGAGATATACTTGATGGGATGTACAGTACAGTACCTTCATCAATAATAACTGTATACGGTTCTTCAGAGTCGTATCCTTTCTTCTCAAAAATTGTCCCATCTGACAGCTTGCCGATATACTTCACTGCATCTCAAGCAACTAAGCTTCGTCAATTCCCTAAATGCCCAGAAGGCCCCGTGGGATGCTGCTCAACTCAAGTTTAGTGCCACATAATCACATAAACAGTCGATTCATAAACAGGAATCTCTATCAAATTTTGTTACTCATAGACTGGAAGCATCCAATCACAAAAGCTGAATATAACACAAGCGAAATATAACCATTCGAACGATACAGATTTCAAAAAGTCAAAAAATTCTGACTGTCCCTAAGCCCGTAAGAGTTAGTTTAATTACGATGGTTTTCATTCTAAGCATGTCAAGTGTACGTTTCCATGTATAAAAACATTCTTAGACATATGGGAATAAAGAGTTGAAAATGACCCTCAGAAATGAGTGAAAATGCAAGACGTCTAAGGGTTATCATCGCCTCGCAAACTATAGAGAACACAAACGCTACCCAATATTGATACTTTTAAAGCAATCGAAAGAGTGCTTACCAGTCACAGTCGCTCCATAATTTGGTTTCTCGTAACTTTCTCCTTGTCTTGTAATTTTTTTGACGACCAGATTGTCATCCGTCACTGTCTCTACCGAATTCCATGATAGCACCTCGAGGTCTATGATAAGCACAGCATTTGCGGGGACAGCACCTTCAGAGTTCGTTGCTTTCCTACCTTCTGGTCCAAAACCATCTGTATTCACCAGAGAATTGGTGTGATTCTCATTCTCAACATTGTACATATACATAATTTGATGTAAGCTGCGAAATAGAGCTGAGGGGTAGAAATAATATGTACATTCAGGTCGCACAGTCAAAACAACCCCCTCCGTCCTCTTCATAGACTTCACGGCATGGCTGATGGCAGGGCAAAACAGTTCTGCAACAAAACAACTCCGATAGTTAACCCTAAAAAAGCTCGTCATTTATGGGTCCCTCTTTTCAGTAAATCCAAATCTTCATGATTCTCCAGCAGCTACCTTCGAAAATTGGTCACGTAGACATGTCTAAGGTTTGAAGGCAGGGTGACAAACTGACCGGCAGACCATTTCTGTAATAGATGGTAAATGGAAATAATTTCTAGATCTGATTTGTTTGTTCCGAAATAGCTTACATTCTGAGATTTATCTTTAATTCAGTTTCTCAATCGTTGAAACGACGATCAGCCCAACAGTTCCAAAATAGAGATTCATGCCAAAAGAAAACGTACTAGAACCTTGCAAACACTGTTTTTGTCTCGCTAATCACTAAAGATCAGATATTACCTTAGGCCGTAATCAAAGCCTGTGTGGCCCTGACATGATAGTGAAGCTAAGCCAAGGTCAGGAATGGACCACAAAAATCGCAGAGAAATTGTGTAGAATCGAGATTACTGGATGAAGGATACCGTCCTTGACGAAGTACTGCACGCCCTCATCAGGGGACTTGGATACTACCGTGCCATCCTCCAGCTTTGCCTCGTACTTCACTGCGACGTTGCATCACACATCAGTTGGTAAAAAATTAAAATAATTTCACTTGGAATTGAGAGCAAGATTAGGTACGAAGAATACATATATTCTGACTGCGTTACCAACTAAGGTAGGGAAACCAATTCCCATGAGGGTCCTTTTTCCATGAGTTGAAAGATCACTCATTTGAAATGCCAGCGTCATCCCAAACACATGAAGTAAAAAAAATGAGATGCATCACAATCAAAGATGCTTCTCTGTAATACTTCATAGAGGTGATACACCTTGGTTCCTTTAATTTGACTAACTGGGACCTCCCAAAATTGACTAGTGTGACAAGTGAACTATAATCAACGATGGTGTGACAAGTGTCTAAAATATTCTAGTGTGATGTTTTAGAAAAGGTCAAGTGCGTCATTAAACAAGTCTTAAGCGTACTTAGGATTCAATGGCAGTCTAATCTCATGATTTGAAGCCCTCTACTACTTCGAAATTCAACAATTCGTAACCTATTCATATGGCATCCAAATAATACATATTTTGGTACATTGGATTCCTCCTGAAAATGGAGACAAGACTCACAAACGCAAATTCTACTCCAATACTGGGAACCACTAAAGACAGATGAAAGTCAAGGGAAAGGGATCCCTCCATACAAAGTCCATTCTGATACTAGAAACCACTGAAAACAGATGAAAGCCAGTTATAGTTTTAATTAGGTCACCACTTTTTATGTATGGAGGTATTAGACTGAGTTGGTTCATGTTGCTTCCTTCGCAACAAACCTTCAATGGTAAGTCACACTAAAGAGAAGCAAGACACCTGTAACTTCGTCAGCTTCCTTTGGTGTCTCCCAAGATTGTCCCTCGCGGACAATTTTCTTCAGCACACCACCATTTCTCATCACATCTCTGACACTGCACCACGACAGGACCTCAATGTCGAACTTGAGGGTGGTGTCCGGCGGAATTCCAGGTGGGGATCCCTCCTTTCCATATGCATACTCAGGTCTCAGAGTGAATATGGCTTGCTCACCCTTTCTCATCGTCTTTATGCCCTTGTCCCATCCTTTGATCACTTGCCCTATATCAACCACCCCGAATGTCATGTGACTTCCTCCCAATGCACATGAGGCATAAGTTTTATACCTTTCAGAAACACGGCAGTTGGTACGTTTCCTATACATTTGCACACAAAAAACCCGCAAGGATATGTAACATACCCGCTCCCAATTTGAAAGTAAGAGGCTCCTTGTCACGGCTTGAGTCAAACACAGTACCGTCCGGCAGTGTCCCCGTGTAATGCACTGCCATCAAGAAACGAAATCAATCAATATGCTCCGCTCGATTAGCCAGGTCTTTACAAAATCATTTTGACAATGATCATTTGACAATAACATTCGATAACTTCACACGTACAAATTACACGCAATTTTCACTTCAATCTTCTTAATGCTTACAAATTCAATTGCACTTGGTTACCGTGAAACGAGAAGTCATCACTCCCTGTTCGTTCAATTGCCATCAACAATGTGAAAGAGTAAATCTCCCAAAAGAAGGGAAGCGCTTGCCTGTGATTTCATCCCCAAAGAGAGGGGTCTGGGGAGATGGATCAGTGCCATGCTTGACAACCATCTTCTTGATGCCCCCATTCTTGAGCACATTCTTCTCCACTCCCATGGTTGTGTAGTCTGCCGGCCCATCTTCTTCCTCATCTTCTTTATCGTGGAGATCACAAGTGGGCCTAGGGCCAAATTCTGGGATTGCAACCATGTTGTCCGGCTTTATCTCCAAATCCTCCATGATTGCTCAAGCTCCTTCTGCAGCTTCGGTGTTGAAACGAGGTAGTGATTGACAACACAATGGCGCCCATTCGCAAGAAGGGTGCACATCAACGGTTTCCCCTTTCCCTTGACGTACCGGTACCTCCTGTTCACACTGAGGTCTCGTTCATACCAGTCTTGAAGCTGAATATATGGCCCGGTTTACACTTCTCCAGATAAGTCTTCTTGCTGCCCTTCTACTACAGCGGTACACATGCAACGATTGACCACGAGACTGTCGGATGGTTGCAGAGTGCATCAGTCTGACCAAGTGCAGGGTTCAGCAGGGAAAACATTATCGAACCCTTACTAAGTGTGCTCCTCGGGCCAGCAATCCATAGTGAAGGATAGTAATAGTTGTAACGATTGTACGGTAGCTGAACGTCAGAGAGGTGGTCAATAAAAACAAAGAGTGGCATGCATATTCAGCAATTCTTCACAGTGCAAGAGGATGAGTGGGTTCAAAACATGTAAACCTAAAAAGAATGAAGGTGGTGCTATGAAGGATTACTAGAAATCAAGGTGCCAGGTCAAGTGGCCAAGTTTATGTTTTCCAATTCAGAAAGATGCATTACCGATACAGTAGTGAAAAACTTCACCAACAATTGCTAAATTTGCAAATACAAGGAAGTCAATCCTGAAACAAACACTCGAAGTAACTTGGCACAAAATTTCCTCTTTGATTGATACAGGAGTAAAGTATACACTGCAGGGAACCTCTGACAACACTGCATGCGATCGCTCAGTAATCCTCCAAAAAAACACTGTAAAGATGAGTATAATGGTGATTTTGCCGTAAAAACCCAGCATGGTAGCCTGAAAGATGTTACAAAAGCACAGGTGCTATCTATTCCACAAATGATATCCCTACCTTGTGTCAAGTTATCTACGGTTTTGATGACCAATCATCAGGTGTCAGCTTGTGCCTCAGGTTTAGCTGGTGCATCCAATATCATGTCATCTCGTTGCTGCAACACTTCGTTGTACGCATGCGTTGCCTGTCCTTGTGCGTTGGATATTTTCACGAGAATCTCCAGCGCTGCCACAGGTTTTCATATCAGATTAACATTCCAGTATCAGAGTGGAGAGCAGATGGTAAGGTATGCTAAAACCATTATGGACCTGATCCCATCTCCTATACTGACCCCTGTTAACTGATCTTTAAATGAAAATGGAGTTGTTTGGTGTCACTTATATCGGTCAACAGCCTCCCACTTTGTAATTGCATAATAACTTTGATCTCAATACATTCGGCTCAATAGTGTAACCAAAGATCTCTACACAGCTCAATAGTGATCTCCCAAAAGTCACACAACTACACATTCTAAAATGCACAAATAGTATCCTCTACTTCATACCAAAATCTAGCAGCGGCAACGAAGCAACTTCAATCACATAGTGGCTGGCACTCGAGGGGTGGAGAGATCTAGAGGAGAACCAAGAATCATTTCAATCACAAGACTTGGTCCTTACTTCACAGACTGCCAACAGGTCCTCTCTAACGAGCTCATAGAGTATGACAATCGGCCTCTCTAACCAAACTCGAGCCCTCGGAAGTGCATCATAAGAAAATGAGACTTGCTGCTGCAGGGTGATTTTCAAGAGTTGGAAGATATACTACAAAAACTTACCTGACTCAAAAGAGCTTTGTGCAGCTTGAAGCTGGGGCGAGACAAAAGCACCAAACCAGCGCAGCGGTCTTGTTTGTTCGGTAGCCTGGACACACAACCACATCATCAACAAAACTAGAATCCACTCCCATCACAAGCAGCAGAACGCCAACAGCAACGACACAGAAGTAAATTGTGTAAAAATCCAACCTCGTTTCCACCGGCAACTTCAGAGTCCGAGTCCGAGTCAGCCACACCGGCCATTATCCGCCTGTAAGCTGCGTCTTCGTCTCGGGACCAATCTGCACAGCAATATGCCAAAATAGGGGTGACGATTCAGGACAACGGCTTAACAATCACACCATGTAAATACAATTCCAGGCTGCAAAACCAATCCTCACGGAGTTACGAATGCAAACCAGAAGGAACAGCTTCGGAACGAAAACGGTCGTGCTGAGGTGCTTGTCCCTCGCGTGGCGTGTGAGACTCAGAGGGGGTCGCGGAGGTGTTCTTCCCAGAATCCAATCTCAGTAAAGACATATGCAATGGCGATCCGGCATTGTCATCTGTCAGCAAACGGATTAGTTCCTCTCATTGCACTTTGTTTCCTTCTTTGGAAATAATAAAAAGATACTGTATCAATAGGAAAAAAAATGAAGGAAGCGAAAGGCGGTATAAACAAGTTTCGACACGGCGAGACGAAGGCGAAGGAGAGACCAAAGAAGGTAAAGCAGGGCTTGCGATCGATCGATCAACCTGGTGGAGCGAGCGACACGCGAGCGGAGGCAGAGTAGGGTTTCAAGCTGAAGAGAGGTTGACTGACGCGGGACGGCCCCATGGAGTAGCGCGCTCTGGCCATGTCCATCCATCCCTGCAATGATCCACCTGCGCGATCGAAATTAGCAAAAGAGGAGAAAGAAACAAAGAAGAGGAGCAAGCAAGAAAGGGCAATTGATCGAGGGGAGGCACCTCGCGGAGATGCAGTGAGAGCGAGTGTTGCAACACCAGAAGCTCTTGCACGGAGTCCAGGCAGCGAATGACCTCCTGGTCGGGATCCAACTCGGGCGCCATGGCAGATCGCTCCCTCGCAATTGACGCGCACCAAAGAAAAACGAGAGCAACCTCGTTATCGTTGTTACCAAAACAACTGACGAGGGGTTTCCGGTTCGGAGAATAGCTATAAACCCTAAACCTCGAATTGTTTGATTGTCGCGAAACTTGAAACTGCGAAGTCGTTTGATTGTCTCGAATGGCTTTAATCCCTAGGCATCGAATCTGACCAGAGGACGAGGGTGGAGTGTCAATCAAGTTTCGAGACAATCAAAGTGGGGTCGAAGGCGTCGTTCTGTAAATGGTCTCTTGGTTCTTTTGAGTCAAATATTCAGGTTTCATATTCTTCAAAAGTCAACTATCACCTTTCACATGAACGCAGGCACAAATGTGTGCACTTTGAGCACAAATTTGTGCTTATCCAGAATCTGTAGTGAAACAGAGATACATCGTGCGAGTCGAGCAAGACAGAAAGACTGCAAAGAGAAATATCTTCAACCTCCTTTTGAGATTGGCATGAATTAAGTGAATTAAGAGTCGGTTCATCCCAGGTCCCTCGTCACAGCTCCGAAGCACAATGCGAGTGACAAGAAGAATGCATACCCCGTTCAGAGGGAGAAGCGACTGTATGTCTCATACCATTCACTGTTCCGGGCTGCCAATGTATTATTGTTCTACCAGTTGCAGAAAGTAGGGAAATGTGTAATAGCAAGCCATTTGAAAGATTCTCAATAAACAATTCGGTGGAATGTACATAGTGGTGGTGCAAGGTCACTGCACACGTCGGTAAGCTAAGTTATTCACATCACTTACAACGCTTAGTTCTGTGAACTTTGTATGCGACATCTTCCTCTCGTGGGTACAAGAAGGGCTTGCTCCTTGTTGACATTGACAATGCAATTGCATTTTACTCTAAAAAACAACAAGATCTAATTGCAAACATTCCAGTCGCTTGATGCCGTATGTTGGTACAGACCCGGATCTTTGTGATGAATAAAATACAATGTCTATATCACAGGGCAGCTAGATTTCGCCTTCTTCGTCGTCAAGGAAAGGCAATCGCTGACCTTTACGCATGACATCCACAGCCAGTTGGATCTTCGTATTCCACATAGCAAGCTCTGCCACAAGGGTTGGCAATGTTTCATTGGCTACAGCTAGTCTCTCCTTCAATGCCAGCCTCAAATCCTCCTGTTCAGCTTTGGATGCCGTGGGTGCTGTACATGGTGTTTCCTCTGCAGACACAGAAATATCACCAGTCAAGAACGTATACGAAAAGTAATCCTCTTAAGAACCAGACATTCGCTTAGATTTTGCGGCTACACAATAAATGCAGCGACGATCGTTCTTGGTAGCATCAACATTGAGCAGATCACTCATCTGTGCCGACTCTCCTACTTACGTCTCTTCGACTACATTGTCAATTTGGAAGCAAACTGTAAGCCCTCACAAAACTATTGGCCACGCTCAAAAACATGACGCGAACTTCGAATCTAAGATTCCAAATAGTGAAATGGAATGTGTAATACGAGAGGGAGTTTTAGGTGAAGCTTTATCCATGAGAACTGCCACTGCCGTGAACGGTCATACAACTCTCCGCAATTGTGGAGCCTGATTGAACGGACGTACGATTGACAGAGATTGACGAAATGGAGATGTCCAAATGGACATTTTGCAGCAACAAAATATTTGCAACGACAAACGTTCTTGGCTTTAATCATCTATTAAGCAGATCACTTATCTGTACCTACATTCCTACTTCTCTTCGCCTACATTGTCAAATTTGGAATCAAACCCTAAACCCTAACAAAACTCTTGGACACATTCAAAATCATGACACAAATTTGAAATCTAATTTATGTACAACAGCGATACGCCTGGTATATGAGAGTGAGATATCGAGTAACCATGAAACCTGCACGTACCGTGAACGATCATACACAACGCGGAGACATCCTAAGCGAATATGGGAATGCCAGAGATTGATGAAACGGAGATGTCCAAATGGACATTTTACGGCTACAAAATACTGCAGCGATAATCGTTCTTGGCTGTAATCATCTATTAAGAATACCACTTATCTGTACCTACACTCCTACATACTTCTCTTCACGTACATTGTCAATTTGCATCAAACCCTAAACCCCGACAAAACTCTTGGCCACATTCAAAACCATGACACGCATTTGAAATCTAATTCTTTTACAACAATGCTACGGAACAGAGTATGAGAACGAGATATCGAGTAACCATGAGATCCGCACCTACAGTGAACGATCATACACAATGTGAAGCCTGACTGAACAGATGCGGAAATTCCAGAGATTGACGAAATAGAGAAAACAGCTGCCGGTAAAAAGGACTGACCTGGATCGGAAAGCACTCGTTGCTCATTGAGGCGAGCGAAGAAAGGCAATCCCTTCTCCCGGAAGGCGAAGACCTTGACGCCGAGGTCGTGGACGTGGTGGCCGAGCTGCAGCAGAGGGAGCGGTTCGGGAGGGGTCGGGCAAGAGCGGGTCCGCTTCGGCGAGATGTCGCGGCGAGGCACAGGGTGCTTCCTCTTAGCGAGGGACATGGCTATGGCGGTGCGCAGCTTAGCATTTGAGCTATGGCTGCAAGCACATTGAGGAAACGAAGGCAACTGATAACCTCAGAGAAGAAGCAGAGAGACGACGATGCCCCGCCAATTCACACCTTTGGAACGAACGAGCTGCTACATAAGGTAAACCTGCCTATGACAGGCAGAATGGCTGATCTGTCCTATTGCCATTGACAAAAGAAATCTGATTTTTTTTTGTACAAAGACAAATGTGAGAAATGAAGGAAGCAACTAGAATTTTATTTTTTCGACAAAATATGAATTTTTTGTGAATTTTTGAAGTTTGCTGTCCAATTTGCCCAAAAAAGTCTGTAGACTACCCCAAATCAGCAGAAAAGTGTTTCCATGATGGTCATCTTACCACCCAAAGCAGTCATAACATTCTTTAACATGGTTACAAGATTTCCTAACATGGATATGACATAAAGAAATTAAAAAATAACTTTAAACTAACAGTTTACACTAGAAAGGTGTCAATGTTCTATCACAGTTATTAATAACTCCATAACCATATTCCAAGGCTTTGATGACAACTACAAATCAACCTAATGCAGTCTTAATTCCATTTTTAAGAAAAAAATTCTCATGGGTTGATGGAAGACTGTAATGGGGGGGTTCCCTAGGTGCCTGTCATGGGTGATTTGCCTGTCATAGGCAGGTTTACCTTAGCTACAGTGGTTTTTCATTGGATTTCCGACGGCAAGGTTTGGTAGAGGCTACATTTAACCAATAAAAAATATTATAATTATAATAAAGGTAATAGTAAGAGTAAGAATAATAGTAAGAGTAATAGTAATAATAAAAATAAGAATAAGAATAATAGTGTTGGTATAAAGATCATTGTGAAAGAAAGAGTTTGTTCAGGTAGGTTGTCTAGCTATGTTTAATCCCTAAATGTCAAAATTGTGTTTTTTGGTACCATAGTGATTTTAGACAACTCACTATAAATAGAATTTTATTTTTTTCTTTGAAATTTTCACACAATTATGGCCTTGTTCAATGTTTTGGTCGTGCCTAATTCTTTCATGTGTACATTTTTCAAATTCTAGTTGAAAGGCCTAGAAAAGACTTGGATGCCCTTTTGGCTGATCTAAACATTCTTCAAATACTGCCAGCCAAGGGTTTTGATGAAGCCTTAGCTTTTGACATGGAGATGGAAGATTTTGATCTTATCTAAGATTATCATCATAGAAATGGTGATATCACTCTACCAAACTCAAGGACCACTTTTTTAGAGAACGATGTAGTAGTGGAAATTTTGTAAAGCTCCAAAGATACTTCTAAAGCCGATATTGAAAAAAATGATCTAGAAGAAGCGACTTCCAAATTGTAGGTATACCTTAAATTCTCCATTTTATTTTTCTAGACTATGTAGTTCTACATTTAAACTTTACAAACATGTTTATTGAACCTTTGCATGTACCTGACATCTTACATAAATTGTTAAATTTATAGACAGGATTTAGTGCTTGGAATTCTGTGTATAGGATTAAAAAATAATCAAGGTAAACATGGCTTGAGAGGATCTTTGTTGGCAATTTACAACAAAATTCTCACTTACCTTGTAGAAGAATGATGCAATTGCCAACAAAGACCCTTTCAAGCCATGTTCCCCTTCATTATTTCCAAACACTACACATAGAACTCCAAGAACTTCATCCCTTTCAAAAATTTAATAGTTTATGTAAAATTTTTTGTATGTGCAAAGGTTCAATAAACATGTTTGAAAAGTTTAAATGTAGAACTATGTGGTCTACAAAAATAAAATAGAGAGTTTCAAGTATACCTAGAATTTGGAGGTCACCTCTTCCAAATCATTGTTTTAAATATCGAGTTTGGAAGTATCTTTGGAATTTAACAAAATTTCCACTATCACATTGTTCCCTAAGGAGGCGGTGCCCAAGTTTGGTGGAGTGATATCACCGTTTTTACAATAATAATTGTAAATAAGATCAAAATCTTCCATCTCCACCTCTAAGGCTAAGGCTTTATTAAAACCCTTCATTGGCACTACCCAAGGAATGTTTAGATCAACCAAAAGGGCATCCAAGTCTTTTCTAGGCCTTTCGATTGGAATTTGAAAAATGCACACATGAAAGAATTAGGAAGAACAAAACATTGAGCAAGGCCATAATTATAACAAACCTCAAATGTTTTTTAGCCTAAGAACTTCCAACTAAAATTTTTTATATCTATATATTTATAAGAAGAATGAAGATACTCATATTGATAGGTGAATTATACTAACCTAAGTATAACTAACTTCAAGAAAAAAAAAAAAAAAATTCATGGTAGAGGTGATACATGTTGCCTTGCCGTTATATACAAAGTTTGGAGATGGGGCAAAATATATTTATTAACAAATTTTTTTGATAATACCCTAAGACCACCTATATTAAAAAGAGATCCATCTTCAAAAAGAATATCTCACACTTGGAGTCAGTCTTATATAATACAAGTGATGTCTAGTAGTCCTAAAGTTAGAGTATGACTTCTTTAGTTGGTCCTACCTACACCATTCACAAAAGTAAAAATCTTAGTAAAAATTCCCTATTTATATGTGAACAACATCTCTTATCCAAGTCTTCATCTTGTACTTAGAGTAATTTTATAAAAAGGTTGATTAAATGTATAGCTCACTACTATTGTTGTCCAATGAACGTGAACTTGCAATAATTAAAAATAATGATCAATTTGTAAATTAAACTATAGCCTGGAAATACAAAAATCCTCAACCCATAAATATAGGTAGAATGTCTTTATGATTTTTTGTTCTATACCCAAGGTATCACAATGAAGTGGTTACATACTTACGGTGCATGGAAAGTGAGGACCCTTTAGAAGTTTAGACATGAGCAATACAAATGTCACAAGGTGAAACATTTGCATTATGTGTCAAAGCACATAACTTGCTATTCTAAAACCACATAAATTAGTTTCAACTCCTTGATGCTGAATTGTATATATTTTTTGGAGTTTGACTATTTGGCAAAGAAATTTTAATTTTTTGACTTCCACCACTTTGATTTTCTAATGATTATAACACTCCTAATTTTGGATTGTTTTAAATAATTCATGCATAAATATGTTCTTTTTTCCAAAATAATCTCGAGTTTATTCTGAATTAGAAACAATAGAATTGTTTCAAATTTTTAGAAATAATTGTACAATACTTAAAATTTTAGACACAATCCAAAATCTCCTTGATTATTTCCAAAACTAACCAACACGTATAGTATCACTTTCCTTTTAGCAAGAAGGCCGCAAAATACTGCCACTATATTTCTATACTTTTAGGTGGGCTTCAACATTTGGAACAAAGACAATCTATTGCCTTCCAATGACTCAATGAGATAGCCAAAGCTTGGTTTTCAAGAGAATATTGTTTCTTTAAAGATGAATATGAAAAAAAAATCAATTACAATTTTTTCTCATTTATTTTCTTTCCATTTCCAATATATGCATTAAATGGCATAAATTCTTCGATATATGAGTTTTTTTTTTAAAACATTAAAAGACAAACTACACCTTTTGGAAGGGCTAAATTAAACTATTGTTTGAAGATTAGGCACATTGAACTTGCAATTAGTGGGGATTTTTACTTTAAAAGTTTTAGAGTATGTACATGTCCTGTTTGTCGCTTCAAATTTGCATTTTTGGGTCAACAATAGGACTAAAACCTTGATAATGGCTAAGGTATACATCCAAGTTACAAATAGTAAACTAATTTGAAAAAAATTTCTTTTTTGCAATTAATGTTTGTAACTATTGCTTGTACGTACCTTCATTCCAAATTTCATACCAAAGGGACAAACAATGCAAAAATTATGAGCAAAAAAACACTTGTCCAACAGTAAGGGTGCAAGAAATAGGAGAAGTGTTTCTGACAATCAACCAAATGCAAGTTGCAATTTTAGCAAAGGACAACAAAGGACGGTAAGACTAGATGGTGGATAATGAACACAAAAGATCCAAGTTACTATACATATGATTTTGAATTTCACATGTACACGTTTGTTATAATGATTAGGTACTCTTTACCACAATTTCAACCCAGTTTGTGGTTCAATGGAATTTATCCATGTTTGAGTATGCTAAAGCTTCTTGAAGTTCATGAACTTTTGGTTGAATCTGCCTATAGTAGGAACAAAATTTGTAAGATAATTGGACCCGATTGTACTGTACAGTACCTCAGTGATAGAGAATGCTTTTAGAACATGGTTGCTTTATGAACGTCCTACCTTGGGGTGGTCTAAAGCACAAAGGCAAGGGCCAACTGCTCCATGGCTGCCACTGCTACTAAGCTTACAACGACCCACCCACGCACCCATCTGCCGACGTGCATTCTTGACCATAATTTTTGTACCCAACACCTTCACCTTCTCATCTAAGAGAACTCAGTCACAGTCTGAGCAACTAAAAGGCTTAATATATGGTCATATTTGTTACGAAGGCAGGAATCCATGGAATTGGTGACCAGGATAAAGGAATGCCTCTTTCCATGCTTAAATCTCACAAAACAAGTTTGTAAACTGGGTTTTGTACGTTATGAAACTTCAAACTAAGGAGAGTAGGATTAGGTCATTGACTGCATGCTGATTTGGTACAAAATAGATCGATAAAATGCATGAACTACATCCATGAATGATGTTATGATTTTAGCGTTTAATTAACGTTTTGTTTGCCATTGCAACAAATACGACGATCTGTGCTTGATCTGTGCTCGATCTATGGCAATAATCATATGGACGGAAGCATTCATTCTGTTGCCTTTTGTTGAATGATTTACACTAGGTACAGACTTCTTCTAAGACTCTATGTGGTTACGCATTCTGTCGGTTTTCATCGTATTTCCTAATCAGTGTTGTGATACTTCCATTGTCTCTCTCTTGTTAGAATTGATGATGGTGCTTCCCAACTATTGCTTGCTGTAGCGAGTAGTTAGATCCAGATGCCACCTAGTTGTAATATAAGGCAATGAAGGATAAATAGTGAACCCAAAAGAATGCGTTCGTTGCTTGATTTGCACCAATTCTTCTTAACTAAGACTATCGTGTAGTTTATCAGTTGCAAGTAGCCTACCTACCTTGTGAGTCGATCGGTTTTCCAATACTCATTTCATAATCGGTGATGCGATACTTCTATTGCTAAGTTTTCTTAATAAAATTGGTGATAGTGTTTCCAAATTGGTGAAAGTAGCTAGATCTGCCACGTACCTCGTTGTACTCGCATCCAATTTATTGTGGACACAAGAATTAATGTCTATTTCGTTAAATTGGCGGAATTTCAATCAACTTTTGAACCTTTCAGAACACCAGTCAGTCGGAAACAGAAATCCAAACCTCTCCTGGATTTTAGGCCAGTATATACACGTATGTCACAATTTTTGTCCGCTTTTTAACGAAATTGCCGTTAAAGTTGTTGCTTTTTGTTGAATGAATTGCACCCTTTCTTGAAGCTCAGACTGAGCTAGCAACCCAATTGTCAAGAACCGTAGCTTGTCGGTATAATTCCAAGTTTCATCTCCTAATCGTGCGAAGTAGCTTGCATACTTTCTTCAATTCGAAGAGTGACCCGTCCACGTTCTGAAGCAATTTCAATTCCCAATTGGCGAAACTTCAGGCAAGAAATATTCAAAATTTACAGATTATTGTGATCAATTACATATATATCCATCTAGCCCTGCGTACGTACGTCGCTAAGAAACTCGTCCACGATCCACACGCACGGCCCTCTAGTACGTTGACATGATCAGATCGAACTGTTCAGGTCTTGAAAAGCCGGAATCCTCGACTCCTCCAAGTGCGGAAGAATCGTCAAACAATTGACTTTTCTTTGTTCGAAGGGTGGAACGAAATGAACCTCGATCGTGGAACGAAAATTTACAACTGGCACTTTTCTGGATGCCCATCTAGCTGCACCTCAGCAGGTTCTAGTTTTCAGTCCTATCTGAGTACGTCTCTGTACTTGAATGTCCTCTAATTATCACTTATCACAGTTAAGTAAAAATTGAATGAAATTTGGGTCACTCGAAGGCGGAATTATGTTTCTTAGCAGACAGACGAGTGAAAATTAATGGCATGATGAAGGGAAAGTAGAGAACTTTGGCTCAAATATGTAGAATTAACTCACTTTCATATAATATTCTTTCCATAATTTGTAAATTTTCCTGGATGAAAGCGACACTTTCCTCTATAGAGTTTTGTGTACTTCAAAGATACCTCTCCTCTACTTGCAAGAGCTACTTTCAAGGAAGAATACTTAATTTAAGAATACTTTTAAGGTAATAATCAACCAACTTTTTGCATTGTATTTTGCCATTTGTTGTCATAAATCATGTAAGGTAACTACAATCACCTCCCCCTAAACATGTTTTTAAAGCCGACCCCATAAGAATATAATGGGAACCCTTCTCAACTATTCATTGAATCTTGTATATTTGTTTGTGATCACTAGGGCAATTCCACATGGAAATACTCTTTGAAAGGCCTAAAATTAGTATTTGAATTATATACTTAATTTTTTATCCCCTATGTTTACTTTTAATACCTAGTCACAAAGGTGGTTCCCTTGCCTTTACTTGAGTTCTATTTTTACATCCTATTTTTATCATAACTTTCATTTTCATGTCCTATTCTTGGGATCAGAGCTCCCAAACCAACTGACTCTTGAACTAGATCACTCCCCCACAAACTCTTGCAATTATTAATTTCGCCACAGGTCCAAATTCCGCAGCTAGTCAATACTCAAACAGTACTCTTTGCGCACAATTTCAGTTTGAAACGTCACACTCAGGTGGGTTAATCATACATCCCTCCGCGCGTAAGACTCACAGACCGCCGCCAGCAACCACCCCATCAAGAATCTACATTACTTCGCCCTCATCAAAAGCTCCGAAACGCCCTAAAGAAGATCACTCAGAGTACATTAAATCTCTGTAAATCTCGCCACAGAAGCAACCACAGGCTGGGTTTTGGGCTCCAATAGCTAGCTAGGTTCTTACTGCAGTCATCGTTGTTTGCAAGTCGACGTACAATTCATCAGAAGTTAGCATGCTAGTTTCAAAGCACTCAGGGCTAGCTCATCAATGAGATCCTAGCTTGCTAGTTCTGTTTGATCAAGAGCTTGGAACAAATTATGTCAACAAACTCTTGTGGATTCCAAGGACTGCATAAATCTCTATAAATCTCGCTGTGTTCTGGCCTTCTGGGGTTCCATAGGTACTTAACTTCCGGTAGTCTTCGTTCTGTGCAGGTCGGCGATATATAGAGACATCAGCTGGCCGAGCTAGTATCCAAACATTGAGGGCTCATCAGTTAGATCCTCGTTGTGTTCGATCAAGAGCTTGATAGAAACTCTTGGGGATCCCTTGGACTGCACAAATCTCTGCAAATCTGTGTAATTAATTGATATTGTTGTGGTGGTGGTAATTAATATACAGATCGCAAGGTGGAGACGATGGGTGTTGTGAAAACTTCGATGAGTTCTATTGTAGTGATGGCCTTCATCCTCGCACTCAGCCTCGTCGCAGCGAACGGCTTCAGTCCCGAAGAATACTTGGTTCCCCACAACGCAGCGCGTGCGGCCGTGGGCGTGGGGCCGTTGACTTGGAGTTCGGAGCTGGAGAGCTACGCTTTGGGATACGCACAATTGCAGGTGAACCAGTGCTTGCCCTTGCACCACTCCCACGGTCCCTATGGGGAGAATATATTCTGGGGGGGCGGGAAGGCGTGGACGGCGTTGGAGGCTGTGACAGCGTGGGCGGGGGAAATCGTGGATTACAACTATGCTTTCAACTCGTGCACGGAAGGGAAGATGTGCGGGCATTACACGCAGATCGTGTGGAAGGGCACAACGCAGGTAAAGAAACACAATATATATTTACTTAATTAGTTAACTTTGGGCACCTTCTGTTTGCAGATTGCCGAATTAACATGAGATGATGCACAATCGCCAGCTTTTTCTTTGGAGACCGAAAACATGTGCACTTGATAGCTAGATTAAATGTTTTGAGAACAAAAACATTTCACTTGATGTTAGAACTTGTTCAGTACAATCGTACAAATCTTTGCTGTTTTAACTGGGAAGTGGCAAAAGTTTATTACAATTCAAGATGAAAAGTTCAGTACAATTTTATAATTCTTTGCTGGTTTAATTAACTGGATTTTTTCAATTGAATGAAATTCTTGTAGGTGGGGTGCGTCTCGGTGGGGTGTAACGGCAACGACGGCGGCATCTACATCATCTGCAGCTATAACCCCCCCGGTAACTATGTCGGCCAACGCCCCTACTGATCGAAGGATGGGCAGCTCCATCGAATTATACATCAGGCGCTTGCAACGAAAAAGATTGCTAGCTGGTCGATTCGGTGGCACTGTACAACTTTCTTGTAAAAATTGACATATATACATTAGCTGGAAGAATTTAGACAGTCATCGGCTAGGGTTGAAGTTTTAGCGGCTGTTGCGATCAGGGGAAGTAGAATTCGGATTATCGATCACGACTGTTCGACTGTAGAAGAGCGTGACGGTGGAATCACTTTTCTATGATAGATGTCAATTGCCCTGTTCAATCAAACCCTGTTTCGGTGTTGTGATCAATAAAGTTCTTTTAATTTAAAGGTCTGTACAAATAGTAATGCGTATGGTATGTCTAGTCAAGAAGAGTCGGTGATGCAGTACAAATTGTAGGAAGAATTTAGAAGGCGAGTGGTGTTGAAGGTGAAGAGGTGGGTTACAAAAAGTATTTTTGCAAAGTAGGGACGAGAAGTTGTGCAAAAGTTTTTCATATGGTGATTGTCTAAACAGAACTCCTCTCCACCAAGAACTCTGTTTAACGCCAGTGTCGTTAAGCTGGCGGAATACCAGACTTTGGTACATTTCAGAGCACCCGGATTGAAACTTAAATCTATACCAGTCCTAGTAGTCCTAATTTCTAGAGCTTTGGGCAGATGAAAGTAGCAATTTTTGGTACCCTGCATCACGCCAATTTAATGGAAAACGCCAGTTCATGGAACATGAAAAAACCGATACTTGGTTATTACAAGGTCTCGCCTATCAACTTTTCGTTGGGTTCAGTGTGGCTAGAGCTTCACCCAGAAACGGAGTCTGAATTACTCTTGCAAAAATCGAATTCAACAGGGCACTGGGCACAGAGCCTACATCAGGAATGAAACAATGCTCTCAAGTCCCGCACTATACACTCATCTAACCTAAACTTACTACAGTCCATCACCCACATCGCAAAATTAACTCAGGTCAGCCAATGGTTCACAAAAATTCTGAGAATCTCTGCTTGGCTGATTCTGTCACAGCCACTGACAGACCTCGTTCGACGAATAGGCTTCTCTCTTCAGCATTTGTGGTCTCTCCGGCCGCTCTGTGCAGGCTGAACGCAAGACAGTCTCCAGGCACTGCTGTGAAGCCCTGTCCAGCACAGAATTATACCACGAGTAACTAAAGATAGGAGGTTCAATATACGTCTAGGCTATTCAAGTAGTTACTACTGTGGTGTTTAAGTGGTTTAAAAAGGAATAAAGGAGTGTATACATGGGCGGTTTTAGATGAAAGTAAGATGAAAGTAAGATCAATAATGTTTTTTATGCAGACTACCTCCTGTGATTCAATGCATTCAATGCATACATAATTTGGCTGTTAAACCAGAATTTAGATGATAATTTCGAAATGTGAGAAAAAACTAGAAAGCATGCAATTTGAGCACCCGGTACTTCCTGATCATTATCCCTCGGAAGCAAACAGCTTCTGCTAAGAATTCGAGAAAAAACTAACCTCACGTCCGAGAGGTCTTCGCTCATGATCCTTGATAGCTCTTGCAAGCTCTTGGGCTCCCCGTGTTCCGAGATCATTATCCCTCACATACTCAGCAGCTAACTGTATCGTCAACCCAGAAGCATAGATCAGATAATTAAGTAGCAGACTTTCTGTCATGAAGGTTGATACACAAGTGCGATTTCTAATGAGATGAGAATCAGGACAGAAGGTCCAATTTTGGACACAAAAAGTGGAAGTTTAACTCCAAGAAGGCCGTGGGCCATGCATGTTTCTCCCGTCGTGATAACCTATCTGCTTGAAATATAAGAATAACATAATCTGATCACGAAGGTAAATAAAATTGTCTTGCAACCACTAACTGGAATTTACACGTAACTCGCTAAACAGGCATGGCAATGACATTGACAAAGAAAAATAGTCTCAACTTTAGGAATTGAATAGTACCTTCCGTTGTTGTGCTGAAAGTGTGCGTAGAGCGTACAAAATATCAACTTTTGATTCGTCGAACCAGCTCAGCACATCTGGAGAACAATCTACCTGCACCATTGACTGGTAAACCTGATCCAGCCACATTTCAATCTTAGTTCACTCACCAGCTGAGATCTCATAATCATTTCAATCTCTTCATACCCTACAAGAACCCATACAAACCATAACCATCCCTCTGAGCACAATGTTGACATTTCTGAAAGCAAATCTATGTCATCCAGCAAGCACTTGTGAGTCCACACTGTACGATGTGGACTCATCTTATCATCACGACTGCAATCGACCATGACAGTTTCAGGGAATAGATTAAAAACATTAAAAACCTCGACGGAAATTAGATTCTTTAAAGCAACTGAGAAAGATGCAAGAGACAAAAAAGAGGGACTAAGCAAGCTAAAAATAGGAACCCTACATTGGAAGCCTATATAGTAACTTTCAAAACATATTACTATTGTTCAAATGTAGGATATGTTATCTTCTTTCTACTTGTGCATTATGTTAATTTCCTTGAATCCTCCTGAATGATTAATTTCGACACCTATGGATATTGAAGCAGAAACTTTTGAACATTACGGCATTGAGGTTAAGTAAACATGACAGAACAATTTGTAACGGAGATGGAAGTTCCCAACAGGTATCAAAAACCTTTTCAGAAAGGCTCTTAACGTTGCAACATTTACTAGAACGTGAAATGCTCATCTGCAGCAACAATTAATGACATATTTACGCAAAGCACACCCAGGTGCCGTACCAGAGACTCACTTGTGCAGCTACCACCATGCTTGTTTGGGTCGACGCAGGCACAAACGCTTTCTCATAAACTTCCTCCGACCCCATACCCATCTTATGCAATTCCGTAATGCCAGCTGTCCTCTCTTGCCATGTTCCCAACCTGTGAAATTCTCTCATTAATCTCAAACAGGAAGGTAGGGAACCTATTTCCGTGGATTTAGGATCACCTTGGACCCATACACACGCGTAACTTGAAAGAAATAAGATAGTCATAAGTTCTATCACATTAGAAGATGCTTCTATGAAACACTCGCCACACCAAACTAAGTCCTCACCCAAATGGGGTTCCAAGGACTAAGCCTCAACTGAAGGAGCTCTACTTCCATTGTTAGTTAGATTATCTAAACTAGTGTTTGGGGTGTAGCGAATCCTTCAATGACCTAAGCAACAACTTCAGCTTTCCACAACAATGTGGCTCATTCCTGAGACATGCACCGTAACAATACGTTTACAGCAGGACCAGCCACAACATAAGTAAATCTCATCAGTTCAAGTACTTATCATTCTGTAAAATTCTAAAAAATTATCCAACTCCATCGGATAACCCTAAAAACAGGGTGTGAGAGACTAACCCGCCTCTGACTTGCTCTAGGATCGCCTCGGTTCTGGCCTCCTGCTCGGCCGAAATATCGTCAGTCTGAGGTGGTCCTGCATCATCGTTCCTCTTCAGCCCAATGCTCAACATGAATTTGCACAGAGCAGGCATCTTGCATTTTCCCAAAGAGCTCTGATCCACCGATTATTAAGGTAATCGCATCTTCTTATGATACCACCCTAATTGCAGCAGCTTTGTTTGAGGGAGAAAGAAGGCAAAATCACAATAATAACCTTTTGGATTCCCAGACAACAAAATTACGCGCAATGAGGGTTGCATTAAATGAAATGCTTTACTCCTTCGAATATTCTCAAATATTATATGACGTGACATTTCGTATTCATCCATGAACAATTGATCAAATCTAGAGTGATTATCGAATACGAGTTTGATTCATTTACTGCTCAAGTTTTACTTGTTTGTGATCTTGTATATACTAAAATTTGGTGGATTCATCATGGGCCGAAGTATTCATTAAGTGACCAAAGTAGGTACCTACAACCCACACATTGCTTGTGAACTGAACGCACTCAACGAAAATCAGAGTCAAGTGATTTCATTCTCAATGCTGTTACTGCAAATTGCCAAAGATTTCTCAGTTTCACATTCAAAGAACTCAAAATTACTCAAAAACTAAACTGTTTCAAATTTAGAACCCTTAGTTTAATTCAAATCGTGCTCACAAGAAACTCAATGCACAAGCTCCACGTACAAAACTGGGAGGTCCACAAATTTTTTGAACCCTCATAACTTTTGCGTACAGTATCCAAATAAGGCATACTTTGGTGCACCGGAACCCCTTCACACTTGCTAACAAGAATCAACAAAAAGTTCGTAAGCCCAGTAGTTGAAACTATGTTCAATCGCCATTAGGTGTAGTTACCTTCATTCAAAATCTAAATGCAATAGCTCAACGTACCAAACAGACTAGGAGGTCGGAATTGTCCCAACCCCGGAGGCGACTTGAAAAACTTCCCTCCACCGCTGCTTCCCATCTGCTGCCTTCCCGGCAACCGCACCGGGAAATTCTTCGTCTTGTCGTCATCTTCCACGCCACACCGCACTAGCTTCAGGGCCCTCTTACGAAACCCACATTCTAGCAGGGGCTTCTGTCCCAAAGCTCCCAGGCTTTGCATCACCCAGCAGCTCTGCGCCATCGCCTCTTGCACGCACAAGAGCTGTGAGGTGTTACGGTGCAAAATTCCTGTAATGCAATGGTTTTTTGAATGTGGAATGGAATTAGCAAAAGGTTTGAAGTGGAGATTCGTCGAGGGGTGTGCGGGTGTGCGGGCATTCAATCTGGGTAGACATGGATTTCGCGACTACGCCCGAGTTCTGGCCTCTCTTTGTCACGGTCTTGGGACGCTTTTTGGGGTGGAGATAAGGGAGGGTTTGGGGCGGTTCTATGACCGTGGGCACAGGCATCGCTATAAAGCCTATGAGATACAGTGGCTACCCAAATGTTTCTTACACTTATAAAATTGCCATAGCTAATTGAGGAATTAGATTTTTTTTTTTTTTTTTAAATAAAAAAAATTGTGGTACAAATAACACAATTGCATAAAATAAAATATTCTAAAATTCTAATATATATATATATATATATATAATTTATTTATTTATTTATTTATTTATTTATTTATTTATTTATTTATTTATTTATTTATTTATTTATTTATTTATTTATTTATTTATTTATTTATTTATTTATTTATTTATTTATTTATTTATTTATTTATTTATTTATTTATTTATTTATTTATTTATTTATTTATTTATTATAATTTAATATTATTTATTAGTGATTATTTTTTCAAGATTTTTTAGTTAGTAGAAATAGAATTATTTTCAGAATTTTTGGAAAGAACTTCAAGGATTTTTTAATTTTATCAAATGAAATATTATTCACGAAAATATGATTCAAAATTTTTAAGGTTTCTTGTAATTTTCTCTAAATATTTCTAAAAATTGTATACCATTGCATATGGTGGCTCTAATACACATGAGCACCAAGGTTCCCTTCTCATTGGTTGAAATTTTGTCATTTATTTCATATACACATTCAATGTATTGTGGCCTTCATAGTTTCATCAAAATATACTAATATTTATTGAATCTGGTCAAAAGTAGGCATTCCTCAAAAAACTTGGTTGCTGTAACATTTGGAATTTGAATAACACATTAATTTTGCTCTATAATAAACTCTATCAATAAGCTCTATCCAGGTTTCTTTTCAAGTGAGGTAGCTCAACTGTTTCTCACAATAGCTTCTATTAATGCAAAGCCTCTTTGCCTTCAATCAAGAGTCAATAAATGAAAATGAAAACCCTTACACAATTCAAATTTTATGAAAGAAAAAGTTGGGTCAATATCCATCTCAAGCGACCCATCACCGTGACATCTGCGGTAGAGAAGATATGCCTATCCCCGCCGCTGCAAACCTTGCACACACTCCTGTGTTTCACACTTGCGTTCATGTGGAGGCTATGGCGATTCTGCGCAATCTCCTCCTCTTGCTGCTGCTGCTGCACACATCCAATGCATCGTCGAGCCAACAGGTGCTTACTGAATGCTGCCCTTTTCCATTTCTGCTACGACTGCGTTCCAATTCTTGTGGTGAAAGGGAGAACCTTATGAGGTGGGAGCTCAGCAAATGGGGGTGACATTAGGGTGCTAATGCTGTGACTCCTTTCTTTTGGATTGTCTCGAGAGATTTTGTTTGGATTTTCGTTTGTGGATGGAAGTAACAAGATCATGGAAGGGAACCATATTCCTTCTTAATTTGATGCATACATTGGATCCCCAGGTAATCCATAATCCTGATTAGGTCTAAGAGAAGAAATGCAATGCGCCACAAGCTACTGTACATTCCTTGGAAGAGTGTCGCTTCACATGTAGGAGCTCACTTAAGTCTGTGAAAAATAGATCAAGTCAGACCTAATAAGGATTGCGATGTAGCGGACCTAAGAAGCGTGGAATCTCCATGTCCGTGTTATGGAGAAGACGTTCATGTCACTCTCTGAGCTGGGTTTCGTAGTGGAGCGCAGAGATTCATACGCCTTGTGTAGAATTCTGTCGTTGGAGTTGACGATTTCAAATTTTAGGGCATGTCCAGGTTTCAACCCATTTGGTTGAGAAGGTCAGTTTCCTTGCAATGAAAACCTTCATTGCCTTCAAAACAGAATTTTAAGAGTAAGAACTTAGTCTCGTAAGAGTGGGGTTTGGACCCATTGACGTTATATGGTGCGTTGGATGCTGAATTTGGTGAGTTGGGTGAATTGAGTGTTTGGTGGATTGGGTGCAGATGCAAGCGGAGTTGCCAATTGTAGTGAGTACGTGGGCGTTTGTGGATGCGGTGAGGGCAGCAGCTCGGCATGTGAACGAAGAAGGTGGCTCTGCGGTTGACGCCGTTGTGCGGGGTTGTTCCACTTGCGAGGCTCTTCAGTGTGACGGATCAGGTAGTGCTTCCAATAAAACTAGTAAAACAGGCTTCCAGATCATCTGCGAAAGTGGCTGTAGTTTAGTGGTGAGAATTCCACGTTGTGGCCGTGGAGACCTGGGCTCGAATCCCAGCAGCCACATCTTTCCGGGTGCTCCCGGACTTTCGCAAATACTTTTTCTTTTAGGCCCCTTGCATTATTCCTACCTGTTCCATAGATAATATGCCCAGATAATATACGCCTGTCCATTTGAATAGCAGATACGGTTCATGTTCTGGAAGTTAATATCATTGGTTGGTGTTGTAGCTTTCTAAGTGTAATTTCTATTTTTAGTTCAAATTCATTTTTTATTTGTTTCACCTCATTTGTTCAATATCGCCTCTGTTGTACACACCACGGTAGTCCAAGGAACTAAAATGAGCATGAAGAGGTAGCGCTTACGTGTCTTGCTAAAAGCATTTTAGATAACAACATTTGGAAACTTAAAAAATTGTCATAAATGCAATAAATTATAAATGCAATAAATTACGAAGAGCTTATTTAAAGCTGTTTATCTCTTCTTTAATTGATTCAAATTGTTGCTTTGATCCGTATAATCCGCAGTGGCTCTTGAGTTCTGTTTTGGTATCATTTCTGTTCGTTTTTTTCTTGTTTTACTGATTTTCTAAGAATGTTTGTGCAGTGGGATATGGTGGAAGTCCTGATGAAGCAGGAGAAACCACATTGGATGCAATGATCATAGATGGGGTATACTTCTTCTCCATTTTTATTTCGTTACATTAACAGAATCGAAATCCATGACCTTGGCACTTTCCCAAACACGCGTTTGGAAA
Organism: Pseudoscleropodium purum; assembly: GCA_963969395.1. Lineage (NCBI taxonomy): Eukaryota > Viridiplantae > Streptophyta > Bryopsida > Hypnales > Brachytheciaceae > Pseudoscleropodium > Pseudoscleropodium purum. The sequence continues at coordinate 7,848,796 of OZ017801.1, forward strand.
CTTATATTAATCTGTACCAGTCCTAGTTTTAAACGCTGTGTGAATATCTTCTCTGAATTACGCTAACATAGCAAAATTTACGATTTTCCGGTGTTTCAAGTCCTAAGTTAGGACCTTTATTTTCCCATGTTTAAAATACTTTACTAAAGTGAACTATATCATATATTTGGGGCAGGAAAACACCTTCTCAGATTCATCAGTCAACAATCATGTTCTGATTTATGCAGTTTTGGGAAATTGTGTCAGACAAGTATGAACGTTGGAGCGGTTGGAGCGTTGCGGTCCGTGAAAGGAGCAATCGAGGCAGCCAAGCTTGTGATGGAGCACACAGAGCACACATTCCTCGTTGGAAGCCAAGCTTCGAACTTTGCTGTGTCTCTTGGGCTTCCTGGACCCACTAATCTAAGCACAGACGATTCTTTGAAGGTAATTACGCACCCTCAACCGGTAAACCCTGAACCCTAAACTACACTGATTTTCCCTAGTAGTGCGTGTTTGAAATGAACTCATATGTGGTTATAACTTTTTATAAGGGAAGGATATTATTACCAATGATATTCGTGACGATTCTTCAACATGAATAGGAATACTGTAGTACACATACAATGGGCAAAAACATTACTCTCTTGTAAGAAGTTATAACCATATGTAAGTTCGTTTCGTATCATGCAGAAACAGGATAGATCAGTGTAGTGTTGTGGAATCAATTTGACCTGCGTTGAATGTTTTTAATGTTAAGATACGGTAATAGATTCATGCAATCCTCATTTTGAGTTAATGGTAGTTTAATGCAAATGGCGGAAACTCAATGTTAGTGGGATGTTAGTGTCCTTGGCATTAACTTGATATCATATTGGCAACTACAATCTTAAGTTAACACTAAGTAAACATTAGCTTGACATTAATGTATCATTATCTTAATTTTGGTTTAATGTTCTATCAGATTAAAAAATTTAACATTGCGAACATAGTATAGGATCTTTTGAGATACGTGCTCAGTATGTTTACTGGGTGCACACTTCCTTGATACCAACTCTAGCCAGTGAGTGTATTTGATGTGCACAGGCCTGGTCTGCGTGGAAAAAAGAAGGATGCCAACCCAATTTTTGGCAAGACGTTGTCCCTGACAGTACCTCCAGTTGTGGACCTTACCAAGCTTCTTCTCTTTTAAGTGGAAAAGAGGACGATGGTATGATTGAAGATGGGATCAACAAGAACCTGGGCAAGTCTTCATTTGACAAAAGTTTCGGTTACAGTAACCACGACACCATTTCAATGGCAGTCATTGACAGTGTGAGAAAAAAATTTCAAGTTTGTAATTTATACAGTGCATGCTGTGACGTTGAGACTTAAGCGTCGGTAGGTTCAGAAGCCTGCTTTGATGAAATGTTGCCAAGAGCAAGATCTTGTTCTAACTTACGCGCTGCTGTCTTTGCAATTGGATAGAAAGGACGAATTGCTGCTGGCACCTCCACGAATGGAGCTAGTCACAAGATTCCAGGGCGGTAAGTCACTGTCTTCTGAAACTAAACGCTTGATGTGTGACATCTATCAATATCGTCATTTTCAAGCATGGCTATGTGCATAAAATGGACATAGTGATAGAATTCTCTCCGCAGTTCGAATAGAATTGCGTGGATTTGCACTTGAGAGTTTCAGGATTGCTGAATAATATCTGACTCTTGTTGATTTTCAGAGTAGGAGATGGTGCTATTGTCGGTGCTTCAGCATATGCTGACGATGATGTGGGCGCATGTGGTGCCACTGGTGATGGCGATGTCATGATGCGCTTTCTACCCTGGTGCCTCTCGATGACTTTTAATTACACCGTTTATTCTATTTAGTGTCCATCCATGAGTTATTGTAACACCAAAACAGCATGCCAGAGAGTAAATGAATTATTCTTGTTAAAATTGAATACCTTGGGACCACCGTTAAGAAGCTTTTGAGTGAATAGTCAAGCAAAAAACGGACAGCACGAGATTCAATGTTTAATAAATGGTGTTCACACTAATACATGGCGTTCATAGTGTATCATTGGCTTACAAAATCGTGGATCAAGCACTAAACAATGTAAACGGTGTACTCGATAATGATCAGTGTTGTATGCTTTTCAGGCTCTTGGTCTCGTACCTCTTGCTGCTGTGTTTTGATTACTGAGTTTATGGTAGTGGAAGGGGTGTTGCTGATAATACCGAGGTTTGTCTGGCGCAGTTATCAAGTGGTGGAAAGCATGCGGCAAGGAATGACCCCAGCTGAAGCTGCAAAAGATGCAATTGCTAGAATACGACGGAAATTTCCGACCTTTATAGGAGCTGCTTTCGCCATCAACAAGTATGGAATTCACGCTGGCGCTTGTCATGGGTGGACATTCAAGTACACAGTGCAGGATGCAAAAATGGCTGATGCGGTAGTGTATACTGTTAAGCCTGACGTTTTCTGAATCTTTCTAGCTAGGCATCACCTCTAGATGTTTGAATTCCATGCCGATTGAAGGTGCAACCGAACCGAAATTGTGCCCATATGATCAAACTCTATTTAAAGGGTTTCCGTTGATAACGGGTCATGAATCTAGTCTTTAGTTTACTGGATGCTAACGAGTTGTTCGGTTGTTTGGAAGGACTATAATTAATAAGTCAATTCTTGACGAATTGTCAGAGCCTCTTCGTCATCTACTTAGCATTTCAGTGATGAGTTGAACGGTTTAGATCTGCATGAATGGGAATTGTAGAACAGTTTTCAAGATGGATTTGCCAAATGCTGGGAGTTTACCTGTCTAGGGCCGCATTTAGAACACTGACTCAACCAAATTTATTGAGGACACATTTTCCACTTCAAGACAGTTTGAATAAAGGTGATTTTGACCAGATTTCTTGTGTACTATTGCTCACCTATAACTGAAGATGAGAATTAGCAATCAAGTACTGAAGCTGGATGGCGGGTTTAAATTCGCAGTGCACAGCAATAGTACACAATAACGTGGAAAGCAATCAAGCACCGAAGCAATGCTGGATTCGATTTGAAACACGCTTTTACCCGATTTAGTCATATTCCCTCTCCACCGAACCGTACTGTAACGGACAAGCCATTGATTCCAAAGGTTTCCACTTTGCAGGCTTGCAGAGGTGCAGCGGACCAACTTAATTACCTGCGAAGAGAAATGCCAAACTCCGCTCCAAGAGGAAGAGAGCGTGTGCTCAGCGTGTCTGGTTCAGAGAGACATAGCTTGCGATGGACTAAAAGTTAAGAAGATGAATTTTGAGGTTAACAAGCTTGGAGCACAATTTCATCATTTAAAAACTCTTCAAAACTACAGTTTTTAATTCTTTTGACGCGAATGGGAATCAGTGAACCATGTTCCATAGCATACAGTAGTTGCACACCCACTAGGGTTACTTGCACTGCAGAGGACCCAGAGGAGGAAACCCAGTATACTAAGTGGTTTCTTCCTGCAGCCCTTTGCAGATGAAGACCCCAATTCCGGCTTCAGAGTGGCTCTTCGAAGACTTGTGAGTCAAACACCGTAAAGAGCGGAGCAAGTAATTTAGGATTTGCATAAATCTGGAAAGGCCGTCCCATTTAGGGTCAATCACAAAACTCCACATATAGGTTAGATCTCATTAATATTTGATTTTTATAATACACGAGGAGCTCAATATACATGATAAACTTTTTGCCGCTTTCCATGCCCTGTAGAACGCGAGGTCCACAGTGGGTCCGTCCACTACGCTACTCCTGCCCCTACAGACAGGCAAAGATCTTCAAAACTGCAAACTACCAGATCGGCAAGCTAAGATCAGAGAAGAGAGTTGCTTCGTCTCATCCATTTCATACCCTGTCCCGTATACAAGATTTTATTGTTGTCATACTCAACTACAACACAAATAACTCAACAGAGGCACGTTGGACAAAGCGGAGCTTTTTATGTACTAGGCATAAAACCTTTATGAATGGCTCTCACTGCGGCTGGTGCTCAGCATTATACATTGCGTCTGCTACAAAGCAAACTCCGAACAGGCTAAAACGAGCTGTTGGTTGGCCATGATCTGTCCTCTCCTTTCTGCCTAGTGCAGACTTTCCAGGTGCAAAATTCGCTTAACGCGCAGTATCTCACTCGGAAAAACAGTGTTGGCCCGTCCAGCAAACAAGATTCCATTGTCGTCATACTCCGCTACGACACAAATAACTCAACAGAGGCAAGTGGACAAAGTAAAGCTTTTTATGTACTAGGCATAAAACCTTTATGAATGGTCCACCCTGCGGCTGGTTCTCAGCACTATACATTATTGCGTCTGTTACAAAACAGAGACTATAAAGAGCTACTGGTTGCGCATGATCCGTCCTCTCCTTCCTGCCTAGTGCAGACTACAAGTGAAAGTGATTTTCCAGATGCAAAACCAGCTTAATGCGCAGGCAGAATCTCACTAGGAAAAACAGTCCCCGCCTCCGCCTTCACCGACGTCTTGCCCTTCAAGTAGTGCTTCAGCAAGTGCGTGGTACTGAAGTTAAACCCTTCCACCGGCGCCGTCCGCGTGCGCGACGCGTTCAGCTGTGACCTCACCCGTGACGCCAAGCTCTTCCCGAGCTCCACACCCCACTGGTCAAACGAGTTGATCCCCCACACGAACCCCTGCACTGCAATCCGATTCTCGTACAACGACAGGAGCTGACCCACGGTGAACGCGTCCAGCGTGGGAAGCAAAATGCTCAACGAAGGACGGTTTCCAGTAAAAACCTTGTGCGGCACGAGCGCTGCCGCCACGCCCTCAGCTTCGAGATCCTCCTTCGTCTTCCCGTAAGCAAGAGCATCCGCCTGCGCAAAGAAATTCGACATAAGCTCGTCGTGGTTGGACACTTTCTCCCCGTGCATGTACACCGACTTCTGGCTCTTCACGGCGCCGATGAAATCGCATGGGATGACGCGTCCCTGGTGAATGAGTTGGTAGAAGCTGTGCTGACCATTCGTACCAGGCTCGCCGAATTCAATTTCACCAGCTGCGTATGGCAAGGGTGTGCCATCGATGGCAACCCCCTTGCCGTTGCTCTCCATGCTTACTTGCTGAATATGGGGCGCCAGCTTCTGGAGCGCTTGGGAATAAGGAAGAATGGCGCGCGCAGGGTAACCGAGAAATGTCACGTTCCAGACGCTTAAAAGCCCGAGTAGCACTGGCAAGTTTTGCTCTAGGGGCGTGTTACGAAAATGCTGGTCCATGCTCCAAGTGCCCTTGAGAAACTGCTCCACTTTGGGGAACCCGTATTGGAGCGCGAGGGGTAACACGCCCACCGCGCTCGTGACGGAGTAGCGCCCGCCTACCCAGTCCCAGAACGCGAACGCATTCTCAGGGTTGATGCCAAACTCCTTAACGAGCTTCAGATTCGTGCTCACGGCGATCATGTGCTTGGAAACTGCGTCGCTCCCGAGCTTGGATGTGATCCACGTCCGGCAAGTCCGCGCGTTCAGCATGGTTTCCGCCGTGGTGAACGTCTTGGACACCACGACCACAAGAGTAGTCTCCTGATTGAGTCCTTTGAGCGCGATGGTCGCGTCCACGGGATCCACATTCGAAAGGAAGCGCAACGTTCTCCCCTTGGCAAGTTTGCCAGCTTCAGGCTCTGTTTCCAAAGCTGTGTGCACGAACAACGGCCCCAGAAAGCTTCCCCCGATTCCAATCGCCACCACGTCCGTCAGCGGTTTCCCAGTTGCACCCACCCACTCGCCGCTCCGGACGCGCTCAGAAAACGCCTTGATTTTGTCCAGAGTGGCCCACACCTCGGGCACCACGTTCTTCCCGTCGCTGACGATCTGGGCGTCGCGAGGAGCACGAAGCGCGAAATGCAGCACAGCGCGATCTTCAGTGGAGTTGATGTGACGCCCGTTCCACATGGCCTCGATCTTCTCAGGGAGCTTCGCCTCGTTCGCCAGGGAGAGAAGGGTAGCCACGGTGTCTGTGGTGACGCGTTGCCGGCTGAAATCGACCACGATGCCGTCGATCTCCTTGATCATGCTCTCGCAGCGGGACGCATCTTTCATGAGATCGCGTAAGTGAGTCTGCTTGATGTCCTCGACGTGGTGTTGGAGCTTCTTCCAGGAGGCACAGTCGGAAGACGCCATCGTTGCAACGGATTGGAAACTGCTTCTCCTGCGGACGGCTCGCAATGGCGTATCGGGAAGAGTCCACCTGCTCGCGGCGAAATTCGTCAATCGCAACGCATGCTCGCTTGACCTCGGAATCTGTCAAGGATCGGAAAAGGGAAATTAGCTAGAAAATCTCAGAGTACTTGCTACAATTGGGGGATCGGAATTGAAACTCCTAAAGGTGATCGAATCGGAGAATCACAGAGGACGTGCTGCAATTGAAGGACCCGAATTGAAACTCTTAAGAAGTGATCTAATCGGAGAATCAAACAGTATGCGCTACAATTGCGGGATCGGGAACTGAAACTCTTTAGAAGTGATCAGATCGGAGTATCAAAGAGTATGTGCAACAATTGCAGGATCGGAAATTGAAACTCTCAAGAAGTGATCAAATCGGAGAATCACATAGCCTGTGCTACAATTGCAGAGTCGGGAATTGAAATTCTTAAACAGTGACCGATCGGAGTATCACAGAATATGTGCTGCAATTTCAGGATCGATATTTGTAACTCTTAAAGAGCGATCAAATCGGAGAATCGCAAAGCATGTGCAATAATTGCACGATCAAAATTGGAACTCTTAAGAAGTGATCAAACCGGAGAATCACATAGCATGCGCTACAATTGCTGAATCGGAATTGAAGCTCTCAAACAGTGCTCAAATCGGAGAATTTCTGAAAGTGGGCGATCAATCGAGAAGGGGTAAATTCGATAGAGAGCCCTGGAAAGTGATCGATCGATCGATCGGCGATAAAATTCAAAAGGTGCGAAATCTAAGACTCTGTCAAACCCTAACTTGGCTCTGACATTGCCAAACCCTTCTCCAAAATGTCGGACACAAGGAATTTGTAGCAACGTCCCAAACACCGAATCCGATCCATCCAAAATCGGACCTTTAAAGAATCTAAAAAATACCCAAACACAAAAACATCGTCTAATCTCAAAATTAGATCGCCACAGAGAAAGATAATAATCCAAGCATGAGAAAAACCATCTGCACAGCCCGCATCCTCACACCCTGTGTCTACCTCAACATCCACACTGCCGTCGAAGCAATGCAAGCCTCCCCCTCCGCATCGACTCACACCCACCCAAGTGCAAGCAATGCTCGCCATCCCCAACTACCCCAAAACGGATCCAGACCCCTTCACACTCAACTCCAAAGTCCTGAACTGAAACTGAAACCCAAAACCTGGAAATACCCAAACCCGCGACTTGAAATAGGTACCTGCAAGGAGGTCAGACCCTAACCCTGGCTGCCCTGGCGCCCTCCCTGCGAAGAAATAGTTAAGTTAAGCGTTGTTGCCCGTGGTCTGCAGCGCCTCGTGAGCGTTGGGCGCCAAGGATTTGGACGCCCTGGTGTCCTTGTGAGCGGGTCGTGGGGAAGTGGGCAGGGAATGTCCTTCTACACAGGATTCCAGGACGCCCTTGCTCACCAGCAGGATGACAATAGTATGTTGGTAAGTTATGACAATAGACTATTGTCAATAGTATGCTGCTGAGCAAGAGAGACTAAGGAGAACCCAAGGTTGGAGACAACAGTACCGGTTGCAGGGAATAGTTCCATACCTTGTAAGTTAAGTTAGTACGGGCAATGCGCTTGCTCTCCCACGCTCCCAGAATTGATGCCAATTGAGTTTGTGTGTAGGTCTTCAAGGGTTGCCTGAGCGGTTGGGCTGCCTGTTGCAAACGGGATTGTTGTGTGTGCTTCCGTCAGGATATGGAGCCTTGCGGCACAGGCAGGAAGCGTCGGGGGGAGGAGCCCGTGTCAGCCATCCGGATAAAAGTGATGACTGGCATGGGGTGCCCTAACTTAATTGGGCCCTGCCGGTGAATTCCAGCTCTTGTGGATGCGGTTTTGGGGTTGCAGGACTTCCCGACGTCACGGCGCTGCCTCTTCCATCCCTGGCTTTTACTTTTCTTGGATGGGGAATTGCTGGCTCAACTTCCCCTCCCCCAGTGGTACATTCCGCTCGGGTCTGTTTTTTAGTTCATGAGTAAGGTAGTCTGCTCTTAAAAGCGACCATTTAAGAGCCGATTTCCTTTCTGGGGAAGCTAAATTTCTTGAAACAATTTTCACTAAATTTTCATAGGAAGAAAAATGGAATTACCATCAAACTGAAGTCATTTCATATTTTGGGGACCCTTGTGGAAATAGTTATGAATTTTTGAAGTTGAATAGCAGTGGTCACTAAAAGTGACCACCTCCTGAAATATATATCATTAGCACATTGAAGAAAGCAAAATATACCTTTGTAACATAATCACTTTTAGAACATTGTCACTTTCAAAGTAGACTACCTTAAGTTCTTTACAACCATTGACGCGGATGAAACATGCAAGATGTGGATGAGAATTCATTTAATCATCCAAATGTGCACACATTCATTCAAAATGGAGAGGTACACTCCAAAGACTTTGTAGCAATTTAGTGATTTTCATTCAATGCAAAAGGTGGAATGTATCATTAAATACTCTCTAAAACAATCCTTTCATTCTATTGTACATGAGGGTCAAATTCAACATAACTTCCACCTCCATTATTACATTCTACCCTATGTGAAGAGATAGATTTGGCTTAACTTCCACTTCCACAATTACATTCTACATGCAAGAAGGTTGGATTTAACCTTTATTGGAATGGAGTGTTTTTAGGTCTAAAACTATGCCTTAACCCCTAAAGGACCAAACTGTATTTTTTGGCAACATAGAAATTTTGGGCAGGTGCATTGTCTAGAGATTTCCATATTTTGAGCCCAAATTTTGATAGAAGGTGTGGACAGGAAATATCTTTCATGTGCACTAAATTTCAGGACCTTTGGAAATATGAGTCAAAAATTATAGCCTAATATGTAGTTTGTTTCTCTACTCAAGTAGTCCGGGCAAATTTGAAAAGATCATTTTTTTCAAAAAGCCAAATTTGAAATTGGTTTTCTAGATTTTATATGTATATATGTATATATATATATATATATATATATATATATATATATATATTAAAAGCCTCGAATCATTCCATTTTGATCAATGAGTCAAAAATTATGAGGTGTTTTAGTTTACGGGCAGTTATGGATTCTCTACCCCAAAACAAACTTTGAAGTCCTTTATTGAACTCAATTTTCAACATTTTTGAAAAAAAATAAAAGCATTAGGTAAAGATTGTTTATTACATAATTTCAACCATTGGATTGGAATTTTTCAATTCCAAAAATAAATTGTTAATAATTTAGTATTTTGAACCATTCTCTACATCTTTCTACTTACTATTTTTTTCCTATATGTTATACAATTCCAAATGATCTAAAAATTTTCAAGAATGTAGCCAACATGCCTTGAAGAATGAATCCAAAGAGTTGCAATCATTTTGAATTTTTTTTTTGTACAAATATAACCTTGTGAAGTTCAGTTGCACGATTTTTTGTAGGGATAAAAAATTGATTTTTGTCACTTCAAATGCTAATATCTTGCAATCTACACGGTGGAAATTTCGGAAATTCTTACTACATCTCTTAAAACTAGTTTACTACAAGATCCTATGGTTACATGTGTCCAAAAATGTTTTTTTTCTAAATTTTGAAACTTGTATAAGAAATGGCAATTTTGGAGCGTTTTTGGCAAAAACATAGTCATGGAACTTTAGGGGTTAAAATACTCATATCCAATGCAAGGTCAAAATCTTTATCTACATTTATTCATTAACAAATCCAACTATAATATCTTTTAGTTAACTTGTTAGAGTACATCCCTCTAAAATTCCAAAGTAGGAAACTTTACAAATTGCAAGATCATGATGATTGAGTTACAAAAAGAAGAATTTGCAACTCTTTCCAAATAGTTAAGTGTCATCTTTCAAACTTTTTATCTAAAAATGAAAATGTCCTACAACTTGAATCTTTCAACAATATGTTGAAAAAATAAGTTGGAAATACATATGAAAAATTCAAAAAAACATTTCAAATTCATGCTTGAAAAAAAATAGAAAGTAGAAAGAAGTATAATATGCTTGACAATACTAAATTTTTAAAAATATGTTAATAGAACTGAAAAATTCCAACAATTGTAATTTTATAATAAACAATCAACATCTTATATTTTAATTTTTTCTAAAATATTGAAAATTGAGTTCAAAACAAGACTTTAAATTTTCTTTTGGAATAGAGATTCCATAATTGTTTGCAAACTAAAATTCCTCATAACTTTCATCTCATTAATCAAAATAGAATGATTTAAAGATTTTCAAGTATATCATACTATCACTTTCATGGGAAATGGGAAAGTGACAAATGTAACTTGATGAAGTTAATTACATATTAGTAGTTTATCAACATATAGTAATCTAGCTTGAATGAATGCCTAAATTATAATATATTTTTTAAAATAAATGTCAAAAAATTTTATATTAAATTTTCAATATTCAACATTAGGCAATCTAACCTTATTTTTCCACTTTAATTACTTATGAAGCATTTGGGTGTCAAAGTTGCTAGTAAGGTATGGTATATAAATATAGGAAATAAAGTTCAAATTTTTTTTAAGTGATTTTTCCTAAGTTGCCTAGGTTTTGATTCTACGTATCATTTAATAATTTTTTAACCATGTAGTCAAATGTTATGAAAACTATTGTGCCTTAAAGCCACTCTTTGATCACATTTTGTATAAAAATTGAAAAGAAAAAAAATTAAAAATTCCATTTACAAATAGATGACCAAAAATGCTGTGTTGTCAAAAGAATGTACTTCAAGGTTTTAGGAGGTAAAATAAATTAAGTAATACAAATATTACTAGTCAATTATTATCAATTAACACTAGAAGAAAAACACCCCATATTTATGTCTTCCAAGATTTCTTTTCCTTACAATTTGTTTAAACTTGTCAAGCTTAACAAATTTTAACAAATTTCTATATAAATCTATTGAAATGAAAAACAAAAAATTTAAAAATATTCTTTAGTTTTTTTTAATTCAAATATATTTTATTTTATTAAATTTAAAATATTTTAATAAATATTAATAAAATCTAAGAGAAAAAATGTCAAAAGAACTAAAGAATTATAATTTAACCAAATCTAATGTAATGAGGTAATTTGGAATTTTTCATGTTAATACCATGCACTTATAATAACGCTCAAATGTTCTCCATTCTTCCTCCACATTCATGCATTTTCACTTGCTTTTATATACCTGCAATGTCACTTGTAATATCACTTACAAAGCACACAATAGTGTTAGTATGTGAGCATGGAAATGCAAGCCTATGAACCTTCAACATATGTATAATAGATATTTTACAACCACTTGAAGGTGCTTATAGTATAAACATTTATAATATAGGTATCCTATAATTATGAAAGGTTTTTAAAATAAAAACACCTATAACATAGGTGTATAGTCTTTTAGACTTATATGCTCAAGTTTTTAGACTCACATAATACCAACCATGACAAAGTACAAATATACTTACACTTATAACTTTGTGCATTTAAATTCATGGAAATTAAATAATTAAAAATAGTTACAATTCAAGTCTTAAATTTTATCAAACATGAAGTAGTGTATCTTTTAGTGTGTGATTTTCCCACTCATAGTTTTTCAATAGAGTTGATGATTGTTGTCTTTAAATGCTAAATAACACATGTAGTAAAAAAAATAAGCCCTTATAGAGTAAACATAGAGCAATCACTTTGTTAGTCAATTAATGTTCCTAAATTGTTTTGCCACCCTATCTATTGTAGAGTAGTTAATGACAGCTCGTTTAACAAGCAGGAGCTTATAAAAACTTGAGACTTTTTTTAAACTTGTTCAAGTTTTGTTCAAGCATATATATTCAAGGCTATTTTTTGTAATTGAAATTCACCCTTTTGTCAACTTGGATAACTTCTCCCTACCTTTATTGGACTTTGTAGAATTCAAACCTTCTTTCAATGATGGGCATATCCCCTTGGTATTATAAGAGACTTCTATAATATTTGTGAGGCTAACCTTCAAGTGACTCTTCTATCTCTAGTATTTCTTAGTGCCTACTAAGGATTCTATTTTTTTACGAAGAAACTTCAAAGTGTAGTAATAATATATATTAAAGGCAAGATGGGATAAGCTCCGATCTTGCCAATACAAGTCTTGAACAATGTTGTTTACTAAGCTTTGTATTACATTATTAAGAAATACCTTAGAGTACTTTGTGTTACATATTCTTATCTTCTTAGATAGTTGCAGGGTTTGGAAAATTGGATAGGTACTGCACACTTACAATTTGGTTTTCCTAAATAGTTGTGGGATTTATTGGCTTATAGATATTGCGTAATTTTGTATATATGTTACATTAGATCATTATTCCCTTGACATTATATATGTTGAAAAAATACACGAAAAATGATTTATCAATCAATAATTAGAACATAGGTCAATCTTAAAGAGGATGGACAAACTAGGGTAAGGTCTCCAAATGTCTAAACTCAAAGGTGAATACACAAAAGATTCTCAATTATTAGAGCTTTTAGAACTCAATTGAGAAAGAATGGTTGTGAATAGGTGACACCTCTTTTTGAAAAAAATTATTTTGCTTAATAGTTTCAAGCCATATTTCCTTTGTCTTCTTTATTTCAATTTTTTTCTTTGACTTCATCCATTTTCACATATTTTTTGACAATGCCAACCATTTTCTTGTGTTCTCTTTCCTTCTTTTTCTTCTTAATTTGTCTTATTTGCTTCTTCTTTTGGGGCCTTATAATCATCTTCAACAAATTTTTATTTGCCTCTTGAAGTTTTAATAAATAGCTAGCACCTATCAAAAGTCTCAAACATAGGGACAAGGAGTTGTACTCTATTTTAAAATGTGATTGCTTGAAACCTTAGACTAAAAATGTTTGAAAGAATCTTTGATCTTGTTCCATTCCTAACTTTGTTTCATCTTTGACCTCTTAACTAACCTAGGTAGTACAATGGAATTTGAAAAAAGATTGGACATTGGTTGCTTTACCATTGGGGCAAATACTTAACCCTTGAAGTATCAGTGTCTCATGTAGGGATTAAAATGGATTTTGGATGAACTCCTATAGTTTCAATATTTGTTGTGATTTTCTTAACTTTTGTGAAGATAGAAAAACAAATTAGCTTTTTAGCAATATAATTTTTATTTCAATCAATGCTTGCCTAGCTCAACAAATGATTCTTGCATGCTATGTCATTTTTTTCTCTATGGTTGAGCCATACATAACAATTTGTTTGATGAACAACATTCAATGCAAGGAATGTTGTCATCGACTGAGTATTCTTACGATACTTAGTTGATGGCTTGGGGTATTCACTAATATTGTGGCTCATGGTAGCCACCGTGCTAGGAGCTAACTATCACTTGTTGAAGCTTTATTCAACAAGAAGCTATGCATGGGACACTGTGTCATTAAGAACACATTCAAAATCCTAAAGTGGACATTTTAGGAATTGCTCACAAAATTAGACTTGTATGTGACATTTTTACGTGACATAATTCTAGCGTGTGCAATTTTGCACAATATGCTATTGGACCAATCACATGAAGATGTGGAAAATCTAACTCAAGTATTGTGGGCTAAGAGATTAGATGGAGAAGTTTTGGATGACGATGCAGGTTTCAAAGATGGCGATGATGTAATTATGAAGCCCCCAATAGCAACTTTGGCAACCAAAAAATATAATGACTTAGGCATATTCGTAACCATGCAGCGACTGCACTACCACTAATTAAACATGTTTGTGTTCCATTTGATTTACTCTACAATTGTTGTCTATCTCAGATTGGTAAAACAAGTTGAATACAAGGACACATGTTGTATACATTGTAATGAACACTTGCAATTCTTTCAATATCCTAATCTAATTTTTTTTTTCATTTCATATTTTTTTTTGCTATTTCAAATTAATATATGAAATAAGTCTTAGTCTAAACAATATGAAAGGCATCAATAGAAACTATAGCCTAGCATGTGTAGTAGAATTCTAATTAATGTATATCTTTTTCTTTTTGACATGTAGCAACGATGTGGACTTGGCATTGTTGCCATTCTGATGCACTAGAAAGGATGCTCAGAATGCTCTAGTGCCTTTATAGGTAGATGCAATAAAATGGAGGTCATGCAGTGTAGGCCATTGCAGCATGTGATCATCGATGGACTTAACTTCGATTAAGTTTAGACTCAATCATTTTCTGTTGTTCGATATGTTAGACACTTGCAAGTACGTCATTGTTGATTCTAGCTTCTATTTGGACATCAATGGCATTGCCATGAATTACTATGTCAATATGCATCGGGACCTCAATGCAATAGTGTTTTTCTTCACATGCTTTGAAAACCATGGTAATTTTTCATGATCAAACTCTTGCTTAATGTATATGCTTGAGAGATGGGTAAGGTAATTAATCATCTCGCCTTGTTTCAAAATTGAAAGTCAAGCATTCTCATTTGCAAAAATAGCATTTTTATAAAGCCTTTGTTCTTTTCATGTTGATATTGCATTTGCTCACTAAACAATTTTAATTAGATCTCAATTTAAGAATGCTCCAATTCCCTATTGGATTCTGTTATGTTTTGTATTTGCTAAGCCATTACATTTGTTGTGGCTTTAGTGGCTTCCGCAATGATATTATAAGTAGCCAAATTTTTTTGTTGTACACTAGTGTTAATTGCACGATGTATTAGTGTGTACTCAAAAGTGTCCGATGAATTGATCATCTAGGGATTGATGCATGTTGGAAGACCATGTAGTAGCTAGGAACTTGGTGTGCCTTTGGACATTGATGGTCCTCTTGCACATAATGGCACCAACATTGCCATGTGAGGGGATCATGGGTGTGTGGTGTCTCTTGTACTCTCTATTGTATTCATGACATGCATGTCGATAGAGTCCTTTGATTTTGTTGTAGTTATAGTCACTAAATTGCAGTTCACTCTCATGTGGCTGATAGTTTGCATCATTAAGGGCCATGACTTTACACACATGGGGAGATTTATTTTTTGGGTGTTTGCTCCCATACCACTTATAAATATAATGATAGAAGTCTTCAAGAAATTGTTTAGGTAACCCCTCAAACTTTTGCTCATTTGCAAACAACTCCTAAGAATCAAGTACATTTCTTCTTGTTTTGTTGAAGTAGTCACAATGCTCTTGTAGTCAAGTATCAATTGATTCCACTTTGTTTTGCAGGTGGGACCATCAAGCATATAAGGGGAGACCCCTATAAGCATAATGTCTTGTGAAATATGAATCCAGTTTGTGTTATCAAGGGGCATGGGATCCCTCTCATCACCAGTGTCAAGATCCCCTAAAAACATGTCTTTTTTTGTAGCTATAAGGAAAATAATTTCTTGAGGCATCTGGTTGAGGCCTCTGTCTTTTCTCAAGCGCTTGGATTGGCTTAAATTACTAAGTGGGACAATGGTAGAGGTTGCTAGCAAAAGATCGACATAAGTGATAAAGATCAAACAACTCTATTGACAATCGAGGAGTAAAATGCCTCCTAATCACCAAGACAAAAATTAGTTCACATTATATATATGTCATTGCGTCATAGACTCATTCCACTTTGCATGTCTTATATAGATAGACGTAGACTTCATTGACAATGTACGAGAGAAATATAGAGCAAGGTATGAAACAAAACCAAAATGAAGAAGTTGATTATATTTAATTGAACTTCTTATTTTGGCATTGGAGTGTGTGTGTGTGTGTGTTTTGTACATAGGTCTAGGTACTAGACAAATTGGCCATATTGTAGTGCTAGGCATCCAACCTATTCTCTATTAAGAGGATTTCTTCTAATCCTATTATAAACCTATAGGCACTTTATTTCCACCCTTGGAATACAAAGTACACAACTAGATTCTTAATTTCTTTCTATTGTAGTAAAACTCTAGTAGTTGTCTAACAACATGTAATTTAGTACATCTTCCAAGCAATGGATCTTTTGTTGTTTGTTTCTACCTAATCTTTCCTTCTGGAAAATGCTTACCAAATCCAAATAGTTAGTGATTGGGCCAGTTTTGGCTAAGACAACCAAAACTCAAAGCCAATGGGGAATAGTCAAGTGCAAAAGTTAAATAGCTTAAATTGTAGGGCTGATTTTACCCTTTCCAAAATGACAAAGAAGTTGAAAATTTGGCTTAAGTGTCTAGAAGATATTCATGGATGAAGTTTGACTCTAAAACTACCTTTTAAAACTTCATCCATTGATTTCTAACAATTTAACTATTGAAATTCATTTTGGGGGAATATTTTATATTTTTTATCTTCTACCTAAATTCTGAATTTGACTTGATTTGATCAACTCTAGTTGACTTTCATCCAATTCTACCCTATTTTGACTTAGAAATTCATCCTATTGTAGCTTCTTTAATATTGGTTTGATTTGAGAGATTAAAATGGTTTTGAAATTCCAAAAATATTCTCTTCAAGATTCTATCTCTAACTTGTCTTTTGATTATTTTTTGACATGATTGATAAATTTCCTAACAATTTTTACTACTTCTTAGAATTTTAGTTTTTTATTCAAAATTAAAAGCTAAATAATCTATTCTCGAGGTCTTGATTTTACCTTTTTGTTGAGGTAAAATTCTTACTTTTGATCTTCTAGTAAAAATAATTTAATAATAAATTTTGATTGTTAATTAACCAATTCATCAAAATTTACCCTTCAACTACTTTTACCCTTCAAAATTGGATATTACTTTTACATTCTATTTTTTGCTTTCACTTTTACTCTAGATGTTAAAATTCTTTCAAAGATTCCCTCTAACAATTTCTAATTTTTCATCTACTTTTACTACCACTTTTTCATTCAAAGTAATTTTGGTGATGGTGAAATATTTCTTAAGGGGCTAAAATGATTCTCTAATTACTTTTGAGTTTACTTATTGAATTTTCAAACTCCTACAAATTAATTCTAACTCTAATGTTTAATTCAAATGTAAATTTCTACTCTAATGTTTTTGGTGGTAATTCAAGAAATTTGAGAAAAGAATTCAATTTAATATTGTATTTTTGTAGCTCATGCAATGTATTGGAGATGCCCAAATCTTCTTTTCCATTGAATTTCTTCTTTTCTGTTGAGTTTCTTCTTTTTCCTTTTCTTCTATGTCTTTCTAGTTTTTGTGTTTTTTTTTCTTTCAAGATATTTTGGAGAATGAAAATCTATCAAATCTACATTTAAATCATTTGCTAATTTGGTTTAGAAATCAAACAAAAGCTTAAGACAAATTTCCTTAACTTCTTCTAACTAATAATCAAATTCTAGAATAATATAAAGTCAAATATTCCTTTTTTTTTTCCCTTTCATCCTATGAACAAAGTCTACCTTTAAACAGAGGTCAACTATGCCTAATGAATGGCAAAGCTTCTCTAAAGCCTTTTTTATCCTCCTTGATACTCAATTTGTGACTTTGAAGTGCATTCTTCTAACATCAATTGTTGAGTGTGTGAGACTTGAGTATGGAAAATTTGAGCTTTGGCTTGTGATTGTGGATGCTAGAACTTAAACCAAGGGCTTGAATTCTGAACTAGATCATCACAGAACATGAACTAAAAAAATTGGAAGGCCAAATGTGAGCTCAATTGAACTCCAAAGGTGAGCATTGGTTCCTTACTCAATTTGATTTGTGGCTTGGCTTTGGTTCCTACTCAATTTGATTTGTTGGCTGGCTCTGGCTTATATTCTTGAACTTCAAACACAAATTTTGAATACCACCCTTCTTCAATTGCTCCCTGACTAATGAAAGTTCACTTCTGGTCTTCTAATTTATCCTTAAATTTTGAGTTTTGAATGTCCATTGTTTTCTCAAAGATTTGTTTTTCAAAAAGTAAAAAAAAAATCAAAATTAGGGCCTTGCATGCATCATCCCATTTAGAATTGATTTTTTAGTAACCAGATGGATAGTGGCTCAATCAAGTGACTTGTGCTTACTCTCCAACGACCTCGCTAATGTCCTAGTCACTTGGCTATTAGTTCTAGAGATCTAGTTATTGGTCCTTTGTTACTATTTGGTTTTGGTTTTCTCCAAACCTTTGGTGGTTGCCCACTTAACTTTGGTTCTTAAATCTTAATTTTTGGGATTTAAACCAAAACCTCTTAGGTCTCTTTTTGTGGATCCTTTGATTAAAACAAACACAAAAATTTAAACAAAGAGTGGAGCTCAGCCATCTAGGGAAATAGCTCCAACTTTAAAAAACAACAATAAAAACAAATAAGCTTTGAAAATTTGTCTTTAGGTAATAGCTTGGCCATTCAGTGATATAACACTACTTTATTAGACAAAATACAAAAGAGGTTAGTGAGAACTTAAAGTTCCCAGTTAGAAAAGAACAACAACACTAAATCATAAGCAAATTGTGTGACTTTGGAGGATTGCAACAAACGTCATCTTCTAAATGACTGGATGACTCACAATGAACCACAAGTTCCAATATCTAAGCTTCAAGGGGAAATTTGCAACAACCAAGTGTAAAATTTCTCTTCAACAAAGCTTAGTAAGAATTAGTTAGTAGACAAGACACATAATGTAATAATCTTCAAGAAAGCAACATTTTCAAGAAAATAAACCACTCAAAATCACAAGGTAGAAATGGCAATACTCAAAAGGGACCCCAACATCTTTTGAAATAAGCAAAGATACACGAGAAAGCTTGAAAACCACGAGCAAAATGCTCCAAACACAAAGAAATAAGACTTTTTTGTCAAAACGCCAAATATTCCAACAACGTAGCTGTGGGTGGCCAATAATAAAAGGAAAGGGGTGCAAAGTGAGGAGAGGAGGATTTTTATACTTTTCCAAGGCCCCCTTTGCCCCTCAAATTACCTAAAAATACTCCTATATGAAAACTAAATTAACAAATTCTACATTGTTGTTGTAATCTTTCTAACTTTTGAAGAAATGTTCCAAATGCCAAATTGCACTATTGTCTTCAAAAGACCCAAATTAGCATAGTGGACCCTCAACCACTACTTTCCAGATTGTTTCGCAATCGAAAGTCAACAAATTGTAAACTAGTGAAAAGGTAGAAAATCTTAATGTTGGAGTTTGCCTTTTCTTGAGATTTTGACTAGACTAAGCTGTCTAGAAGGTTTAAGATAGTAAGAAAAAAGTACAAGTTGACTTCTTTTGAACATTGTATGCACTTGGTAGACCGGTCAAACCTTTGAATGTTTTTGAAAATCATTCAAATTCATTGTTGACACCAATTTTGGTACTTGTATGTGTCAGAATATCCTGAAATTTATCTAGGCACTTATTTATATTAAAAAACATTATCCTAATTTTTAATGGAATTTTACCGCTACTTGGATAATTTCTATGAATTTTCAATTGTTGGTAAATGCGGTTGACTTCCCATGGAGTCATCTTCTACAATTTGTAAAATTATGAATTTTTTTGAGAAACCTCTAGAAAATTTTCAAATGATAATTGTAAATTTATATATTTACTTGCATCCATTGTAAAAAGGTCTGAATTCATTACCTCCTGTGTTCAATTCTTTCAAGGAGGAATCATCCTCATATGAAGAATCTTCACAAACCGATTTTGTTGTTGAGCTCCCGGCATATTTTTATGCTATAAATACCTTTTTCAATCTTTAGTGCACATTCTTCGTGGATCGGTGGATTTAAATAAATCTGGTAACAACCTAAAATAAATGTTTCTATAACTTTGTCTATTAGGCTCAAATCTATTTCAAACTCCTAATCAACATGCTAAATGCCTATTTAGATATTAAAAATGGTAAATGGAAGTACTTAGAACACTTCTGGACTTTGGAAAAATGACACATTGTAATTGTAAAGACCTTTATTAATATGATGTTAATATACTTTTTAGGTCTTTTGGAATGAAAAAGACTATAAGAAATGAGCAAAAGTGAAAAAAAAATTCTTGAGACCTAGGTGACAACTATTGGACTCATAAAACCCTAACCAAATACAAAATAAAGGTTATAGTCGGATGTCAATTGAACTTGCAAAGAGTGACAAAATCAATCATTACATATGAATGTAGTAGAAGTCATGAAACTTCTTTTTTACTTGACAACAACATAAAGAATTTTTTAACTTATCCATTAGTGTATTATAGTCAAGTACTACAATTGCTTTGAATTGAAAATGTAGTATAAGATTTTGATACCTACATTGTTGGAAATTGCCAATATATTATCCAAATTCTTCAACAAAGTTCAATGAAATGAAATACTGAAACAATTGATGTAATGTAGTCTGTAGATTAGCAATGCAAGATGGTAAGACGTTTACAAATTGAAAAGATAAGCATGGACAATATATTGAGATAGTTGAGGATTGCATTGACAAGGTCACATTGCAGATACGGTGAGCAGTTCGAAGTCCAAATTTATTCTTGCTAGCAGAGTTTGACATCTTCCCTCGTGTTGCGGAAGTCCTGGCCATCTTTAGTGAAGTGCAACTGCAAGCCATTCTAAAAAAATTGGCTTGACTAGAAACACCACTCTTTGCTAATGGTTCTTAATAACAACTATAAAACACTGCTAGTAGATGTCTGAAATTCTCTGAAATGTATGTTTTTGGTAAATTGAGGCATTGAGTAAAACTGCCTAAAAAGGCCAAATTTTTTGGAATTCTCTATATAACTTTCCTCTCCTTAACCCTTTGTAGTGCCAAGTGAGAATGGAAGTTCTACTTGTAGTACTTTACAACGATTTTTTTTCAAATCATCAATTATGGGGAGCACTCTATAATTTGTACATTAAAGGGTTAGAGCATTCCCATGCGTCTAACAAATTTGATGACTTGCTAATAGAGGCTAGCAAGACTATCCCACCTGTTTAGCAAAAGTGATGACTTGTTAACCATGCAACTTGTAAAGTTGGAAATGGTTTGCAAACAAGCTACAAAACAGAGTTGGACAAAATATATGGAAATCATTTTGCACGGCTTTAGGAGATGGATGGAGATTGAAAGTGGAATCAACTAGTAGAAAATACTGAATTCGAAGGGTTTCTCTATTTGATCCCAAGCTAAATTAAGGATTTAAACCATTCACTCTGAACTAGGGATTTGGGCTAAAGTATGGTTTACAAGATCAAAACAAAACAAGTGGCCTCTTAAAAGTGAATGAGTGGGACATAAGATACCACCCGGCTTGCAAAGTGGATGGCGCTGCATTTTACAAGCCAAAAATTCCATTCCATTGCATTTTGCAAGACGGGTGGTGATGCTCTTAAGTAATTAATTCTTATACTTTTTTTTCTAAATACTGTACTTTTTTTGACTTAGACTTCGCGGGTCGAGGTCGGGGCGTTTCTATTGGGTCACCAGTCCCGGCAGGAACCCCGTGTGCAGGTGAAGCCTTTCGCCGGAACGCTAATTTCGCTCTGCAATGCGTTTTGGACGTCAGTTTGATCTGCAAGCGTTTCGCCGCAAGGAATCTTTCGTTCTGATGCTGCGATGGAGTGCTTTGGATCGAGAGTCTTCGTTATCGATCATTATTCCGCCTCCGTTTGAGCTTCATTCCAACCATTTTGATCTCCGTTCGGCACAACCAAAGAAATTTAGTGAGGATTTTTTGTCGGCTTGATGCGCGGATTTGTGCCGGTGTTTTTTCCATTTCTGGGAGTTTCCGGAGCTTCGGTTACGAATGATCTTCTATTATTTTGATTTTCGCTCGATTTCGACCATTCTGTCGCTGTATTCGGCCCAATAGAGAAACAACGAGGCAAGGTTTTGCTGTAGGATTGCTTCTGGTGGTAAATTCATTGGATTCCTGGAGTGCACGGAATATTTCGGAATGATCCAGACGTGGATAGCAACGTTCCTCTTCAGCTGTAGGGTGTCGCAACATTTTTGTTGAGATTTATGGTATTTTTCCTGTATTCAGGGCATTGAATTATGCGACTTTGAATCCTATGTAGATTTTGAGGATTTCCCAGCTAATCGTCTTGCGATTAAGTTTAAGAACGAGGAGTTGAATTTCGCTTTGTGGCGAATTTTCCAAATTGTTCGCGAATGAGCTTCTCAGCTGGGAAGACAATTTATTAGGGTTACTTGTTCGAAAGCTAGAGATGTCTAAAAGTATGGGAATTTTCCGCCGAATGAGCTCCATGGGGCGAAGAGATGGAGTGAAGATGTTGAGCGTTTGGATGGCGATGGTGGTAACCGCCTTGCCTGTATTGAGTCCGAATCTATTCCCGGCATCCAATCGGGAGACCTCTCTGTTTTCTGTAAGTTATTAACATATCACTCTCTTTGAAATTATGTCTTAAAAATTTTGAAGTCAAGTTTTTCCCG
The DNA here is from genome assembly GCA_963969395.1 of Pseudoscleropodium purum. NCBI lineage: Eukaryota > Viridiplantae > Streptophyta > Bryopsida > Hypnales > Brachytheciaceae > Pseudoscleropodium > Pseudoscleropodium purum. The sequence goes on from OZ017801.1 coordinate 7,871,209, forward strand.
AAGCGTGATCCATGCTTGGGAAGGCTTGTCCTAGCATGGATCATGTTTTGGTAAGTTATTCTAACTCAACCATGCCCAAGCTTCAACTCAGTGGTGCTTGGGAAACTCAAGTTTAAGTAATTCTATACGAAATCAGTGGCTAGAATTACTGTAGGTGAAATGTTAGTCAACAATTGAACTGTCAATACAGCTGCTGATAGAAAAATGTTTGGAAGCAATGAAAATGACCCAAGAAAATCCTGAAATCCTCTTCGAAACATTCAAAACAGAACTATAAATAAATAAAAATAGGCTCTTAAAATGACCATTAAAGATATCTTTTGATGATGCAGATGTGACGAAATAGTCGAAAATGAGTGAAATTCGAGTAAAATCGACTATTCACGAAGTGCTCAATTGCACACTTTAGTGTTGCAATAGTGTCATTTTGTTGTGCAAGTGATCATCAGACAATGTGGATTTAGCAGTCATTAATTTGTGATTGTTGCTGCAGGAATGGGAACCTCCTACTGCCAAGCACGAGGCTCTTTTAGACTCACTGCGCAACGCAAGACTTGTAAGCACTTAAGATGCTCGAGCTTTTGTTATCAGTATATAGGAAGGACTTTGCTCACCTAGTTGAATTTTTTTTAAATGTTGAAGTTGAAATGTTTTGATTTTCCTATGCTATTGCATTTACTGGCTGTGATTAGTTTTGGAAAGTATACGACTTTCCACTTTTGTTGAGATTCTCCATCATACCACCTGAGCTTATTTTGTATGTCAGCACGAAACAGAACCTGAAGGATTGTGGGATCGACCAGACAGTGGAGGGTGGATGCCATGTACTCGTCAAAACGATGAATCCTGTAAGTTGCAACTACTTGGTTGACATTTCTAACTCAATGTACATTATTCTGGAGATCTTCACTGTTTCTTATTATCTAATTGCTCTGAGATTTTCAGTAACATCTCTTCGTGCAGTTTACTTTCTTTCTCCGTTCAATGAAATTCATACCATCAGTATATCTGATACTACTTTATCTCACCTAATATCAGAATATGTTGGCCTCTCTGGAGCAGCTCGTCCAGCTGTTTCTAACGGATATTTGCAAGTCTTTTTGGAAGGCGGCTTGAATCAACAGCGAATGGGGGTTAGTCTTTCTCCTTTCGAGATTGCTTGAAATTGATATTGATTTGATTGTATGTTAGCTATGCTACTCAAATTCCCCTATTTGAAAGATTAGATGGTGGTCGATTTCTTCACAGATTTGTGATGCCGTTGCTGTCGCGAAAATTCTGAATGCAACTCTGCTTCTTCCTCAATTCGATGTCAATCCTGTTTGGAAAGACTTCAGGTATGCAGCAATGGAAGTCAAGGTGCTAAATATTTCTCACTAGTTATTTACTGATTATAATTTAAACCTATAATAGCAGTATTTTGTTTCTCTTATATGGTCAGGGCTACGCTCTTTATCAAGGTAAGGATCAATTAGGATGCTTTGTTTGACACGTAGCAAAATCGGTGATTTCTTTGATGCGGATGCAAGTATGCAAAGCTGACCAAAGGAATTGCTGCAGCTCATTTGCAGACATATTTGATGTGGATCATTTCTTGAAGACATTGATCCTAGACGTCAATATTGTAACTGAGCTGCCTCGAGAGTTTGAGTGGAGCACGAGGGAGTATTATGCAACTGGCTATCGTGCTACTCGTGTTAAAAGCGCTCCTGTGCAAGCCTCCCCTGAGTGGTACATAGAAAATGTGCTGCCTCTCATGAAAAGGTATGAGAAGCTCCTCTCCTGCACTCTCGCCAGGCTGCCCTTCAGCAACAGATTGCATCGTTCACGATCTATTTATGAAGCATTCATTCCTAGTGCTTTTTTCTGGCATTTCTTGCTAAAACCTGTAGGATGTGTGCTGGTTCTTTGGCAGCTCTGGGGTGGTTGCAGTTGCGCCCTTTTCACACAGGCTTGCTTTCAATGAACTTCCGGATGAGATTCAGCGTTTGCGTTGCAAAGTTAACTTTGAAGCTCTGCGATTTGTGCCTAGCATTGAGCACTTAGGGAACCTTTTAGTGGAAAGACTTCGAAAGTCTCAAGCACGGAACGTGGATAGTGATACTGAGAAACATAAATATCTAGCTCTACACCTTCGTTTTGACAAGGTAGCGTGGCAACGCCTGCTTTGCCTTTCTGTCATGCATCGTGTTTTAAAATATTTTCTGTAGCATTCTAGAGATCGTCATGATATTATGTAAATGAGTGCTGAGACCTTTTGGTGATAATGTGGAGCGTAGTAAGTAGAGGACTTGTTGTTGCACCTTATGAGTGTGCTTTGCAGGACATGGCTGCACATTCAGCATGTGACTTTGGAGGTGGCAAGGCAGAGCGATTAGCTCTAGCCAAATATCGTAGCGTTGTTTGGCAAGGACGTGTTAGCAATGCTCTTCTTTCAGACAAGGAATTGCGCCACAGGGGTAAATGCCCAATGACACCTGAGGAGGTCGGCATAATGTTGGCAGCTTTAGGCTTCGGCCCCGAGACACACGTGTATCTGGCCTCATACACGGTGAGTATTCAGTCATTCTGAGTTCGTCAAGATTTTACAGGCTGTTTGTTTTCATAATGTTTCAGGATCTTGTGATTGTGTTTTTTCGAGATGATTTTTGACGTTTTGCAAGAGCTCTGCATAGTTGAAGAACAGTTTTTAGTTGTATTGAGTAGTTTATACTTGTGAGCAATCGGTTGTCAGTCAGTATTTCTTCTGACGGCCTTCGTCATTTCTATTCTGGACTTGTGGCAGGTTTATGGGGGCTCTGCAAGGATGAATCTTCTACAGACCTTGTTTCCTGGCATGGACACGAAAAATACTCTAGCCACAGCTGAGGAGCTTCAGCCGTTTGCTGGAAAAGCCTCACAACTGGCAGCCATTGACTACCATGTTTCTCTTCATAGTGACATCTTCATGTCTGCATCGCGTGGCAACATGCACAATTCTGTGGTAAGTATTCAATGATGAGCGTTTGCAAAAATCATTGTGAAACCTTCTGTTAAGACAGGCTTCTAGTACATCTCGATGATCGTTATATGCTTTTGCGCTAATTCTAAACTTCTGTATCTTGAAGCAGATCAAGTGAGTTCGTAGACCTTTCGTATTAGGCTCTTACACATCACTGTAACAAACCTTGGAATCTGTTTTGTACAGTGCAATGGAGTAAAAAACAAGCAGCGATGATGTGCTAAGTTGAGGAAAAATGTCATGGTCATTCTGATTATATCAATCCAATGCTACTCTCTTTCTTATGTGTCTCCACGTCTTTATCCTGCAGGCAGCGCATCGCACATATTTGAACGTGAGGAAGACAATAAAACCAGATATGAATTTGATGGCTCGTCTTTTTCTAAACGAAAGCTTGACATGGCCAGAGTTCAGGAGAACCGTGCTTGAAGGTCACAGAAGTAGGATGGGCCAAGTCACCCTGCGACAGCCCACTCAGTCGATTTACACGTATCCAGCACCAGACTGCATGTGTACTGCTAGGCGTTCGATTGCTGAAATCAAAGACTGAACAACTGCTGCAGCTCGCTAGGTAGTTGTAACCATTTATTTAGACATAAGTGCAATCACAAGGATCCCCCGAGGAGCTATTTCAAATTGGGGATGCGTGACGGCCGTTGGTGATCGAGACCTCTGTGGTAACCGCATCTTACCTTTTGTATGTTAGCCGAATGGTTCCTCTTGGACCTACTTTTTTGCATACAGATCGTAACTGTAGTTGGTATGGTTACCACATTCAAGTCTGCTTAGACTGTCGAGGGAGGTGCGAAGTCCTCTTGATCTACTGTCTGCTTGGATGACAACAGATTCTTAAGAGGTATCATAGTGAAATGAGCATGTAAAATAGCTGGAAGCATTGATTCGATCAGAGTTTTTCTTCAATTCAACTTCACTTTGAATGATGGTTTCACGTTTAGTGCATTTCGAACCTTCACAAGTCCGATACTCAACAGTCAACTGTTCAATTTGGGCACCAAGAAGGGCAGGACGCTAAGTACCACCCATCGAACTCCCTGGAATTGAACTACCTGGTGGATCAAGCATAGTAAAGAACTAGACTGGACTGGGAAGGAAACCTGGTAATACATACTCCTTACCCAAATTGCAATCTTTGAATTGCAATAACACCCAATTTAAAGAATGTTTTAGAACTCTAAAAGTGGATTAGAAAGTAAACTGGGCAAGTTCTTGCTAGGTGAGTTCAATTCGATTGAAACTATTCAGTAAGTTCTTTCGTTAGTTGAGGTCAAAATGCATTGCAAATTTGGAAAAGTTCGAGGACATAACGTACCACACTTTATTAAGGATTTGAGACCTCAAACCCCAAGAGAATCTTCAAATGACTTGATATGCATTCTGTCCATGCCAGATGACATTTTAAAGTAATATGTAGACACCATGGGAAGAATTATTCCCTAGCATGCTCCCGGTTACCAGAACCGATCTATGTTTCAATTGACTAGACTTTGAGGGCACTGTTTTCTATGATGTACTCGTACTTGATTTGCAGGACCCGACAATGCAACTTCAGGTAGATCTTGAAAGAGTAGCTACAGAATAATATGATGTGCGTTTGTTAAGAAATGATTTAGGAAATCAACAAAATGAGTTTCATATTTTTTCAAGCTTATATGAAAATATTACAAATTTTTTAAAACAACTACATAGATACACCTATTGTGGGCACAAAAACACCCATAAGCGACACTCTAAGCTTATGCAAGTGAAAGCAACAACTTCTTGGAACCCTACCAGTCTACTTTAGAATCCCTCTTGTCTACTTTGGGTCCAAAACGACTAGTGTTACATTTGGGTGCTTCTACCTTGTTGAAAGTTCACATTATCATCCAATTTAAAGCTCATAACGACCCAGTGAAATGTTGTCGACCTGAACAAGCAAAAGCTTGGGCTGCTTCCAGAAGTCAACTTATGGGTAAAGAGCTCCAAATAATGCACTTTTCTACTCGTAAATGTCCTAATGTCTTCTTCATTGTTTGAAAAAAATGGTTCGAACTTCTCAAGTCCGAGGACATTGTCACCAACGTGTGTCTCAGATCAGCAATCAGCATCGACGTATTCCCAGGAGTTGGATTCCAACCAGTCGTAAGCAATGGGACCAAGAAATGGCTGCGGAATGCCGAACGAGTCCACCAGGTGGAGAGTCTGTGGCCGCAGCTCAGCACAAATGGCAGCTACTTCCCGGTGAATAAGCTGCGCCATCTCGGGTGAAAGAAATCCATACCTGCATACAACAATATTGTTCATCACTACTGGAAAAAACTACACCAAAATCTGCAGTTTCTCTGGCCTTAACTAATTCTCGTATGTTCTTTTATGTTTGGCTGTAAGTTCGCATTCAAAGTGTCACATAATAAACGGAATAGAATAAGTTAGAAATCAATCTATTTGTCCTTCGATACATTCGAAAATTTGTTACAAGTGATTGATGAGTTATAGCAAGGTGTAAAGAATGATGTAAATTTCAGCGTAGCCAACAGTAACGGCACTTTTTTGCCTGTGAACTGTGTTGACACCTAGAAAGGTTTTTAGAGCTGCCAAGAATTCATACCTCAAGAACACAGGCTCCTCGTCAACTTGCGAGAGTACAGAGAGCGTCCGTAACAAGCCAAGAACTCCCTTGATTGAGTCTGTCGCTTGATGCTCTGCACTCTGAAAGCTCTCTAAGACTGTCCGCTCAGTAAATGCCTTTCCCAAATCCTCCGCTAGCTGGTAGCTCTGTGGGTGGCAACCAAATTGGAAGCGGAGGTCAGCACAAGGTGACTGCAATTACGTGTGACCCTTTTCTAAAACCGACCCCTACAGATTCTTGCCTGAGATGTACAAACTCTATTTTCATGAGAGCCTAGGATCACTTTTAGGTACACCTGTTTCCAGCACTAGAAAAATTCATGGCTTATTCATACAATGAAAATTCATGGCTTATTCATACAATGAAAATTCATGGCATATTCATAGTGTCCAAAAAATGCAGAAGAAGATTCAAAAAATGCATAAGAAGAGAATCTCCCGACTCCCAACAACTTCCAAAAAACTTATGCAATTTGATAATAGGAACAGTGCTCCATAGTTTACTCGTACAGTGTTCAAAAAATGCATACGAAGAGAATCTAACTCCCAACAACTTTCAAAAAAGATAATGCAATTTGATAATAGGAACAGTGCTCAATTTCTTATTTGGACGCATATTTGGACGCATAGTTTAGGTGTAATTACCTTTGATCAATACGCATTGGATTCATTTCACTTTCAGACACATTCATGTTCCTAGATAGATGTCCGATTTCGGGTTCACTCCTATCTTACAACTCGCATGACCGTAACAATCGCAACAAGGTACTCCTGAGACGTTCCCAAGACAATTTAGAAACTTACCGACATTAAGGCTTGAATGGTAGACTGTCCCTGGGAAATGAGATTCCTGACTCGTGCGTCCAAAAGCTCAAGCAAAGCTCGCTCCCGAAGTTGAAAAAGTACTAACTGACAAATGCACACAACTCATCAACAACAGAGCTAAAGCAGATAACTATGCACAGAAACTCTTCGCCAGAATTGCCAATACTATTCGAGCTCAATAATTCCAGACATTGAGATGTTTGCCATTAGTTGCACTCTAAAAATTCGGTACCTGAAACCTGGAATCACGAAGAGTATGACTGCTCAGGTCCTTGGGCAAGACAGGCTGAGGTTCATTCAGATGCTCCAGTCCCATGCCCTTCATCGGTTGGCCTTTCTTGCGAGCAGAGACGTACTCCCCCAACAAGGCTTTGCTCACCTGCTGCATGAGCACATTGTTATCCCCCTCAAAAGTCGACTGCACGTCGTGTTCTGCTTTGAGCTGGCCAATGCGGTTATCAGTCTTCAAGCCTTGCCCTCCACATGCCTCCCGGCATTCCTGCAACCAGTTAGTACGGGGTCAATTGGAAACCCTAATAATGTTTTTGAAAGGAGCTGCAAAGGGAGAATCAGTGTACCCCAAGATACTCCGCTTTTCTGACATCTTCTTTCTTAGGCACAGATGTTCTCACATCTTGAGTTCAAGAATGAATGCATTGGTACTCGGACAACTTTCATAGGCAAGTGTAGTTACTGTCCTGATGTAGTGAAAAGGGTGGGCAATCGATTACACTGATTTAAAATATTATGCTAAATCCTGAACCCCCCAACATTCCAGACAACATGCGTCTGAAATTGGGGAACATACCTGGAGGGTACGCATGCTGTGCCACGAAAACATAGCCTTGAACCCACTAGATATTACATGTAGGGCCTTGAAGTCTTTCGGATTTCTTCCGAAATACAAGTTCTTCAAGTTCAGTGCAGCAAAATTCATGGCGTACCTACAGTTGATCACAAACTTAGCTTCTCATTACACCATCTGGTGCGGACATCCAAAACTGCCAAGGATCCAAAAGGGGCCACTTGATCAAAAGTTCAGCTGGTGTATATGCCCTTAATCAATAGGTACCTACTTTCGAAGAATTAATTCTAGAATATTTACCGAGAAATCTTGACCTTTCATAACTTTTGCTTACGGTTGCACGCGGTTTAGGGTTTAAGGTGCGATAGAATCCTCCAACTAGAAAGTGTAAAATGTGACCGGTGGAGAAATAGTACATCTGCTCAACAGCAATAGTGGCGATTTTGGGTGTCCCTATCTTGGTACAGACATGGAATAGAAGGCTGAGGATCAGTCACGTAGAAATTAAACTGAGAGGTTTTAAGCGCTCAGAGATGAACTCACGTTTTAGCCAGAAGCGGTAGCAACCGATGTTGGTGGCTTGGGTAGTCGAGCAGGAGCACCTCAGGCTGGTCTGCAAAATATGAAAATGCACGCCTTGCCAGAGCGTACCGTAGTGCCGTAGCCAGGCCCAACTTTGCTTGGTTGATTGCACTCACAGCAATGGTCACCCGACCTGATGAAAGTGGAGCCATGAACACACCGAACCTCTGTAAAAAATAACAAGTGAATAAGCAACGAAACCAAACTATTAGCAAACTGGAATTCGTTACTAGCTGCCCACACTGTCCAAGTTGTGTCAATTAGCAAATTGGTTTTAACTCCTGCTAATAAACTTGCCATGGATTTAACTCTCCCAATTTTTTGAACAATTATACGAAAACAACCGAGAGCATTCGTCCTCAATCTCCAGTTGAAACTGGATTCAAGCATTAGGTTAACAGATTCATAAAATGACATGATCTGCCACGCCCCTATTCATTCATGTTCAAATTAGACATGTAATAGAAGGAGCACATTTGAGCATTTGGAGAATTCGGTACCTGACCAGGATTCTTAATTGAACTCACGTATTGCCCATCGGGGGAAACGTCGGAAACAGCATTGAGCAAGTTCTCACGAGGAATCCTAACTTTATCAAACCTGTTAGCAGTTTTTGCAATCTGTGAGGATGCTATCTATACAGGAAATTCAGATAATTGGCATAACATTCTTCAAAGGAGATGCAATCACCTTCGGCCCAAGTGCAAAATTCAAGGAAGAATCAGGGAATCCAAGATGTTCGAATTCTCTCTAACACCTTACAGATTCTCTCACTTGAGTTCAAGAATGAGAGCATTAGTACTCAACGAACTATTTTAAGCAAGTGTGGTTTCTACGAACAACGATGCTCTACTAGAATGTTATGTGTGTGTCCAAGACGCATTTCTTAACCTTGATCACTTTGAAAACCCTATAACCTCTTTTCATCAATTAGCATTAGAGGCCAACAATGCGTCCAAATGGCTTACCAAATGCGTCCATTGTCAACACCATTCAATCCAGCCTTGTGGCCACAGTCAGCAATCCGGATTCCTGAGCAGCAAAGACCGTCGGTACCTCGTATTTGGCACACGAAGGCGTGCACTCCTTCATTCTTCCCGTTTATGAGAAGCTGAGAGAATACAATTGTGTGGGTAGAATGCTGCAGAGACCCAAAGAAAGGCTTCTTCAAAAATTGATCATTTACTAACAAATTGCTAAAATATTCCATACCTTGATCTTGGGAAGTGCCAGAATCTGAGAATCTATACATAAATGTGCCAGTAGTGTAGCATAATTTAGCGCATTTTCCTCTAAAGCAGAGTTAGGGTTCAGGAAATTGAAGATAGAGAAATTCTCCAAGGCAGGTTACCTTTGCAGCACCTCCTATCCAGTACTTTTGAGCTGATTCACAAGGAGTGCTGATAATGAACTCCTGAGTTGACGGGTCATAAGTGGTTACCGTCTCAATCCCACGCACCTGATTATCACAAAACCATACATTCACAACTTAAAATCCCAGCATAAGATATGTGCCAGCAAAATGAAAACGATTCATCATCACCGAGCATATTGACTTGGAACCCTAAACCCTTGCAGTAGAAACAACAAAGTCAATACAAGATCCGCACACGAGTGTTAAAAGAGTGTTTCGGTTGAGAATGTTACAAATTTGAGTGCGACATACAACTCACATTGCTACCATGGCCAAGTTCCGTCATTGCAAAGCAACCCCGAACTTCAAATTCTTCAGTGGGCTGCAGCCACTTGTCATGATGCCTTTTTGTGCCCATTTTCACTATAGCATCCCCCCTGCATCCCACATTCACAGAAATCATAAACTTGACAAAGCTCAAAAGATTTGACCACTTGCAAATGAGTGAAAATCGAATTGAACAAGCGGACAATCACACGTTTCTCTTCTACCCCAAATAGAAATGTATAATTCTCATGTCTCTTTCTATAAAATCCTCGATTTAATCCTTGGTGTAACCCGCGGATTTTTTTTTCATTTATTTTTTGTGGGCAGTGTAGAATGCGATCTTCGTTGAAGTGATGCACTTGTTTACAATCTATAAAAATGGGAGGAATGTATAAAATTTGAATGAAACTTAAATTATGCATCCAAAAGAGTGTGCATTCCTCCAAAAAAGAGCGATACTGTCTTTAGAATATGTAGCAATTCAGTGGTTTCCTCCATTGGAAATTGGGGAATGTATCGCCTAATGTTCCCTCAAATAAAAATTGCAGTGCTTTTGAGCGAAATAGAACTGAAAAAACAACGCTGGTATGATCCTCACTGATTGCAAAGTTTCAAAAATCTTAGAATTCAACAATCTTAGAATGCTACAATTCCTATAATTACATATCACAATTGTGTTTAAACATAAGAGCTTTCTTTCTTTGAAACGATGGATTCGAGCATGCTAGTGATCTAATATTGCAATCCACAGATGCTGCGGATACCAAAACTTTCTACATTTTCAAACCATTGCTTCGTCTCTCCAGTTGAGAATTAGAGACAGAACTGAACTACTTACCATAAGTTGTAATGGACACCAAGCTTGACAGCCAGAGCGTGGTCGAAGGTATTCAAAGTCTCAAAGACGGCATTCCTTCTGAAGTAGCTTTCCACCGACTGATCTGTCAAGAAATTCTTGAAGGCGCCCTTGTGGAGGAGGAAGAGTATGCGTTCCCACATCTTGTCTCTTATGTCATCCATGGGTTCGTTGAAGTCTGGAGACGCAAACACTTTGTCACCCACTCTTCTTGACACAAACAAGTCGTTGCTTGCCATCAGGTTGAAAAGCCAGTCCCGGAGCTCCAAATCATGCCCATCCAGTAATACCCTCATGGCCGACTTGTCGAAAGCAGGTTCATCTGCAAACCAAAACATTCCAGTCACAGAATCATTCAATACCTCATGGCACACAATTGACTGCGGAGGACCCGGCTATGGGGTTTTAAAATCCAATCAATCCGAAGTACAGAGGACCCTTTTATGTATAACATGTATGTTAAAAGCAAACGTCAATGAAATCAGGAACTTTTTTTTGTAAAGTCTTTACTGATCCTAGCAATTGTTCCGCAGGGTTTGTATTCAACGAACACCTTGGAGTCGGGATCAGGGTCCTTCATCTGCAAGCGCCCTTCAAATCATCGAACTTGGAACTATAGCTAAACCCAAGAAACCCTATACTATGTTGGATTTCCCCAAGTAGATCCTCTATAGTACCAGCTAATTAACCATTGCAAGAATGAGATGAATCAAGAGCTGCAGAATTTACCTGAATTCGCTTCCGGGGTTTCGTAAGCCAAGCAGACTGAGGCTTCTAAGGAAAAAGCAGGAACAGATTGTGACAAATGCTTCGTCAGCACTTGTATTCGCCATCCTGCACGGTCGGCCATATCCTCCTTCCAATAGAGATTAGCACCTCGTCTTGCAACTCTGACCAATTCGTATTCTACAACGAATCTATCTCTCAACCTCTACTCATCAGAAGATTTTGCAATTTTCTTCTGTGCTCTCGCGGGTGCTTGATCCATCATCTGCAAAGCGCATGTGCCAATCTGCAAGACACAGTTCAAGGAGGGAGGGTTTTAAAAACGAAGTCGATAAGAATTTGTGGAATACCGCATGAAAAGTAGTTGAGCATATTGTAAATTAAGAAGCATTCAACTAATCAAAAAAATGTCAGCCTCGATCGACAATTTTTGCTCATCTAAAGATCTGCAATCTAAGTGCTCTCTCACATGGTTATTTGATCACCAGTAAAAGTCTCATGTCCCAATCTGCAAGACCCAGTTAGAGCAACCCAATAAGGGTTGTTGAACACTAAATGAAAAAGTTGTTGAGCTTAACAGAAAGCGCTGCAGTCGATTGAAGGCCAAAAATCAAACATCAGGAAAAAGGATTGGCAATCTTTGGCAATCTTTGGCAACGGACCAGAAGCACATTCGAGTCAAGAATTTTCTCATATTTGGACATCCCTTGAATCCCGTCAGTTGATGCGCCGTACTACTAGGGATCCACCGGAACCCAGAAGACGAAATCCCATTGTTGCTGGAAATGGAGTCAAACATCAACGGCCGAGGAAACCAAAATAAAAAGGACCAAAACTCCCAGTTTGGAGAAAAGGGAAAAGAAAAAAAAGAAAACCCAAAAGAGGAAATTCGAAAAATAAAATAAAAACTATTAAAAATTAAAACCGAAAAGACAGGAAACTAGATAAAGAATCTAAGATTCTAGCGTATCTTTTGAATTATTTGTGGAGGAAAAAGAGCAAACAGTGTTTTCTGGTCGAAACGTGGAGCAGGGGTTTCGTGTGCTGGGAAAGAGAGAACAGGTGGAAGCAACTCCATTAACTTAGTAGGCCAGTTGGCCCATAATGTTGAAGGCCCACTTTATTTTGCACAGGTAAGCTTCAGACAAGAAAGTTGAACCACCGGAATCATTCTGTGTATGATTTTTTAACATCTAAAAACTTGTTTTTTGACTATTGATTGCATGCATAATATTGTTAACCAACAAAGGGTTCCTTTTGCTTCCACACTAAGTAAGTGGGATCCTAGCATGGCAACTTCCTAGCTAGCCAATGACTCTTGCAACTTTCCATTCATCCAATCAAATAGACTGTTGCAACTTCCACGCCATCCAGTGATTTTCTGCAGAATATAACTAAGTTCACTCCCAAACATACAAGAAAGCAGTGGAACATCACCACGCGAGTTGTATTTTGAGGCCATTTTTTTGGCATGAAAATAGGTGGGGCATCCACTTTCCAGGGTTGAAAAAAAGTGGAAAGTCCCACCAATGACCTCACTAAGACGTCAACCTTGAGTTTAAAGTGCTTGATGATGGGAGGCAGAATCCAGCCATCACGTAAGATAAGCTTATATATCACTATAAAATTCAGATCGTGTATGAACATTCTAAAACATGGTTGGTAACCAAGACTGAAAATTTGATATTGATGTCCCAAATTCTGAAACATGGATTGCTGAAATGCTGAAGGTTCTGAGAATTTTGAGAAAAAAAAAAAGGCTGAACTGAATGCTGAAAAGGTTGGAAAAGGCTAAAAATTTTGAAGATCCAGAGACACCAAGAGCAAGCCTGAAAACATATATATATATACCTCCATTTGTAAGTTGACTCCCATTTGCAAGCAAGTCTCATAGACAAGTCATCCATTTTGCAAGTTCGGTGGGGTAATTTTTCAAGCAAGCTTGAACAAGTCATCCATTTTACAAGTCTGGTGGAGATGCTCTTATCCCTCTTTCATAGGGAAATGGTTTAGGCTAGTTGACAATGTTATGTGGAGTGACAAACACACAATATATCATAATCATTCACATTTCACATGGTCCTTTGAACTTCACAAATAGGGACTAGGTGACATGAAGATAGAGTCGTGTTATGGAAATCATAACATTGTTAATCACCCTAAATTGGGATAATTCCTCCCTAGATTCCTAGAAGTGAATTTAGTTTAAATTTGTAAAGACAAACTAGTCACCATGAAAATCATTTCTTTTGATATTGAGTGAATCACCTACTTAAAAAAATCAATTGCACTCATTGGAGGTCAAACTACTATGCAAGACCTTCCCATTCTGCACACAATTTTTAGATGGATACAAGCACTTTTGTTTTACAAAAAAGGATTCTCTATCCATTAGACCACTCTAGTCTATAGTGACCTACTGACCTTACATAATTAATTTGTAAAGAAATCTCTAGGTAAAAAGTTGCAATTCTAAGGGCTCCCACTTTTGGAAGGAGTAAAAGGGACCCTTCCCAAGTTGTTAATAATGTTATGAAGAGCATACCAAATCATGGGTTTTTTAACAATCCCAAAAACTAGGAAGCAACCAATTTGTTTTTGAGTTGATAGAGCAAGTTGCCATTTGTAATGCATGCAAGGAAAACATAGATAGATTCATTTATATGTACATGTTCATTCACATATTAACATATTATTTATTATTAATAACTTCCATCTAAATATTAGCAAATCAACTTCTTCTTTTTTAAATGATTTGGTGATTTCATTCATTTTTCTAATTGTAAAAGTGCCAAAATGAGGAAAGATTCTAGAGAAAATTTGGCTGTTTGGAAAGACCATCCTCTTTTTTTTCCTACAAAAAAGTAGTCCTCCAAATAGAAGGATAGCTCAAAAAATTTGTGACAAATTAAAGGAATTGCAATTATGGATGCCATTTCCTTAAAAAGATTGTATTTTCATATTATTGGTCATACATCAATTGTTGAATCATGGCCAATACTATTGAAAAGGATAACACAATAATAATGCTAAGAAAAGAGAGTTTCTAAGATATAACCAAAGTTCTCCATTTCCAATGTAGATTGTCACCCCTACAAAATTAAACTCCACTGAGACTATATATGGTAGTGAAAGTATTTTTATAATTATTGACCACTATACCATAATTCTATTTAATATATGATATATTATTTTCTAAGCCAAAACCTAATATTAGTGTACCTATTGATGAGCCCTATTTACTAAGCTTTGGATTCTTCAAGTTACCACTTATTGATTAAACAACTATTCAACTCAAACATTTTTAGATTGTAGTCCCAAGGTAAACAAATTAAGAAACTTCTTTGAAAAGCTTAATCCTCTAGAAATATGATCCCATTAGATTGTATTCTCACATCAAATCTCATCACATCCAATAAGGTACCATTGAAGCCCATTAGAATGCACAATAACATTTAGTTTGACAATATGATCGGATTTCATTAGATCTAGTCAAATCCATTGGATCTAACAACATCAAATCCCATCAGATTTCGGTGTAAAATTGGCTTACAATGAATCACATTATAACATCAAAATCGCATCAAATCAAATCCAATGACATCAAATCCTACCAAATTTTTGTAGAAAATTTGCTCACAATTGTAGAGTGTCTTTTATGCTATTAAAGCATCCATAGAGCAAATATTGGATATAGGCCTAACAACACCAAATGGCGGGTATGGAACAAAACTTGTAATCAATCTTGGTTGTTGGAAAGTCCTCAATACAAACCTACCACTTTGAATCCATAAATTTCTTCACATGCTAACAAATGTACTATAGAGAAGCAAATTGCATACTCTTCACATGCTACTAAAGTACCGCTATGAAGGGTCAAAATACAGAGCCCATTAATAGTCATGTTGCATAGTAGATGCTTTAAGGTTGCATCTTAACCACTTCAAAGCACTTCACCAATTTAGAAGTGTTTGTATTACTATTGTTTGTTGACTAGTGAGGTATCTCTTTCTATTAATTGAGGATTCCAAACTTCTTTTGTTCTATTAGTCTATTTTCGATTATATGGGCCTAAATACTTTCAGTAACTTTGAAAATTTATAACATACTCTGTGTGCAAAATAAATGTTGTATTTTACTTGCAACACCTTTTACTACAATTTGTTTATCTAGTAGTACAAAATCACAGAGTAGTATCTATCCAAGAGGCATCAAATAGCTTATTCTTCATTCTTTAAGGTATCAATATGTCACTATGTCTACTAATTTTCAAGAATTTTCCATGTATCAACTACATTCAATATGGTCAACATCCAAAAATGCACCACTAACCTTAAATTGCCATCTTCACTCTATGTGCATCTCGAAAATCAATTATGTACCTATGTGAAAAAAATGCTTTTAGAACCAAACTCTGGTCCTTCGTAACTTTTGCATACAATATCCAAATGTCGCATTCTTTGGAGTGTTAAAACTTCCTTTCAATGTACCTATGTGAAATAAATGCTTTTAGAACCAAACTTTGTTCCTTTGTAACTTTTGCTTACAATATCCAAATGTCACAATCTTTGGAGTGTTGGAACCTCCTTACACTTGCCAATAAGAAAATATAAACATTTAAACAGTCTAATAATAATTGGATGCAATACCAATTAATGGCGGTTTGGGGGGTACCCACCTTCACTGCTGATCGTTCACAAAGTCTCCAAAATGCATTTAAGGTAGCTAGTTGATTACAAACGGATACGCATTTTCCTAAAGAAGACAACCATATTTAGAGACTAATCGTCAAAGCCCATCCGGCCATCGGGCCATAGGATAGCGAAACTTACATGAGTAAATATGTGCATTTCTGTCAAAACCAGCTTCATAGTATTCTCAAAACAAATCATATTTTGCGATCAACCATTCTGAATTGCCGACTTCAAAAGACAACCCTCTCCCAAACCTTTCACACTACATCTTCCGAAGTAGCAAGCATTCACTCCATGCCAGAGATTGTGACCAAACGACAGTGTAA
The DNA here is from genome assembly GCA_963969395.1 of Pseudoscleropodium purum. Classification (NCBI taxonomy): domain Eukaryota; kingdom Viridiplantae; phylum Streptophyta; class Bryopsida; order Hypnales; family Brachytheciaceae; genus Pseudoscleropodium; species Pseudoscleropodium purum. The sequence continues at coordinate 7,887,333 of OZ017801.1, forward strand.
TTGTACATAAGAAACTACGCTCAACACAAACTCCACCATTGCACAACTAAGGCTGGCTACAATCATTGGAATACTGGAAAATAAAACACTAAAAATGCATTCCAGGATTCCACAAGATTGAGCGAGACACTTCAAGCCCCATACAAGAGAGTCGAGCAAAGCTGATGGACTCTAAATTAGCTATCAGATTCTCTGACAGCCATTTCAATTGAATTTACAAGAACCATAGAGGGACCATGCAAGTCTGTCTCATTTGCTCCAAAACCTGTCAGCAGCATCGAACAGATGATCGATTTCCTCACTTTTTTCTCTACGGCAATTTTCCTAAGCACCTACAAGATGGTGAGTTCTTCGTCTTCTTTCAGACGAGAACAGGGTCGCATGGCAGCTCCAAGACAAGTGGTTGCCAACGTCTTGATAGCCACATAAGCAGTCTTGCGAGCCGATCCGGTGTCCTCGTTTGGAAGACTGCAACAATCGGCTTCAATTGCATTCTCTGATCGGCTCAGATCTCTATCTAAACTAGTCCCCGTCCTGAACACCTCATTCATGGCCTTCAACTGAGATTCCTGGAGCTCCAGAAGCTTCAAAGCACAAGCAGTGTTGGACCGAACCGAGCCACTGCCACGAGAAGAAGACCGACTCACAGGATGCTCAACCAAGTCGTATTGGGAGATTATCAAATCCTGCACCTGTGGGATTTCACACAGGGGGTCTCCGCTTAACTCTACCGTGGCATAATCCTCTATAACCTCTGCTACAATACTATCACTGGGCTCTATGGTAAGCTCAAGCTCTTTCGAAACTCCTGGACTAATGCAGGGAGACAGTGGTATTGATGGCTTCTTCGAAACAGCACCTACTCTTGATCTCGGCTTCGTGTGGTGTGGTTTCAACCAGTTGGCACTGGAGACTGCGTCGTATTCGCACATCTCATCATCCAAGTCGATGGAAGCACTTGCACTGCTGGACCTAAAGGATGCACTTGCGGACATGAAATCCTCCACGGCTGTCTCGGACTCCACTTCACTACAATCTGTTGCAAGAGCAGTTGACACACTTGGCTCTTGGGTAATGTCGTCAAGTAAACCATCAGCAGAGCTTTGTGCAGCACCAGAGTCCTGTTCGGAGTTGGCGACCCTGTCCTCCATCCCTGACAATCTTGACACCTGAGACAACAACCTCTTGTGGTGCGGGTATGAAGACACTTTCGCTCTCCGGGCAGACGAGCCTGCAGGCCATGGCCGCTGTGCATTAACATTCCTTCGGACCACCCTGGAGATACTGTCCAGTGATGACAAGGAGACCTTCCTGTAACTGTCCTTCAAATCCTCGACAACATGTAACATGGAAGGACGCCGGTAGCGTGACGTTCGGACGCACTTGATGGCCAAGTTGATCATCTGTTTGAGAGGCTTGAAATTCCCAGGTAAAGGGATCTTCTTGTCCAGAACCTCGTTGAGTTTCCCCTGATTAATGAGCGGAAGAGCCCAGTCGAGAATGCTGGGTGGTTCATACGCCAAGTCAATTGCATTTCGGCCACTAATCATTTCCAGCAGCAAAATTCCAAAACTGAACACATCCGTCTTGGTGCTTAAATCCGAAGGCGTCTCATACTCAGGGTCCAGGTACCCCATGGTACCAGCTGGTGGAGTGGAGGTTTTTAACATATCCTCGATGTGACCTCTCAAAGCTAAACCGAAGTCGCCAAGCTTGGCATTCCAATTCTCGTCGATTAACACGTTGGAGGATTTGATGTCCCTGTGGATAATGGGAGGAGAGGCTGAGTGGAGGGCAAGTATTCCTTTGGCTATTTGCAGAGCCAAGTGGATGCGCATCACCCAGCTCAAAGGGGAGAAGTTGTCATGCAGATTCTCATGAAGCGTGCCGTTGGGCATGTACTCTACCACGAGGAGCTTCTCGTCCTCCTCACGAGTATACCCCAATAGGTTAACCAGCCGTTCGCTCCAAATCTTGGACAGGATTTCGAGTTCATTGTCGAAGGAGGTTTCATCCTGAAGGAGCTGCCGCGCGTAAGTTGCTCTCTTCACCGCTACTTGCATTCCATCTTTAAGCACACCCTTGTACACTTGACTATGACTACCTTTGCCAAGAATGCTATCCTCCGAAAAGTCTCCTGTTGCAAGACGAAGTTCCTGCAATGTGAGGCAAACCAAGACAGGATTAGAAAGCTATCCGATTGGCAGCACTTCACATACGCAGCTTTAAGACAGGGTTTACAGATGCCAGGAGAGAGAAAGCGTAAACTTTCTTGAACAGTTTGACGAAACGTGGGAACAAATATCCCTGGGATCTTAGTCCTATTGATGAAACAGAATGTATGAGAGGGACCAGCCGAGGAGGGAATAGACTACTCCTAAATAGTGAACCGTTAGTTTGCCTCATTCAACAAGGAGTTAAGTACCCCAGTGACATATGTGTAAAGAGAATTGACAGTTCAGACAAAGGAGAAAAAGCTCTGTGAACGGAAGAGAACAGTAGGACACTCACAGAAAACGAAAAGACCTGTGGAGTCACAGGTCGTTGCTTCTGCCTCTTCTGCTTTTGATGTGCAGTTTCGCAAGTCCCAAGGGCAGCATCAGTTCGACAGGACAAATACCCCATAGCTAAGCACTCCAGTAACTCATTTGCACTTTACTCCCAGCAGCCCTACACCGACAGTCCAGAGGTGAACTTCGCACCATCTGCCGCCACAATATCAGTTCCAACTGGATGGACTACTCCGACACCACGAGAAGAGAACATTAGTATTCCTGAAATCGCCTTCCATGTTTCGTTAACCCCAGCTTGCAGCACACAACTTCAGGGCAAATTGGCTCCTCAGCCCAAGTTCGCTCTCAAAGAATGTGCTCTTATTCTATACCAGAACCCTCTTTGGATAAAGTGGCCTATTCCTGCGTCCTCGCCTCGCGAGACGATTGCAGCTACAACCCTTTATTAGAAGTTGAATACCTGCAAAACATTCCAAATAATCCTTCAGAAAATGGTGTCTAGAAGTGATTAAGTGAAGCCGCTAAGTGCTCTGAATACACCGTCTCTTCACTTTCTCTTGCACCAACCCTTCAGATCACTCCTCTACTTTTGATGACGTAAACCTTTCCCGAACCTTGTTCATATTGATACCACACTTCGAGGGAGCTGATTGAAGGCTTTGCAATGTAGTTATGGCTTAGTATTACCCTGACAGATGACATTTCTACTCAACAGTTCCAGAATACCATCACTACCAACCACCAAAACCCGCAAGTATCAGGGACTACACTCTCCCTGTTACGAAATGAGGCTCGAAGCGCTACAACTCAATGCAAGCAATATCAAGTCACCCAAATCCACCAAATACGACACCAGGCACCAACAGTAACAAAATCGATGACCTTCCACAACTATAAATACTCCTGAAATCGAAAATCCACTATTCCACGAGAACAGTGCTACCGACCACCCCTCCCTTCCGATTCCCACAATCTCCTCACAAAAGCTGATTGCCCATTACCAAGCCAACCACAAACACGTCTTCCTCAACACCAAGACACCCTCTCACGCGCCTATACTCCATCCTCACAGCGACTCAACAGATCTGCAAACCAAATCTCCCCTCCCTGAACTCCCACACTACAACAAAACCCTCCACTCCAAACGCATCAACCAAACCCATCTCCACATTGAACACCCAAACTCATAACTGGAATCACAGAACACTCCGCGAATCACGAAGCCCGTCACTGTACACAAACAAAACCTACCTCTTCCCTGCTCATCGTCTCCCCGATCCACAATCCTCTACAGCAACCCAACCAAGCCTTCAGTGCCCAACTCCAGAAGCGAAAGCGCGCACGAAGGTGCACCAACGTCACTCACTCTCTCACTCACTGGTGGAGAAGCCAAGCTTCGTGAGCTTGTGTGTGAGCTTGTGAGCTTGTGAGCTAAGATTGGCACTACTGGCAATGGCGAGAAAAGGTTCCAACGATCGGCTCCGCATGTCACGACTGGGGATGCAAGAAGTGGAAATTGTGAAATGAGGTGGTTGCCTGCAAGGGGGAGGGGATTCAGGAGGGACGGGCGCTGGAAGTTAGTGTGCGTGTTTTTGCTGTGGACGTGTGTGCCTGGCCTTTGGGAGGCCGTTGAGGAGAAGCCGACGGCGAGCCAGGCGGAAGGGGCGGGGCGAAGGGATGAATGATGCGGATGACTGATGTGGATGAATAGGGCACGGTGGCAATCCGGGGGCGTCAGTTATTGTCTGGAGAGTACACGATGTTACCAACCGAATTCTTTGGGGCTGCGAGGACGGACGAGAATCATCCGGGTCAGGCGACCGGTTTCAGTCGTTCGTGTATTTTTCATCCTTGTGGGCTGGTAGTGGATGTGAGTTTCAGAGTAGTAACTGGTAAGTTGTACTGACTTACGCTCCTTCGGGACACTCATAATGGAATTTAATGTTAACAGCACTAATTGATCTAAAAGTGCTATAAGCTCTTAACTCTTGATAAATATTTTTATCATCTATGTTTAAAGAAAATAAATCCCCTCTTTGATATCTATGCTCATGGTAAAAATTTATAAAAATGAAAACAATTACAACATTTTCAAATCAATCAATGTACAAACACTAAATTTTATTATGATAGTATTTTTGTGGGTTGTAAATACTCACACTAAGTGTTCATGTTCATCATGGATCCTCCTCCCAATTGCATTCTTTTGAACATTTGCTCTACATTTTATATCTTCAAATGTTGGATTGATGAAAATAGGAAAACATTTAGAAATATGTTTACTTTAACAATATTCATCAATTATAGACGAGTACCACTTCACTAGAAGAAATTCCAAATAAGGTGGGTATCTGCATTAAGGAAAAATTTTGTATTGCTTTTCTACCTACATTAGTCTAACATTTAACCCTTTAAATGTTGGATAAATGTAAACAGGGAAGCAACTAAGAAGAAAAGTCCATAGTGGATATACTTGTCTTATACTTTAACTCCTTTTATTGAACTACTATAGAGCCAATCATATTAGAGATTAAGTGGTTTGAAAGTGACATAAATGTACTATAATCAATGCCAGTGCAACAAGTGTCTACGGTTTTCCATAATGTAATTACAGCGATAGTCAAATTAATGATGTTTGAATGTACCTACCTAGGAAACAATATTCTCCCAAAGTTTGATGTAGCTTAGCAGAGACTGTCACATTAATGAGAACTAAGTTTACCGACCTAGAAAATGATCTTGTCTTAAAAGATGACGAGTAGCTTAACTTCCCTCACTTTCTTGAAGGATGATTCCTTGCTTTGAACGTACATTCTTGAATCTTCAATAGTATTTAAGGAACCTTGGACATTGTTTGATAATGATATGTAAATTACATCATAGAGACACTTTAGTCCCTAAAGATGCATTTACATCACTAGAATATTTTAACATTGAAAGGAATTTTAGTATCCCTACCAACCAAAGTTATTTAGAATTTTAGTTGATGTATTTTCAATGTAATTTACATAATTTATTAGACCTGATATCAAAACCACAAGAATTGGGTATTTGAAAGGCATCATAACAACTTTGAGATGTGAGTCCAGTATGTTGTTTACAATGCAAGTGGAATTCAAATTCTATTGTTTTATTTACTATTTATTGATTGATTGGATTTTTTTATAATACATCTGGCATTGCTACCACTACAATGAAATTCAACCTTAAGTTCTTTGATTATTGAAACCAAAAGTTACCCCAAAACAACTTCCTTATAAATAATGTTGAAACTTTCTTCTTTTAGTTTTTTGATGGATAAAATTAGAAAATCCCTAATCTAAATTATTAATGTATATCATTTTAGAATTTAGAACAAAACTTCAATGATTGCAAATTCAAAATATGATTTCTTTTTTAAATATAATATCTGCAAACCTTACTAAAGATACAATTTTTATTAAAAAATAATTTATTAAGATACAATTTTTTTATTAAATTTACTTAAAAACCTTTTATTAAATATTTATGTGTCCTAAATCTAATGTAAACAATATCATATTATAAATTTGTATTTTAAAATAGAAGAAATAATTATTTTGTACTTGCATTTTAGGAGACAATACAAACATCACATGATGAACTCGTCACAAAAGTTCCTACTCTCTAATTATTAATAGTTATAGTATTTTTAACTTAATTCAAAAACATACTAAGTACTCATCATGCTAGTACCAAAATAATGCAAATTAGTGCTCTGGTTACATCATTTCAATGCATATTTTAGATTTGTATAATTTCCATATGAATAAAATATTGACAATGACATTTATTTCAAAACCAAAAAATTTCAAAAATATTAGTGTATTCAATAATGAGTAGACACAATGTTGAATGAATGTTGTTTTAGTGTAACTATAAATTTGACGACTTTAGAGTACAATCATATCAATTAATTGAAGAATAATTAAAACTATGACATCACCACTAATATTACTAATAATCAATGAGTGGGGTACTTTATAATGAAAGGAAACATTCAATTGCAAATATGTATTTATGAGTCTATAAAAAAATCAAGTATATCTTCAAAGAATTTAAACTAGCTTAGGTACCTATAATTTTCCTCAAAAATATTATAATTTCTCGATATTTATTCAATTCGCACGATAAAAAATTAATTAAAAAATAAAGAGTGATAATTAGAATCTATTTCAAAAAAATGAAAAAAATAAATTTTGAACTTCCAAATGCTTTAAGGTGGTAACCTATACTAAATCCATCTAAAGGCTAAGATTATTATTGTTTGCTATGTTTGATGAAATTCCTTTGAAAACCAATATTTTTTCCCTCGTTTCTTCAAAAATTCAAATGTACACAACATTTTCTTCAAGTTTTATATAGTACCATAAATACCAATGTCATACTACTTATTGAAGGTCTATAATGCAACTATGATTTACATCTTCATATTAAATTAGGTTGTTTGTTTGTTTATTTGTTACATTGACATCTCCCGAATTGTGCATCTCTTGTTTGTGTTTGGTATCGTTGGAAAGCCCTTGACAAGGAGGGGTGCATGGGCTTGGTTTAGTGGCGGTCCTACCTATGGCATGAAAGTTATTGAAATTTGAAGTTTTTATGGATTAAAAAAATTATATTTTTTGTTTTGTTTTGACCACGGTAACAATAGAGGACTCACTAGTGTTATCTAAGTGACATTTTCATCTCCATTAACTTTTAATTGTAATAACTTTAATATAAATCATGCAAAAGAGGAAAAATTAGTATATATAAAATTTAGGGGTGCATATAATATAAATAGTTGGATGAACAAAATGGATATTAATAGAACATGGATCATACACAATATAGCAAATCGGTTTTTTTTTTCTTCTAAAGTTTGTATGTATACAACATCTATTGTAGAAATATGATTAAAATTGTAAATACACATGAAGTCCCCCAAATGAATGTGTATTGAAATACAAAGTTTCAAAGCTTAATGCCAATGATGCCACAAAGTGTCACTTGCACAATTTCAATTCAAGAAATATGACTTCTTGTCCATTTATTTGGAGGGTTCCTTGAATGTGATTGTAAAAGTGGTGGTGAAAGTTCACTAGTAAAAAACAACATTTCAGACAACACAAAAGAAATGATGTTTTTTGAAAATTGAGTTGCTTCAACCGCAAATTTTCTAAAATTGCATTGCAATTAACGTAGTTTTAGAAAATTTGCTTATGCAACAATACAATTTTCAGAAAACATCATCTCCTTTCTGTTGTTTGAAATGTTGTTTTCTACTAGTGATTCCTTTATAAAAGTCTCATACAAACTTCATCTTTTAAATTTGGTTACTTGATAAATTTGGAAAATATGAATTATTTGTCTTATGAAGATGATGCTTTAACAAATCATACAAGATGTTTTTCTATTGTATCTTTAGCAACTCCTACCTTATTGATCTTGATATTAGACATTCATCTATTCCAAATTTGAACTTAATTAATAAATTCAAAAATAATTTTTTTTATGCATAGAAAAACGGATTGTCTTTTAATAGGTGTATTCGTATTATATATCAAAATTGCTATTGCCTAACTATATTTGAAGTAAAGAGCACAAGTGTCCAATATTACATATTGAGGTGTAAAAAGTTTACTATTAAGAGGGATTGATGATGTTTTCATGATAAAACCTTTGACTAATTTGTGCTTATCTTTATAAGATGAATTCGAGAAGATGAAATTTTAGCCAATCATTAAAAATTTAAAACATGATCAAAATTTGAATTTTATTTTTGGTGCATTATTAAAGTGCTTTCAATTTTATTTTATTTTAAAAATGGACGTCATAGATCATTTCCATTCTTGATGCATCACATAATCTCTTTTGATGGAAACCCCCACAAGGTTGCAAAAGTATATTTTATTAAATATCTAAGTTTTATCCATTTCTCTTTAAATCAAAGTTTCCAAGTTAAAATTGAATCAAGTGTTTTCATAACTAGTATTTTTCTCCAATGTCTCTAAGCCCATAATTTAAATTGTGAAAATGCAACCTAAAAGAATAAAAAACCTCTCTTCCTTTCTACTTGTACAATATTTGTGTACAAAAATTCAATGTTCATTTTGAATGCAGAAAATGATGTCATAATTAAAGCAAAATTCTAGGAGTCTTGATTTTTCTTCTAAATTTATTTATTGATGCCAAGCGTCTAATGATATTTATTTTAATAATTAGATAATATTGTTGGAATAGATCGAGTAGAGTGCAGATACGTAGATTTAATTTACCAACACAATTTCTATGTTCACATGGGAGCTTGAGGATTTTTGTTGCCACCACTTAAGACTTCAATGCTTAGTCATCAACTGCTTAGTGAATGATGAATTGCGCTTCACCCTATTCGTATTCGATGAGGAGGCTTCAAGAAAAATCATGTCGCATATGATTAGAAAGAAAAAAATGATGCCTTGCATGAATCCGTGATATCAATATGTTAAGAAAATTCAATTATATTTTTATAAATTTTCAAAAGTAATCTTATTATCTATCTTCTATTGAACATTTATTATTATTTATTTTCATTTTATTTCTTAAAACTATTTCCAAAAAATAGTTTTGTTTGCAATTTCCCGACTTCAACATTCTGATGATGCCTAACTTAATTGCTACACCAATCGTCTTGAAAAAGTTCCTCATCCACATAATTATATGGGATTCCAAAATCATGCCCAAATGACTTCCAAAGCCAGCCAAGCTTCTGATGGATTGTATTGCCCAATCATAAGGTGAACAATCCCATTACTACCCGATGCTTCTCAATTTCACCCCCCTCATGTACCTGTGGCGAACATTTCCCCTTTGAAATGTACCTCATGGGTACATGAGATGGAATGGAGAAGGGTATATGTGGTAGACATTATTTCCCCTCTGAAATGTACCTTGTGGATACGTGAAAGTAGAATTGAGAAGGGTACTTAGTGTAGTGAGCATTATTTCTCCTATGAAATGAACCTCATGGATATATGATGACCGAATTGAGAAGGATACATGTGGTGAACATTTCTCCTTTGAAATGTAACTCGTGAGTACATAAGACCAAAATCAAGAAGGACACATGAAGTGCACATTTTTCCTTTGAAATGTATCCTTTGGATACATGAAGCCAAAATTGAGAAGGATATGTGCATGCGATAAGCATTATTTCCCCTCTAAAATGTACCTCATGAATATGTGAAGGTGGAATTGAAAAGGTTATGTGTAGTGAGCATTTCCCCTTTAAAATATAGTCCACGAACATATGAGAGCGGAATTGAGAAGAGTGGCGGTAATGGGTTCATTCACCTTATTATTTCCTTTCCTTGCAACCAATTGCATTCAATATTTGTTTGGGTAGGCGGATCTCATTGAGTGAATGCAAGTCTATGATAAGTTATGATGCAAATGAATCCAACTAAGTTGCCCCCTCTCCCCTTCGATGTTTTTATATTGCTGAAAATATTAATGTAAGCTGTACAATGGAGTGCTATTGGCTCACAATATTACAAACTAATCTTGAGTGATTTCGTTCAGAGTACTTGACTTAGCAAAAGTAATTCATCCTCACTTCATCAGTTTTGTTCGTTTGAGTAAGGTAACAACATCTAAAATTGTTCAAATGCATGACATTGTTTACTGACGAGGTTGAAGGTCCCTTTTGCATCCTTGAAAAGTGGCTTCCTCTAGTGAACACAATTGCCTTATTGATGGGTCCTCAATCAATCCCAAATTTTGAATTTAGTAAAACTAACAAACTTTGGCTTCCATAGTCTAGTTTCTACCTGAAAACCATATTCATAGGAGTGCATTATACTATTAGTGAGGGATATGAAAGTTGTATCATTCAATTTTCATTGTCATTTTGACACAATAAAATAATGTTTTAGCTAATATTGATTTAAGTATATTGCAAATATTATAGTTTGACTTTTGGTAACATAGTTTTGATAAATCATGGTAGAAAATGTCTTTGATGGGATTGAGGCTCATATGTATTTAGGTGGACTCGGTTGAAGAGAGTAATTTTAATTCCTAAATCTCTTTCATGTTTAGGGGCCCAAAATTGCTTCAAAATATTAATCTCCAAAGCAAAACTAAAATCTTCACCAATACTAAATTTTTAACAAATCCAATAAGATGATCTTTTAGTGAATTAGTTAGAGTGACACCTTCCTGTAATTTCAAAATAAGAAACCTTAACAATTGCAAGATTATGGTGCTTTGACTTCAAAAAGGATCGCCTTTTCAATTCTTGGTATATGATTAGATTTCACTTTTCAAGTTTTTACTTAAAATATATAGATTGTATAACTTGCAACTTTCTGTAATATGTTGAAGAAATAAGTTGGGAAGACATATAAAAATTTCAACAAAAATATTTCATAATCATCTTTGAAAACAATAGTAAGTAGGAAAAAAAAAATAGAAATCGATTTAAAACATTACATTGTTCAAAATTTATTTATTGAATTGAAAAATGTCAATTCCAATGGTTGTAATGTTGAAACAAACAATTTTTATCCTGTGATTTTATTTTATTCCAAAATATTGAAAATTGACTTAAATAAACGACTTCAACGTATATATAGTAGAAATTTCATAATTGCCCGTAAACTAAAACTCCTTATAACTTTCATCTCATTAATAAAAATGAAATGATTCAACATTTTCCAAGTATATTATAAATCTAAAAAAATAATTTCAAATTTTTATTTCTTAAAAAGGTGAATTTTGAGGGCTACCTAGTCTATTTGGACTCCAAAAGAAATTACATATTATACTATAACTTTTTAACCATGTAGTCAAAAGTTATGAAAATTATTGCACCTTGAAGCTACTCTTCAATTACATGTGCTAATTTTTTTTTTTAAATGAAATTTTCATTTGAAAATGGATGACTATAAATGCTATGTTGCCAAAAATGCTATATGGTCCTTTAGGAGTTAAGCTCTTTCTTTCATGCACTCATGAAATTTTTGACTGGAAAAGAGGGGAGGTCCTTCTATAAATAGAAATATAACAAGAATATATTCCTGTTACAATAGCCCATGATACTAGAGTAAGACTTCTATTCAAAATTTCTTTAATGAAAGGAGTCTCAATTCATAAAGAGTAAAGAGTCTCTGCCTTTGAAGTTCAATAATGTAATAAACAATGGGGATTTGTCTACATTTGAATAAAATTTAAATACCTTTGTATTCATTTAGTTGATTGCAATACAAAGAATATTTTAATCCTACAACCTATCCAATCACTTGTATGAATGCTTATTGCTTGATGAAGCTAAGTCCAAATTACCAATGAAGTAGTCTATTATCAAAGCAACCTTTTAAGAACTCGTTGCATTTGGGAGGAAGCTAAACTCCTTCAAACAATTGTTAGTAAATTTCTGTGGGAAGAAAAATAGAATTGGTATCTAACCCAAATTATCTCATGTTTTGGAAACCTTTGTGAAATTATGAATTTTTGAAGTTGAAATATAGTGTTCATTAAAAGCAACAACCTCTTGAAATGTACACTATTAGTACATTAACCCCTAAATTCCCAAGGCCATTTTCTGTCAAAAAAACACTCAAAACTGTCGTTTTTGCTGCGTTCATTCAAGAATACAAAAAAAATCATTTTTTTATATTCGAACCATAAGATCTTGTACTTTACTTGTCTTAGCTCATATGGTAAAAATTTCATGAAGTTTGACCATATAGATTGGAAGATATTAGCATTCAAAGTTGAAAAATAAAGTTTTTTTGAACACTGGCTTGCAATTTTAGATGACTTTGACTACCAATTGTGAATTTTTTTGCACTACAATCTTTGAATTTAAAACTTTTTATGTTAAAGAATTGAATTGCAAGTCTAGGTAATTTTTTTTTTTAAAAACACTTGATTTTCATTCTTTAAAAAAATGCTAAGTAGAAGTAGGTCGAAGATTGGAAAAAAAACTAAATCGTTAATAACTCCAAGATGGGATTGGAAGACAATAATCCTAATGGTGAGATTGTTTTAACAATTGAACACAACATTTTCAAAAAAAAAATTGTGAGAAATTGTGAAAATTGCATTAAAAAATGAACCCTACAAGTTATTTTTTCAAGAAGATGCTGAAATTGCCCGAAAAACAAAATTGTCTTTAACTTTCTCATTATTAGTCCAAATAGAATGAATCAAAGCTTCACATATAGACAAAAAGAAAAGATTTCAAGGAAGTTTAAAATAAATAAAAAATTTTGATTTTTAAAATTTTTTTTATACTACCCACCAAGTTTAGTTTCAAGCTTTTTGTGGTATAACTTTTGCTCCCAAGCACCAAATGAAGTAAACATTATATTCCCATGTAGATAATCGATTTTTCTATCTTATGGGAAAGTTTCAAAACAATTCACCAAAAATTGAAATCACAAGAATCTACCCAAAATTAGATTTGTCCCCCAAGAGGGCAATGGGAATTTAGGGGTTAAAGAAAGCAAAATGTACCTCTTTGTTAGTAGTGGTCACTTTTAGAGCAAGGTTGTTTTAGAGCACCCTACCTTATCTCAAGAGTGTAACTTAAGGGTATGATCTTGGTTATCATGCTTTGCATGATTCCTTTTGCAATTCTCAGTGTTGCAAGAATTATGAATTCCTTGACAAAAGGTTCTACCCTAAAACCCTTGAAAACCATATCCCTTTTTTTGTGCACAACATATCTCAGGTAGGACAGAGGTACCAAAACCAAGAGGAAGATGATAGAATGATGCTCCCAGCACTCTACATGCTCTCTACAATGAATGCAAGTCTAAGTTTGAGTCTTGGTTTTTCAACATTGCTATGCATGACTATGGACAATGGTCAGTTCTCGCAACTCAGGAAGAATGTTCTCTTTATGAAAGCTTTGCGAAGGAGGACAACACATTGTGAATGAGCACTAACTTAGCACTCGTAACATCCAACCCCAATTCTAGAATTAAGTGATAAGTCCTTCCCATGTATCTAGCAAAATATAATTATACCTTCTCGACATAGGGAGGTGGGGAAGATCATTGGATGATTATACAATGTTATGGGCAGTGGAAGAAGGGGTCCAAGTAAAATAGGAGGTCCTTGAATGGACCATTTAAGGGTGGAATTGATTTTGGGGGAGGTGAAACTTCTTGAAATATTTTTCAGTAATTTTTCCTTGAAAGACAAGTGGAATAGGCATCTAATTCAAGTTGTTTCATATTTTTTTGAAGCTTTGTGGAATTAGTTATGAAATTTTTAAGTTGAAATGGCATAGGGCTCTAAAAGCATCCACCACCTAAAATGTACATTGCTAAAGGCTACAGAAAAGCAACATGCACATATAGTGTACATTTGAGGACGTGAGTGCTTTTAGAGTATGTTCTCTTTTAGAACCTCCTACCTTAATGTTAGAGGTGTAAAACATTTGACTACTTTCTTCATGTACACTGGTGGCAATGGGCTATTTTTTCCAAGACTCATCATTGTCCACAAGAATGGAGACAAGGTATAATTTCCATTCATCTATAGTGTTGACCCTATTTGGTGATTTTTTCTTTTCTTGATTTTCATTATTTTTGACATATTTTTAATCCCTAAATGCCTAAATTGTTTTTTGGGGGCAATATAATAATTTTGGGCAGCTCACTACACATGGAGTTTTTATTTTTTTGCTGAAATTTTTCACACATGTGCTTGAGGAGTAGCTTTAAGGCCAACAATTTTCATAACTTTTGATTACATGGGTAAAAAGTTATTGAATGATATGCGATTTTCATTACTCAACGGGTAACCCATGTAGCTCAAAAAATTTCTTTAAAATCACTTTAAAAAATAAAAAATAAATTGAAATTAATCCTTTAGGTTTAGATGTTTGTGGAACACTTTGAACCATTCCGTTTTGATTAATGAGGTGAAAGTTATGAGGAATTTTGGTTTGCAAGTAGGTATGTTTTTTAAAGACTCAATACCTACCTACAAACTAAAATTCCTCATAACTATCATCTCATTAATCAAAATGGAATTATTCAAAGTTTTCCACGTATATTTAAACCTCAAGAACCAATTTCAAATTTTCATTTTAAAAAAAAGTGATTTTCAAAAAAGTTTTTTGAGCTACTCGGGTTGCTTGCTGAGCAATGAAAATCATATATCATACAATAACTTTTTACCCATATAGTCAAAATTAATGAAAATTATTAGGCCTTAAAGCTACATTTTGTGCACATGTTGTGTGAAAATTTCAGCCAAAAAAAATAAAAACTTCATTCATAGTGAGTTGCCCCAAATCACTATGTTGCCAAAAAAAATGTAATTTGGGGATTTAGGGGTTAGTTTATTTTTCTAGCAAACTTTGAGTAGTGATTGTCAATGGAACCATCTTAGGGGCTTGACCCTCCAAGCCTTCTCTCCATCTTACCGTGCTCTTTGACAAATAATAGATTTCACCCTACAAGATCTTCATCTTTATATTTCATTTTCATTTTCAGCACCCACCCTTATATTTTTCCTCTTAACCCTTGAGCCCCCTAACCCCTCAAATATGGCCTTTCTAATTTGAAAGATTTTCTTGTTTGACTATTATAACCTTTTCCATGGTACAGTCAAAGGACATATCCTTTTTCTACTAGCTTTGAGCTTGTTTCCATTGCCAATCAGTATAGTTAGTTTATGTGGATGTCTTTATAAGTATTAGTTTGATTGGAATGCATTGATAAGGGTCTGCATGAGTTGGGCGCTCAAGGGTTAAAGATATATTTACATACACTTTATTTTTAAAATCATTTTGGAAAAGTAGTTAGCTATTTCTTCAATATTCATCTAATACCATGGTGATACTCAACGATATCTATATCAAAACTAGATGATACCTAGGTAAAATTGTGGCTATTGGTCTAAGAATACAACCATAATCTGTCTATTTCAACCCCCCAAAAAAGAACTAGCTCGAAAATGAAAATATTTGGACCAAAGACTTGTTCCTTTGATTCCTTTGGTTCTGTGTACTCTTTCATTATCAATAGAATTCGTCCATGTGTTTCAAGAAAAAAAGAGAAACAAAAAAACAAAAAAACAATAAACTTGCTTTACAAAAAATAGCCAACGTCCGTCTTTGGGCCGTAGCCAAATGACAAGAAACCGTGCATTAGAAAAAACACCGCCTGGACAGAACGGCTGGAAGGCGTGCCTGCAGTGCCTGTCAGTCAGTTCCCTTATAATGATCGAAAGCCTGACATGTCTGTCGCTGGACTGCATTCAATGGAAGGAGACAAGAGCGCCAGAGTAGTGTATTCAACAATTACACCTCCATTCAATGCTACCATTACTTCCTCTTGCCTTGGATTGGTTGTCCCCTTTTAAGGTAGAGGGCATCTCCACTGGACCGGTATATAACGGAACCCCGAAATGCCCCAGCCCCAGCTCTCTCAAGTCTCACACTCTCACGGGTCATTTTTGAGTTTCGCAACGCATTTTCTGAACGAAGAGAACAAGCTATTAAAAAAATTGATAAGTCTTTGAACCACTATTTTAATTGTAACTTCATGAGCTTAAAAAAAAAAAAATATGAAACGTATCACATGGGGAAAAAAAGAAAGCATACCAATATTATGAATGGAGCAATATTCAGCAAAAATTGGTGGTTAGTTCAAAGTTAGCCAATGAAATTGGAGAAAAAAATGGTTGCAATTTGAAAACATCAGGAAAATCTAGTGAAAAAATATATATAAATTCTATTTTTGAATTTAAAAAATAGAGAAAATAAGTGAATATGGTTCTTTAAAATTCGACTTAACGCAAGAATTGAAGGAAATTAGCTAGTAAAACTAAAAGAAATTCTTGAACATTTGTATGGTTTGAAATATTATGTTCCCTTCATCGTGAAATAAATGTTTGTTTCTCGTTACAAAAAAATTCAGGCCTCGGAAAGGTGTGAGTTTTGAAGTACTCACAACTACCTCGGTGCAATTAGAGAGGAATTTCACTATTAATTTTTTTTTTTTAATGAGTGTTGTTGATGTGGCACTACTTGTGCCACGTCAGTGCCACATCAAGTTTTCATACTTTTTTCATACTTTTTTATTTAATTTTTTTTTTTCAAATTAAAAAATAACAAAACTTATTTTTATATTTTTGTAATTGCACTACGCAACACCAAAAACTGAATCCTTAATGGCCCTCTATAGGGCTCAAATTTTTTTCTAATGTGAAACTTGTTTTTTTTCCCAATAGTTTTGAGTTGGTTGTATAATGGGTTTTTTTAGATTGGTTTCTATTTAGAATTGCAATTAGCACATACATATGTTTGATTGAGTGTAGTGATATAAAATTTGAACCCTTTTGAATCATGCATTTTACAATATGATCAATGAAATTGGTATTAAAAATATGAGGTTCCAATTGCTAGATGTTTATTTTGAGATGGAGGAAGTAATGTTTAATAGAAATGTGGTTCGAAATTTGGAAGTTATTTGAAGTCTTTCTTTCCTCTTTTTGAAATGTCTAATTTTGACATTCTAGTTGTGTTAAAAAAATGAGGTAAAAGAAATCAAGATGTAGAATTGTAATCAATTGATCTCATATTCAAAATCTATTTTGCAGAATTTTAAAATAGAATTTCAATGCGACTTCTCTCCTAAAATTCATTATACTTGATCTCCCAAAATTAGTTTTGCAATGGCTCCCTATATACAAATGCAAGTGATAAACAATTAGTTTTATTTAAGAAAAAAAACAATTTTTAACATAGACCTGAGGGATGATGTAAGTAGAAAATAAAAATTTAAAAGAATAACACTATCAAATGATCTTTAATCCCTAAATGCCCAAACTTCATTTTTTGGCAACCTAGAAATTTTGGGCAATTGACTACAAATGGGTTTTTTTTCATTTTCTTTGAAATTTTAACACAACATGTGCCTAAGGAGTAGCTTTAAGGCTTTGACTACATGGTTAAAAAGTTATTGTATGATATGTACTTTTCATTGCTCAATGGGCAATCCATGCAACAAAAAAATATTCTTTAAAAATCATTTTTTAAAATATTTGAAATTGGTTCTCTAAATTTATATATACTTGGAAAGCTTTGAATCATTTCATTTTGGTCAATGAATCAAATGTTATGAGGAGTTTAAGTTTGTGGGAGTTTGATGGTCATTATTGAATCTCTACTCTAAGATGAACTTTAAAGTCCTTTATTTAAGCTAGTTTTCAAAAAATTTGGAAAAAATTAAAAACATTGGATGTAGATTGTTTATCACAACATTAAAACCATTGGGATTGGCATTTTTCAACTCCATAAATAAATTGTTAACAATTTAGTATTTCAAATCATTCCCTACTCCTTTCTACTTATTATTTTTTTCCTATATGTTGTATGATTTGAAATGATTTGAAATTTTTCAAGCATGTAGCCAACTTGAATTGAAAATTGAAGCCAAAGAGTTTCAACCATTTTGGACATTTTTTCATACAAATGTGACCTTCTAAAGTGCAACTACCTAGATTTTTGCAGGGCTAAAAAAAAGAAATTTATCACTTCAAATGCTAATATCTTGCAATTTACATTGTGAAAATTTTTGAAAATTTTTGCACACATTTTCAAACAAGCTTACTACAAGGATCCTATCATTACATGTGTCCAAAAATGTTTTCATTCTAAAATTTGGTACATGTACTAGAAATGGTAGTTTGGAAGTGGTTTTGGTGAAAACATAGTCAAAATCATTTAGGGGTTAAATACTTAAATTTGAGGTTTTATCAATAGCAAAATGTAGTGCCACTACAAGAGAAATTATGTCCGTATAAACAAGGGAATGACACAATTCTGTCAACTATGATGCCAATTTGGACGTGTAGTTGACAAAATTGTATTAATTTCTTGTCTGTTTAGACAGAATTTTTGTCAATTCTCATTGTTTTGTTCATTGTGTCCTCCGTTTAGGTAAAACATAATAATTCATTTTCAATTTTGCTCACTAAATGACCGCCTCATGGTAAGTAATAAACTAAGGCAATCAAGACTACCACATATGAAGAATTATGAAATTACATTTCAAAACTTAGTTAATTACAATATAGAAGGTATGCTTTTCATGCCATACTGATAGTAGAGAAGGTATCTCCATAAGAACGGAGGGGAGAAGAGAAGATCTTTATACTAATGGGGTGGTAAAAGGTTGAATAAACCATATGGGATATGTGAACCAATCATAATTTTAATTCACATATTCCATATGGTTTGTTTTACCTTCTACCACTCCATTTGTATAAAGATCTTGTATTTTCTGTAAATCTAGAGGTACTTCTCTATTCTCTCCACGGTGTTCAAAGCTTGTCTATCTTATTGTAATCAAATTTGTTCATAGCAAAGAATTCTTTATAATTGTAGTGATTTAAACTTTTCCCATATAATGAAAATTTATATGAAACTTTAGGAATTGGAAAAGAACAATTGACAAGAATATGACAAAAGTATAAATTGACAGCCCTTCTTATTTCAGACGAACTTGTAGCAAATATTTCTCAACTTGGATACTATTCTCTTGTAGTGTGCCTTTGGCATTCAAAGATTTAATCTTGAGATAATTAATTGGAGGGACTATAGATTCAAAGCTTTGGATGCTAAATGAATTAAAGCATGTCCACCTACACTCATCCAAGCTAGCTTGACAAGAGTTGGGAGTCAAATCAAACCCCATGGTGGCATAGGGCGTGGATTTCAAAACACTAGGTGCACCCAATTTTGTACGAGGTACCCAAGGTTGGTGTACATAGTGAAATTCTAACCCGGGCCTGGGGTTGACAGATTTAGCATTAATTAATGATACAATTTAGCTTTACACTCCTTGAAAATGGACCTGCACACTACAACAACGTCGTTGCTCTTGTTAGTTACAACATAAAATTGTTTTTTTTAATTAAAATTTTTTGACGCCATCATTGTGGAGCAATGAGTCCACTTTTCAAATAATGGTGGAATGACTGTTGTCATATTGAGAGAAGTTTGTTTTGGGAAATCACGGGGATTCTGACTGTTGCTAGAAATGACTTGAAGGTAAGGAATTTTGCTTGATGTCCCTTCAAACCATGAATCTTCAACAAAATGTCCGCTTGAATCTTGAATCTTCAACAAAACTTAAATTAGTTTCCCGTTGGCCTATTCTATTATGGCTCTCGGAGTTCAAGGGTCAGGGAGAGGATAAGAAGTCACAATATACGGGATGGATAGAACAGACGGCAGACCACGAGCTTAACCGTCCGTGAATATGGCTCCTAAACTTTCAAATTCATGGTTTATTGGTGATCAATCCAGTCTCATTGTGAGAATGACATAAAATTCAACCATGTGGGTCATTAACACCACTTCGGTACCCACAACACAAAATGAAATAAAGCCATGTATGCAATGTTAGGCCAACCTGCAAATAGAGTTTACAATGCAAAAATTTGACGAAGCCACATGCCCACAATATAAAATGACAATGAGCCTCCAAATTTGGCTAAGAATAACAAAGCCACAAGCCACAACATAGGCTAGGTCTTTGCAAGATAAATCTTCACTTGAATCTTCGAATCTTTAAATCTTAAACATTTCAATCTTCTTTTCCACCCTCTTTTAGGTTAGCAGTACTATAATAGGCACCAAAAACATTCTAAAATTCCACTTCAAATAAGTGATAGTTTTTTTGAAAACTAAGACAATAAGCTTTAATCCATTAAAATCTCGTTTGAAACAAAACTACTACCTATGAGCTATGTATTCTCAAAGACTTCCTATAAAAAATTTGAGTGACAGTATTCTACTTCACCTTTTTATTTATAACTTAAGTTATACGAATGATATTGACAAGTGTAATAGCTTAATAGAAAGTTAACAACAAGATCTATATTCTATTCAATTTTCACTTTGTTCCAACGATATTCGTAATTTTAAAAGAGGTACAAAGTCTTTGCTCCTTTTCTTGGATAGCAACAGACCACTCTTCATTCAAAAACCCATAAAATTCACATACAATCTTGAAATCAAATGAAATTACCACCAAAAGAAATGCAACACCATCATGTATAACTCTACTAAATTTTGTATTAAAAGTTTTCTCCAACAACATGTAGCATCTAATTAAAGTTTTAGTTCTCTACACTCCAATACACTATATACACACCAACATTCACAAAAAAAAGGCGTAAATCTCCCCCCCTTCTCCTTCCACATAGACCACATCAACCCATGTGGACATTTTTTATGCAATAGGCTTCCTAAAATATTACTTTTGCAATATTCTAAATACTTCTTTCGGTTCACAAATCCCAAAGTCAATTAAAACAAGATAAACAACCTACTAACTTTCATCCAATCTAAATAAAAACTAAATGGTGGTAGTACAAATTCAAAACATAGGTAAAAATTACTCTATCTTAGTACCAAAAATCCGATTTTAAAACCATTTACTTTACACACTTAGGAATTCCAAAATACGCAAAAGTATACTAGCAATATAGTTTATTTTTCGTTCTGTGGTTAGTAGATTGAATGGTCCTTGAAGCCAAAAACGATGGCCTACTTCAATGGAAATATGGCTAATCGTCTATTCTTCACTGTTATTCTCAAAGCACCTCTCAAACACTATTTGATAGTTTTCAGGAAGTGTGGATTCAGATTCCAAAACGATCACTAAAGCCTTATTTTTCAATTGCAAAATTGGTAGTGAAAATTGTTGAGTACTTGGTTTAGTTCATGGTTGAACACCACGTTTAGAAGGTCCCACTTCATCTCGCATATGTCGTCTTGAAGTAAATGGTTGAATTGAATCAATCAGTAATTGCAATAACGACAATTGCCAATCGTTACGGTCTTGTAAATCCATCACTACAAATACTAAAATCCAAACTAAAACTAATTCAAAATACATCATAAGAAGCAAAACTACTCAGTTCTCTTTATTCTATATCTAATAGCTTTTTCGAGAAGCTTGCTTTCTCTTTAAATACTTCAATTACATCATACTAGCTATCTTTATAATAAAATCAAAATGCCAACAATCAACCTACGGTGGTATAAAACCGCCACAGGATCAACAATGGTCACCAAGTTACAGATTTGGTTGGTTGAAAAAGTCCTCAATTAGCTGCTGGCTGGTTCCGAGTTCGAATTTTGTCGAATTCATTAATTCGGTTTGAGCAACTACAATTTGGCACCGCTAGTGAAAATAGGAAATAAGCAGCTAACCAACCAACTACCATGTCCCCCTAAGCTAAGTAACAAGATTCAGTACAATCCAAGACCGTGGACTTTCTACGACCTTACCTTTTCTATCTCAACCCTTTTCTTATATTAGGGTTCAAGATTAATCCTTTGATACTTTTACATAGTGAAGTTATTTACAATAGGACACCGTGTTTATGTCACGATAGAGTTGTATTCAAAGGTACCAAATACCACGGCAATGACAACTTACCATGGAGATTTGGCAAGTTTATAGTGGACACGCCTTTATAATGAAACAAGAATTTACACATAGTAGCTTTATTTTTGCAAAATCTATTTTTTTTTCCATTTCACTAGTACAAACATTATTTATATAGACATTGTAAGTAACCATGAAAGACACACAATTAGTTCAATTCAAGAGGTGGATCTTCTTATAGGTCATTTTTTAGGTCTACACAATCCATTTTCTAGTAATGTCTTGTCATAAATGAATTTTGAACTTGATACGAAAAACATTTAGTAACTATATTAATATCATCATTAACAAATATATAAAAATGATTTTTTCATTATACTTTTCAACATTCTTCATCTATTTTTATATAGTTCCTACAATAAACTGTTTAAAAATTTCATACCCCTATTGGATGTCAAATCTCCTAGGGATCAATCTCCTTAGGCACATGAATGTCATGAGTGCAATTTTAGCTTTGAGACTAAGCCCAATAATAATCTAGCAATATATAGATTACAATGATATGATACATATGAAGTCTATTTTATATTAAAGTATATTAAAGAAGTGTATTAAAAACATTTGAAATCAATTAAAAAATAGTATTTATCTAAAGGTGTTTCTATTTTAATTCCTAAAATTTATTTCATTCACTTGTATCTCTTTCTATATTAATAAGTTATTTCTCCTTAGTTTCATATAGAACTTAAGATTTCCGTTTGAAAAATTTGGTTGAGAGCTATTATGTAAAATAATTTGAAATTTTACATTGAAACTTAGAAATTGTAGCTTCAATATAAAATAATTTGAATGCATTGAGAACTAAAAATTAAAAAGTAAGAAGTGACCCAAACTCTAAAACCTCGACTTGATTTTAAGGGATTATTAGTTAATTACATTGACAAAAAAGAATTGGAGGAATTCAATAACTACTTAGGTATATAGACCCAAAATTTCCCCTAGTACAATGATTGCTTCTATGTTTAGACCTTATTGCATGTTGTTGCATCCTAATCTAGTGAAAAATGTAAAAAATTGGCATTTTGACAACCAATGTAGAATTGGAGTTGAAAATGGATCGAAAAGTCACAGTTTTTTTATTTCAATGAACACCATGATGTGGTTTCTACCCATGGCAAAAGTTTCATTCATTATTCCACAATCTTAAGAGAGGCATTTGAATTACTATGCAATCGTGTAGGGAGTGAAAGAAAACACATTAGAATCCAAATAGACATAAACATTCCCCACTTTTAACAACAATGAAAAGCCATATGATTTTGCCTTGACCAACTATACTTGTTTCTTTTATTAATCAAAAATGAGTTGTGAAAAATTATTTGATTTCTTTTCTATTGCCAACAACAAAATCCACAACTCTAATTAGTTTATATACATATAACAATTTAAGGAATGATAATGGATCATCTTCAATGAATTTTTTTTTATCATTTTGGAGAAGTAGTCATCTATTTCTTCAATCTTTATGTAATACTTGGTGATATCTATATCATAACTAGGTGATACCTAAGTAAAATTTGTCTATTGGTCTATAAATACAAAATATAAAAATAATATGGTTATTTTGACCCCAGAAGATGAAAATTTCCTTTACAAAAAATAGCCAACATTTCACTGTTCCTACCAAAAAAAATTTAATAGAAAAAAAGAAAAAAAGAAAAAATATCCAACGTCTTTTGTCTGTTGCCAAATGTCGAAAAAAAAAACGTGCATAAAAAAACACTGCTCATCTTATCTCAGTATACCTGGCTGGCGTGCATTGTTGTCATAACTTACGTTTAGATTCATGATGCCAGTGAGAGGCTTTTGGTCCTTGGTTTCATTAGCCGGGCGGTCGCCCCAATTGTAAGTACTTACACTCATTGCTTTCCAAAAGCGAATAAAAATAAAAATAAAAATAAATTTTACATTCCTCCTCCCCCTCAAAGAATTGATGGATTGTGAAGTACAAGTCGTATTCAAGTCATAAATAATGTAACACAAGAATTACCCATTCTGCCACACAATGCTATTGATCCCACATGACTGGTGAATCATGGATATGGTCGAGTCCCACACTCAAATACTTATGATGGTGTGTAACAAAAATTATTGGAGAATAATAACAAGTGAAGAGCCGCGGAGCCAGTCTTCATGAGTGCATTATTTTGTAATAAGGTAAACAACCTATTTCCGACAACATGAAGAGTGAGGCATAAAGGAGTGAGGCAACCCATTCCTGACCACTTAAGCAGTTTCTGGTATCTGTAGGGTGAATTTCTTCAAAGGGTAAAATTTCTTATCTGTAGAAATAGGCAACAAAAGGTTTGCATAATTTTTCAGATTTTTTTTTTCAAGATATAGAATTATTGTGAATTTTTTTAGTAGAAGATGGGCATTCTCCCATAATGGTGATATAGACCTTCTTTTTTTAAACCAAAGGCTGGTTGCAATATTGAAAGCTTTGTTAGTCAATCATAGAGTACCATAGCTACATCAAAAACTGCGTCATAATTAATTACTGTTTATTCTTTTGCATGGAAACAGAATAGCCTATATTGCTAGAATGGGGTTATTGGTCAAGAATGGGTTGTCTCCCATATGTCCGAGTGAGTGAGCACCTATGCAAAATGTACCTTATACATCACATTCTCCAACGTTAAGAACAGTTCTCCAACGTTTCTGTGATATTCTTATAGCAGAATTGGCCCATGTTGCTCATTTTGCATTCTAATTGTCCCTAGAAAATGCTTGAATTAGTGGGGGACTATTCTTAATGATTCAATTAACATCAATGCAACGGCTTATTAGAAGTAGTGCTCGTCATAAACACAATCTTGATCCCTAAAAAAATGAGGGTATGTGTTTTTTAAGAAAAATTGTCTGAAATTTGTCATTTTTTAGTGCATCTTCCAGGATTGAAAATTGAACATTTTTCTTGAACTTCAATTATTCAAAAGTGTAATAGCCTACTATGAAAATGATTTTGAAAATAAATTATATCCTCTATTTATGGTTTTTTTGAGTTAATGCCTTATTTCAATTTACTATAATTTACACCAACACTAAATAAGTTTGTACCAATTATGAATCCCAAGATAAAGTATATATGTTCAAAAAGCAACAAAGTCACTTCTAGAATGTACTTTAAAGACATGCACTAACCGCAAAAGTTATATGTCTATTTTCTAGCAAGTTACCTTATGAGGTCTCATCTTGGTCTAGATTCAAGGGGAGAAAATTTTGCATCAATAGAAACTAAAGTAAGTGCATCTATTTGCGATAGTTTCTACATTCTCAATATTCTTACCTAGATTTTACAACTTCTATTTATGAGAGCCTAAAATCAAATCTAAATAAATCCATTTTCAACATGTAAATTCATAGTTCTTTCATATAGTATCTAAAGAATGCAAGTTTAACCCCTAAAGGACCAACATGTGTTTTTTGGCTATTGCCGTAGCAATTATGGGTAGACACCCTATAAATGAATATTTCCATATTTTTAGCCCAAATTTTAATAGAAAGTGGGAACAAAGAGTGTTTTTCATATGCACTAAATTTCATGATTTTTGAAAACATGAGTCACAAGTAATCGCCTAATATGTTACTTTCTTTTGTAAATGGATAGTCTAGGCAAATAAAAAAAACTCACTTTTTTTAAATATTCAAAATTAGTTTTCTAAAATTATATATATGTGAATCATTCCATTTCAATCAATGGGTTAAAAGTTATGAGGATTTTTTGGTTTGCAGGAAGTTATGGATTTTCTATTCTATATTAAACTTTGAAGTCCTTTATCTTACTCAATTTGCAATATTTTTGGAAAAAATAAAATCATAGGATGTAGATTGTTTATTACAACATTTCAAAAACTCTATAACATCTTAACAATTTAACATTTTGAATCATTCTTTACTATTGTCTACTTACCATGTTTTTTTTATATGTTGTACAATTCCAAATGATTTTAAATTTTTCAAGCATATGTCCAACTTGTCTAGGAAAAAAAATTCAAAGAAGTACCCACCATTTTGGACATTTTTCATGGAAAAGTAAGCCTATGAAATGCAATTGCCTTGTTTTTGTAGGGCCAACAAAATGATTTCATTGAATTTGAATGCTTATATCTTGCAATCTAGGTGGTGGAAATTTCTGAAAATTTTACCACATGTTTTCAACTCAGTATACTATAAGATCTCATGGCCACATGAATCAAAAAAAATGTTTTTTTTTTCAAAACTTTGGAACTTGTATTAAAAATAGCAATTTTTGAGTGTTTTTTTGGTGAAAACATAGTCATGGAACTTTAGGGATTAATGATTATGGAAACCCTTCCTAACTTTGTACAAACTCAACAAAAACTTAAGCTATTATAAAACAAAAACCGAGATGAATTACTTGTTCATACACTTTTAGGCATACTTAGCTCAAAGAATTTGAACAAGTTTAGGTAGGTTGACACTAACCATTGGTTGCTCAATGAACACAATATGATAGTTGCACCCAATAAATAAATAAATATATATATATAATTCTCAGCCATTTACATTGACTTATAAATAGTCACCTAGAGTTACCAAAAACTACCATAAATTTTCACAAGCAAGCATTTTTCTACTTCAAGGTTGTTTGTCTAAAAGGAAGTTTAGTGACATGTATAGGTGTCCTATGCTCTCAACTTTGAAAAATCACAAAACATTACCCGAATGTAAGAAAATTACAGAACAATTGGATTGGATTTACGTTGAGGTTGCAAATTACCTCTCAATTTTTTTGGGGGGGGAATTCAACTACAAAAGTTTATAAACTATTGGAGAACCCAAAGTTGGTGGTGTTTCTAAGTACTTGTACCTTTTTGCTGCTCGTCGTGCTGATACGTGCTAGACTGACTGCGGTGTGGCGTCGTGGACCACATCACAAGGACATTTGAGCAGCTGCACGGAGCTCGGCAGGCATGGAACGATGCAGCAACTAAGGCTCCATGCAGCTACTGCAAACGAATGTCCTTGTGATGGGCTCCCATGGCCAAGGGCTGATGACAACAATCGTCCCGGAGAGCCCGAGATATTGTAGACCATACTAATATCACCGGTGCCACCATATTGCTCATGCCACTGAGATAAAACTAGACCAAATTATAGTGAAATTTGATAACCTTCACAATTAGGTTGCCTTATCCCAAGAAAGTTGCTTTATAAGCCATCAAAGTGAACAAATATTTCTACAGATAATTTTGTTTGTACATGCGAAGGTTCATAAGTCCTAATTACAACAATACCTAATCCAAAGTTGTGTGTTTTCTTACAATAACAATACATACTTCTACAATGTAAAATGTCGAGAAATTAGTGAGTGGCAACATTATTTCACTATTTAGTGCATGCCTAATTGTATTTGAATAAGCATTTCAATATTGTTCCCATTACGAAATTGTCTAATTCTTTGTTGCACCTTGTGAGAAGTCAAAAAAAATTTATAGATTCCTTTTTTTATGTGATTTTTTGGGGCATTGTATGAATAAACTATGAATTTTCAAAATGATGGAAGTAGATGTACCCCAAAACAACCTCAAGCTTTCATGAATAGAAATAATATCTTTTTAGGCAAGAATTTAGAGGAGTTGGTTCTAGAAAGGGGTCACAATTAGGCGTGATCACCCTTGAGTAGACTTAGGTTTCAAAATTCCAAAATTCCCACTTTGGAAAATGAGATAATTTTGTAAATGCATTTCATGATGAATTTGTAAGACTTGAATCCATTTTTGGACGTAGCAAAAGACCCAACATCAATTTCATCAAAAATTTAGAAAATTCCAAAACTTTGATCTTTTTGAAGTGGATTACTCTATACATATATATGTTAGGAATCCATTTACAACTCAATAAAGGATCCAACATCAATTTCATCCAAATTTGAAAAATTCTGCTACTTTTGACACTTTCAAAGTAGAATCCTTATATCTTAAAGAAAAAATCCAAACCAAGGGGCATGATAAGAAGTCAAAACTTGAATTTCACATAATTCTTGATTCTAGGCGTTTTAAGTTCTACTAAGAATGTACAATTTTAATGCTCTATTTTTATTTCATTTTATATTTTTCCAAAACTATTAAAATTATAATTTTTGAGACACTTTGAAGGTACCATTCATCTTGAAAGCTTAAAATACACCACTTTTGAACTTTTCTTTGAATTTTACTCAGTGTGAGTTCAAGGAGTATACCAATTACACCATGATGCTTATCACTATCATCTCCATTTTACCTAAAAATTTCATACTATTTTGAAAAATTTTATAATTACTATAATTTTTTTTCATAGAAGATACTTTAAAAAATTATACATATAGTTCATTTGAATGTTTTGATTATAAAAAATATGAAGCTAAAATTTTGAAATACATTGCTACATCACAAAAGAATTAAATTTATGAAAGATGTATTTTAATATATCAAACTAATGAAGATTGACCAAGAAGGAATATAGAAAGTCCATTAACCCTTGAAGTCCCTTGGTCATTTTTTTTGGGTCAAAAAGCACTCAATTCTACCACTTCTACTATATTCACCCAAAAAAACTATAAAAATGTGTTTCTAAAAAATAGTCATAGGATCTCATACTTCACTTATTTTAGGTTATGTAGTAAGAATTTTATGAAGTTTGACATCATGGATTAAAAGATATAAGCATTAAAATTTGGAAAAAAATTTATTTTTGAATGTTGGCTTGCAATTTCAAATGACTTTGATTGCCATTTGTGGGAAAATTTTGTACTATGAACTTTTAATTTAAAAAAAATAATGTTGAAAAATTGAGCTGAAATTCTAGGAAAATTGTTTTTTTTAAACTTGATTTTCATTCTTCAAGAAATTGTTAAGTAGAAGTAGGTAGAAGATTGATCAAATACCAAATCATTGCCAATAGCTATAAGATGGAATTGAAACACAATAATCCCAGCAATGAGATTGTTCTTGCAAGCAAACTAATCCTCAAACTTTTTTTTTCAAATTGTGAACATTGCATTTTAAAAAAATCCTTGCATTATTTTTTCAAGAAACAAGATTACTTCAAAAACAGGATTGTCTACAACTTCTCATCACTAACCCAAATAGGATGAATCAAAGCTTCATATATAGACAAAAATGTAATTTTGAAGGGAAAAAATTAAGAATTGTATATTGACTTTTTTTGTTATTTTTTGTGTGATGCCTGCAATTTTTCATTTTTTTGGCATAGGGTGGCACACATTTTGCTTTTGGGCACTAATTGAAGAAGAATATTTCCAAATAGCTAATAGGTTTTCCTATCTTATATAAAAAATTCAAAAAATTATGATGAAAATTGAGCCCAAAAATCTAAGAGTTTACCTAAAATATTTTTTTATCTTCCAAGGGGATACTAAGACAAACTTTAAGGCTTATGGGTTATCTATAGCTATGTTTGGAGATTTATAGATATGTTAGGAAAGGTTGAAAAAAAAAAGAACAAAATGCAAAACATGATCAGATGTTTACATTTGAGTAAGGAGGTCCATAATATGCCCATTTCAGATTTGAAGATTAATTTGGGGAGTTCAAACTTTTTGAAATTAATTTTTTAGTAAATTTTCTTGAAAGATAAATTAACCCCTAAATGATTTAGACTATGTTTTCACCAAAACCGCTTCCAAACTGCCATTTCTAGTATATGTACCAAATTTTAGAAAAAAAAACATTTTTAGACCCATGTAATTATAGGATCTTATAGTAAGCTTGTTTGAAAACATGTGCAAAAATTTTCAAAAATTTCCATAGTGTAGATTGTAAGATATTAGCATTTGAAGTGACAAATTTCTTTTTTTTAGCCCTGCAAAAATCTAAACAGTTGCACTTCAGAAGGTTACATTTCTATGAAAAAATGTCCATAATCATGGTTACTCTTTGAAGTTATTTTTCAAATCAAGTTGGTTACATGCATGAAAAATTTCAGATCATTTGGAATCATACAACATGTAGGAAAAAAATAGTAAGTGGAAAAGAGTAGAGAATGATTCAAAACACTAAATTGTTAACAATTTATTTATAGAGTTGAAAAATACCAATTCCAATAGTTGTAATGTTGTAATAAACAATCTACACCCAATGTTTTTATTTTTTTCCAAAAATATTGAAAATTGAGTTAAATAAAAGACTTCAAAATTTGTCTTAGAGTAGAGCTTCAATAATGACCCGCAAACTCCCACAAACTAAATTCCTCATAACTCCCCGTAACTCCTCATAGCTTTTGACTCATTGGTCAAAATGGAATGATTCAAAGCTTTCTAAGTATATATAAATCTAGAGAATCAATTTCAAATTTTAGTTTCTTAAAACAATGATTTAAAAAAAGAAATTTGTTGCCCGGGTTGCCTGCTAAGCATTGAAAATGACATATCATACAGTAAATTTTTAACCATGTAGTCAAAATTTATGAAAATTGTCGGGCCTTAAAACTACTCCTCGGGCACATGTTGTGTTAAAAATTTCAGTGAAAAAAAATAAAAACTTCATTCATAGCGAGCTGCCCAAAATCGCTATGTTGTCAAAAAACGCAATTTGGACATTTAGGGGTTAAATTGACAAGTAATCTAAGTTGTTTCATATTTATTGAAGCTTTGTGGAATTAGTTATGAATTTGAAGTTAAAACATAGTAGTCACTAAAAAGCGTCCACCTCCTGAGACGTACACTCTTTATACCTTGCTGAAGCAATGTAAAAACAAAATATACAAATAGTGTACATTTCAGGAGGCGGACACTTTCAGAGCAGGAGCGATTTTTGAACCTCTACTTTACCCCTACGGTAGAATGTTGAAACTGTGCACCGCCCCGGCCGGGTCCCCACTCCCGACCCGTCGGCGTCCGTCATGAGAGCCGCTCCGTGCCTGCGTCGTCATGGGCACGCCAGCCGAGGCGACGTCGTCAATCCATGTGCTGCGAAAGAAATGTCGGCATGCGCCCGCCGCTCACGTTACCCACCCACCACGTCACTGCCTCCCTCACCCTTCCACCCTTCCACCCTCGCCAGCACCGCACCGTGATTTCGGGCTCCGCCCAAGTAAAACTAGTAACAAAAACGTACACCATTCGACTCGTTTCGCTATTAATAACTTATACACTATTCATCTTGTTATACTATGAATAACTTATACACTATTTAACATACCCAATAATCAGAATTCTTCTTCGATTGCCTGCTTCACGGCGTCCCAGGCAACGCCAGAGCAGGCCAGGCCAGGCACTGCAGGTCCCAAATCTCCCTTTCATATGATTCATTCATCGATCCTGCTGCTGCTGCTGCTGCTCGGTTCGCATGTTGCATCTCGTCTCGTTGTCGTGATGCGATCCGTCCGTCGTCTCAATCGATCAGGCGATCGATCTAGCTTTTTCGATCGCTCCGCCCGGCCGGGCTCCCACCCGATCGAAAAGCCTTCGCCTTTGCCTTGCCGTAGCTTGCTTGCAGTGCCTTGCCCCACCAAGTCGTAACTTCCTTGCTTTACTTCGTCGGTTTTAGATCAGTGAGTTTGTCAGTGAGATCGATCGATCGGTTGATCGAAGATTCCATTACGTTTTTTTGTCAGGCTACGCAGGGACGGAGCCGCGGAAGACACGGAAGACACGCCACCTGGTTCTCAGCATTTGGGTTTCAATAAGACTTAAAGTAATGTTGCATAACGTTCCTCTTACGTGACGGAGGGCGTACCTTGCTGCACATGTGATCAGGAATATATTAAACTTGTTTGGGTTCAGGTTTTGATTGCTGCGCTAATGAGAAGTGATGAGCTTCAGTCAGCTATATTAACGTCGATGAATAGTAGGGATGAAGCACTCAAGGCGGCCGGGAGAGTCGGAATGGATGAAATTTATGGAGTCATCCAAAAGGTATGCCTGGCAAATTCCAGCAATTCGGCAGCTGGAATACAGTAACACAATTTCTAGAACAAAATTTGCCCCAAGTTTCTATGACGCCTAAAAGTAATGGTTGGTCCTTCAGGGGTTAAAACAACAATATAGGATTTTTAAATGTCTTTTGAGTGGTGGCATAGTGATTATTTTCTTAAATTACTAAATTGTATTGAAAAATGTTGCAAGTAGAATCTGAAATTTTTACTACTTGGAGAATATTTTATAAATGTTCAAGGCAAATAAGTTGAAGATCCTCACAAGAAGTCATATATTTAATAGGAAACAATACATTTTGACCCTTGAAGCAACAAAGAAAGATGCATGAATAGAGATATCCTAGAACAATCACTTTGCTAGTCTAGCTAGGAGTCTCAAACAAACACTTTATTCAGTCTTTTATGAAGACTAGAGTTTTAATTTATCTTTATCTATCTAAATAGGAGACTTGGTGGTTTGACATGCACATTTAGTGTGCTATGAGGCAAAAAATAGGACATCATTTTAGGCATTTTTGTTTTAATGTGTTGCTACCTTAGTGATCCTAATTGTTTGTTGTTAGTTCTATATGCTAGTGTTTTTCCAATTGTTTATATGATACCTTTGCATTTATTGCAAGCGTAGAAGCTACTTCAAATTTTCATCTTGAAAATACAAACAATTATATTTACTATCAATTGGTAAATTAGGCAAATTTGAATTCACACATGGATTCAAAGATCTCAAATTAGCCTAAGGATGTTAGGTAAATGCAAAATTAACCAATAACAAAATATGGAGTAATTTCTTATATTGTAAATAATGAATTTACACATGTTAGGTGGCATTGCAATTCCTTGCATGGTTACTCTAACTTAAAATTTTCAATAGTTGCAATGGCCCTTTGTAAGATGGGATGGAATTTGGCTCATAAGTTGGGGTCATGATTGTGTTTATTGTGCCCTTGCTTGTTTCATTGACTTTTTCAAACTCCAATACATAGTATACAAGGTTCACAAAGAAAAAGAGACTCTTTTTATTTCCATTGATATCATTGACTACGCATTACAAGCTTCACCTCTACAACTTTACTCTTGTGTAGTACTACAAATATCAATTCTAACCTACTACTGAGCTTAAATATGACCTAACCAACTATTGGTAGCTTCCACATTATAGCACCACCATGTAATTCCTCTTAAGTCTTGCATTGCTCTGGCACTAGCTTGTTGACTTTCTCTAAAGCTCGTTCAACAATCCATCTAATATATGGAAAAAACCCACTCAATGTGATTGTATCAAATTTCAAAGAGTTCTTTGATTATAATTGAGTTTAGTGATCTACTAGTGGCTGCAAATCAATAGGTTCTTGGAGATTCAAAAAAATATTAAAAAACTTAGATAGTACAATGTTTGTGTATCATACTATTGGAATGTAAGTTTAAGCTTATGAGAAATCATAATAAGGTAGGGTGCTCTAAAAATGAGCCTACTACTTTGAAAGTGATCACTAACATATATTTTGCTTTCTTCAATGTCCTTGTAGAGCTACATTTCTTCACTATCACAGAGGTATATTTTAGGAAGTGATTGCTTTTAGTGGCCACTACATTTCTACTTCGAAAAAAAAATTTGTAACTAATTCCACAAAGGTCAAAAAAATGAAACTAGGTAAGGTAAGAGGTTCTAAAAGTGCACATGTTTTAAAAGCATCCACCTCCTTAAATGTACACTGCATGTATATGTTGCTTTTTGGTAGCCTTCATCCATGTACAGACAATGTACATTTTTGGAGGTGGCTACTATTAGAGCCCTATGTCACTTCAACTTCAAAATTCCATAACTAATTCCACAAAGCTTCAAAAATATGAAATGACTTGGGGTAGATGCCAATGCTACTTGTCTTTCAAGAAAAATTTACTGAAAAATATTTGAAAAAGTTTCACCTCCCCCCAAATCAGTTCCAGCTCTTAAATGGTCGGTTAATGAACCTCCTACCTTACTTGGGTTAGATGCCAATTCCATTTTTCTTCCTACGACGAAAATTTATTGGAAATTTTTCAACTCCCCCCGCCCTAAATGCAATCAGCTCATAAAAGCTCATAAAAGGTCGCTTTAAGAGCAGACTACCTTCCAACAAGTTAAGTATGGTTTAGGACTTCCGTCAGGTCAGGCCACAATGAATTTGTCATATCCCGTAATATCAACGGCAGGAAGTACAACTGAAGCTTCAGAGGGAGACCAAGTACAAGCTCCTCTACTTAATAAGTGTCCTGAAGCCACGTCCCCACGTCAGTACTGCGTCGGCATCATTTCTTCAAGTGGGAGATTCGAAGGTGTACAGTACTTGGACAATCTTACAACTTGACATTGGGTTGCAAGGCCGGTGCAAGTGTGGGTGCGCAACTAGTGTGGGGATTCTCACACTGTCCTTTGAGCCACCGGAAACGAGGTCAGAGCTTCGCACTCGATCCATACAATCGACTGCTCAACTAATCATAAGCCTCATGGCTTCAAATCACGCAAATCAAACTTAAGTTAACCCCTGAAGCCGCAACAGAGTGCATCACAAAGAGAAACAGTACTATTGACTGCAGTTGGTTTCGTGCAATGTTGATCAAGCAAGAAGAACGGATTCTTTTGGTTGCACTCGTTGAAGTTCTGTGAATCAATCGCCCACTCTCTACGAAGAATAATGATATGATAATGTATTGCTCAGAACCACGAAAAATTTGCAAAATACTTGACGTAATGCTGATTGTCCGCTAGTGGTGGAGTTCATGTCATATTGATCGAGTAACAAGAATAACCGCTCACCATCTAGACTCGTTAATAGTTACGTGAACTGTCCGCTATCCATAAAGAAAACATATATGATACATTGTGTAGAAGCACCGACAACACTAAGGTTTTTTCCAAAAGAATACATGCAACATATGATACATATTGAGTAGAAGCACCGACGGCACTAAGGTTTGCACAATACTTGTCGTCCACTGACACTGGTACTGGAAAATGATTCATGCGTTGTTGGTAAAGCAAGAATAATCGCTGGCAGTCTCATAGAAGTTCCGTTGGGTGAAATAGAGGAGAATTGGTTGAAGAGATTACAAAAGAGTCTTAGAGTGAAAAGAAGGCAAAGTTCAACTATTGATTCAAGATTGCCGAGGCTAGATATTTGATCAACGATTGAAGAGCTTCTACCACGTGGCACGATAACACCTGCAAGATCTCAGATAATCCGCTGAAGATAGCTTGATAAGGGGCGTGTGCAATACACTCATTGATCACTGAATAAGTGGACCTGAAAGTTGTAAGAGCAGCTTTTCTGACAATTCGGTATGAATGTTTCTCTGTTACATCAATTATCATACAGGTAATTTTGACAAGTAGGAAAAACCTTGTCGATTCGCATTATCTAAAAGATGACCGTAACGAGGTCTCCGGGGGCCTGTTCTGTAACAAGGCCCGCGTGTAAAATGGGTCTCAAACAAGAGAATTTCCTGAAATGGGGTCACAAGAGCAGATAACTTGATAGGTTATGTATTCGGACCCTGTAAAGAGACTACCAAGTTTTCAGCAATTGACTAACCCTTGAGGTTAACATCTTACAGTCTCTTGTGTGTCTTGAGTACAGAATCAGTTGGTGGAGAATTAGACATCTCTGGGGAACTTTTCGGCTTGGCTCGGCGTGTGTGAGGTTTTCCATTGCTAGCACTGCAACGAGGACATATATACTCCAGACCATCCGTCTTAGCATATTCCTGCACAACATGGTTGGTTTAACAATTGAATACCCAAATGATGTTGCAAATTGACAACCTACTCTAAAAGAATCAATAAACTTGTCAAGTTGACAGTGAAAATAGGAATACCGGAAAATGACACTGTAGAAAGCTAACACAATGCCTACCTTGAAAGCTCCTAGTCCTGATCGTTGATCACATCCAAAGTGCGCCCACTCTCCGCAAATCCCACAGTTGACCCAGTCACCCTCAGCCCCACTGCATAAAAAACTTAAAAGGCATCTCAGAATATGTGCAACGTTTACAAGAACAGGAAAATTCACTACCAAATGATTTAAATTGGACGAAAGGGTGAAGTAGATATGATTTATTTCCATCTCACCTGTGGCAAAGAATGCAGCATTCACCATCTACGTCGTCATGAGCCAGTTCGTACTCCAAGAGATATACCTCGTAGTGTTTTTTTAGTGTATTTCCAACACCCTGCATATTTCAAAATTCTACGAACGTTTAGTGTCTACTCAGACAGATGCCTTCCTGCCCCAAAATATGAAAGCCTCCTGAACTATTTCTTTTTCGGTCTAACCAACGGCAATACTGATATCCATTAAGCAATCCTCAATGCGCACCGTCATTTTATTTACGGATGTGTGGTTGCGCATCTTTGCAAAAACTTGTCCCTTCCAATTGATGCCGTTCCCAACATGAAAACCTCCTCTTGAAACTACCTGCACAAGCAAGACATGGTACATAGGCTCAGGAGGATTGTTTCAAAATTGCAAGTCATCCATGAGTAAAGACCGTACATCATTACAAAAACAAATTACACGAAGCAATATTCAGACATTGCATAGAGTAAAATGACTGAATTTTCTGGTTTGAAGGCACAGAAAAACTTCAAAATGAAGTAGGTAGAAACCAGAATTTGACACAAATGCGTAAACTTTCAAATCGTTTACCTCTTTGTACAAGTTATACAGGTCCAGCCGTTTTCCGTTCAGCACCACTTCAGGAAAGGCATCCACACCGGCTGGTGGAATGAGACGACCATGGCCTCGAGTTTCCAGAAAATTTATAAGGTCCGGTAGAAACTCCTCCTGATCCATCCAATAAACCAAGTTAGTAAATACATTGACAATGGTTGCACAGAATGTGCCAATGGGCGCTCTCTTCATGGATACATTTGAACAAGTTTCGACATTATTGAACCGAGCATGCAACCAAGGACGCTACCATACAGGCGACTGATCACAAAGCTCTGAAGCTTAAATGGTAAAGGAAAGTGCACATAATAGATTATCGATAGATAAAAGATTAAAGAAAAACACAACTAACCGTACCTCGGTACATTGTTCCATATGCGGTCGGTTACAGCAATGCGGCTTCACCATAGGAGGTAACAATGAGCCAGCTCCTCCAATTTGGCCGGGTATGAAAGAAGTAGATCTTGGTCGAGCAGACTCGGGTCTTCTTTGCCTTCGTCGGTCCACTCTGATGCATCAAAGATTTTGCTGAATCTACCTTTTGAGATTGTAATGACCAACTATTCAATAGAAAATAGAGATTACACATAATATGGTCACAAAGAATTATTCAACTAAATATCAAGAAAGTGTAACCGGTCCTTGTCTGAGAAACACTGTTTAATATAGTGTAAGTGACCACCACCTGTTGCACTACTACTGCGATTTGGTAAATTTGAAACTCCATGAATCAGTTGTCTCTCAGCATGCACTTCACCTCAGAAGGAAACATACAATACATAGAAAACGAGTTGTAGACAATCACTGACCTACTTGACACGTCCAGCTTCATAGACCATCCTGCATGCTGAGCAGCCATTACGGCATTTGCGAAAGGCATAAATTTCCTTCGACCAGTATGCGGTACTGGTTTCATTGCAGCCAGTAAAGCAATATTCCCTTGATTGCTGGATGAAGCTGCCAAGGAGTGTCAAGAATAGCAAATATGAGCACAGAGGGCCAGCAAAATTAAATACATACTGCATAAACTAAAATATTATTAACTTGTTGCATCCTCTGCATGACCTCTATATGTTAAAAATTATAAAAAAATTAAAATCCAAGCGTCTTGGAGTGAAAATGATTGAAACAAAAGTAGTAACTTATGACTTACCACCACCATTGACCATGTCTCTGTTTGCTCTTGATGCTTTCCTTTCTTCCTCCGTCAAATTATCATTCGACTTCACAGCAGGAAGCAATCTCACCCTCTTACGACTCGCAGCAGGAGGAGCTAACCATGGAGGCAGTGCAAACATATTGCTCAAATCCTCGTTGTCTGCTGCATCATCCCAGCTGCGTTTCAAGGAGACTAGATGAGCAGCATCTTCTTCCTGAAATGCAGCTACAGGAGCCCCTTCTACCCCAGCTATTCCCATGGCCACAAGGCCACGGTAGGATAATTCAGCTGCTAGCTGCCGTAGTACCTGAACAAATGGCATTCGCGGAAGTAGAATATTGTCAGATATTAAAATTTGGTGGAATGCCTGGTAAGTTCCGAAGTAAGCACGAGTTATATCATGCAATCCTCAGGTGCATCTCATGTGTCTGAAAATTCAGGTCAAACAGTCCATAGACAATCTACAGATTTCAAATATGTCTACAAATCAGCAGGCACATATCATTAACCCCTAAATGCTCAACCATCCTATGCGTGGATGATGAATGTTTCTAAACTTCGTCCAATTAATTTTCATTGCGGGGACCTGAAGGAAAATAGTGTTTTATACCAGAGGAAAGAAGAACGATGAATCAATTATTTTTATGATTTAAAAAAATGATCTTACCATGATTAGTTCGAGCACTTGGGGCTTAACCTCTAAGTGACCA
The DNA here is from genome assembly GCA_963969395.1 of Pseudoscleropodium purum. Lineage (NCBI taxonomy): Eukaryota > Viridiplantae > Streptophyta > Bryopsida > Hypnales > Brachytheciaceae > Pseudoscleropodium > Pseudoscleropodium purum. The sequence continues at coordinate 7,925,793 of OZ017801.1, forward strand.
TATTGCCAAAAGTGGCGGCTTCCATGATGAAATAAATCATCTATGAAGCTTCAATGACGGTAACAAAATATCCCAACAGGATGAAGAAATCATACCCTACATTTCTGAACAGAAGGAATATATTTCGAAAATTACTACAGTTGACTTTTGCCTTCCAATGTGGAATTTATATTTTAGCTTGGTGCTTATGGGTTAAAGGTAAGTAACCTGATATGGATGACATACCTGTCCAACCCAGGTAGGAGCCTTAATCTTCAGCTCCACAATGGAAGCACCACATGCAACAGAAACCGACCTCCTCAAGTCGAGATTCAGAGCGGCTTTTTGTGACTCATCCTCAACAACGACATGAACATGCTCACACCTATCCAGCAGCTCTTTCTTGACACTGTTCTCTAACAGCTGCAAAGGCTCAAACCATAGGTTAGAATTTTACTGAATTGGTCATCTGCAGGTCCTTAGAAAAAGGCAGCAGTCTTTTCTATACTAACCTGATCGTCAAAGCAAGTTTGAGCAGCGCCAGAGACCAGAAGTGGAACACGCGCGAAGGTGGAGGTACACATGTCACAACGCATGGTTACGACTCCACGAAATAAGGATGTTGCTGCCATAGGTGGTGGTGGAGCACTGCAAAACGAGAAACGCTCAGCATCCATCCATAATTTCTACACTTGAAACTGGCAGTACAACATGAGACTTACTTCTTTTGCCACTTAGTGAGTTATAAAGCTACCAATTATCTCGATTCATCTACATTAACTTATCGACTCAATTCTGCCATCCTCAGTTATATTTACATTGTTACTTATAATTATTGTCAATTGCATGTCTTGACTGCATAGGTGAAAGGCTTCGTGCATTTTACTCAAGTCTACTACTGTCCAGGCAAGCCACGAGGAATAGATAGCGAACCTGATACGATGCAAGAGTCGGGCTCCCTTGGCCTGAACATAGCAATTTGAAGAAGTACACATAAATCAGCGCTCAATATAGCAAGGCTAATCAATACGTATGTATCGCACCGTACCCTTCAGCAGAAGGTGAAATTAAAATTCCCAACAGCATCTCGACAGAAATTTCCTATCTCTTTTATTCGAAATTCTAAGCAAGTACAGCCAATTTAGGCTATCACCTAAAAATGCTTGAACTAACCTGAATTAGAAGTGAAGGAAACAGTCAAATCGGGACACTCAAGAAGGGGGGATTAGCTTCCTCTAAACAATCTACCTTGTGACAGCAGTCCTGCAAGAGGTCAAAGACTAACACAAAAACCTTCCAAATTTAGCTAAAGATGAAATAGAATTTGTAAGTGATGTACCTCTATAGTCAGGAGAGCACCCAGCCCATCCTCAATAGCTCCAACCCAGGCAGTAGTCTGCAATTCAAGAATGAGATAAAATTAATTGCGTAAACAGTGAAGGTGCCAAAACGTGAGAATCATTCTCATTCGTAGATCATCCCTTGTTTGAATTATGTTTAGGAGATCTTGTGTTAACAAATCTCTGTACAATCCACAGCTAGATATATGAATCATACCGGTCTGCTGGCTTCGCAACAGACAAGGAGTCGAATATTGATATCTTCATCGTAAATCTGAACGGGTGCCACTTCGGAGGTGGTTGGCTCATGTCCATTCTCTTCGCCTGACGAGTCAGCGGTTGGGTCCTCTGCACTCTTTGATAACGGAACTGCTAGAAGCATGGGCACCACGCTAGCTGCCTTCTCGAGATCATTGATACTGGCAGATTTTGTTTGCCCACAATGCATTAGGAAGGAAGCTGAGGCTATTTGGAATGCGTCCCTAGCTCCAGTTGCCGAACTATTCAAAGTAAGAGGCACAAGAAAACGATTAGACGCTCCTGTTCCTTGATTGCCAGCAATAAAATTAAAAAAACAGGTTCAAAAGCATTATAACTTTATAAAGTAGAGGACACCAAAACCGTTAGGAACCTGATCCCTATTCATACTGACCAACAGAAACTCGACTTTTCGTACACTTCAAAGGGTTTCTTCGCAAGTAGTACAAGCATGACTTGGCTAAATCTCTATGGTCAATGATCTTTGAATGGAAATGGGGTTATCTGCTCAGACTTGTAGTGTTCTTCAACCTTCCACTTTGAAATTGCATAAGAAAATCATAAGAAATGATCAAATGCGATCTGAGCAGATTTTGCTCCTGTACCCAACGTGATCTCTCCACAGCTCTATACTGATCTCCCCAGAATCAAACTCCTACATAAGTTAAAATGCCAAAAGTGGCGCAAGTAGTATCCTCTATCTTATTGGTAATTGATGGATTACAAACTGGCCAAGGTTGTTCTTCACGAGAAAAAAAAGTACCTTCTTAAAGTCGCCAGTAGAGCTCGACGAAAGTGGGTTGCCAAGGAAGATGTCGGTGTACCTTGCCAGTATATGACGTGGGGTACACTCTGCAGTCGCAGTGAACACACATCAGCAGTTGGATGATGAAAAGCATACCTTCTCAAGGAAGATAGAGGGAAAATAGAATTCTCCAAAAATTGATAAATTAATAAATTAACATCCCTCACAAGAGAAAATGTAGCAGAATTATTTGACACAAGGATAGAAAAAAATGGGAATTTTAGATTTGGTACGTACTTGAGAGCGCAGCAACTCAGCCAACCTTAGCCCAGAAGTTTCTAAGTAAACCTGTAAGCAAAAGAGCGATCAGAGTCGAAGCCATAGCAGTACATAACCATGAATGCTTCTTCTCAAACAGGATGTAGCCAAACTAGCAATAACCTCAAATATCCGCGCTTCTTTGTGGGAAACCTTGAGAGAGCGAAGAAGCACCCGCATCCATGCAGTGTTTAATAGACGAAAGAATCTATACGATACGGCAATTAAATGCACAACTTACTAGTTCTGGAGCCTTTGCACTTAGATATGGGTTGAGACTTTCGGAACAGATCGCTTTGCCATCCCTTACTACGAGGCCGCCAATTTCATCCCCGTCTTCCCCTTTTTGCTCTCCATGGAGCATAAGGATATCCGGACGAAGCTTCTCGAGTTTTCGCCCAAGTTCCTCAGAGGAGGGATTTTCTAGGACGTGAACCTGCACGACACCAGCTGAGGTTTGTCAGAACACATACATCGAAAATCAGCAATATACAAACAATGGGCAGAACGCTGCTCAGATGACACCCAGTGTATTATGTAAGGAGAGAATGCACCAGAGTAAATGTCAAGGGGTGGTGTCACCTGAGTAGCACTCGTCTCCAAACTATAATACATTGCACCCAAAAGTACTACGACGCGCAATGCATGCCATAATCACGCTACCCCCAGACTCAAAAAAACCTCATGCTCCAGAGGCTAAACTTTCAATCCAAGAAATTCCGAATGTCACCACTCATGCATACAGCATCATATGAACTTTACTCCAAATATATATTTAAGTCCAGCGAGATTGTAAGCACTAAAATGTATTAAAATATCTTCAAAATGTGAGCCATAAAAAGGCAGGACAGGAAGCAACCTCCAAATATCCAGTCTTCTTCAAATCCTCGTAATCGGTAAGCACGAGACCGCCATCGTTTCTGTTGACATGGAAGTCATGGCCGTTAAAATGTCGATTATCCAGCTTCGTGTAATTGGTCTCCACACCGTTCTGGGTGGCAGCATATCTCCCACAAATCACCGCGAGCACAGTGCGCACAACACGAGAGCTTTTCGTGACTCTGGGTAATCCGGCGGTCGTATTCCGCAACATTGTTCACAAATTCAAATTTCCCAAAACTGAACGAACACCAGCAGCAAATTGTAATCGCCCTGTCTACATACAATTCCCGAATGCAACCGACTGCAACCCCAGAAATTTTCTGGAGATGAACTCATCCCCAGGAAGCTTTGTGATACCGAACCATATTGTTTCCAATACCTTGCCCTTTGAAAACATGCAATTCCACGCCCAGCAATGTAGGCATTGATGCTGAAACCACAGGATTTTTTTCCCAAAAAATCAAGACATAAATAATTCCCAACGAATTATAATTTCACCAAAAAACCAGTCCCCTCAGAGAGTTCAAATGCAGACAGCACACAATGCGAGAGTTGCCAATACCACAACCTCGAAACCACAAAATGGTACGTGATTAAATACTTGATAGAGATACTACAAATTTATGATTGTTTTTGAAGGGAAGTCTCATCCTCTCTCACATGCACAAAAACAAAACAGCTAGAGCAAACTCATTGCTGCATAGCTATTGCGACGTCCCCGTTGCTCGAATCGTGAGTATCAATCACGCACATCAGTCACCCGAATCAATCCCAAACGCGACAATCAAAAACAAAAATACAAAATCCCAAATCCGGACCCCCTTCACAACACCTACCGCCCGCGCAAGCCAAGATGAAACCCTGAATTCAAACCCTAACTTGCGCAAACCAGCAAGCCCTATAATCGCCCCTGGACCCGAACTCCACCCCGAACGTAAACGAGGAGCAATTGCAGCGACGGCGGGAGGCCGCGGACGGGCGGCGATGGCGGCGAGAGGAGTCCGATCGTCGTCCGGCGCTGCTTTGAGCGGCGTTTGTTGTTGCAACGGACAACGAAATGCCGAACGTCGAGTCTCCATCGGAAGGAAGGAATCCTTCCCAGCGGGGAACGGGTGCCGTGGGCGTTGGCCTAAATTCTCTCCAGTCGACTCTCTCCCTTACTTGTTACTTACTTGACTTTGCTACTGCTGCTGTTGCAGTCAAGTGGTCAGTCAGGGATTCAGGGACTCAATGGCAGGAGGGCAGGCAGGCACGGGTCCATTTATAACGCCACAATGACATGCCATGACATGCCATTCCTCCCCTTCAATCAATTCTAAAGTTCTATGATAAGTTCTAACAGCGTTCATTCGAAATCCCTGCTGCCCACTAAGATAGTAGAGGACTGCCACCCAGCCCGTGATCAAGTGGCACACGACACTTGTGACCCTTGTGCAGCATTTCTCACTCCCCTTGCTAAAATTGAAATTCAGATTTGATTCCATGTCCCCACACCACCACAGCCATTCTCCCGTTGGATCGTTCTCCATCTAAACGTCGTTTCCAGTTTCCAGTTTCCACCATCTCCAAGGATCTGGCTTGGCGTGAGAACCCATTTTTTGTTTGTCACCGATTGGCAGGACCCAGGTAGCCCGAGAAATGTAGAAATCCGATCATATCAGAACCGTGACTTGTGACCTAATCTCAACGTCTCAAATCTCACGCTTCCTGATCAGGCTCTCATCAGTCCCTGTGGAGCCAGCCCGCGCCAGCCACGCTCCGTCTGTGGAAGTTTCGATTCTACAGCAACTGAATTGTATTCAGTATAATTGTAATTCCTGTGTAGGAAATCCTACGGTGTCTGGGGTCTGTCTGGCTTCTCCTTTAAGCTTCAGATCCACGGAAACTCCATCAGTAGTCAGTCTGTGAGGGACCTGTGCACGGATTTACGGTTCAATGGACTCTTGTCCGTTGAACTTTGTGTGTGTGTGTATTCAAATTGGGTGGTTATGGTGGTCGTTTGTGCTCACGGACTGTGAGTTGGGTTGAGGAAGTACTGAATTCCAAGCTAGCTGGTGTAGATGGAAAAATAATTTGGGGCCACTTGTTCTCATACTTGGGCAGAATTTGCCATGTAGAGCAGTCGCATTTGTCAAACAAACTGTTCAACTATTGGAAGCTTGGTCTTTTACATTGCTAATCGTAGAGACTCATTTACCTCTAATTAGAACATTGGGAGAAGATGGAGTTTCAAAAGCACATGACAATTTGTCTCTTGTAATTGGTTCACCCAATTCAATGTTTGAATCAAAGAAAGAACTTTGATGTGGTTCTTCTTTTGTCTAAGTGCACATTTGAGTCTACCCATACAAGGTCCTACATCCATGTCTTTAGGTCAAAGAATGTAAGAACTAGAAAGCATTTTGCCTCGTAAACTATCATTAAGCCCGGTAGCATTCATCAAATTCAACATCTTTGTAGCTTGACTTTGTTGGATATAGTATTTTGGAGTGGGGGTGGAAGTGGGGGTGGGATAGAAATAAATCCAATTGTTCATGAATCCAATTGCTAAATAGTTAAGTCTAGTGAAATTGGTGCCACCATTCACACAAGATTCAATTACCTACAAACACGTATTGTACATCACAATTATTCTAGAAGGATTACTCACCCTCCAAGTTCTAATACTACATAAGTAGATCCCATAAGGCCATAATAATAATAATCATATTTTTGATTCCAAGACCACTGTGAATAATGAATCTGTCGGATAATTTGGCCAACCCTGTCTCACTAGATGTGTTCCATATCTTCAAGTCCACTGTAACTTACTCACACTTGTTCAATGGGACAAATCCAAACCCATTCCAGGTCTTGTCATTGGAACTTTCTGGCACGAGGGACGGTCACAAAGAAAGTAAACTAAGAGTCAGAACACTTCGGTTGGCGTAAACTTGGTTTTGTATCAGTTGCAGTCTTGTGATACCCTCGCTCTTGTTGGTATTCTTAAGTTGGAGATGGCGTCCCTCACATAACTTATAAGTTATATCAGACTTTGTCTCTTTGACAAATCATCCAAGTGGAAATTGGTGACATCCAAGAGTAATTGGTGTCATTCTTTGAAGTCAAATGTTGTTTGTTGGTGCCAGGAGCCTTTGTCACGGTGGATCTGACTGTGAGAATTGCAAAGCAAGTCTCACTTCTTCGCTTGTATTATTGAAGCTCACAATCAGTGAGTGATCGTGAGCTTCAGACTTTGTGGAATGAGATGGAGGCTTTCAATGTTGAATGGGGAAGTTAACTTAACTGTGGACAGTGAAGTACGTCGGAACCCGTTTCCCATCTCGGTACTGTACCGATTTGAATTGATTGTTGCCGTTTTCACTTTGTTTCAGCAAGCATTCCCTAGCCCTCCGATTGGTAGTCATTAACTGTGTAACATGACGATCACCATTGATAATCCTTCTTAGTTGGTGAAAGCTGTGATTCGTCACTCACATGGCCTTCTAGCTGACTCTCTTTCAGCGTTCATTCCTCAAAGGTGTGAAATCCACTTATAATACAGCTTGCGCACAAATTCCCCAACATTAAGTTTAGAGTTAATCGTAAAGTGAACCCCAGTTTGTAGAAGGGGTGTCTCACCAAAAACAATACAAAAGAAACACAACACTAAACTCCATCAGACCAAGTTTAGGTGCTGTTCAAAGTTTAACAAAGAACAATACAAAAGAAATACAACACTGAACTCTACCAGGCCAAGCTTAGGTGGCGTTCAACGAGTTTCGTCTTATGTTTTTTTCAAACTCCAGCTTGTGGTCCGTCGTTGCACACACTTCACGATTAACTCTGTTGTGCTTCCTCTGTCCTACATTGCCTTGAAGAAAACACTTCAGGTGTCCAATCATGCAGAAAGTATTCATTACATAAGCAGCTTTTTCCGCCTGCAGCTCGTGCTTCACCTTCTCACACTTTCTTGCATACGTACGGACTTTTCTAAATTTTTAAAAAAAAAAAATTCTTAAGTTTGACCTTCACTCAATCTTTTAGCTCACTACAATTTAATTCCTCTGTAGAATCCAAAGTGTTACCCTTGAAGTGCACTGTTCGGGTTCACAAGTTATTTATACAGGCAATGCAACTCACAACTGAAACTGAAATTCAAGCTACATACAGTACTGTAAATCAACCATGTAAGGACGCTGTAGACCAAAATGGTTCGATGGATGACTTCATTTTTAACTGTAGGAAAAGAGAATGCTCTTATTAGTCTAGCAATTGCCTTGGTCATGGGGGGTTGCATCCTTACAGGGTTAAGAATATCCCTGAAGTAGAGTATGAGGAGACAACAGAGAGGGTATGAGATTCAAAACTGCACTAAATTTTGAAAGTACACTGCAATTGGTGGAAAACTCTTCATGACTATCTGTATAAAACTCACTAAGTGCTTAATAGATATCTCTAATTATGCAACACAACAATTTATTTGTTGCTTTTTAGGATTTGCAAGATTCCAATCGAACCTCCAAATAATTAATGTCTGTGAAGAAAATGCATTTTCTCTTTGTATCAAGATCTCCAACAAAAGATGGAAAAAAGACTTGAAAAAAGCATATGATTTACCATAATATATGAAAACATTGCTTTACACATTTTTATATGGTGCACTTTTGTTCAGCAACCTTCTTTCTAGAAAGTGCCTATCCACTTGTGCCATCTTTGTATTTGCTATTTAAGATGCCACCTATCACAAAATTAAAGGGATACATCTTTTGTGCTTCTTTTGATGTATTATATAGGCATGCCCATATGTAAATGCCCATAACTATTGCATGCAATTGTACTTTTTAGTTATGATTGTACCAAATCCTCTCTGATTAAACATTAGAGGTTCAAAATCTTGGAATGATTGCTTAGAGGAAGAGAATGTCATGAAAATTTCTATTATGTCAAATTTTATTGTAACTTTTTGAAACTTTTTTTTGAAGGGAATGGAATATGCAAAGCTTTCTAGAAATATCATTTCATTTAGTGCATGGGAGAAAAGGTTATACCTTTGTAAGATCAAAATTCTCAACATGAGGTAACTATGAAATAAATACAAAATCTCAAAATTATTATTACATTTTTTTAAGATTATATTTATGTCTACATTAAGAGATTTGATTCATTATATTTGAATTAGTGAGGAGAAATTTAAGAAGAGTCTTGTTTTCAAGCAATTGGGGCATCTTCTTGAAAAAATAATGTACAAGGTTCAATTCTAAATTCAATTTTCACTTTTTTTCAAAATAAAATCATCCATGGGGTGCAAATTACTTGTTACAACAAGCTTGTCATTAGGATTGTTATATTTCAATTCCATTTTTGAACTAATAACAATTTCATTTCATTCCATCTTGAACCTACTTCTATTTAACAATTTTCTTAAGGTTAAAAATTAAAATTAAAAACTTTTATATCTTAATTTTTAGATTCCCAATTCAATTCCCTACGATTCAAAACTTTGTAGTGCAAAAAATTGAAGATATAGGGAGTCAAAGTTTGAAATCTAATATTTAATGCAAACTACAAAAAAATCTTTTCTACTGAGTTTAAATACAAATAGCTTCCAATCTACATAGCTAAAGTGTGAGAAAATTTCCAAATAGTTTCATTTAGTCTAATGCAAGATCCTATGGTTGAATATGCAAAAATTAAATTTTTCTTCCAACTGCAATTCTTTGCACTAGAAAGGACAATTTTAAGTAGTTCTCGATGAAACATGATCATGAACCTTTGAGGGTTATGAGTTATTTCTATTTCCTATACTATAGAAAGAAGTTTAGGGTACTCTAGGACCTAAAGGTTAAAAAATAAATAAATGACAAGAGAAAAAAGTAAGAGCCATTTCCTTGGCTTTTCTTATTTTAGTTTAAACTTTAGAAAAGTTTTTTATTGTAGGATCTTAAATGAACAAAACTCTCTTTTACACCAATTCTTTAGAGAATGGAGTTCCTTTTTCTTGTTGTTAGAGAAGGTGACTTGTGTAGAGAATAAGTTAGCAACACTAGCCCTATTACTAACTTTTCCCCTTTTCCACGAGCTAAAAAAAATAAATACATGAATGAACACTTTTGTAACTCAAAATTACTACACCTTTTCAAAATATAACCAACTGGAAGAAGTACAGTCTTTTTTCAAGCAACCAATGAAAAATGAAGCATCTTGTATTCTAAAGGTGTCCATTCATTATGATCCTAGTGCTATATGCAAAATACACTATTGATGTTTTTAACTTTGAAGATCTTCAAATACTAATAAAGCATTGAAAATTACATAACTGCATTTTAAAAGGTGTCACTTTAAGAGTATATTTTCTTGTCTTCTTCATATCTAGCCTTCAATATTTATTTTGGAGGACCTATTTCACTAATTGGTGTATGAGTGGAAGATTGCCTCTAATGCAACTTAAAGGACGCTTCACATCTATTTCAAAAGTGAATGAGTTGCGAAAAAAATAGTCTTGCCTTGAAACAACAAAGTCGTCTAAAGCAAAAGAAAATCCAAAGCAAAAGAAAATCCAAAGCAAAAGGATGCAAATATTAGTAATTCATTTTTTTTTCCTTTTGTGAGCACTCCCAAGAATGTTCATCTGAAGAATTAGAATTCAAAATTAAGAAGGCGCTCTTATCAAGCCAGCTAGTTATTGATATCAAGAGTATCCAAAACTTATGGACCGTCAAACTCATAAATCTAGGTTGCAATTTGAATTTGAAGGGTGCTACCGAACGCTCCAGGTCCTAGTTCAAAAAAATTCAGCTTTCCATCCTGCGCAGGTTTAAAAAAAAGGTGAGGGCAACGACGACGGAGAACTGAAGGACGAGAAAAAGAACTGCCGTCCAACACCACGGGAACTCCATATCCACGCCCAAGCACCCCAATGCCCGCCAAACTGCAAAAATCGCAAAAATAAAGGCCCCTCTATCTGCCCGAAAATATCGCCCATGAGGAACTCAACCACGGCAAAAAATAAATGACGGGCTGGGCAGCAGACTCGATCGAACAGCTGGCCCACCGAAACTCACGACCAATTTCACAAAGAGAACGACCACGGACCCTGGCCCCAGGAAAGCTCAGCGTCAGAACACGAGCGACCGGAAGGTCCCACAACGACCAGGCAGGCGCGGTCACCCGCGTCAGATCGCGTCCGCGTCGACGAGCGGGACGTTGAGGCCGGGTCGGGGTCGGGTCCGTGAGTGGCGGAACGCTGGACGGGGGGGGGAACCTAACCGAGCCCTCGGCCGCTCCCTGGCAGCGAGCATAGAAGGGAAGTTTGGTGTTGTTGTCCGCTAGACGGGTTTCTGAGAGCGGCCTCGACACGCTCTTTGCTCCCCTGTTCATCGTTTCCGCACCCGTTGTGCGTGCTCGGCGTCTTCGTTTCCTGCGAGTTTTCTTTCGCATTTTCTGTGTGTTTTTCTTCCGCCGGAGTTAGATCTCGCGCCGTTTGCTTCGTTTTTTCCAGCTTTCCTTTGGGTGAATCGTTTTCGTTTCTTCGCTGCCGTCTTTCGGTTTCCGTGCGCGTCCGAGTCTCGAGCGATGAGAGAGATCATCAGTATCCACATAGGCCAGGCCGGTATCCAGGTCGGAAACGCGTGCTGGGAGCTCTACTGCCTGGAGCATGGCATTCAGCCGGACGGTCGCATGCCAAGGTAAGTGGACCGTCGCTCGACTGTGGATCTTGTTTTTCTGGTGTGAGATCTTGTTCGTTAGGCTGTTAGGCAGCGTCCTGGGTAATGCTGAAGTCGTGCTTTCTTTCTGCGTTGCTTAGTTAGCTAGTTCGTTCGTTCGCATTGTTTCGTCCGCGTGTTCGATGTGAGTTTCTGAGTGAAGTAGGACATGGCAGAGTACTTGCATCTTGTGGACTAGGCCGGCGTTTGTGGTGGTAAATCCCGGGGTGCTTCCGGCCGTTCGTGTTTTGGACTCTGCGAGGCCTGCCCCGTACGTGCCTGCTCACGGGTAGAGATGGATGCGAGGCGGCGTTGTCGTCACGTCCTCCGACGTTGGAACATCTGTAATGGTCACGATGAAGTACTGCGGAGACTCTGTCATGTTCTTCACGTTGGCTCCGCTTCAGGGCCAAGCGCTCACGTCGTGAGGAATGGTTATGATTTCGCAGCGATACCACGGTAGGAGGTGGAGATGACGCCTTCAACACATTCTTCAGCGAGACCGGGGCTGGAAAGCATGTTCCTCGCGCCGTGTTTGTGGATCTGGAGCCCACCGTGATTGACGAGGTTCGCACGGGGACGTACCGTCAGCTGTTTCACCCTGAGCAACTCATCTCGGGGAAGGAAGATGCCGCAAACAACTTCGCTCGGGGTCATTATACCGGTACGTGGCCGTTTCCTGCTTGTGAGCATTGGTTGTGTAAGGGATCCTAGTTCTTCTGAAGTGATTGCTGAGGATGTACCATTTGTCAAGTCAGTCAGCGGTGCTTGGCTGTGGGTCAGGGTACGCAGGTCGTGCCTCTATCGCCTCGTCGCCGTTTGTTTGAACCGTGCAAGGGTTGGCTGTGTTGTCCTTTCGTGGATTTCACCATGCGGGCGGGAGTGCATTTCTTCGGTGTCAGTAGTGCATGAGTGTTCGTGTGGATGTGTCGAATTTCGCTTTGATGTTTCCTGACGTGATATTCGTTGCTTTGCAGTGGGGAAGGAGATTGTGGATTTGTGCCTGGACCGAGTGAGGAAGCTCGCAGACAACTGCACTGGGCTACAGGGCTTTTTGGTCTTCAACGCCGTGGGAGGAGGTACCGGATCCGGCCTTGGTTCACTGTTGCTGGAGAGGCTTTCGGTTGACTATGGAAAGAAGTCGAAGTTGGGATTCACTATCTACCCATCCCCTCAGGTATGCATCGGCTGGTTTTGGATTAAGACTGAACATTGTCGTGGCGCATTTCCATTTCGGATGCTTTCTACTGATCTGCTTAGCATTGTGGTTATCCTGACTGCGCTTTACTTTGCCTTCCAGGTTTCGACCGCAGTCGTGGAGCCTTACAACAGTGTGCTGTCGACTCACAGTCTGTTGGAGCATACGGATGTATCAGTGCTGTTGGACAACGAAGCAATCTACGACATTTGCCGAAGGTCGTTGGACATCGAGCGGCCCACTTACACGAACTTGAACAGACTCGTCTCGCAGATCATATCGAGTCTGACGACGAGTTTGCGGTTTGACGGTGCCCTGAATGTAGATATTACTGAGTTTCAGACTAACTTGGTGCCATATCCCCGCATCCATTTCATGCTTTCGAGTTATGCACCTGTGATTTCCGCGGAGAAAGCTTATCACGAGCAGTTGTCTGTCCCCGAGATAACGAACGCCGTTTTCGAGCCTTCCAGCATGATGGCGAAGTGCGACCCTCGGCACGGAAAGTACATGGCGTGCTGCCTGATGTACAGAGGCGATGTGGTGCCGAAGGACGTGAATGCCGCGGTTGCCACCATCAAGACGAAGCGCACTGTGCAGTTCGTGGACTGGTGAGCTTTCCGTGGCTGGGCTCGAGTGGAATAGATATTCTCAATCCCTGATGTTTCACATCTTGTCTTTTCTGTGTGGGAGCATGTATGAGTGCGCATGGATGGCAAGTAGAGCTCGTGCAACGCCCTGATGTGTGGTTTTGGAACGTGTGCAGGTGTCCTACTGGATTCAAGTGTGGAATCAACTATCAACCACCAACTGTGGTACCTGGGGGCGACCTTGCCAAGGTCCAACGAGCTGTGTGCATGATCAGCAACAACACAGCCGTGGCGGAGGTGTTCTCTCGTATTGATCACAAGTTCGACCTTATGTACGCCAAGCGTGCTTTCGTTCACTGGTATGTGGGTGAAGGTATGGAGGAGGGCGAGTTCTCGGAGGCGCGTGAGGATTTGGCCGCTTTGGAGAAGGATTACGAGGAGGTTGGTGCTGAGTCCACCGACGGTAACAACGAGGATGAGGAGTATTGAGTGTAGTGTGGTTTGAAGTGCTAGTTTGATGTTTAGCAAGCTTCCCCGACTCGGGGATCCATACAGTGATTCAATTTCTGAATGCCTGGTTTGCATGTTTCCTGTTGCTGCCAGCGCTAGTTGTTGTATACTTCTGTTGAAATCTTAGGTTTATGACCTTTGTGCAACTTCAATACTTGTCATCGCTTATCTGAGCATTTCAGGCTATATTCTGCCGCGGAGCCTTATTGTAAACTTTGGCAATATTTCGCTGTCAGTGTAATTTCATCCAAATTTTTCAACGCGTTGGTTGTGTACAAACTGTTGCGCCCGCTCGTGTTGGCCGCTTGGGGCGTCGGTCGTGATCAAATCATCACGCTCTCTAGTTTGTTTAGCGCTTCGGCGTCGATTGCGTACAATCCTGATCAAATATCTGCGTGCTATTGTGGGAAGCTTGTCGAGCACAAGCTTGGTTTCCTGATCGTTGAGAAGTAAGTGTACTGAGATTTCCCTAACTCATGCTTACCCCACTCGCTAAGAATTCTATGGGAGCTGGGATTAAGTGGTAACCTCTCTAGTTTTCTTTCAAAAGCATTGAAGGAGGACGGCTGTGTTTGATGATGTCATTAGATTCTGCCGATGTGAAGGTGGCCTTTTAACCCTTGAACGGCCTGGAGGCCCTCTGTGGCCGTAGGTCCCATTTTTTTGCGTATCAGGGCAATGTGGAGGGTGTATTTGGGTTTGACATGGACAGTAAAGTTGTGGAGAGGGAATTTGCGTTTCGACTTCTGCTCTCTGATTTGCAAAATATGAAATCTAGGGTTGTCATCGGAAAAGAATACTTATTCACGGATACGAAGCAACGACGACTACGTACATTACGTCAACCCGATAGTGCTGTGGGTCTGCCTGTGCGAACGTGGCAATTGCTGTTGGGAGGAGGAGGCGAGAGGGCTCCATTTTGGCGCGAAATGGCGCCTTTGGATTCCTCTGCGTAGGTTACATTTCCAAATTGAATTCAAAAGAGAGTAGGGGCTGCACGGTGCAAATTCGATCATTGCGGAAGGTGTTCGTACCCCGGAGCATTTAGAGTATGGCAATTGTTTTCTCATTGCCAGGATGCGGGCTCGTAGGTGGAAGGGGTGGGAGGTCGCTTAGGATCTTCCGTTGAAGTCTTGTGTTCGTATGAGTTGGGTTCTGCAGAGACGATGCAGTTGAAAGGCGCACAGGTGGAAGGCTTTCATCTTATTGTTCCCTGAGGACTTTGGATCTCTAAGTTTTCCCTCTTGCTCTTGCATTGGGTCGCTTCTTTATATGCAGGGCAATTTTGTTGTTTTGTAAACTTCCCCAGGGGTGTTTAGAAACAGCAGGTTGAGGCATTCCTTGTGACTAGGACTTAGCTGGGGGAATTGTGCTGCAATGTGGAGTGTAGCAATGAATTAAGATAGAGGTCATTTCTGTGATGTAGATATAGTCTCAATTGGACGATGTTGTCACTTCATTGCCCCCTTAGGCATGATAATTATGAATGAGAACTATGAATTATGAACAACACTCTAATTTGTATAATTGAGATTTAGCTACTATTGTGAATTTGTGAAATGGCCAATTGCGTTGTTTTTAGTTTGATTGGGAGCGGTTTTAGGTGTCTTAGTCCTTGGAAGTGTTGCCACTTCCATTTCTTGGGAGAATCTATTACCCTCCCGCCATGGTGTAAACCCACATGTTGCCAAAATGTAACGTCCATGAGACTTTGCACGCCAGACTAAAATGAATAAGGACGATGACAAGGCCCGTATGTAGAATTGGCTCGATGCAAGTTTGGGCCACTCAGTGCCAATTGCATATGGAGAAGATTTGCTTCCATTTGATGCATACCATCAAGTTCAGCGTTGGCTATTTTTCTAAGCATTCTTGGTGTCATTGTAAGGCGAATCACCGGAGCAATTCTTTGAAGGTGCTTGGTTGAGTTTCCAAAAAAATAGAAACTCACCGTTGCAGACAGGGCACCATTGCCATTAACGAATCTTGTCAAATTTCTATGCATTGCGGTGATTTAGGGCCTTGCAAATTTTTTTGTGTGATCTAAAGCATATTTGGTTGCAATCGGAACAGTTGCAAATTCAAATTGATGTCGCAAAAGCAGTTCTTGAAAATCAACATTGACCATATTCGTTGCATACGATACTGTATTGGAAGAGCTCGAGGATTGTTCAGGGGTTAATGGCTATGATTTGTTTGCCAGAATCTATATAGTATTATTTGCCAACATTGGATACTTCTTTCATGACGTTGAGAATTCTCTGTAGGGTGGAAATTACCTGATTCTATTCCTGCTCTCCAATTAAGTGTAGTTGGGTTCTATTCAAGTGTGACCAATATGACTTTGACCCTTCAAGATCTATTTGTTTTTGGACAAAATACAAATGTGACGTGATATTAAAATGAGTGTTATAACTAGGCAGTTATGCCTCTGTTGAGCTCATTGTCATTGTGTGACAAAATTGTCACAATGAGCTCAAATAAAATAAAATCTATTTTTTTAATTAATCCTCCGGGGTACAAGAAAAATTTTAGATTAATTTAACCCCTAAATTCCCAAGGCCATTTCTCTATCAAAAACCACTCAAAACTGCCATTTTTGCTGCGTTCATCCAAGAAAACCAAAAAAATCATTTTTTTAGAATCTAACCGTTGGATCTTGTACTTAACTTGTCTTAGCTCATGTGGTAAAAATTTCATGAAGTTTGACTGTATGGGTTGGAAGATATTAGCATTCAAAGTTGAAAAAGGAAGTTTTTTTGAACACTAGCTTGCAATTTCAAATGACTTTGACCACCAATTGTGGAATTTTTTTGCACTACGAAATTTGAATTAAAATTTTTTTCATGTTGAAGAATTGAGTCGAAAGTCTAGGAAAATTTGTTTAAAAAAAACACACTTGATTTTCATTCTCTAAAAAAATGCTAAGTAGAAGTAGGTCCAAGATTGGAAAAAAAACTAAATTGTTAGTAACTCCAAGATTGGATTGAAAGACAATAATCCCAATGGTGAGATTTTTTTAGCAAGAAAACACAACATTCTCAAAAAGAAAATTGTGGAAAATTGTGAAAATTGCATTCAAAAATGAATCCTAAAAGTTATTTTTTCAAAAAGGTGCTAAAATTATCCAAAAAACAAGATTATCCTTAAATTTCTCATTATTAGTCCAAATAGAACGAATCAAAGCTTCACATATAGACAAAAATGAAACATTTCAAGTAAAAATTTTATTTTAATTTATTTTAATTTTTTTGTGTTGCCCACTGAGTTCAATTTTAGGCTTTTTGTGGTATAACTTTTGCTCCCGGGCACCAATTGAAATCAAAATTATATTCCCACGTATATAATCAATCTTTCTATCTTATGGAAAAGTTTCAAAACAATTCACCAAAAATTGAGGTCACTAGAACTTGTCCAAAATTTGATTTGTCCCCCAAGGGGACAATGGGAATTTAGGGGTCAATTTTTGTTGAAAACACCTCATCCCTCCACTTTGTAATTTTGAGGTGAGGGTGGGGATGGTGTTTGATACAAGATAGAGCCCATATTTGTATCAATATCTCCATACAATATCTATATATTTTACCCGTACATGTATTTGTATTTTGTATTGATACCATATCTCATATCATGTTTTATGTCGTATCCCATATCGTATCCCAAATCTGTATCCATCTTGGTATCTATATCTAGATCAACGGAATTCAAGGGGGAGGATTTTTTTAAAGTTTTAATTCAACGGCTCTCAATTTTTTGTTGGGGAGAGGGGCGAGGAAATTGGAGGAATTGGAGGGTTCGCCTCTTTTTAGCTCATTGTCATTGTCATTATGAAGTTTGCGTCCAAAGAGACCCTTGAGCATCAATTATTTATATAGTCAAATTTGGAAAAGTATTTGAAGATTTTTTTTAAATTGTTTTTGAATATTAACTTCAAAAATTCACAAAACTATTAGATCTATTTCTAGCATTTGTATACAAAAGTCTTCTTGTCCAAAACTAAATCCTTCCTAGTTTTTTAGAGCAATTGATCTATAAAACTAGGAGTCCTTAGTCCCTACCTTGAACCATTTGATAATTATGTAGGATAAATATTCACATTCACCCTTAGAAGATTTAGATTTCTAGAGGGCATTTGTAGAATAAGTACTTTGAACAAATTTCAATTCTTCTAACTCCACTTAGAGATTTTGTAGAACATAATTGTGAGCAAGACCATTTTCACCGTCATCTACATATATTGAAATCAATTTTTTGTAGAGCAATTGCTTTAGGAAGTACCATATCCTATCGTTTCAATCATCAAATAGGTATGAGTTTTTGCAAATGAACAACCCTACACAATTTTTGATTTCTTCAATCTAATTTATGATGACCTAAAATATTTTAGAGTTGTTGTATTGAATTGTGAAATGGACCACTCCCATTGTATATCTACTTAGAATACTATCGTACAACAAGTTCCTTTAATTCATAATCCTTCCTTCCCACATCAAATACATACGCTTGGGCATTCTAAAGAAGTGCAAGTGGTTTGGTGCTAGCAACCCCCTCCAAAAAAAATAGTGCAATAATTCTAATAGAATTTGATTTGGGGAGGAACTGCTTTATATAATAGGTAGTTAATCTTTTCCCTTTTGCTCTAAAATATGAATTATGTTGGGCAATTGCTCAACAACTTTTCCTTTTACACCATTGATTGCCTTAATCCACAAATGTAACACTTTGTTTGATCAACGGAGTGTTGTGATTTTTGATTGCTCATATCAACTTCAAATGGACCAAGGTTGGGCAATTGACACTTCTAAAAAATGAATTGTTCCCTAATGCTATAACACTTAGAATTTAGTTGTCATTTTGCAAATGTGGCAATTGACTTAAATTTGCCCAAATACACTCTTGCATCAAGGTGGCAAATCAATGATCTACCTTGAATGAAGCACATTGCTTAAATCCTTCAAGCAGATGATCATGGACCTATGGATTAACAACATACGGAGGTTTGTTTGTAATTGAAATTTTAAACATTCTTTGTCTTTGTTATTGCCTTGGAACGTTTCCTTCATGCCAAATAGAAGCTAATGATGGTTGGGGTTGTAGATGCTAGAGCAAAATATGTGGTAAAGCTCCAAGGGGTGGCTAAAAGAGGTCTTAGAATCTTCACTTGACATACTTTTTAATGGTCGCTTGAGCTTGCTAGTATAGGAGAGGCTATTATACTTGAATCAGCCCAATGCAATGAGTTCTTGGGCCCAAAAACTCACCCAAGTGAGGAGAAGTTTGACACAAACATACTACTTGATGCCCTTCTTTTTGTCAGTGGTGGATGAAGAGGGTTCCAAAGTGCCCAAGCTACGCCTCTTTACAATCTTGAGCGTGTTTGACATTCAATCCAACAACAAATATCTAATGCTTGACTTAAAGAACAAAATGCACATACAAGCCAACATTCTCTTGGATCTCACTACAAGAGAAATTGTGGTTTGTTTTGACATGCAAGTAAATAGAAAATATGATGATTCTTTGAGTTGGTTAGGACATCTTGATATAAACAATAATCAACTCTTCTTAGCTAATCCATACCACATAGGTTTGGGAAAAAATATCATATATGTGTGTGTATATATATATGCTATAGAAAGCTATGATTTCATTAGATTCTCTCATATTATAGTTTTTTTCCAAGCATGTATAACCACATGTACTATAGTAATAGTCACATTTTCATGAATCTCATAAGTTGTGCTAGTTTTGGGTTTGGTTTTGCTTTTGTAAAGTTGAGCATGTGTGTCCATCAAATTACTTAGAAGTTTTTGGTTCAAGTGAGGAAGGATATTGAGAAATATTTGATGGCTCTTGTATTAGTTGTGTTGGAGCATTGGCTAAAGGTCTCATGGTTAATCTTCTGCATGAGAGTTTACCTCGGCTTGTGCTTGGTGTACCATGTATTAGCAATTGCATTGATTCTTCATCATTGAGGCAGTAGTGACATAGAATCGAGAATCCCTGGAATAAGGAATGGAGAGAGATTGTTGAATCTATCGTTGGTCATGTAAGTAGTAGGGATAGTAGACATCATTAGTTCATGCTTTTTTACTACAGGAGTCGAGAAGGAATTGTTTTAGCATCATCTAGGAGGGTTGGTTGTTGATGGCTTCTTTGGATGAAAATGGAATTTGCAATGGACTCCATGATCAAGATTAGATTCACAATGATAAGAAGCTTGTGAATCTACTTGATTTTTCATATAAAGACTTTTTATTTGGGGGAGGATGGAGCATTCTACACTCATCTTCAAATGCTTTACAACAAGTACACCTTCAATCAACACAGTCTGAAATTAGAAGACGTACAGCACAAGGACCGGCAAGATTGGGCATATGCATAGGAAATTTGGAAATGGAAAACATAGGATTGTTTGGCAACAATGAGAAATTCACCAAAAGCATATTGTAAGCGAATACTTGGTAGAGAGATGTACTTGTGTATTTGTGGAGACTACATCGACATTTTTGCTTCATATGTACTTGATGTTTGTAGTAGAATAGTGCTTGCATCAAAGGTTTTCTTTTTTTAGACTTTGAAAACTCTAGTTTACTGATAGGAATCATGTCATAGGAACAACTTTGTCTAATTTAAGCTAGCTAAGACTTTGTAAATCAATAGTGGTTCCTAAATGTCCAACTTTCTTGTCACTTTGTTGTTCTTTTGGTAATGCATTTTTGTGATAATTATCCAAATCTATTGGATCTTCATCTCATAGGAATTAACAATTGTGAGATTTTCTTTTCAAAAATAGGAGGCATGAATGGCATAGAGCAATCCTATGATTTCTATGATTTTGTTAATACAACTAATATACTAAATTGATTGTCTAGTGTGGAATATGGCAAGAATGGCCTTGAATTTGGTCGTTTCTTGAGTTGTGTCTACAACAAAGTAAAAAACATTTGATTAGCATTGCATCCTTTGTGGGAGCACAAAATTGCAACTAACTTGGTAGACTACTCCATGGTTTCTACTAACCTTAATATGATTCTAGTTTTGAAAGAAGGTTTGAAGGAGGTGCAAGTAATGCTACAAGTCCTACATATGGCTCCCTCAAACTTTGCATCAATTGCTAAGAAGTTATAGTTTTGCACCATGTGGAAGTTGGAAAAAGAAGACTCATCACATTTGGTGTACCAACTACCAGCAATGCCACAACTTGGAAGCAATGGTAATGCCGAATGTGAGTGGGCCATGCTTGAAAGTAGCCAAGATATTGGTCTATAATTAAAAAGTCCTAATCTACATGATGTGCTTGAGGATGACATTTTGGATGACAATGAGATGTGCTTGAAATAGTTAGGAGAAGAGATGCGCAATGTCTTTGTAGAACTTATGAATGAACATGAAGTGCAGGTGACATTTGGTACCGCTCCTTTGAAAATTGTCCCAATGGTGATGTTTGAAGGTCACTCCATTCTTAAATCCACCCTTATTAGTCAATTGAATGGAAATCCGTACTTGTCAAAGGATAGACTAACTAGGATGAAGAATTCCATTTATTTTAACAATTCTAATGATTATATTGCTATTGCTTCATCAACCATGTCTATAATGTTGGGTTTGAGATAAGATGTGGATGTGTACTTCAAGGACTTGCAAAATAATGGCAAATCTTTAAGTGTACAAGGAAGTCAAAAACAAAAACGTGATTGACCTTGTATTAACTCTAGATTTAATAATGGGATGTTTTATATAGGCAAGGTTCAAAAGATTAGAGTAAAGGTGGGTACAAAATGGAGAATTTTCAAGCAACCCATTGACCTTATGAAACATGTAGTTTAAAATGGAAACAAAAGAATGGTGTTGCCAACTATAGTGGTCTATTTGCATTGGTTTAAAAAACAATCAAGCCTAAACAAGTACAAATATGATGACTGATTGCATATGGATAGATGTAGATTCTATCATATCCACAGTTTCATTGCATTATGTATCAAATAGTAAGATTTACACTTTAGATGATGTGGATGCACATTCTTTGCATGAGTTTGTTTCTAACTAGAAGTAATTGTTCCCAAATTATATTTTCTCACACATGTAGATATTTTGAAGATTAGAAATATTGAAGGTGCATATATTTTGGAAATCTAAGGTACAACCAAAAATACTAAAATTGCACTAGAACCGCATGTACTAGTACCTTACAAAAATCCCAAAAGAAGTTCTAAATCACTTGTACAAATGTTTAGGATGAACTCATGTATGTTTAATGGCCAGGGCATTTTTCGATTTTGTTCATTCTTAGCTTAGAATCTACAAGGATTATATAACATCAATAATGTCAATTTTTTTTGCTATATTTCGTCGTATCGGCAATTTTTGTTTTAACCTTCATGAAAATGGGGCCTTGATCAACACAAAGTTAACTCATTTATATTGATAATGAAAGTTTTGTCTTTGGTTGTTTCATTTTCTAATCATCTACGCAGCTATTAATATGATTGTTTGATTTGGATGAAAATGAAATTTTCTTTGTTGATTCAGCAATTTACTTAACATACTCTAAGTAGAATTTTAGTTCTCGTTTTTGCATAGTTGAATAGCTTTTAACAAAAATTCAGCTGTAAGAATTTGGTAAATCAAGCCAAATTTCACTTCTCAAAATCTATTTGAGATTTCAAGCCTCCAATTGAAAAGTATAGACACATTTCAAAGGGATTTTGGAAGGGACATTTTCTTTGACAATTTCAAACTTCTTCTTTAAAATTTGTTTATAAATTTTGATTAGAGACTTGAAATTTGAAATGGATTTTTGGAGATGAAATTTGGATTGATTTTACACATGTTTCTAGTTGAATTGTTTTTGATAAAAGTTATTCTACTATGCCCAAATGAGTTCTAAATCTCTACTTTAATTACAATTCCTACGTACCACCCCATTCATATAAAGAGGTTGTCTTCTCCTCTCTTATTATCAAGGTTTGTTCTCTTCTATCATCAAGGTATAAAGGGCTTGTCTCCTTTCTTTTAATAAAATTTATTAGCCTTATCTGAAGTGGTGCATGGCAGTGCTGCCATCGTGGCAATGTTTGCCTATTTGGCAGATGACATTGCAAGTTTTTTGATAATATAATGTAACCAAATTGAAAAATAAAATCAGCATAATTAAGTTGATTATTGTCCAAATGAAGATGACCTACGTAATTGACTGTCTAAACTGACATATATGATATGAAATTCATGTTACTTCGGGCACTATTTTTCTGTAGTGACTATACAAGTATACATTGCCATTTGACTAATGATAGTCTTTATGTTGTAAGATATGACTATATGATGTCATCAGTTATAATTATTGTGATTATAGAAGCATGATTGTCTATAGTTATGTCAATAAATGACTATGATTGATAGACATATGACCTTAGGGAGGTCACTTCCACTTAGAAAATGTGATGGCTTGCGATGACGTCTATTTTAATTGGGGGCTATTTACTTGGTAGAATGGATTATAATACATGATATTTTTTAAAATAATGATAAATGTTAGAATTTTTGGACCCCAGTTGGTATTTATAATTTCTTGTCTAGGTTTCTTAAATGTACTCTATAGTACTTATAAGATATTTTCTTATGACTACCTTGGAATTATCAAAGTGCATAGTGAATTTGTTTGTGTTGCTCAAAACACATGTGCAAAAGAAAAAAACAAGGAAAGTGAGGCAAACATGATGAATGCTACAAAACTTGGAGAATTTACTTCCCCTTACTCTTGATTACCACACGCAATAATGGGATATTGTATAAAGGGGGAAATAATGGGGGTATTTTTTTTTGACAAAAGGCTTGGTGGCCTCAATTTCAAAAGAATTATGGGTCATAAGGCTCCTTATCTATCTGTAATTTTCAAGTAAAGGTGGCCTTCAAGTGTAGAATATTGAAGCCTTATGAATTTTTTTCTTGGTAGCAGTGTAATTATTAGCATAACCTTTTTTGTATAGAGTTCATTAGGCAAGCACAATTAAAGAGATTTTGTTGGCATGTAGGCAATAATGGTAATTTTCAAACTAGCTACAAGGTATCAACACTAAGAAAAACTAAGTCCGCTTGGCCTTCATTGCAAGTAGGGTTTTCTACTGAATAAAATCATGAACCAAAAAGTGAACCAGAAAAATTATATATGTATATTGAAAAAAGACCATACATCTATGACACAAACTACAAATACTTTTCCAAATGGGATACGACATAAAACATGATATGAGATATGGTATCAATACAAAATACAAATACATGTACGGGTAAAATATATAGATATTGTATGGAGATATTGATACAAATATGGGCTCTATCTTGTATCAAACGCCATCCCCACCCTCACCTCAAAATTACAAAGTGGAGGGATGAGGTGTTTTCAACAAAAATTGACCCCTAAATTCCCATTGTCCCCTTGGGGGACAAATCAAATTTTGGACAAGTTCTAGTGACCTCAATTTTTGGTGAATTGTTTTGAAACTTTTCCATAAGATAGAAAGATTGATTATATACGTGGGAATATAATTTTGATTTCAATTGGTGCCCGGGAGCAAAAGTTATACCACAAAAAGCCTAAAATTGAACTCAGTGGGCAACACAAAAAAATTAAAATAAATTAAAATAAAATTTTTACTTGAAATGTTTCATTTTTGTCTATATGTGAAGCTTTGATTCGTTCTATTTGGACTAATAATGAGAAATTTAAGGATAATCTTGTTTTTTGGATAATTTTAGCACCTTTTTGAAAAAATAACTTTTAGGATTCATTTTTGAATGCAATTTTCACAATTTTCCACAATTTTCTTTTTGAGAATGTTGTGTTTTCTTGCTAAAAAAATCTCACCATTGGGATTATTGTCTTTCAATCCAATCTTGGAGTTACTAACAATTTAGTTTTTTTTCCAATCTTGGACCTACTTCTACTTAGCATTTTTTTAGAGAATGAAAATCAAGTGTGTTTTTTTTAAACAAATTTTCCTAGACTTTCGACTCAATTCTTCAACATGAAAAAAATTTTAATTCAAATTTCGTAGTGCAAAAAAATTCCACAATTGGTGGTCAAAGTCATTTGAAATTGCAAGCTAGTGTTCAAAAAAACTTCCTTTTTCAACTTTGAATGCTAATATCTTCCAACCCATACAGTCAAACTTCATGAAATTTTTACCACATGAGCTAAGACAAGTTAAGTACAAGATCCAACGGTTAGATTCTAAAAAAATGATTTTTTTGGTTTTCTTGGATGAACGCAGCAAAAATGGCAGTTTTGAGTGGTTTTTGATAGAGAAATGGCCTTGGGAATTTAGGGGTTAAATTAATCTAAAATTTTTCTTGTACCCCGGAGGATTAATTAAAAAAATAGATTTTATTTTATTTGAGCTCATTGTGACAATTTTGTCACACAATGACAATGAGCTCAACAGAGGCATAACTGCCTAGTTATAACACTCATTTTAATATCACGTCACATTTGTATTTTGTCCAAAAACAAATAGATCTTGAAGGGTCAAAGTCATATTGGTCACACTTGAATAGAACCCAACTACACTTAATTGGAGAGCAGGAATAGAATCAGGTAATTTCCACCCTACAGAGAATTCTCAACGTCATGAAAGAAGTATCCAATGTTGGCAAATAATACTATATAGATTCTGGCAAACAAATCATAGCCATTAACCCCTGAACAATCCTCGAGCTCTTCCAATACAGTATCGTATGCAACGAATATGGTCAATGTTGATTTTCAAGAACTGCTTTTGCGACATCAATTTGAATTTGCAACTGTTCCGATTGCAACCAAATATGCTTTAGATCACACAAAAAAATTTGCAAGGCCCTAAATCACCGCAATGCATAGAAATTTGACAAGATTCGTTAATGGCAATGGTGCCCTGTCTGCAACGGTGAGTTTCTATTTTTTTGGAAACTCAACCAAGCACCTTCAAAGAATTGCTCCGGTGATTCGCCTTACAATGACACCAAGAATGCTTAGAAAAATAGCCAACGCTGAACTTGATGGTATGCATCAAATGGAAGCAAATCTTCTCCATATGCAATTGGCACTGAGTGGCCCAAACTTGCATCGAGCCAATTCTACATACGGGCCTTGTCATCGTCCTTATTCATTTTAGTCTGGCGTGCAAAGTCTCATGGACGTTACATTTTGGCAACATGTGGGTTTACACCATGGCGGGAGGGTAATAGATTCTCCCAAGAAATGGAAGTGGCAACACTTCCAAGGACTAAGACACCTAAAACCGCTCCCAATCAAACTAAAAACAACGCAATTGGCCATTTCACAAATTCACAATAGTAGCTAAATCTCAATTATACAAATTAGAGTGTTGTTCATAATTCATAGTTCTCATTCATAATTATCATGCCTAAGGGGGCAATGAAGTGACAACATCGTCCAATTGAGACTATATCTACATCACAGAAATGACCTCTATCTTAATTCATTGCTACACTCCACATTGCAGCACAATTCCCCCAGCTAAGTCCTAGTCACAAGGAATGCCTCAACCTGCTGTTTCTAAACACCCCTGGGGAAGTTTACAAAACAACAAAATTGCCCTGCATATAAAGAAGCGACCCAATGCAAGAGCAAGAGGGAAAACTTAGAGATCCAAAGTCCTCAGGGAACAATAAGATGAAAGCCTTCCACCTGTGCGCCTTTCAACTGCATCGTCTCTGCAGAACCCAACTCATACGAACACAAGACTTCAACGGAAGATCCTAAGCGACCTCCCACCCCTTCCACCTACGAGCCCGCATCCTGGCAATGAGAAAACAATTGCCATACTCTAAATGCTCCGGGGTACGAACACCTTCCGCAATGATCGAATTTGCACCGTGCAGCCCCTACTCTCTTTTGAATTCAATTTGGAAATGTAACCTACGCAGAGGAATCCAAAGGCGCCATTTCGCGCCAAAATGGAGCCCTCTCGCCTCCTCCTCCCAACAGCAATTGCCACGTTCGCACAGGCAGACCCACAGCACTATCGGGTTGACGTAATGTACGTAGTCGTCGTTGCTTCGTATCCGTGAATAAGTATTCTTTTCCGATGACAACCCTAGATTTCATATTTTGCAAATCAGAGAGCAGAAGTCGAAACGCAAATTCCCTCTCCACAACTTTACTGTCCATGTCAAACCCAAATACACCCTCCACATTGCCCTGATACGCAAAAAAATGGGACCTACGGCCACAGAGGGCCTCCAGGCCGTTCAAGGGTTAAAAGGCCACCTTCACATCGGCAGAATCTAATGACATCATCAAACACAGCCGTCCTCCTTCAATGCTTTTGAAAGAAAACTAGAGAGGTTACCACTTAATCCCAGCTCCCATAGAATTCTTAGCGAGTGGGGTAAGCATGAGTTAGGGAAATCTCAGTACACTTACTTCTCAACGATCAGGAAACCAAGCTTGTGCTCGACAAGCTTCCCACAATAGCACGCAGATATTTGATCAGGATTGTACGCAATCGACGCCGAAGCGCTAAACAAACTAGAGAGCGTGATGATTTGATCACGACCGACGCCCCAAGCGGCCAACACGAGCGGGCGCAACAGTTTGTACACAACCAACGCGTTGAAAAATTTGGATGAAATTACACTGACAGCGAAATATTGCCAAAGTTTACAATAAGGCTCCGCGGCAGAATATAGCCTGAAATGCTCAGATAAGCGATGACAAGTATTGAAGTTGCACAAAGGTCATAAACCTAAGATTTCAACAGAAGTATACAACAACTAGCGCTGGCAGCAACAGGAAACATGCAAACCAGGCATTCAGAAATTGAATCACTGTATGGATCCCCGAGTCGGGGAAGCTTGCTAAACATCAAACTAGCACTTCAAACCACACTACACTCAATACTCCTCATCCTCGTTGTTACCGTCGGTGGACTCAGCACCAACCTCCTCGTAATCCTTCTCCAAAGCGGCCAAATCCTCACGCGCCTCCGAGAACTCGCCCTCCTCCATACCTTCACCCACATACCAGTGAACGAAAGCACGCTTGGCGTACATAAGGTCGAACTTGTGATCAATACGAGAGAACACCTCCGCCACGGCTGTGTTGTTGCTGATCATGCACACAGCTCGTTGGACCTTGGCAAGGTCGCCCCCAGGTACCACAGTTGGTGGTTGATAGTTGATTCCACACTTGAATCCAGTAGGACACCTGCACACGTTCCAAAACCACACATCAGGGCGTTGCACGAGCTCTACTTGCCATCCATGCGCACTCATACATGCTCCCACACAGAAAAGACAAGATGTGAAACATCAGGGATTGAGAATATCTATTCCACTCGAGCCCAGCCACGGAAAGCTCACCAGTCCACGAACTGCACAGTGCGCTTCGTCTTGATGGTGGCAACCGCGGCATTCACGTCCTTCGGCACCACATCGCCTCTGTACATCAGGCAGCACGCCATGTACTTTCCGTGCCGAGGGTCGCACTTCGCCATCATGCTGGAAGGCTCGAAAACGGCGTTCGTTATCTCGGGGACAGACAACTGCTCGTGATAAGCTTTCTCCGCGGAAATCACAGGTGCATAACTCGAAAGCATGAAATGGATGCGGGGATATGGCACCAAGTTAGTCTGAAACTCAGTAATATCTACATTCAGGGCACCGTCAAACCGCAAACTCGTCGTCAGACTCGATATGATCTGCGAGACGAGTCTGTTCAAGTTCGTGTAAGTGGGCCGCTCGATGTCCAACGACCTTCGGCAAATGTCGTAGATTGCTTCGTTGTCCAACAGCACTGATACATCCGTATGCTCCAACAGACTGTGAGTCGACAGCACACTGTTGTAAGGCTCCACGACTGCGGTCGAAACCTGGAAGGCAAAGTAAAGCGCAGTCAGGATAACCACAATGCTAAGCAGATCAGTAGAAAGCATCCGAAATGGAAATGCGCCACGACAATGTTCAGTCTTAATCCAAAACCAGCCGATGCATACCTGAGGGGATGGGTAGATAGTGAATCCCAACTTCGACTTCTTTCCATAGTCAACCGAAAGCCTCTCCAGCAACAGTGAACCAAGGCCGGATCCGGTACCTCCTCCCACGGCGTTGAAGACCAAAAAGCCCTGTAGCCCAGTGCAGTTGTCTGCGAGCTTCCTCACTCGGTCCAGGCACAAATCCACAATCTCCTTCCCCACTGCAAAGCAACGAATATCACGTCAGGAAACATCAAAGCGAAATTCGACACATCCACACGAACACTCATGCACTACTGACACCGAAGAAATGCACTCCCGCCCGCATGGTGAAATCCACGAAAGGACAACACAGCCAACCCTTGCACGGTTCAAACAAACGGCGACGAGGCGATAGAGGCACGACCTGCGTACCCTGACCCACAGCCAAGCACCGCTGACTGACTTGACAAATGGTACATCCTCAGCAATCACTTCAGAAGAACTAGGATCCCTTACACAACCAATGCTCACAAGCAGGAAACGGCCACGTACCGGTATAATGACCCCGAGCGAAGTTGTTTGCGGCATCTTCCTTCCCCGAGATGAGTTGCTCAGGGTGAAACAGCTGACGGTACGTCCCCGTGCGAACCTCGTCAATCACGGTGGGCTCCAGATCCACAAACACGGCGCGAGGAACATGCTTTCCAGCCCCGGTCTCGCTGAAGAATGTGTTGAAGGCGTCATCTCCACCTCCTACCGTGGTATCGCTGCGAAATCATAACCATTCCTCACGACGTGAGCGCTTGGCCCTGAAGCGGAGCCAACGTGAAGAACATGACAGAGTCTCCGCAGTACTTCATCGTGACCATTACAGATGTTCCAACGTCGGAGGACGTGACGACAACGCCGCCTCGCATCCATCTCTACCCGTGAGCAGGCACGTACGGGGCAGGCCTCGCAGAGTCCAAAACACGAACGGCCGGAAGCACCCCGGGATTTACCACCACAAACGCCGGCCTAGTCCACAAGATGCAAGTACTCTGCCATGTCCTACTTCACTCAGAAACTCACATCGAACACGCGGACGAAACAATGCGAACGAACGAACTAGCTAACTAAGCAACGCAGAAAGAAAGCACGACTTCAGCATTACCCAGGACGCTGCCTAACAGCCTAACGAACAAGATCTCACACCAGAAAAACAAGATCCACAGTCGAGCGACGGTCCACTTACCTTGGCATGCGACCGTCCGGCTGAATGCCATGCTCCAGGCAGTAGAGCTCCCAGCACGCGTTTCCGACCTGGATACCGGCCTGGCCTATGTGGATACTGATGATCTCTCTCATCGCTCGAGACTCGGACGCGCACGGAAACCGAAAGACGGCAGCGAAGAAACGAAAACGATTCACCCAAAGGAAAGCTGGAAAAAACGAAGCAAACGGCGCGAGATCTAACTCCGGCGGAAGAAAAACACACAGAAAATGCGAAAGAAAACTCGCAGGAAACGAAGACGCCGAGCACGCACAACGGGTGCGGAAACGATGAACAGGGGAGCAAAGAGCGTGTCGAGGCCGCTCTCAGAAACCCGTCTAGCGGACAACAACACCAAACTTCCCTTCTATGCTCGCTGCCAGGGAGCGGCCGAGGGCTCGGTTAGGTTCCCCCCCCCCGTCCAGCGTTCCGCCACTCACGGACCCGACCCCGACCCGGCCTCAACGTCCCGCTCGTCGACGCGGACGCGGACGCGATCTGACGCGGGTTACCGCTTATGGCGAAGCTGGCATTGGTCTCCAGGGCTGGTGTGGGACCGCCTCATCTAGTCCTCTCTCTTTGTGGGCTGGACGTGGCCGGCAGTTTCTGGAATTGGTCGTGAGCCGCGGTGGGCCAGCTGTTCGACCTAATTCTTTGTCGCCACTGCCCGGGTGGAGATTCGCGGGTAAGAGCTGCCGTCGCAAATGATTCTACGAATATGGTGGTTCTGGAATCTTCCGTTTATGTAGATTTACCAATCGAGGTAGGTTTATTGGGGGTGCACTCATGCAATGTACGGGGAGGGGCTAGGACGATCTTTTGGACCGCCTTTACCTTAACTTCGTCCTTAACTGCGTCCCTAACTTCGTCGTTTACCGCTTGGTTTCCCCCACTTTTTTCAAACTGGCGGGGCTATGAGTTCAAACTGGTTCGGTTTTGGTAGCACACCGTTGTGATTGAAATGGGGACTGTCGAGTTCCCCAGGGCCCAGGCCCTGGCTCTTGGGAACGTGTTTTCGTATGCATATGAATTGTAGTATTTGTAGTGTATTTGTATTAGAGTTTAAGCCGGTAGGAAAGGGAAATTTAGAGGGTACTTTGTGGACGTCGGTACCCAGGCCTGACGGTAGTGTCAGGACTGTACGGATTTGTGTGGGATGGTTTGGTAGATTTCAGCTTATTGGAGTCTTGTTGGTTGGGTGGGTCATGTGACTCATATCTTGAGTGGCAAGGTGCTGGTGTCCGTCTCAAGTTGTTGGAATAATTCAAAGAAATGTTAAAGAATAGAGAAGTTTTCTGTATGCCCAATGATTTGGGATTGCGTCTTAGGGATGGGGGTGGACCATTCTACCCAACGACGTAGATTTGTAGTCTTTTTAGGTAGTTGGTGAGGTTTGCTATTCAATTGCTTGAAGCATCCCTATATATAGCTATCTTTTTCACTAGTTTATAAATAGAGCTTGAAATTTACATCATTGGAAGCACATCCACTAGTTCCTTGTATAGTTGTAAACAAAAATTTGATTGGACAATGGACAAAAGGACAACTCAAATATATTCCACCAAAAATTATCTAAAGATTGTGTGTATGTATGTATGTATATCTTGGCCTTGGCAAATCAAGGAAATTGATGCCAATAGTACAACAAATTGAAATACTATTGGCATGATTTTGTTCGATTTGCCAAGGCATCCATATTTTTTTTCTATTATAGCTCACTTTGCAAGGGTTTATCTCTGGTCATTCAAAATTTAAATCCACAAATTATTGCATTTGATGAAAGTGCTATTGATTATGCTTCCAACAATAATATTTTAAATTCTCATTATAAATCAATGTAAAGATAGCTACATAGATAGAGGGTCAATATGCTAGTTGCTATTTGGATGCTTTTATGGATGCGTTCAGTTAAATTGTTACATTTCTCTTGCCAAAAGTACAAGTTTATTTTTAATAAGTCCAATCTTATTCTTCATATAAACTTACTAAGTGTAGCTCTACTAGTACGCCAAATGAACCTACCTATTGTTTATAAGGTGAAAAGTGAACAATAAAGTTTTCACTGCACCAAAATATTCTCTTTGATACAACCTAAATTGCAATATTGCTAAGGTTAAAGCTTTGACAAAACTACTTTGTCTTTTACGAATAGTCCACTAAATTAGCAATGATGGAGATTCTTCTTACTTTAGAGTACTAGGTGAGCCCTACGGTTGGTTAAATGGTAAAACAATAAATTGCGCTGGTAGGACAAACAAGAAGTTTTTGCAATAAAATAATGACTATGCATCTTGTGGATATGAATTTTTCCACTACTATTGGCAATCCTCTAAGTAGCTAGCAAATCAATTACAATTCATCGTATATAGAATGTAAGACATAATTTTATCATTGATGTACTCAAGTATGAAATCTTCATTTAAAGTTAGTCTTGGAGATAGGTTGAAATGATTTGATAAAATAAAAAAAAATCTAGAGAGTTGAATTATTGAATAATGAAGAAACAAAAAATTTCATCATCTATATTATTGCATTATTAGATGCTTTGTTAGATTGCATTGTAGATTCATTTTTTGATTCATTTCATAGTGTGTTAGATTGCCATATGCTTTGACAAGTTGAATTGAAGATGCAAAATTAGGTCTAGATTGTTCATGACACTCTATAAAGCATATTAATTTTAGCTTTGTGCCAGTAAATGATTTTTTCTAGAGAGTAGTGATACTAATCATATTGTGATTAGATGGAATAGTGCAACTAGAGAAAAATTATTGCCTTTGTCTTTGAGCTCTAGTAAAATTTTGGTCCAATTTTGTAGAATGTACCTACATTTTAGGCCCCTTCCCAAATGCAAGAAAATAGATTTTCAATCCAAATTCATGAAAACATCCACCTAAAACAAATCTAGACTACTCTTATATGAGTATCAAGGTTGCAAATTGTTTAGGAGTGAAAGAAATGGATAGGTATTTGGATATCCAAATATAATTATATAGCATATGTGTATCCATACTCTCTCCTTGACATTTATATACCTTTTATATATCACCATTTTATAAAATGGCCATGAACTACCTTGCATTTTTTTCTTAAATTCCAATATATAGTGGTACAGAAAAAAGCAATTACCACACTCGAAAAGATCAAGGTTCAAAATTTGAAAAATTTGGTGTTTTTTGAAAGTTAACTTTATGAATTAATTAGATTGATATTAGAAAGAAAACTAACAATTCTTCTTAATGTTGAGTTTAGTATATTACAGACGGCTCATTTAAAAAAAATTGTATATATATAAAATTCTTGGTTAATATCTTACAATGTTAATAGATAAAGTTATTTTGCCATTAAGCTTTAATAATTTTAGTTTAAACAATTTCTACAATGTTGTAAGAAATTCAATTAATATCATTATTAATATGATATGATTAGGCTTAGTCTATATCTATTACGGATTAATTTTAATTAACCATATTAGAATATAGATAGTTGGATTTGACTAATAGATTGGTTGGAATATTGATATATATGTTTAAGACAAAATATCCTAAAGGTCAATTAACTTTAGTAAATGAGATCAATCATCTTTGAAGAATGAAATGAATGATGCTTTGACAAATGAAAAAATACCTCCATTACACATATCACCTCACTATTGGTGCTTCTATATAATTTAGAGCAGTAGAGCAAATTTTTAATATACATGTGCATACATTTGAAGAGTAAACACACAGACATACATAAATATAAATATTAAAAAAAAATGAAAAATGAAAAAAAAAAAATGAAAAAAAAATTTATATATATATATATATATCAAATTTTCACTCTATAGTTTTGGGTCAAAATTCTTCTTCTTTTGCAATTAACATTTTTAGCCATTGTTATTTTATTATAATTAATAGTTTGACATTATTCAAATTGAGCATTCTTAACCAAATAAGCATAATAATGGCACCAACTTCCTTAAACTTCACAATAAGCTAAGACATTTCTCCATAGTGGCCTCAAGACATTGCATATTCCATAAGCCATACTACATTGTGAAGCAGACATCACATAAAAGCAATGTAATTTGTGAGGCATTTCCGAGACTATTACTTAACCCCTCAAGGTCGAAGACTATGTTTTCACCAAAAACACTCCAAAACTGCCATTTTTAATACAAGCACCAATTTTTAAATGAAAAACATTTTTGGACACATGTAACCATAGGATCTTGTAGTAAGCTTGTTTGAGAACATGTGGAAAAAATTTCAGAAATTTTCACTATGTAGATTGCAAGATATTAGCATGTGAAGTGACGAATTTCCTTTTTGGGGCCCTGCAAAAATCCGGGAAGCTGCACTTCAGAAGGTCACATTTGTATGAAAAAATGTTCAAAATGGTGGTTACTTTTTTGAATTCATTCTTCAAGTCAAGTTGTCTACATGCTTAAAAAATTTTAGATCATTTGGAATTATACAACATATAGGAAAAAAATAGTAAGTAGAAAATAGTAGAGAATGATTCAAAATATTAAATTGCTAACAACTTATTTATGGAATTGGAAAATGTCAATCCCAATGGTTGTAATGTTGTAATAAATAATCTCCACCGAATGTTTTTATTTTTTTCCAAAAATATTGAAAATTGAATTAAATAAAGGACTTCAAAGTTTGTTTTAGAGTAGAGATTCAATAACAACCCGCAAACTTTCACAAACTAAATTTTCTCATAACTTTTGACTCATTGATCAAATGGAATGATTCAAAGCTTTCCAAGTATACAAAAAATCTAAAGAACCAATTTCAAATTTTAATTTCTTAAAAAAATAATTTTTAAAGAAGTTTTTTTTGCTACGTAGGGTGCCTGTTGAGTAGTGAAAAGTACATATCATACAATAACTTTTTAACTATGAAGTTAGAAGTTATGAAAATTGTTGGATCTTAAAGCTACTCCTTGGACACATGTAGTGTTAAAATTTCAGTGAAGAAAAATAAAAACTCCATTCGTAGTGAGCTGCCCAAATTTTCTATGTTGCCAAAATACGCAATTTGGGCGTTTAGAGATTAATACATACTCTCTAATTAGAATATATATATATATATATGTCAACTATATAATGAATAATTTGCAAGTATCACGGCATGAAATAGAGATTTTGAAAGTGAAATATTTAAATGGCAAACAAATAGTATTTTTTTAACAATTGTATTCTTGATTTAAAGATCTCTTACACATGAGGAATATTGATTATATTTTTATATTCAAAGTAACTTGAATTTTTTTAAATCCAAAATAACATAATTTCTAAACTTAAATTGTCACATTTATAAACAATGGCAATCTTTTTTAACTTTGATATATTGTATAAAATGTTTTTATGTTGTACTTTATTAATAATAAGATGCTCTTACAAAGTTGGTTGGATTTGTCTCAAGATCAATGTCCACCCACATATTTGGATCATTAGGATTGCTCACAATACTGCAAATATTTTTTCTTCATAGGTAACAAAGAATAACAAATCTCAACCACATAAGAGGAAATAAAGTGTATTGAAGATAATAATAATGACACTTGTTTGCAATATCTATATTTCATTTTTAAAAATTGCCATTTCAGGTGCCATTCTTCATATTTTTTTGTAGGCTATAATTCCAAAATCCCTTCTTGAAAATTCATATCTCTTTGAAATCTTTGACTCATTTCATTTGATTCAAATTAAGCATAGAATTGACCATCCATTAATTCCTCAAGTCCCAATGTCTCCTCAAAGAACAAATGGAAATGTGGGTAGGTTCTTGTGATCTCAATTTTTGGTGTAATTTTTATAAACTTTTATCAAGATAGAAAAATAGATTAGTATTCTAGGAATAGAGCTTTTATTTCAATATGTGCCCAAGAGCAAATGTTATGCCATCAAATTTGAAAATGGTCGAGTCTAGGCATTACAAAAAATTGTAAAACTTGTTATTTTTCCATTATAGAATATGATTTTTTTCTACTTGGAACTCGACTTGGAAATTTGTAATTCATTCCATTTAGATAAGTGAAGAGAAAGTTGTAGATCATTTTGCTTTGTGGGCATTTAGAGCATCTTTATGAAAAAAAGAACATAGTTACTTTGTTTCTGAATTCCACTTTCACAATTTAAAAAGAAAATCCATGGAGGTGAGTTTTCTTGCTAAAACAATCTCACCATTAGGATTTACATATTTTAATCCCATCTAAGAACTATTAATGATTTGGTATTTCTTTCCATCTCTCACCTACTTCTATCCTACATTTTTTTAAAAGATGAAAATCCATAAAAAAATTTATGACTCTGAAATCAATTTTTTGAATAAAACAAAATTTTAAATCAAATTTGATAGTGCAAAAAATTGAAGTTAAGAGAATTCAAACTCTATCTTATAATCTAGTGTGGCAAATGTCCTTCCAAAGAATTCTTCTTCAAAGCAAATATCTTCAAATCTATTTGGTCAAAACTTCATGAAAAATTTACCACATGCTCTTATATAAGTTTAGTGTGAGATCCAATGGTTCAATACCCAAATTTTTATTTTTCTATTTTTATGCCTCAACACTATAGAAATGGCAATATTGAGTGTATTTTTGACAAAAAAGGCCTTTGAACTTTAGGAGGTGAGGACCAAACCTTCAAATTTTAAACAACGAATGAATGCAAACATGTACTCACTCCTTTCCAAAATAATCTTTTAGTTTGACAAAATATTAGGGATTTTTTGCTAAAAACGACATTATTTCAACTTCTTTCAAGATATATGTAAAGTTTGGTGCACTCTTGTTGTCCAAAAATATTGTGTTTTGGAGCCCTTTCAATGTGTTGTACTTCTTATGTCCCCAAATGATATTCTAGTTTAACAAAATGTTTAGGATCAAGGCTAAAAATAACATTATTTCAACCCATTTTGAGTTGTAAATAGAGTTTTGTGCACTCCTAGCATCTTGAAACTTTGAGTTTTGGAGCCCTTTTCAAAGTGTAATTTCCGAAAACTAAAAAATAGAAATTTCTAGGTATTTTCAAGGAGCACCACTGGGCACTTAATTTTGTAGGTAGTTAGTATAGAACGAGGATCATGTGTAAACCTCTATTCTACCTCTTCCAAAAGTCCAAAGCTTCATCTTTTTCCATCAAGCAACATTCAAAGAGATGCAAAAAAAAGAACAAACAATGTTGATTGATTCTTTTACTCATTTTATTTGTCCATTGATTAATAATTGTGCAAAAGGAGGGGAAATCATAGCCCGGAGTTGCTTTCCTAATCCCAAATATTAATCAAAAGCCAAATTTGATTGATTTTGCAACATTACATCATGCAATTGGAAGATCATTTGGGGACAAAAAATTAAGGGGAACTAAAAGATTATTTTGGAATGGGGGAGTATCAAGCAACCAAAGTTTTACTTTTTTTACTATCTAAATGTATGTAGATTCTTCTAATAATTCTCTTACATTTGTATGGTTTAGATTTTGAAAAATTTTCACTACAAATGTTCTATAGTTCATGTGGTATAAATAACTTTGACCTCAAGAAGTCACTTTTCAAAAAATGTCATGTCAAAAATAACTTGGATAAATAATTAAAAAAATATTATTAAAATGACCACAATTAGAAACTAGAATTTTGAGCATAAAAGAAATCAATCTTCCTAAATTTAATATTCAAGCTTGAATTAGTTGTAAGAGGAATTTTTAATTTTTTGGTTTCAAATTTTATTGAAAATGGTTGATTAGTGTATTAGTTGATATAACTATGTGGAATTGATATAACTATAAAGATATGACCTACGGATCATATTTTATAACTTTTGTTTAATAAACATTCATAATTTATTTTCCTAAATTGTATTTTATGATACACCTTCACAATTTTTGACTACCCCAATCCTTAAAGATTATAATACTCTTGTACTATATAACATAATATATGTTGGACTAGTAGGTACTTTGTCAATTCATTATCAAGTTAGTATTCAAAATCATATCCTAATAAATTTGAATATTAAACATATATTCATTATAAAATTTTCAGTAGCAAAATGATTAATTTAGGTTATGAATTTGAAAAATCTATTAGATAGATCTATGATTTTTTTATAAATTTTGCATATAATATTTAAATGCTATTTTATCACCACCTAAGTTTAATTGCAATTTGCCTATATAAAATTGAGCATCAACACCTTGAGATACAATTCCAATTATCAAGGAAATTTTATTAAATAATTGGTGATCCAATTTTAATTGTTGAATTTGTAATTGCTTTTCTCTATACCAATAGTAAAGTTGTATAAAACTAAATTAAGTCCTCTTTATACAATGTCTTTTTTGTTTTAAACGACTCTAGTATTATTTATTGTCAAATATATACTTTGTGCCCCAAAGTAGTCAAGATCCTCACTATTATCTTCATCAATTGCTACTAAGTTTATAAATTTAGGGGGCCAATGCTCTCATGGTCAAAACAAAATTTATATCCAAATAATAGCATATAGTTTATATATAAGAGAAGATTAAATAGGTGAATATCTAATTATACCTATTAGAGTAGTTGCAAAAAATACTTATCAATATTCAAAAAAATAATCATATTGTAGTACTATAAATTTTATTAGTTTTCCAAAGCTTTTTTCAAGAGATTTAAATTGTCAAATTTTTATAAATGTTGCTTTAGTTCCCTTATAATGCCATCTATCTAGCTTTTAGGGATGTATTCTACAATTAATAAGTTTGAAAGACTTCATTTGTAACCAAGATTGACATCTATATATTTTAATTAATTATTGAAAGTACTATATTGCTAAAGAAATAACATTCATCAAAAATGAAATCCCCTATGGAAGTTCAAAAAATCCTTGTTTAATTCCTAAAGTTCTTTGGATGTTTTTGAATTAAATCCTAAAGGAGGTGGTTGTATAAATGCAACTTGACATTCAACATACTAATGATACTACGAAAACACTTTGATAGCAAAAAATTCAGTTTAGGATTGAGATTTTTAACAAATATTTTGATAAGATTGTTGATCTCTATATTTAGTTTGAGAATTTTGTGAAATATATATCATTCTGAAAGAATTCAAAATACAGTAAAATGGAATGAAAATGTATAGACTACTAGACTCATTAGGTAGCCAAATGTATATGTATGTTTCAATTTTTTGGTGTAGGTAAGAAGTAAATGCTTTTGTGATTTTGAAAATTCATTAGGTGATTACACTAAAAGAAACCCACATTTTTTATGACAAGCAAAAAATATGGTAAGTATGTTTATTTGGACATTAACCATGTTAACAAGGATGTCTAAAAACAACGTCAAGTTGGACATGCCAAAAAATATGGAAATTTCTAAAAAACATGGTTTGATTTCAAGGAAATTATAGGAGACGTTACAAAAATATGGTCTTTGAAGGCTATGAAAAGTTTGCCAACTTTTTCATCAAGGCCTTTGCTAATGTTATTAGTGCACTGGGCTTGGGTCTTGTCAATTTGGACATCTATTGTAATATGTATATGTTTTTCTGGCATTAGAAGATATCCAACTTGTCTATAGGGTTGAGAGTTCCCTAGGTTCCTAAATTGTAGGAACTCTGCCAGTACAACTAGCCGATATGGCATAACGATTGCCACATCACATTAAATTTTTTTTTAAATCAATTTTTTTCAATTTTTTTCAATTTTTCAAATTTTTTTCAAATTTAAAAAAAAATTTGACATCAATTGTTTCCTAACTATTAGGTGAACAATGTTGAGAATGGGCCTAAAATGGCCCTCCTGGCCCTGTCAAAATCTTCTAATGAATGTCAATAGTGATATAAGAATAATTTATTTGAACATCATGTAGCATTTGCCATGTGTTACGATATGTCTATGGAGACATGAAAATATCGCAAATGACATCTTCTTGAACATGCTTGATGAATATGTCTTAATTTTGAAACATCAATTTAGACATCAAGATGTTTTTTAAGATGTCAATTTAGATGTCCAAACATTTTTTGACATCAACTTCAACATATACATACCATACAAAATACACCACATATTGTACAACATATGCAATATGTTACATATTATATTCCATACATAGTATATCATACTTGGCTTGAAAAGCCAATTATTGTAAATATATTGATATGAGAAAACAGGGCTATATTTATATCAAGGATGCTAGTATGTGAGCTTGTGCGCTTGTGAGCATTCATTTTTTTGTTTCATTTAGAGTTTGTAAATCCATCAAGAACCTATGACCATGGAATTAGATGTAAGGATCTTCAATTTGAATGAACGACAAATGAATATGCCACTATGGGATTTTGTACCAAAAAATTGAACAAATATATTTCCACAAATTGAAATATAATGAAAGTAGATAGTATTTGTAAGCAAGTACACAATGAAAATAGATATAATTGTTTAGAATGTCTTACTACAAAGCATTTAAATATAAAATTGCAATAAATCATAACAATATCATAGGGGTGATATATATGAAGTCTAAAATAGAAGGAGCAACAAACATGAGTTGTAGAGGTTGAATATAATATGGTAATAAGCAAATGCTTTAAACATTATAAGCACTACATCATAAATAATGCTTTTGAATGATTAAGTGATAAATATAGTCTTCATCATGGGTTTTCAAGTAAATTTAAAGGATGAAAATGGTTCACTTATTTTAATTTATTTTCATAAACCAATTTGAAGATAGAAATAAAATAAGAACATTGAATATTTAAAATAAATATGATAGTCATGTGTTATACTCTAAATAAATGTATCAACCCCAAATGACCTAAACAATTATTTTTCTAATCAATATCCTTCTTTTTTGAATTATTATTATTTTTAAATAATAATTTATAAAAGATAATATACAAAATTAATTTAATGGTAGTAGTTTCATTGAATTCCAAGTTAAACTCCACTTTGTGGAATTTTATAAAGTTTAGTGATGGAGTGTGATTCCAAGGCTCATGATTTACAAAAGAATGTAATATCCCATAATAATTTGCCCTTGTTTTTTACACAATAAAAAATAGTGGGCAAAGGATTCATACCATCTAGAAGATAGTTAATACACACCCAAATCAACCACTATAGCATCAAAAGACTTTATTGTCTCAATAACCAACTACTACATAAATTATTTAAATTAGAATAATGTAATGATTGAATAAAAGGTTCAAAAAACATAATACTATTTAAACAATAAAAAAACAAATTTTCACTTGAGCTCACCATGTAGCTTTATAAAGCCATTTAGAAAAGTTAATATCATTGAATTTTGTTTTAAAAAATATGAAAGCTTCACAAAGAGTAGGAGACTTGTTCTATATTTCTAGCCATTTGATCTTCATAGAAGTGTTCACTAATGAAGTTGTCAACATCCAAAGTTTTTCTTAAGTCATCTCTGAACTTTCATCATGAGTTTTATAGTGACACTTTGCTTGCTCAAATAAAGTCGTGATCATGTACTTAGGGTATGTAAGGCGAGCTACTTCTTCAATTCTAAATGAGAAGCTACCTTCACCATATCAATAACTTTGGAGATCTTTTCATCAAATGCACTTAAAGTCTAATTTGATGGATTGTGATACTTTTTATAAAAAATTCTTTGAGCTATAGTAGAAGCATCATTAGAAAAGAAATGAAGCCAAAGAAGGGTTGTCTTAGCTTTGTTCTCAAGCATGGCCATGTTCATGATGACCATGTTTTCAAACGAAGAATCATGATGGCAAGTCATGCAACTGTCAAATTTTGCAACAAATTGACATCTGTTATTTAGACTTTGGCGCCATTTTATGTTGGTGTGGCTTCTGCCCTCATGCGCTTAGACAAAACCCTCATGTTTTTCGAAGATATTGTCACAATTTGCCCTCATGTTTTTCAAACATTGCAAAGATGTTGTCACAGTTTAAAGATGTTTACAAGATACAAGCGAGAGTAGTAGGAAAACACAAACCCCTCATAATTCGAGGTTGTCTTCTTGATGAACAACATTCAAAACTTAGTTTTCCTAAGAAACAAAAGGCAGGTGCAACAAATCTAGATCTTTGGCTAGATGGATCCATTTATCCTGTAGACGCAATTACTCAAAGGTGTTTGGAATTTCAATCATTGCTAGATTTCTTGGAATTCATTGGTGATGGGGAGAGGGGTTTATTGGGTTACATGAAAAATTTGGAGCATGCTTTAGGAAGCACATCAAAGTTAGTGCGGCAAAAGAAAATTGATATATCAATATTGAGAGACTGCACAGATGATCTAATGAAATCATTTGGCAGAGAATAGAGTAATTTTGAAAGTTGTAGAATCAAAGAAGTTTCACTTTTGCAATCAGAAATTTTTCATTTGAAAACTAAGGTGGGTCAATTAGAAGAATCAATTTGTGTCTTGACGTCAAATCAGAACCTCACTAGTTAAGAGCTACGTCATGAAAGAGAAGCTAGGCAAATTTTGCATATACAATTGGAGAAGTTCACTATTCAAAATGAACAAGAAATGCAAACTCTACAAAAGGGACATGAGGGGGAGTTCCTTTTCCTCAATGACAACTTTAGCAGAAGCCATGCATGGTTGACAAATTAGTACGTCCGCCCCAAAATAGCGTCCGTAACCCAGTCGTCCGTCCTCACAGACGCAGCGTCCCTCCTGCGTCGGAAGGCGGACGGACGGGGCGAATAGGGCGGGGCGGGATGGGCGGGCCGGACAAGGTGGACGCTGCGTCCACCAGGACCGCGAATGTCAGCGGACGCTACGGACACAACATCCACGTCCGGACGTTTCGGACGTCTGACCGTCCTGTCAACCCTGAAGCCATGTGTATCTTAGAAAAATTAGAACAAAAAATTCAGAGAATGAAGAAGACATTGTTTGGATATAGAAATCAGATTAGACCACGTAAGAATATTCAATTGTTCTCAAAGACTGGAGGTCAAGGAAAGGTAGTATGGAGGCTTGTAAGATCTATCCTCACTCCAACAACTATGAGGATCCAAAAAGAAAATAGTGCATCATATTCTCACAAACACCTTTGTAGAGGTTTAAAAGACCAAGTTGAATCGAGAAAGCTGTTTGAAGGCCATATTCGTTATATTGAGACTTTTTGCAAATTTTGAGACAAAATGCTAGTTATTGTAAATTCATTTAAAAAAATAGTATTTGAAACCAAAAATATGTAATGTTCAAATAGTGATTCTAAAATGAAATTCTATAAGTTAGTATTGTTATCTATTTCTAAAAAAATACTAATAAAGAAATAAAGTAGTTTATCTTTGAGTCAAAGATAAAATGAGACTGCAAAAAGTCTCAATACAATGAATATGGTCTTTTTGCGTCATTTTTGACCAAAATAGAACTCCATTTATTGATTCAATCGCCAACACTAATTGATATGGAAATGCAAATGGAAAATTTCTATCTAAACAAGATTGGTGAATCTGTTGGTCTACATGAGATCCTCCAAACATGCGATGAAGTTGGTATTACTTAGTAAGGATATTCTGCAATCTACAAACAATTCAAAAGAGGGCTAAAGTCCACTGGCAAAAGCTTGAGATTGGAATGCCTCCCCAATCCTTGCAAGGTCTCTAATCTTAGGATTGAAATGAATTTGAAGTTGACAAAGCTGATTGGAGATTTTTATACTATTGATATAAAACTTGAAGTTCAACAGAAAAACAAAGAAACAAAAAGACTACATTTGAATGAATTCAATATTTTTTTTTGTTGATGTGGAGAGTGTCCAATTGACAATGGTGAAGTTGTATAGAATTACTCCAACAAGTATGACTCCAAAATCAATTGTGCTAGATTGTGAGCCTATGAGCATGAGCCTACAAGCGGTGAGCAAGGATTATGTGAGCATTGAGATTTGAAATTTGAAAAATCTTTTTATAAAATAAAAAATATTTCTAAAAATAGATAATATTAAAAATTTTTACTAAATTTAATTATTTTTAATAAATTATAGCACCTTTTACCGTGGAAATTAGGACCATGGACCTATAACCGTACTTATATATAATTTGTGTAGAATTTTAGTTTTGCATTAGTTTCTAAAATATTGAAAGGACATATTATAAAGGTAAATAGTTGAAGCACAATAAATTCAAATTGAGATTGAAAATAGATTGCATTGAACATGTTGGCAAATACAATATTTTTTCAAATAGAAATAGATACTTTTTTAACTATATATTTAATTTTAGTCTAAAATCTTCCACTTTCAAATTCAATCGTTCAAAGAATCTAACTCTTATAG
The DNA here is from genome assembly GCA_963969395.1 of Pseudoscleropodium purum. Taxonomy (NCBI): domain Eukaryota; kingdom Viridiplantae; phylum Streptophyta; class Bryopsida; order Hypnales; family Brachytheciaceae; genus Pseudoscleropodium; species Pseudoscleropodium purum. Next base: position 7,969,779 of record OZ017801.1, read on the forward strand.
GAGTATTCAAGATTCTCAATTGAAGTCTTGATGATATCAACCCTAATGAAAAAGAACTTTATTTTATTGAAGTTGAAGCTTGAAAAATGTATAAATTTATCATCTACTAGATTCATTTTGCAAAAGTAACGATGTCCTGTTGCAAATGTATACATTATGTAAAAATATGTATATTTGTATTATTTAGATGGATTTCAATATTTATATACTATGTCGAACTAAAGGTTTTTTTTTTTAAGTCTCAAGATGAAGAATCTCAATTTGACTATGATGAAGTGATATTCTGATTGAAATTCTATTTTTTTTTACCTTTAATTAGTCATATGTTAGTTTTTAATTATTCATTTTATATTTGAAATGTTTTTTGTAAAGTAGTACAAGGAAAATATTCAATTAGTTTACCTTCTAGTAATAATGGGATGATTTATCTTCTCTATAGAAGTATAAAATTAGTCTTAAGGTCTATTTTGATGACCAATGGATGTTAGATAAGTTATATGGTTAAGGTGTGGGTTGAACTCTCACTTAACTTGTGTAAGTCGGGTAGAAGATAAGATAGAGGGAAAATGAGGCTTTTTTGGGTAGTCTCTCTCATTGTTGTTGATAAGGCCGAAAAGTTTGAGTGGCCATAGTATGTTGTATTTGAAGTTTTTGAAAATGTAATTTGGAGAAGTTGTATATTTTGGTGTGAAGATTTCAAATTGATGTAATTTTCTTGATTTGAAGTTGTAAATTAAAAGTTGGGTGAGTTTGAGTGGAGGGAAGTTTGTTGCTTTTAATATAAAAGAGCAGAGATTTCGACCGATCGTAAAAGACGGACAAGTTTTTTATTTACAATGAATTTTAGAGAAGGTGTAAGAAATTGTATTATCTTTCTATAAAGCTATCAATCATTGTATTTGGAGTTTTTATAAGTAAGTTGTGAGTAATGAAGTAAAGAAGGGTTTATTGCCCTTCTTTTTTTTAAGGCCAAAACTTTGAATGGCTATAGAAGTTGGACATAGTTTTAGAATGAGTTGAAATTTGAAGGAGAAATAGAAAATTATACTAGATTTCTAAAAAAGTATCATGCATTTTATTTGAACTTTGGACCAAACGAAAACACCAATTCAAAGTTCAACAATGAAGTAGGAATTGAAGTTATATGTTTGGAGTGGAAGTTGAAAGTTGGAACTTTGGAGTTGGAACTTTGGAGTTGGAACTTTGGAGTTAGAACTTTGGAGAAGGAGTTTGAAGAGTTGTAGAAGACTTTGAAAACAAAAAGATTGAAGATTCTTGTATTGTGGTTTGTGGCTTGTTATTCTTAGTTTGATTTGGAGGCTCGTTGTCTTTTAATTGTTATTCCTAGTTGCTTTAGGAGGCTTGTTGTTTTTTGTTTCTGCATTATAAATTCATTGCAGACTATGCAGTAATTTAAGATTAGTCCCATTTTGTATTTGTGGTGACAAAGTAGGATTGATCACCTACATGGTTAAATTTTTATATTGTTCTTAGTGATGAGGTACGATTGCTAGTTATCATGGGTATGAAGTTTAGAAGCCTATTTTTGGACGGTCAACTCATAGTTTGACTGTCTTGTTTTACCCATCCGAGGTTGTAGAATCTTATCACACATTTTAACTTTTATACCCATTTAGAGCTAGTCAATACAAAATAGATCAACGGGTACCAGTTCGATGGCGGTTTAAAAAATTCGACATTCAAGATCAAACGGTTGACACAACTATGACTTTCAATTTTGAACCATGTTAATTTAGTGGATGAATTTGTTGTGACAAGCTCACTCATATTCATCTTTTTTTATTACTTCATTGATTGTTAGTAGGGTAAATCAATGAGTGATGAGTTCACTTATTTTTATCATCTTATGACTTATTTCATTCTCAAGCCATTTCTAGTTGCAGCCAAAATCTCTGTGATTTCCCCAAACCAAACGCTCTCTACACGACAATGGAATTAGTAGTAAAGATGTTTACAATTCACATATTGGTGGCGGACACCAATTGTTGGAACAACCATGTCTACAAAATAAGAACAAATATACTTGGAATACGTGCCAAGTGTGATTTGATAAACCTTCTACATAAACTCTAATCCAAATTAAAGGGAGATTATGGCTCTAAGTCTAGAGAAGGAGAGCATGATTACCTCTAAAATAATTTTTTTGACATTACCAATATTTTTCCATTTATTGCAATGTTTTGTAGTAGGAGCATTTGCAATACGTCAAATTGCCTTGCTCTTTTTAGAGTTAATGAATATGTATTCGCATGCAAAGGACTAGGTTGATTATAAAGAATTGCATTAAAATATTTGACATTGTGAACAAATGTCAAAATGACGTACGAGGTCATTCTTGGAGTTGAAAGTCAACTTCTTGTAACAATAATATTTCTTAGCGAGTCAAACTGGTGTCCCTTAGTACAGGTCAAACATGTGATACTTGAGGCCAATCAATTATCCATACATGCTTAGAGCCTTGTACACGTCGTTCAATATCATCTAGACAAAACTACAAGTCCGTTATGACCTCCTTGTTTCTACCATATTGTTTTTTGTAACCCTGATACATTGGAATTGGAGTGCCTTTAGATTCCTTCACAATTTCTGCAATGCAATGGATATTTAAGCCTCTCTATTGAGCACGACATTTGCAGTTTGTTTTGGAAGACAATCTTGCAATATGCCTTTGGGACATATGACAATCACTCTCTATTGTAGTGACGTGTGGTATATGCACAGAATTAACCAACATATTTAATTCATTAGAGAGCATAGTGGGTGTACAAGTAGATTGTTTCTATACTAGTCGCTAAAAGAAGTTGACCTTGTTTGAATGATGAGAATCACCATCCAAACTGATAGGGACATCAAGCTTGCGTTTACTACTACCAAACACTTTTTGCCTTCTAAATGTGGAATATGTGTTCTAACATTAGTTAGGCCAAGAAGGTCATTCAATACCTCTATAATCTTTTTTTGGGTCCTGTTGCATCTAGCACCTCTTAACTTCAACTCCTTTTTTAATGGCCCTGACTTTGATGTTGTGACGTTAAAAAAAGCTTGATAATTTGTCATCACAGATGGTAGCAAACAAATCATTATTTTGATTATTAGATTGCTACATGATGGCATGTTTGCCATCTACATGAGATTCAAGCCCTGGAAAGAAAAAAATATATAGTTAAGCTTAAAATTCAATCATCTAAAAAAATTAAGACACAATCTTGATGTAGGTATATCACTACAAAGTTGATCCCTCCAGTAGGATGCAAAGTTTTCCCTTGGTGCCAAAGGAAAAGTCACCCACTCCCTATAGTGATCAAAATTCCATCTTCATTGTTGGGTCTTTATATAGGAAAAAGAAATGCAAGTACTTTTCCATGAAAGGTTTTATGAAATGCAAGTGCACATCTAGGGAAGATATCATGGAAAAAATAAGGATTGATTAAAGTACCATTTGCATGAAGTCTCTCCATTGGCAATATTGGAAGTACCAAAATGCTAGCTACAACTCCAATTTACATAGTGCCTCTTCTAAGGTTGCTCCAAATGATAGCTATCAAGAACAAATCGCCAAGTACTTGTAGAATGTGTAAGGTAAGGGTGAAAATGCCATTCCTTTCTTTGTAGCCATTAATGTATCCTAAATTTTCATTTAATCATTCCTAGACTTCCATTAAAGTGTCATTAAACGGTGTCATATGAAGGTTTAGGGGGCTAGGAAGCTTCTACTTTGGAAATTCATAAAAATTACATGCCAAGTCCAAAAGTTCATTTTTTGTTTTCTACAATTCATAAATTGTAATTGTTAATACTACAAAAATATATTTTTTTAGAGAAAAGTACCTCCAATTGTACCAAACTACTTGTTTTGACGATTAGAGGTGCTAGCATCATACCTCACCACTCATTACAATTTCTAGAGAACTTCACCGTTTTTTAAAATTTAAATAGTGTTGTCATGGCATTCACATTTTCTAGTAATTGGTGGATGCAAGTGGATTTTGAAACTATTTGGCAACCTACATTAGTTTGCCATAATGGATTATTTAACATCAAAAAGCTATCAAATATGTGAAGAAATTATTCCCAAGATTCGCAAAGATGATTTGCAAACTTAAATTCCATTACCACCCACGTTTAGTCATCCTATAACATGAAGCTTGACTTGGTCATTGTCTTGCAATTCTATTGAATACAACAGGAGTTGAATTTAGAAATTTATGTGAAGTATTAACATTAGCATGAAGTGCACATTTGAATATGCACTTTTATTGTTACTAAAACTAAGATCCACTTCCTTTTGTGCCATTTTGCCATATATTCTATTAGTTTCATGTATGTTGGAAAATTTATAACTAAGATTGAGTGGTTTCCAATATAATTTTAGAAAAAGAAGGAAGAGTGGTAAACTACTATACTCTTTGGTGAAGGAGTTGTAATAGTCTAAAAGAAGAGGTAGGATAGTTGTAGGGATTAAATCAAAGAAGATATAATAGTTGATGAAAAGAATGAAGGAAATTTCAAGAGGTATCAACTTTGGAGGTGATCTACTCAAGCTATGTATCCTAGGAGCAATACAAAATTCATGTGTAAGTAATTCAACTTGTGCTTGACCTCCAAATCCAGATTTTGTGAGATATTCTTTAGTTCCAGGTTAGACTCTTGAGCAACAATTATTAGAAAGGTGAAGTTCAAATGTCCATATATAAACCATTTAATTCCAAAGTAACTCTAATACACCTTAATCTTGATTGTTTAACACTTTGCATTTGGATGCATCTTGCAATCAAACTAAATTGCATTAAAAATAAGCAAATGTTTAAAAACAATTTAATGACCATCTACCACCACATTTGGTTTTTTAGATTTCATTGTGAGAAATGTTCTTCACTAACTTTTCATGAGTGTGAAAGGAGAAGAGGTTGGTTTTATAGAAAAATTGATTGTCCAATATGAATTCACAAAGGCTATAGGATAATGTAAAGATAGTTCACTCATTGTCAAATGAGTGAAGATACATATCCCACATGGGTTGTTAACCGTACCACTACCCCACTTCTATAAAGAGCACTTTCCCAGAGCCTAGTGATCAAAGTATAGAGGAGGTGGATATTGGATTCATTAATTGTGACAATTAGCCTCAAGAACCACCCAATTTGACTTAATTGAAGTAAATTAGGTACAATGAAATATATTGAAGTCAAATCCACTTAGGCTTCATTTAATCTCATTAAACTTGGTTTGTTTTAACCCCTCATCGCCCAAGCAGTGAAAAAATCGCCACAGAGAAATGTTTGCACAGCTGCAGCGGTTGCGATGATGTGAAATCCACAGAGGTGGAAGAGTGAACTTGTCAAGCATGCCTTCCTGCTGCGTTGGACTTCAATGCGGATTGAAATTTGAATTTGTGAGGAGCTAATCTCATAAAAAATTGGTGCCAAGCGTGTTTTCGGACATGGCAGTTTGGAAAGGGCAACCAGCTGTAGCCGATAGTCAGCCGTTGGGTGCCTTCAAAGGAAATGCGATGCCCGAAGTTGAGCGTTCAAGGCAAACTACATCAGTGTACATATTGCAATGCTTGTGGACTAGCACCTCACAAATTTTCGAGCTCTCTCACTCATGGGATTGGATGCTACATCCCCCCCAAAGTACAGCAGACCTTAGGAAATTGTCCTTGGAGCTCAGGAGATGAGCCCCTTTGACAATTATAATCTCAAGTTCGGGATGGTAGAATGGCCCTAAAATTATCAAAACTCCTTCGTAACTTGTATTCGAATGCAATTCAACGGTGAAATTACCAACAAGTCACTGCATTTGCCACAAAACATTGCAAAGTACAAAGGTTCCTTCCTGCGTCTCAGACTTGCCATCCAGGCTTGGGCGTTGAGGGGTTAAATAAGTCCAATAATTGACACCTTGATGTACTTTGATTATAATATCGAGCGTCTTCATGGAATCAGACAAACTGATAACACATATTTGTTATATTTGTCAAAATCAAGGCCTCAGTTTTTGTTATAATACATGGGCCAAAATCTCCCCTCAACACCTAAACCAACTACTACTTGGATTTGTCTCGATAAGTAAATACAAAAAATCATACAACTCATCGTTAATCAACTTGAACAACTTATCTATAATTGGGAAGATTCTTAAAATCACTTCTCATGCTATCAATCCAAGTTGAGTTCCATCAATGCCGAGGGAACAATTTTCTTGCACTAAACCAGATAAATGAAATCATAAAATGTTTGATTCACAAACCATTACAAGCAGCCTATGCAAAATTCAAAGGATATAAAGTTCCCTTTAGAATTGAGACTTTACATTATGAGCATTTGAAATGATAAAAGAACTACAAAACATATCAAAGAACTAAATTGATTTCCCAAACACCATGATTAATTCCGAACAATCATGATGGTCAAGTCACCAAGGTGGTGCCAACTTTTTTCCCTTGGCGCCGAGGGCTCCTAATAAAACATACATTATTGGTTAAGTAAATCCAAAACTAAGACAAAAAATATTGATAAAGAATGGAATTGTGAAACAATAATTACAAGAAATTTAATAGGCATGTAATATTGTCAAACAAAGGTTGGGACATCAAACAAAATTGGAATTCATCAAGGAATTCAAAAATACTTGATCAAACTATTGTGGCCTCTAAGTTGCCCTTGGCACCGAGGGTTCATAAGAATCAAGTTTCACATTCACTTGGATTGGAATTCAAAGAGGATTTGAATTTTGGACCCCTCCCCTCCCCCCCCCCCCCTAAAAATGCATGATCAAAACTACTTTGGCATGAAGCCTACCCTTGGCGCCGAGGCTAAACTTCTCAAGTACCAATTTGGATCAAGAGTAGAAGGCCAACTGACAACCATCAACACCGAGGCTTCCATTTTAGCAGATTTTTTTGATTCCAAACACTATGAAGGCTGACAATACTTCAACTATTGTATTGCTAAACTAAAGAATCAAATTTCTCATACTATTTTTTAAGCTCAACAAATTTCAAATTGTGAGAATCTCAAACCAAAAAAATCTCAATTTTCTAATTGAGCAAACTAAAGAAGATTTGGTGCCTAAGAATCAAAGGCTAGATAACAACCATTGGCCTTGAGGGTTCATTCATGGCATTGTATTTTGAGCAATCAACTTACACATTGTGCATGACTAGAATACTAATTGGACTAACTTTGGATTAAGACTAGTGTATGTTGCCCACGACATTAATAACTTGCAATGAGATACAAAAAGTTGATTTCATGAGATATATACCTAATTATAATATGCATAAAATTATCCCAAATTTTGAGTTGAATGGTATCAAACAGACATGCCTTATAAATTTGCATTAGTGCCAAGGACAACTCAACAATTGCAATAATGTGATCACTCATTTATATTTTCAGAATTCAAATAGATCAAGTGAGATGGCCAAATCTTAGACCTTGGTGGTGAGGGTTATCCTACCAAGTTTTTCCTTGGCTTCATTCCTAAATCTTATAGGAAAAAAACTATTACTTAAGTAAAATAAAGATAACTAGTAGGGTCCTTGGAGGGCTCTAGAGTAGGGCCTCATTTTTTCTCTAATGAAGAATTGACTATTTTGTAATACATGAGTAATTTTGATGACATCCACTCATTGATATAGTTTGATTATATGAGGTTTGATTTAGTCAAAACATGTCAAGGGGAGCCCTTACCGTCAAGAGGAAAATGTTGGTTTGGGCAAAAAGATCTCATCTCATTCACCTTGTTTTGTTTAAATCATTTTAGTCTATTTTCTAACTAACTTGTTTGCCTTATTATTTATAATATTTCTACTATACAATTCAAAGTTGAGATTTGAAAGGCTATCTTTGGCGTCCATGGAAGGGTGATGATTCTTTGGATTGATCTAGTCCAACAATTTTGTTTGAACATTGAATTTCCATTAAAGGTTGTTTGCCAACTAATTCATGAAGAGGGTGCTCATAATGTCGTTGACAGTGTTCCATCCATGTAATGGCATCCTCTATTATTACTCAATTTCTTCTAATGTCTTGTTTCTATTACAAGGGATGATTGTTGTTTCAAATCTTCTACAATCTCAAGACTTTGGGAGATGAGCACATCAAGGGAAATGAAGACTAGAAGTGCTTTTTGGAGAGCCTAAAAAGTTTAAACTTTGTTGCCTCCATTGCCACCTTGAGATTGAAATTTCATTTGATATCTTGTTCAAGGATTCCCTTGTGCCATCTTTCTGCCCATGGTTTGTCTAGCACTTCAATGTAATATTACAAGACTAGAAGAAGAGTTTGTGTATAATTAGAGACATGTTTTTTTCAAGGCAATTAGATGCCCAATTTCTTCCAAAAAAATGGGCAGCTTCAAGCCTATAGAAAAAAAGGGATAAATGTATTACAAAATGCCAAATTGTAATGATGGCCTTACACATTGTTGCCACAATGTTTCCAAAACCTCATTTTATTCATTGTGAAGAGCCAACACATACAAAAATTACATACTCAAAATTGGCATCCTTCAATTCAAACCCCCAAAATGAAGGAGCCATGAACTTAAAACCTTCTTGAAAGGAAGGCCACATAAACATTTGTCTAAAAATTTAAAAAATCCTTACTTATAGAGATGGATCCTTTGTATTTTACATGTTAATCACTAATGAGCAAGGAGAGATGGAGTGAGTATTTGATGCCAAGAAAACCTCATTGGGGCCAATGTGAAATGCTGAGAATAATGTCTTCAATGCATTACTCAATGATTTTCCTATATGAATTTCATTTCGTATTGTCATTGTTTTATGATTGAGTGAATTTGTTAATCCTTAGCTATGAGACATTATTTCCTTTGGTTGACATTCTTTGTTTCTACAGGTTTTTATAATACAAGCTGCTACTAAAAGGGGCCATTATAAAGCGTGATCTACCTCCTTTTGGGGGGACGTGGTTGGATGTCTCCTTTGAGCAATTCATATTCTCACCATTGCAATTGAGATAGTGGACCAATTTGCACCTCAAAGCTAGTGCTTGGTATTTAGATTGCCCATTGGAGTTCACATTGGTGCCTAAGTTCAAGCTCTCTATCAATTATCATGAGGTTGTGGAAGACATTGACAAGTTTATTGATCTTGATGAGGATGCAAAAGCAATAGTTATGAAGAAAATGAAGTTGACAAGAAGATAGCATTGCCAACATTTTTTTTGTAATTGAATTTGTAGCATTCTTGGTATTAGGAGCCTCCATCCATACTTGTAGGATTTTGCATAGGCATATAGTTGTACTTAAAAAAGACAAAGCTATCTTTGATACAATTTTGGCCCCAATGATTTGTAAAGTCTCAAATGTTTCAAAATCAACCGCAATAATCCTCTTGCATTCTAATGATGAGGATGCATTAGAAGTTGAAGTTCCCCACATTATGAAGAAATCTCATTTCAATAAGTCTACCCATAGTTAGGATTTTTTTGCTATTTATATGTATAATCCTAAATCTGTTGTTACATTTTGTTTATATTTATATTGCACATTTGTTTTTCATCAATGTAATATTGAAATCATTTCTAATATTTTATTTTTTATTTGTAGCATGATTTCTAATGAAGCAACCCATCAACCTTTTTTACTTTATATGGGGGTTTTCTAAGCTTGGAAAAGTATTACATATTGTTGTTGTATGTAGAGGCTTTAGCTTCAACATTTGCATCTTAGCAAAAATTTCCTCTATGGCTATATGGAAAAAATTTAGTACTTTAGATCCAAAAGTTTTTCAATTTGTAGATGTGACAGCTTTAGAATGAGACATAGAGACATTTTTGATTGATAGTAGTGGTCACTCTTAGTTTATGTCTACATCTTCTATATGATTCTTTTGTTTGTTGCATTGCACTTGTTGACTTTCATTATATTGTTTATTATATGTTGTTTCCTATACTTCAATCATCAATATTCTATGTACATCAAGTGTTATGTTCTACATTTCTTCTTATCTTAGAAATTTATGGGTTCACTACAAGAAAATGTCTATTTCATGATTGCGAAATATGACTACAATGAGTCATAAAATCAAGAAATGTGACTCAAGCAAAAATCATTGTAGATGGTCGCGACATGACTAGGTTGAGTCATTCATGAATCATTTACTTTCAGTCATATGATTGGTGAATCATATTTGTAATTATATGGATTTGGGAGTATAATGAACTATTTTTAGACATATTTTGCCAACATGGTGTATATGTTGACTATCTTTGGAGGCTTGATTTTTTCATGAGCTGCCTGAGCAAAATGAAAAATCCTACATGGAATATGACTCACCACAGTTATATTTTGGCTGATGTGGAATATGACTACAATGAGTTATATTTTGAGTAATATGGAATATGATTGTAGTGAGTCATATTTTGAGTCATATTTTAAGTGATATAGATTAATGAAATATGACTACAGTGAATAATATTTTGGTTGATGTAGCATATGACATTAGTGAATCATTTTTTTGTTCAAGTTAGTACTAAAAAATAATAAGAAATAAAAGCTAAGATATAACAAGAGGCAACAAAAACTAAAACTAAAAACCAATAAGAAGCAAGAATAAGACAAATTAAGATGCAATAAAAGATAATAAGAGGCAAGAAATAACAAACAATAGGAAATAATGTCTAAAAGACAACAATTAAGCAAGAGTTAAGATCCAACTTGAGGCAATAATCTTGAAACAACAACCTTGAAGTAACAATTTTGAAGCAATAATTAAGAGACAACAACTAAAAAACAATAACAAACTAGCAACAACTTTGAAGCAACAACAAACCAACATCAACTAAAATTAAAAAACTAAGAAACAACAACAAAGAAGCAACCACTAACTAACAACAACGAACTAACATCAATTAATTAGCAACAACTACAAAGCAACAACTATAAAACAATAACAAACTAACAACAACTAAGATGTAAAAAGCAACAACAAATTAGTAAAAACTAAAAAACAACAACTAGGACCTCAATAACTAAACAACAACAACTAAAACACAACAATATAACAATTAGAACTTCAAAAATCAAAAGAAGGAAGAAAATATAAGAGTTAAAAAGCAACAACTAAACAACAACTAAAACACAACAACACAACAATTAGAACTTCAAAAATTAAAAGAAAGAAGAAGAAATAAGAGTTAAAAAGCAACAACTAAACAACAACAAGTAAAATACAACAATACAACAATTAGAACTTTAAAAAACAAAGGGAAGAAGAAGAAACAAGAGTTAAAAAGCAACAAAAAACTAAGAAAATGAAGCAAATGAAGTGGCAATTAGGGTTTTAAAACCCTAAAAAATGACGACTAGGATTTTACAATTTTGATCAATAATTTATTTACATTTTTTTAGGTTGCCCAAATTTTTAAGAAGTTGTCTGAAAAAGAAACTCCAAAAAAAATGTAAACTCATAAAAATGTGACTAGAATATGACTGCATGTAGTCATATATGTAAAAATATGTGTGGTGTTCCCGTAATATGTTCCCTATAGTTCCTTAAGAAATGTTTTGCCATTCCCCATACATGTGTACTATTTACCCACGAAGTACGAAGGCAAAATATGACTAGCAGTCATATTTGCAGTCATGTTTTTTCCAAACGTTTTGGAATCCAAAAATATGACTACGAGTAGTGGCTAGTCATCCTTAGTCATATTTTTGCAGTCATAAAACATTCAAATCCTAGTAGTGGTTATATATGATATTGTCATTATAATATTGTAGTGTTGCTAAAATATAAAATTCATTTAATATTTATTTGTGGTAGGAAGAGCTTATAACCATTGATTCAAAGGCTAGCAGGGTTGACGAATCTCTACATCCGCCCGAGAAAGGCGTCCGTAACTCGGACGTCTGTCCGCACGGACGCAGTGTCCTTTCCGCCGTCGGAAAGCGGACGCCTCAGCTGCGGCGGACGAGATGGGCGGACGGGATGGGCGGATGGGCAGGGCAGACGGGCAACCGCGGGACGGTTGGAATAGGGCGGTCGGGGAAGCAGACGGGGTAGATGGTCAGTGGTCGGAGCAATCAAGCGGTCGAGGCGGACGGCGACGTCGGGCGTGGTAGATGGTCCAGGCGGACACTGCATCTGCTAGACTTGCGAATGTCAGCGGACGCTGCGGATACAGCGTCCGCGGTCGGATGCCCCGGACATCCAACCGTCCTGTCAACCCTGAAGGTTAGTGGATTATCACTTTGTTTGGGGCCATTTCACAACTACATGTGAGTGAAAAAAATATTTTAATGATTTAAAGATGACATCATATGCCTACGACAAATCTAAGTATTTTCAAATTTTGAGGAAAAATTTGTAATTAATGTGTTTTGTAAACAAAGAAAAGGAAGCAATTTTTTTCTCAAATATCAAAAATCTGAAATTTTCACTATATTGTCAAATTTCATGGTATAAAGAAAATTTAACTTATCATTCTTGAAATCCAAATTAAAAAAATTGTTATAGATTCAACTTTCTATTACTTGGAAGTATTTAAATTTCAAATCTTTCCAAAATTACAAATTGGATTAGAAATTGCATTTTATAAGCTACATTTTCTTAGTTGGACATCATTAGTAATGAACAAGAAATAGCTAGAATGTATTCTAAAGTCTACAATCATAGGTACCTTGTCAATTTCTAAACCAAAAAAATATATTCTCATAGGCTTGCAAGCTCATACGTTCATGCTCATAGACTCATAGACTTATGCTCACAAGCTCACAAAATAGCAACCCTGACTCCAAAATAAGTGATCTGAGAATTTGAACATACCTTATTTTGATCAAGATCGATAACAACTGTATTAGCTTCGAAGATCATTCTTTATTCATCTGTCGTTGTTGTTATTCATTGACTATGAAGTATATCCTCAAAATCTTGAGGTTGATTTTGTAAACTGTGAAATTTGTTCATTTGTCTGAATTTCTGACTTGTTTGAGTGCATATACATTTGATGAACTGTTCAATTTGATAAACTTTGAGCTTGGGGTCTAAAGTTTGGTGAACTGTGAAGTTGCTTTGTAGTTGGTACTAGAGCAATCATCATGAACTTTTCAATTTAAGAAAATACTAATACATGCATGTGCAACTATACCAATACTATGTAGAGAGTAAAGATGGTCTTCTTATCTTCATTCTAAAAATGGATGAAGCAAAAGTAGTCAATAAGCAAAAGTTGGAATACATTAGCATTACAATAATGAATAGAGCATTGGACCCTACTGTAACAAAAGACTCTGAAGAATATTCCTTTGGATAAGTTGAGAGAGGGATATGGCCAATTAGGTGTTTTCAAATCTCTAAAGAGAATTTTGAAATTTTATCGACAGTTTTCAAAAAGAATCGTATTCCATCATTGATCATCCAAGCTCAAAACGAAGGTCAAAGATTACTTATTGATGGGGTAGAAGAATTTTGAGTAGAGTGGCATTTATCTAGTGATATGAAAACAATCAAGGCTTTATACGGACTTAGAAATAGAGCAATTGGACCTTATTGTTGCATATACTATAACTAGAAGAAGATCAAAGAAGCAATTGTATTAGCTTCACAAGTTATTGCAATTGCACAAAAGCAAATTCCAACATGGACTAGTGGTCTCTTTGCAAAAATGTGACATCAAGACTTGTTTCAGATTCTGTAAGCTTAGCTCGATGGCAACCTATTTTCAACATTCCATTAGATCAAGTTCATGTATGTACATTGCATGGGTTTAATCGAATCTGTGAAAACATCATACATATGCATTTCCTATTTGTTTGGACTATTCATAACAATCAGGTGTAGAGAGTTGCTATCAAAGACCTCTAGAAAGTTCTATCTACAATTGGTATGCATGGAGGAGATGTTCAAATCTTTGAAAACAAGAATCTATTTGGAAAATCAAACTCTGTTTCTAAAAAGCCTTCCCTAAGTGGCTCACATGCTCATAAACTTTTTTAAACCAAGCAGTTTGTTTGGAGGTTCTGAAAAAATCTATCAAGATGTAGTATTAGCTGAATGGAACTATTTGGACAATGGTGTAGCTTGTCAAGGTTGACTATAGGTTTGGGTTGCACATGAAAAACTCATTTCCTACTTCACAGGTTTGATATTGACAATGGAACAACATGATTCATTCAAAGGACTTATAGACAACTTTGGCAAGTTATACATCAAGCATTTCAGTGAATATAATATCACTCACTATATAGTACGTAATTCTTTATCAACGTGCATATTTTTTAAGGTTTTGTAACTATAATAGAACTAGATACTATAATCTATTGTCATATGTGAGACTTCAAAGACTAATATTACGTTAATTTCAAAAATATTGATGATACTATTGAATTGTTCAGCATGTCCTTATGAAGCACGGCCAATACTTTGTGGAAAGATATAGCTCACCATTTGTATGGTCATGCCAAGGTATGGAATTTAGTCATTATGCAGCAAAGGTAGCTTATCACCACCACACCCAACCTGGAGGTTCTATTTACAAAAAGAGTTTTATCTTCCACACCTATGAGCATTGGTACATGATTGCATAGCACAGGTTCTACAACAAAGAGCATCAAAGTAAAGAAGATAGAGATTTAGAATTTGAGGAGCAAGTGCAAGAAAAACAAGAGGCTTCAATGAATTCTAGTGCAACCAAATATGTAGCTGCATGGCGAGTACAATGCAGTCATACATGCAATTGTTGAGTACTAAATACATCTTAGATAGGGGAATGAAGAATAATTTAGAGAAGAATATGAATAGCTTACCTATTCTAATTCAAGTACAACTTGAATGACTTTAGGTAGAATGACTTCAACTACAAGGTTTTTTTTTCATTCTAAATGTTGACCTATATAAACAAACCAATCTATTAGTTTCTCTCATTGTAAAATAAAAGAGCACTGATTTCAAACTTTGTGAAAAGAATGCTATTCAAAATTTCATAATCACAATACCTTTTCAATGATGATTTCATTCTTTAGAATCCAAAAGACAAAATCTCTAAGAAATTCTTGCCCTTGTAGAATTTGTAATTCTTGCCGAACATAAGATAAATTTGAGCTTAATCCAATGTCCAATACTACATTTTCTTCTTGATGTAGTACTTCACATTCAAGTCTAACCATGTCAACAATTTGAGTTTGGTCTATGTCTTCCCAATTGGAACCTTGGCTTAGACATTGTCTGTTATAAACAAAGTTAACATAAAGAATAGATCTACCCATGTGAAATTTGAAGATCACCAATTGTTTTGAAGCAATACATTTGATAATATTAGCTCCAATAGTGATAACATCTCAACCATCGTCCATCATAGAGGTGAAGCATTCATCTGAAATATCCTTGAAAATAAATAGAGTTGGTGTCTTACAAAACTCATAAGTAGAAAATAGATCAACCATGACATGAACTAGTATGAACCATTGCAAATGGGTTGCTCTCGATCTAGTATTTGGTCGCATAGTAGCCAAAAAATCAGCTCTCCTACAAAATCTAAACTCTTTAGATGTAGCCATATCAAGTAGTGGCCAATCAAGACTATCAAAACTTGGCAAAGGAAGTCTTTGTAAACTCCAAAACTTTGTTTATCCGTTCCCTGGTATGTACAATGCATTGAAAAAGAAAACACCCATGTCCAAAAGCTCTTTGTGAATTTGAGTACTTCTTTGTGCTTCTCCAATCTATGCATGCACTATCCAAACTACTCCGATAATACTTGTAATGCCAATCCAATCTTCAGAAGGCGACAAATGCAAATCTATATATACATAAGCACTACACTTAAAAGATCTTGCATATAAGCAAAAATTGAAGATTGATTGATCACAACTTGAGGGATGGGAGGGAGGGAGGGAGGCTTTCATTGGAAATGCAAACCATGCCAAGTCAGTTATTAGGGTTGAACCTGTAGTCACTCAATTCATCGTTGAGCAGGTTATGATATCTCTTGAATAATCCAAATTGGATTAAATAAATGCGATTCTCTTTCAGTCTGGAATTCTACAATCACTTCTAGTCGAACTTATCATCTCCTTTCGAAAATGGCAATTCTTTCTGCCAAGCTTAGGATGAAGACATGAAGTTCAACTATCAACATCACAGACTAAATAGTAAATGGATAATGCATTGACTGCAATCTACTACTCCAAAGAATTTAATTCTTTGCAAAATTGAAGAAAAAAAATTGGCATGGTCTCATGAAGGGTCAGTTTTCACTTTCACTAGATGATTTTCTTGGTTGTTCTTGAAAAAATAAGTGACCAATCGTCAAATTCAGGTGTTTAGCAACTGATAGAAGGATAGGTAAAGAACTAAATTTAGCTATTTCATAGAAGTATCACACTCAATTCTAAGTACCATGGCTATTATAATAGTTACTACAGAATCCCATATCCAACTGTTTTCAATCAAAGTATCTCCTCAATCCAAGCAACTTAAGGATGAAGAATTATTGCTTTAATTTAATTGAATTAGTGAAGAACTTTTTATGAGTTGGTCAGAAATTAGTTTAAAGAAAGTACCAATAAGACCTACTCAAAACTGCTTCAAAAATATAAGGCCCAATTTGATCGTTCAAGAATTAAAACATGCACTAGATGCTAATTTGCAACTTAGTATGCACGTAGTATATGCTAAAACTACAATGTAGTCTAGAGCTTCTTTGACGACGAGATCGCATATATGTGATCAAGTTAAATCCAGATTGTTAAGTTAACACAAATAAAACATACGTAGAGTTTATCAAGTCAGTAGTCCTTGTTTACTGCAAATGCCAAATTGCGAGAATGCATTGATACGCTTGCGAGGAATTCTCCTTAGTTGACATCTTCAACATTCTCTAGTCAATGTTTCTCTCTTTTCTTTGTGTTTCTTGGATCCCCAACTTGAGAGTAAGAAAGAGAGATAACAAAGGTCATGATACTTTCTCTGAACAATTGTTACGATGAGTTTAATTATTAATTGAACAACTACAAGCTACAATGCTATTCACTACAATTCATTAAACATGCGATCCATGAAGACAAATTGCCGCAACCCATTCATCAATCGACTCAAATCATTGCGATCTATGAAGACAAATTGCCGCAAACCACTAGCTTTGTCATTGCAGTTGTAACCCTAACTTGCCTTTCATAGACAAAGATAAAAAAATATAATATAAGCTCAACATTCCCATCAATTGGCTCCAACAAACTAAATGGCACAAAATCTGCATCAAGTGAAACCGCACTTTGGCCACTCAAAATTTGCAACAAACAATTAATTTTATAGCACTCACAATTGAGAACAAGCAGTATTTACAATTACAACTCCCTTTTGATGCTATAGATGGTTCTAATTGTAGTTGATAGTGTCTGTATCCATGTTGCATTAGAACCTCTAAGACAATATTGGAACCTTTAGTGACACCAAACTTCAATACTTTTAGCCTTGTATACTCCACGAAAACCTGAAGTTCCATTGTTCTTTGAAGCATCTCAAGTGTGGCCACCTCTCTTTCCTAGCTACAATGTGATCTATGAACCAATGCTGATTTTTGTAGGAATATAGTTCCCTTCTACATCTCTTGTGTTGTATGTAAAAATAGAATCAATCTTGCATCGTGGCCTCATTGAAACAAGAAAAAAATTAATTGGGAGAGATAACGTTCAATTGCGTACCAAATTCTTGCCAAAACTTGAGAAAATCGAAAGAAATTAAATAAATCAAAAGCAAAAATTGAAATGAACTAAAAGCAAAATCCTCGGCCAAATCCTCGAAAATAGTGCCTTGAAGGCTTGAGTTGAGATGAGTCATGGCGGATTGTAGACATGGTTGGGATGGGTCAAGATGGGGTCGAGACAAGTTTGAGTTTAGTGAGTATGAGTTGTATAGCTGGCGTTACAAGTAGAGAGCCCTCATTGGTTGTAACAACATTGTCATTCAGTTCCCCATTACATTAGTAGTTGGTGTGTATTAGATATCATTAGTTAGAAGGGCATTCGCAACCTCGGGAACGTGCGGGGAACTCACAGCCCTTTTGAGGCTTCATTTCTTTTCTAATGTCTCTAACTTTTGCCACACAAAATAAATGATGTATAAGAATAAATAAAATTGCATATGATAACAAATGCTATAATGTATAATAGAGCAACATAATATTAATTCAAATTAACAACAAAAACAAAGGGAAGACCTAAAAATTGAAATTAATATGAAGTGGAAAATAAAACTTTAGAAATGAACTTAGTATAAGACTCCATTTAGAGCCTTAAAAATTAGAGTGAACCAAGTTTTATATTTTGACTTTTGTTTGACTTTAGCTACAATAAGATCCTCTTTGGATAATTTCTTTTGAAAATATGAGAAGGGCTACCTAGCAATCCTTCAAATGTGATGAAGCTTGTGAATGAAATTTATGGAAATATGAAAATTTTGAATTCTTGTGGCAAAACAAGATCTATTGTGTTAAAATATGTCAAATAAATATCAACAAAACAAGGTAGAATAAAGACAATTGTAATGGTTCAAACCCAAAAAGCTTTAGAGACTAAGAAATGAAATGAAATAAAAAATGATAATGAATATAACAAATCATTAATTGACATTATATAATGATGCCAACATAGGTGCAATGTACCTATTGACCTCCAAAATAATACTTTCAACAATATAATTCCCCATTAAATTATTTACATAGTCACAATTGATAAAAGGCAACCATGCTTGCAAACAATGGTTGCCATCCCACACCATAAACATCTTGTTAGAAAAAACTTTGAGATCTTTATCATTTTTCAATTCTTTCTTCAATGCAACAGTTGTTTGCACCCAATTGGTACTCCACAATTTAATAATTAATATCATTTGTAACGTCTACTATCTTGCCTTCATTATTCTCCAAGGCCACTTAAGAAAACTCCATTTGCTTCCAAAAACCATAAGTAACAAAATGTATAACTAAATTTATGGCATCATTCTTCAAAAGTAGCTTAACAACTAGAAAAGAAATCATAGAACATAAAAGGATATTAATTTTTTATTTTGCCTTTGGTTCATACTTCAACTCTTCAAGATAAGAAGTATTCACAGTTTCCTTTAAAAATCCATGCAATTGTAATTCCAATTGATGTTCAAAAAAAGATTAAAGTATAGCATTTAATCTTTGTGCTTGTAGATCTCTTTGATACAACATCTCTAAATTCACATTTAAATCAAGATTAAAAAAATTCTAGATTGTGCATATATATTGTATAATATGTAATTCAATATAATAGTTGTTAGTGGCTATGCACTAGAAAGGTTCAAATTTTTTAATATTTGATCAAATTCTAGCATGTGTTGTAAACAAATTTGAATCTTCTAAACTGTGTTTGTTAATGGTTGTACTTCAGGAAGGTCCAAATTTTTTTTAGCATTTGATCAAATTCTTGCATATGTTGTAAACAAATTAGAATCCTCAAAACTATGGTTGTTAACAATTGTGTACTAGAAAGGTCAAAAAAATTTCAACATTTGACCAAATTCTCACATATGCTACAAGCAAATTTGAATATCCAAAATCGTGGTTGCTAATGGTTGTGCAATTAGAAGGTAAAAAAAATTCAATATTTGAACTAATTTCTCACATATACTACAAAAAAATTTGAATCCCCATAATTGAAGCCAATAATGGCTAGGATCTAGCAAGGCCTAAAAATTTTCAACATTTGATCAATTCTCACATATGTTGCAAACAAATTTGAATCTCAAGATTGTGGCCGTTAATAGCTAGGGTCTAGGAAGGCCCAAAAAAATTTCAACATTTGACCAATTCTCACATAATATTATGATGGAAACAAATTTGAATCTCCCAAACCGTGGTTGTTAACCCCTGAAGGACCAAATGACCGTTGAACGTATGTAAGCAATCTTGGATAGGTGCATATGAAGTCATTTTTCAATGTATGTTCTTAAATTTTTGACACAAAATGTGCACATACACCCTTTTCATGGGAATATAATTTTTTTTCTGATTGGGTGGCTGGATCAAAAGTTATGCTACCTTGAACTTTAGAAGTAGTGTGGGTAGTTTCAGGTTGCATGTGCAAAACTCCTCCAATAATTCTAAAATTTGGCAAGTATGTAATTTATATGGTAAAAGATGAAAATATAAAAATAATAACCATGTATAGTAAAATAATCTCACATTAGGAGGAGTTAAAAGCTTGTTGGCCCTATCAAGCAAGGTTGGAATTTTTTTTTTCCTAACTTCAAATGTTATAATCTTTCAATCTGTGCAGTTAAAGTTTCTGAAATTTTTTCACATGGTCCTAGATAAATTTAGTACAAATTTATACAGTTCAATTTTGAAAAAAAAACTTTTTTTTTCCATTTTTTCTTGCTACCCTAAAAACTGCTAGTTTTTGACCATTTATGTCTAAAATGTGCTTTAGTCCTTTAGAGATTAACAACTAGGGTCTAAGAAGACCCAAAAATTTTTAGCATTTGACTAAATTGTTGCATATGCTACAAAAAAAATTTTAATCCCCAAAATTATAGCCATTAATGGTTAAAGTTTAGGAGGGCCCATAAATTTTCAAATTTTGACTACATAGATTTAAAATCCACTAATTTTGATAGGATGTAGGAGAAGTTCTTTATACAAGTGGGGTGGTAAGTGGTAAAACAACCCATGTGCAATATGTAAATTAGGATTACTAAGAGCTCAACCACTCAAACCTACACAAAATAGTGAAATTAGGTTGCCTTAACAATTCAGTTGCCTTACCTTGGAAATTTACCTTGTAACTTATTACTTGTTCATGTGGAAACGCACGTGACCCCCTAAGTTTATATGTGATATTAGGGTTTCACATAGTGTAGGGAACGTCGCTAATCTAATTTTCTATAGTACTAGGTCACCTTGCTATTGTTGCCAAGCCCACACGCCTTTGGTTGCTCTTTCTATTGTGCCAGGCCTACATGAACTGAATTGCTTGAGCCCATGAAGATGAAAGAGTACTAGTGAAGATTTGTGTGAGATTCAAGGACTTCTCAAGGTAGTATCAAATTGAAAATTAAAAAGGTGTATCATTCAAGTTGTTTTTCTTCTTATTTTGTTATATGTTTCACCTCTTGAAAAGGTATCAAGTAGTCCAAGAGGTGGACCAAGTTCTTTTTGATATTGTAGATACTTTAAGATTACTTACGACTCTATTATAAATTGATTGTATAGTTGAATAAGGATAGAAGGAGAGGGAGGCAAAGTCAGGGAGCTTACAAACTTTATACAAGATCTTATTAAGGAAGCTTGACTTGTTGGCAAAGCAAATTTGTGAAGAAAATGAAGCAGGTGTGAAATTCTCTACAAGGCTATTGCTTTCTTTAGCACATCACATTTTAATAACATCTCATCACCATTTGTTCTCACCACATTGTAGAGAACCAAGATCCAGAAAATGTTTGTTGGATTTGTTGGATCTTTCTTGGATCCAAGCATTCATAGTGTGTTGTAATATTGTTGGGAGAATTCAAGCAGGAAAATTGTTAGTTAGTCAGGTGAGTGCAAGAAACACTTGTCGGTTTTGTTGCATTGGCCATAATATTCTTGATTTTCTTAGTAGTACTTTAAAATTAGAAAAAAATTAGAAAAATATGTTTAATGTATAAACCTTTAAGGAAAAGGTACCCTACAAAGGAAAAATATAGAAAAAAATTTTAAGTAGGAGAACCAGAAAAGTGTAAAATCTCATGAAAATGAGGTTTCTACATTTTCCTTTTTGAGAAATAGTAAAGGTGAGTGAAAAATTAATAAAAAAAAGTGGCCATTCTTGACAACTCAGAGCTCTTTCTAGCACTAGTAAGAGCCGCTAGAAAAACTTCTCTAATTGTTCATAAATTTGTGATAATTGTAGCACTATTTGAAGCATTCCCAAACACATTTGGAACATGTTTTGTGAAAATACTCTCTAGAGAGCAAGTATTTCTATTTGAAGACCTAGACTATCCATTTTTTTAATGTCACTTTTCATGAAAAAAGTACTCAATAGCATTAAAAAACCCCAAACCGCAAGTGTGACATATTATAAAAAATCTCTTTTACCAACTAAACTAATTTAGAAATAATTGAAATAATTTGAATACCTACGTCACTAATACAGGAAGCTTGCTCTCAAATGTCATGTCTATTCAATCATTTTTACAATAGTTATGGCAAAAGGTCACTTCTGCATGCAACATGTGATGCAAAATAGGACAAGTGTTTCTTGCAATCACCCATGGGTTAAAGTAGTGTAGTCCATTTGATGAATCCTTGTGATCTCATTCTACAATACACCCTTGATTATCAAGTATCTTGCATTGCTTGTCTTAAGAAACAACTTTGTCCCTGCAATTGTCAATAGTACCAACAAAAATAAATTTTTTTGTCATACTAAGAATGTAATTAAGTGACTTCAATTTTATTGCACTTGACTTAGTTTGTATAGTTGAGTTTATTGATCTCTTTATGAGATGAGGTTCACCTCCTCCTATTTTTATTTCATTAATTTCTACGTGTGATATACTAGGCTAATAATCAAACTTGTAGTAATCTAAGGCAATATGCTTCAATGCCCTACTATCTAAATACCAAGGTCTATAATTCCTAGATGTATGATAGTATGGATTGTAGTATAATTGTGCAAATTGAGGATCAAAAAATTCAATTGAATTAGCAAAATCTATACCTCCTACCTCAATTTTGTCTTACTATGGATTTTATGGAAGTAGATAGTTTCTTGTAGAGTGATTGGATTTTTAATAGTTGAAGCAAATGATGGTTAGTATGTTCATAAATGGTGACCTATAGTATCCATGGCTAGGGTTGCCATAGCATAGATATCCTTTTTCTAGATGCCCACTTTGTCTATAAGGCTGCAAGTAATGACTCCCATATCCTTGATTATGTGTTGGTTGAGTGTTCCATTTGTTGTAAGTGGTTGCCAATGCACTAGAAGAAACTCGTTTTTTTACAACCTCGGATTTTTTGGAATGGATTTTTTTTACATCTATGTTGACATCTAGTTGTTTTTAATTATGTTTTTTTATGATGTTCATTGAATGTTGTTTTTGACATAAAACGGCTAGATGTGAACATAGATTTTTAAAAAATCCGATTAAAAAAATTGGGGCTCGTCACCTAAAATATAGGTTTCTTATAGTGATGCCTCATCTTCTCCTAGTTATTGGTTGCGATGTTCTCACCAATGTGATTTGGACATCAAAGAAGTGCTAAGCTTTTCAAATGACATTGTGACATTCAAATGGGTAAGGGTTTGAACTATTCTTTCATATAATTGTGGTAGTCCATTTAGAACTATTTGATTGATGTTGCTATTCAATAATTTTTTCTCCATGTTGCCAAGATGGTTCTAAAGTTCCCTTGCTCTTTTGATATATTCTTCAATAAATCCACCTTCATTCATCTTCAATGACTAGAACTAGCTTATTATCTTAAGAATTTGGGATTAATTTTCCAATTAAAACTAATCTTTCAATGTCTTCTAGTGATTTTTTTTTGGTTTTGGATCAAACCCTTGGATGGCTACTTATTTGAGAATTCCATGTTTGATATGGCGATTTAAATTTGTTTCTTTTCATTTTTTATTTTTCCATTTATTCTTTTCATGGCTTTTTAAAAAAAAATCAAGCCTTAATGGGGAATAGTTGGTAATACATATTTATCCTACCATCCAAGATTTGGCAACTAGCTAATGAACATGTACACACAATTGGCTACAAATATTGAAACACAAAAACTAATTTGCTATATTGGTAACCAAATTTTTACAAATTTAGCATTATATTGGCTGCATCGTTTCAAACAATGTATCTAATATGGCACTATCTTCACAGACACAAGGAATATAACAAAAAAGATTAAACATGAGCAATGGATCTACAAAATTGCAAGTGACACTTCAATGCCCTAATGAAAATGAATCAAAGGATACAAAATATAAAACTTTGAAATGACAAACATGACCAACACAATGATTCAAATGTGATTCACTTGAATGTTTGTACAAAATATAATTCAATTCAAGATTAAGGTCCAAGTAAGATTGCATCATGCGAGGTTGCAATCAAAGGTTGAGATGTGAAAATACTCTTCTAATCTAGGCATTTGTCCCATAGCAATGTCTTTCAACTGAATAGACCCATTGCTTGAAATATGCATCATAAGGAAAATTCTCCAACGTATATACTTGTTGGGCTTTCATACCCACTATAAGGGATAAGTGGTCACCATTAAATCTGTTTCACACTTTATCCTTGAGAAAAGTAGAGAAGAGAAGCACCTTTCATCTTCCACTGATCCAAGGACGTGAACCATTGCAAGTTGTGCTAACTTCACATACTCATCCATGGTCTTTGACAAAACTAGATTTGCATCTAGCAACCTCCAAAGCTTGGTTAGTGGGTTAACCACTTGACCTTTGCTAGTACCTAGAGGAGGTAACTCCATCATATGATCACAATTATGGATCATGGCACATTTAAAGATGATTTGTTGCTCTTCCAACTTGCAACAATCAAAGAGTAGAAGGATGAACCTTTGATTACCATCAGCTTCTATACCAATCCACTTTGGCATGCAATAAAAGTCCTCAAGAATAGTCAGATGCTTTCTAAAATGAACCTCAACATTTTCTTGCTACCAGTACTATGTATACAATACACCAAGTGCATCCATCAAGTTATGGGAGGAAAAGCAAGATTTGACTTTGTCAAGCATTTGAGTAGCCGCTTTTGCAAACAAGGAAGCCAAAAGTTTCATTTGTTAGATTGAAATTTCACTCAATATAAAACTAACCCCCATTCCTATAGTCAACCAAAAAACAATTGATGGAATTCACTAGACTCAACTTTTTGCAATAGTGTGAAGCGGCCCTAAAAGTCCTTTATTGTTTTAAAAACTCCAAATTCAAGTAAAAGCCTTGATTTCTCAAATATGACGTTCCTAGCCCAAAACTATATATGCAATGTGAAATTACAAAATGAAAGGCAACAAATGGGGAAGAAAGACGTACCAATCACATCTAATTTAATACACTCCAATAAGGCTATAAAATCTGGTTGTGTGAGCCTTTCTCCCTCATAACGAGCTGACAAGGCTTTTATCACCTACTAAAAACACCAAAGTTGGTGCAGGCTCATTCATGTCAATTTGAAATGTCAACTTGATACTCTCATGATTAAACAATCAAAGTTGATTAAACATAAGGGAAGTTGGTCCAAATAATGTTGTGTCTGGATTCAAGAACAACTTATACAACTTCAACTAGCACTCTATCAAAACTACTGTGAACTCCTGGAAAAAAATATCTCTTTTTTGAGCTACATTCACCAAAACATTCATAGTCTCCAAGAGTAATAACAATGCAGCCATACTAAAAAATAGATAAGGATTGAGCAACTGAACTAGCAAAGCCTATACCAACATACATCCAAGCCAAAACATATAAATAATTTAAAAAAAATAAAAAACAACATTGAACATGAACAAAAGCCTAATAATAAATTTAAAAAAAATAGAATACACCATTGAATATGAAGAAAAGTCTAATAATAAATTTTGAAAATAGAATACAACATTGTATATATTCAAAGGAAAGCCTATCAATATTTTAAAGAATAAAAAGAACATAGAACATGAAGGAAAGCCTATTAATAATTTAAAAAAAATAGAAGACAACATAGAACACAAAGAAAAACCTTTTAATAATTAAAGAAAGAAAGAAAACAACATTAAATATGAAGGGAATCCTATTGATAATTTAAAGAAATAGAAAAGAACATGAAGGGAAGCCTATTAGTAATTTCAAAAATAGAAAACAACATAGAACATGAAAGGGAGCTTATTAATAATTTAAAAAAAATAGAAGACAATGTAGGACACAAAGAGAAGCCTTTCAATAATTATATAAATAAATTAAAAAAAACCTTTGAACATGAAAATAAGCCTCATCAAAATTAAAAAGAAACATACAAAAGCATGAATAAAACTAAGAGCCTACTCTTGCTCGAGGACCCCATTTCTTGCAGTTTTTGTCTGCATCCATCTTTGCTATTAAATTTTTATATTTGGCTGTGACACGATAAAGGGGAGAAATCATGCCCTTTATACTCTTCAACAGCTTTCCATTAAAATGGCAAGACCATGGAATTCGGCAAGCTTCTTTAGGCTTTTGGTGAAATAGTTGTAATAGCTCCTCAATAACTCTTCAATCACATGTATGATTATAAGCTCATTCAAGGTCTGAATAGCCAAATTGAGTTTATAACCATAACAATGCATTCCTACCATAAATGGCACCCATAGATCCACCAATTTTGTTGTTACCCCATTTTTGCAGCTATGGAATGTAATGACACCAACAGCTCCAAAACATACAAGCTTGGATGCAATTGCACTTGCATCTAGGCCCATCTTGTTTTACAAAGCTATCAAAATCACTCCTAGAAGCTCTTTTGCTATAATTTTAGTTGTATCAAGCTTTTGCAAGTGTACAAGCATTGGGACTCTAGTTGAATTTTGCATGACATATATGTGAATTGCCATCCACGATGTATTATCTACAGTTGATGTCTCATCACATGTTAGAGCCACATACATTGCAATACCTATAATTTCCCTCATTTTGATTTTTACAAAATCATACATATGATTCGCCATCAACCAACTAGATCCATCGCTTCAATGAACTGTTGGCAAGATTAGGACTTCTAAAAGCTTATACAAGGCAAATCTAGACTCAAATTCAACCATTGGACATCCATCAAACAACAATTGAAATAGAGTTGCAAATTGTACACATTTCCTCTTATTCTCAACCAAAGTGGCATTGTTGAGTTGCTAGAGAATAGTGGTGGGTCTTCTAGCAATGAAGAGAAGCATGTTCTTGTGCTTATCACATGTATTGTGTTTCCTCAAGCCATGTCACTTCGGCCTCAAAATACAATCTTTACCTCCGATTTCGGAACAAGGAATGCACTTTACTTGGTGCATGATCCCATTATCAACCACCTTGCCAAATTGCCGTAGGCAATTTGGCAGACCATTCAGTCTGAAACTTTCTAGTTGCCTCGTAGCTTTTCTTAAATGACCAAGCCTTCTTCTAATCTTGTTTATTAGCTCCTACTTGTGCACTAGACCCTAGTTCAAGTTCCTCTGCATTATCGTTGCTTAAGCTGCCATATTCAACACCAGACCACATTCTTTCATTTGAAAACTCTTTGAAATTAGGATCATCCTCACTATATACGTAGCGGGAGGAGTCACTCGATACATTTACAACCCATGGAAATAATGATAGCACAAGAGTATTGTTCCTTACTCCCTTGATTGAATTCCCCCTTTGATTGGAAGTGCTTGAAGGAACAATCACAACCCTAACCGTTTCATGTATGGCTTTCACACTCGAGCTTCTACCTCTCTGCAAATCATTTCAAGTAGAGGTGTATCTATAGACACATTATTGCTAGGGCTCAATGTTGCCAAGGTAGCCAACTCCTCAGCTCTAATAGCATCAATGATAACCATATTTGCACCTTGTTGAAGAGTTATTGTGTTCAAAGGATTTCTAGGCGTCTTATAAAAAGATCTGATGTTATTTTTCTCTCTCGCTCATTTCTTCCTGAGTTGTTTGCTTACACGTGCATCTTGGAGGACTTTTCTTGTTGTTGCTTGAGCCATTAATTCCAACCTTGTCTTTTTCTTACGTGCTCCCTCCTTCTTTGCAAGTGCCTCTGTGGCTACTCGTTCCTCCCTCTCAGCATATGGTTGCACCCTAAATAATGAACGCTCTATTTGTTAAATTGTAAGCAAAAAAAAAATTGTTAAATCTATACAAACCCTAAATTGTAAGCTATAGCATGCAAACTCAACCACCTATGTGAGGTATATACAAAAGCAAACAAGTGCATACTATATGCAGATGGAAACAAGGAATTAGTTAGAGCAAATTCAGTAAAGAGATAATTTCAGTAGGTAGACCAAGAGCAAACAAGGGATAAACAAGGAATCACTCAAAACAAATGAGGTGAAGAGGTAATGTAAGCATGTAGACCAAGAGCAAACAAGGGACAAATAAGAAATCACTCAAAGCAAATGAGGTGAAGAGGTAATCTAAGCATGTAGATCAAGAGCAAGCAAGTTAGCAAGGGACAAACCTGATTGTGAGAGAGAATGAAGGTGATGGTGTGAGGCAAGAGTGATACAAAGTAGTGCCCGGTAGGAGAAAATGTGGGCAATGGGATGATAAAACATAATTCTCTCTATTTCGAGTGAATTCAAAGCCTCCACTAATTGCAACACTTGCACCTTGTACTTGCTTTCTACTCCACTTTGTTGCATTCAAGAATCACGTACAAATCCCACTAAATGGCATCAAAAACTGAAGCTTGTTCACAACCTCTAGGCTCCTAGCCCTCAACCATTAATATAATTCTTGCGATAAGGTAGTACAAAAGAAATGCAAATTGGCTTCAATGCAACGGGAGGAAGAGTCCATCTGGCTATATTGCATTTAACTCAAGATTGAAATGGGTGACATGGCCATAAAGGAGGTATGTATTTTGGCAATTTTGAGATAAAGAGGGCTAGAGTTTGGACGCACTTAGGCAATCTCACCCTAAATCGTGGTGTCAAAGTTGAGAGAGGGTTTGGTGACACCAAGAATTATATTATCCTAATATGGAGTCCATCTGGCACTTTAACTTAATATGTGTTTTGTCATTTGGCTTCTAAGGCCTTTTAACACTAAAATTGTCCTAAGGTCAGTTGCCAAATATTTTTTTGATAACAATCTAGCTAGTAATAGCCAAAAAACACACATTGATGCCTCCTATGCTAGGGCTTGATTTGAGTATTTTGCAATCATTTCCACCAAATAGTTAGATATGGATAATAAGATGAGTCTACATGCTAATGCTTTCTTTTTCTTTAGCTACACTTAAATAAATGCTTCACCATCGATTGTGACTAAATAGATAGTATCGGTTTGTTCTTCCTTTGTAATATCCCACTAACCTTTTGATTTTAGTACCACTCTCATCTTGAAAGCCCACACTGCCACACATAGTAATTTGTCTTTTAACTTGTCTCCTTCTCTAAAGGCTATATTTGAACTATCTACCATATTTTTGCAACTTTTACATTTATGTTATATCGATTATAGGAATGGTGTTGTACTAAGTCTCTATCTCTTTGGACTTTTGAAGCACCTCAAATAACTTTAAACAATTTGTTAAGTAACTCCCTAGACATTTACATTAAGTACTATACTATGCTTTTATATTTTGCTCTAATACCATATTAAGAAATATATACATGCTTCAACAATCATTGAGCAAAACCTAAATTGATCATTAGAAAGAAATGTATAAATACATAGGTGGTTCTTTCTACAACAATGAAAGCTAGAGTCTACAACAATGAAAAGCTAAAGTCTACTATACAAATAAATGTATGAATAATAACTAGAAAGTGGGAATATTGCCGTGCAGGGTTGACACGACATCCGGACGTGGACGTTAGGACGCGGACGTTGTGTCCGCAGCGTCCGCTGACATTCGCGGTCGTCCGCCTGTCCCCTGCCCGCCTGTCCGCCCGTCCGCCCGTCCGCTTTCCAACGGCGGTCGGGACGCTGCGTCTGCTAGCGTCCGGACGTCCGGAAAACGGACGCTATTTTGGGGCGGACGTTGAAATTCATCAACCCTGTTGCCGTGAGTATTATCTTTAATACCAAGGTCTCCAAAATTACAAACTATGATGTGTTTTCCAGCATGGCCTTTGTCATATTCCTCTATAGTAATACCCATGATCCAAGTTGGCATATATCTAAACTTGAAGCGTGGATCATTCAGAAACCAATTTGGAACCAAGGCTTGCCATCTTGTTCTTCTCTTGGATAAGGTAGGTGGTTCAAATCCTAAACCTTCATTTGGAATTGGTAACTGTGTATCAAAATACTCAATAGAGTATTGTGATTCTGAAGCAACAAAGTCCTCTCTACACTCACCTTCTATGTCCACTTCCTTAAATATTTGTTGAATCTTCCTTCAAACGAATTTGCTTTACCATTTTTCTAGCTCTTGTTATTAATGAAGATATGTCCAAAGTCGTCTCAATTTGTGGCCTAACCCAAGCTCTCTTGGTTGCTTTCCATGACAACTATCCTTCAGCCTCCACCTCTTCCTTAATTGCTTTCCTTTATCCATTAATTTGTTTTTTCTCTTCATTGATTTGATTTCTCCAAATTCATGCCTCTAGCCTCTAACCTCCACTACTGTCATGACTTGCATCTTCTTTTGACTTGGAGAGTTTAGAATCTCCTCTAAAATTGGGCGCTTGCCCTTTCTCTTTACATATTGTTGGACATTGTTTGTCTATGTGTGGTCTTCTAGAACCAAAGTCTTGTTTCACTCCAAAAATAGACTCATTGGCTATATTCTCTCTTCTATGAAGGACCTTAGCATTGTTGGAAGTTTGGAATTCGTAGGTAATGTGACTTGTAATGAGGTACCCTTTTCTTCAGAGGTATGATTTATATCCCCTTTTCTTAGATACATGATATCCCTCAAAATTGCTGCAATGTGTTCAAAGAACTTCTGCTTTTCTTTCCAACCCAATAACTTGATTGTATGCCTATACCACAAATGTGGTGCATGCTTCGCCTCTCCAAACATATCCCTCTTATTCCAAATTGTTGGCCTCGGCAATGCAAACAAGAATCTTTTCTTAAGCAATTGCAAAATCTTCTATACACCAACTTCATCTAGTCTTTATTGTCCCACCTAAAATTCTATTTTTTTTACATCTTGTTCCAATTTCATCACACTAAAAGCTTTGCTAATCTCTCCCATGAAATTTTCAAACCCTAGTCTTGTCTTCCTATAGCTATATTCTCTCGCTAAACTTTGAACTCGCCAATTGCATTGTAGGAATTTATTGTTGCTATAAAAACTACTTGCAACCTAGTCCTCAAAAATTGCATTGCTATGAACATTGCTTATAGGCTAGCTCTCACAATTACTATATCTTTATGTTCTACCATTTAAAGAGTTTAGAACTTGGGCTAGATTTGCAAATTGGCAAGCTTTGGTAAAAACAATGATCCAATCAATGTTCAAATGAATGCAAATTGTAGGGATTGAGAATGTGACATCTACAAGCAAGAACAAATTTCTTTTGCTAAAAAATCACAAATAAAATTTCCTCAGAGGATTCTTATCTTCCACATTATGCCTTCAACAATGAACTCTATAACGAATCCCATAAAGAAGAATATAAAACTAATTCTAATGACTATTTGACCACCTCCTCCAATGTTTATATATACATTAGGATTAAAATGTGATCCAACCCAATTTCCTAATATAGGATTCCAAATTTATAAAAAATGCCCTTTCAATAGCCATATCTTTTTTTCCATGTTATACATTATCAAATTAAAAAAAAAATTATATATTTAATTTCTATTCCAAGCTTCAATTTCATATTTCCAATTTTTTCTTCAATACTATGGTCCGCATTGTAAAATATTGTCACCAAGCACAATTGCAACTCTTTTGGACATCAACATCTTTTAGAGGTTAAACTACCATAATATAGTACATGTTGAAAATAAGGTGGAATAGTCAAATTTCTTTGCAACTTCTAGTTAGAGGATCTTATACCTAACTTGAATGTATACTTCTCCACCAATTTTTAGACTCTAATTCTTTAGCATTTCTAAGATTATTTATGTTCAAAGCAAGTTTAATAAGTCTTTTCTAATCATTTCAATTTTCAAAAGGTGAAGGCTCAACTTTGAAACTTTTAAAGAAAAATGCTTGTCTTTGCTACATGAAAATATTGTTTAAAAATTGAGTTGGAAATCTACAAAACAAAAAATCTAAGAAAAAAGAATTTCATACTCATCCTTGAAATAATCATAAATGAAAGTGTGCATAAGATAATAGAAAAAACAAATTGCTAATAAATGTGACATATGATTGAAACATGCCACTCCTAATTATGGGAAAAATGTTGTAGAAAACCATCCAAGCCTTATGTACTTTTTTGTTAAAAAATTGTGAATACTCAATAAGAAGCAAACCTCATAGTTATTTCTTGGGTGACATTTCATGCCTACCTACAAAACATAATTTGTCATATCTTATTCTTCACTCATTAGAATGGGATGAATAAAAATTTTCCTTATACATATGGATCTATTTAAGAAGAAAAAATATTTTTCCAATTTAAAAAAAACATTTTTAGCTACTTGAAAGTTCTAAGAAATAAAATAAACAACATACATCTTCAACAAAAAACTTGATTCTTTGACAAGTTGGCTCATTGGAAAGTTAAAAAAATCCCCACATTATATATGAGTTTTATAAAATACCATCAAGGATTGTATTCGTAGGTGCCTACCCCAAACCCCTGTTTTTGTCAATGAAACACTTCAGGGGTTAATCCCTCATTTCCAAAGGGGACCAAAAAAGTCCTCACATAGTTTTAAGTTCAATTGAAAGTGCTGTAACTTTTGCATCATATATCCAAATTCAATAAAATTTGTTGGAAAATTCTTACTCTCTCTTCTAATTTGTGTCGTAAAATTTTTAGATTGATCCAAGATGAATCAATGTTATAGAAGCCAATCAAAGTTCATTGGTTCAATTTGAATTCACCTAATTGCATTTGATGGCTGCAACTTTGGAGGCTTGTATCAATTTCATCAAATGTTTTTTTTCAATAAAATTTGTTGAGTTATGTTTCCCTTTCATTCTAGTTATTGTGGTAAATTTTCATGTCAATCCAAGTTTCTTTGAATGTTTGAGAGCAATTTGAAGTTCAAAATCTTGGCATTTTGGATTAGAGTGAACTTCGGCAACTTGTTTCTTCTCTATATAGCATTCGTTTCCAATAATCTTGTTTAGAAAAGTTGTACATATTAGTCTAGTTTGTGTGAATAAAATTTCATATCAATCCGAGAAGTTATGAGTGACTAAAAAACATTTTAGTAGAAGGAGGTTCAACCTCAAATGTGTTTTTTGCAACTTTCCTTGCTATTTTTTGACATTTCAAAGCCATTTTACAAACTCATTGATTCAATTGAATAATATTTTTTTCACCAATGTGTTTGTATGTTGGTTTTGAATTACTTTATAGTTTCAAGTTTTTTCATTTGAGTAGGTTTAGAAATCAAATTTCACCTTCAAACATGTTAGTAGGAAAATTTCAACATCTTTTTTTAACACTAAAACATTCTAATCTTGCAATCTATGAGGTCAAATGACTCCAAATTTGATTTGTGTCATCTACAACATGTTCACTACAAGATTGTATGGTTGAGACTTCTAGACCTCAATCACATACCTCAATCACATTTAAATTTCTAACACTTTAAAAGCAATGATGTTTTCGAAACCAAAAAGACCTTAGGTAATGAGGGGTTAAGACATAGAGAGCAGTGAACTCACACTTGCAAGACATTGGATCCACAAAAATCACAACCTCAGAATGCACATGTCCCCACATTCAGCAACTATCCGTTTTTTTCTCTGAAACACCAAAGAATCGTAAAACGTCATTCAAAGCTTGAAAAAAACACAACAGAACCACACTTGCTAGTGACAAAGAACCCTTGCAAGCAACCCACCATCTCCATTGCAAAAAACAGACAATTCCATTTCAAAAGCCCATATCGTAAGTATCCCAAAATCCCAATCCTTCACATGCCCAAAACCTAAAATGCCGTCTAAATATGTACTTAAACAATCAGGTCTAAACATTGTTACTAATTGCAGTATCCTGTGCAAGCAGACACTTACAAAACAGCATCTCAAAGCTTGGGAAAAAACAAACACACCGGAAACTTCTAATTGCAAAAAGCAGACACTGATTCCATTTCAGAAGCCTGAATCGCATGTATCACATTGTCACTAATTGTAGTTTCCTGTTGCAAACACAGAAACTTGTAAAACACCATTTCAAATCTCGGAAAACAAAAATAGAAAATAGAAAACTCATAATTGCTTGTGACATATATCTTCACCCTTTCTATTGCCAAAACCAGACATGGATTCTATTTCAAAAGCCTGAATCACATGTAACGCAAAATTCAGAGGCCTCAGACCTAAAACGATGCCGTCACAGAAGAGGAGTATGGAATCAATACCGAAACAATCAGTTCCTAAACATTGTCACTAATTGTGCTTTTCTGTGCAAACAGACTTGTAAAACACCATCTCAGAGATTGGAAAAAATAAAAATGAAACAGAAAACTCATAATTGCTTGTGGTATATATCTCCACCCTCTCCATTGCAAAAACCAGACACCGATTCCATTTCCAAAGCGTGAATTCAGAGCCCTTCGACCTATAACGATACCGTTTACAGAAGTGGAGTACTGAATTAGTACCTACATAATCAGTTTCCTAACCATTCTCCATCGAGCCCCTCAACTTGCAGCTTCCAACTCTCTTAGGGTTTCTTCCGTGCCTCAATTTGCCAAGGCTTTAGCATCCTCAGCTTTAGCTACTGAACGTGGTATGGTATGGTAAGATTGTAAGCATTGGATCAGTCAGTCATCGGCAGTGGCCAGCTGCAGGGAGAGGAGCTCCTCCTCGGGAATGGAGCGGATGGAGCAATCAGATTGCGGATACGCCACGCACATGAGCGCGTAGCCCCGCTCCTTGACATCGTCGCTCAACATGCCTTGGTCTTGGTCGACGCTGCCTCTTTCCAGCTTCGCAGGGCAGGTCATGCACACTCCCAGTTGACAATCGTAAGGGACTTCCAGGCCGGCCTCAATCGCCACCGAGAGAATGGTCTCACCTTCAGGAACCTCCAGCACGTGTTTCTGCCCCTCGTGCTCAATTTCTACCTTGTAAGTCAGGGCCCTACATTGCAATCGGCAGAAGCGGCGTTGCCTTGAATTCAGACTCACGGATGTCGAAAGTCGTTTCTCTAACCCTTGAGTGAAGGTGGTGGAGGTGGTGGTGGTGGTGGTCGCTAATCTGGCAACAGTCTCAGGGGCAGACAACAGAGACATCGCCATGTTGTCTTCCACTCAATGCAACCTTGCCTTCACTTACAAAGTGCAAAATCTTTAGTCACTGCATCCGCAACAGACTCATGAGTACTAAGCAGCAGACCGACTCGAGGATCTCCCAAGAGGAGAATAGACCTAGGAGCCAAGAATTGTGCGCCACATCGATTCTAACGCATTCACCGCAACAATCCGCATTCATATTATCCAGACAATCAGAAAGAACCATCCTCAGTTCCTCTTCAACGAAAAAACTCCCAAAGTCGTCGCTGCAATTGAAAGAATGAGCAAGCTGCTAACGTCAACCTGGGGAACAATGTCAAAAGCCGTTAAGCCACCCCGAAGGCGAACAAGCGGAGCTGAGATTCAAAACCTCAGTAATGCTTGGAGTTAGAAACTAACTGCAAATTACAAACTCAGTAATTCCATTATCCATCCTGTGAACACATCTCCCCTTCAAAAACCAGGTAGAGATCACGTACCAAGAAACGAAGACGACGTGCAGTCGACTACCATACCCTCGGCGCAGCGAAGAGGCAGAATTAAGGCTATCCACAACGGCAAGAGCCCACAGGCTGAGAGCGGGATTGGGGTCTTCTCTCTCACACCGCCGACCTATTACCGTGTCGAAAGCCATCCATTCGCTGGTTGTAAGCCCGTAAGGGTAAAGAGGTTTACGGAAATGGCGGAGTCGTCTTTGCGAATATTTTTTGAAGGATAAAACAAAGGCTCTGGAAATAGCGGGGATAGGGGAGTCTTGATTTCCATCCGAGGTTGCCTGCCCTTGGGGTCGTGTCAGTTCGTTGTGGATAACTGGGTTTCCTTTTCGACTTCTTCGTTGGCCTAAACCTTCAGCCGCGATTTGCAAACTTGTGCTCAAGACCACGGCGATGACTTCGGGGTTGAAAACCTTCTCCACACCTTTATCATCTTCCGGGAATGCCTGGTATGTCCTTCCGTTTTATTACTACCAGATTTGAACCTGCAGTGGAGTCTGTTAAAAGTTTTTGTGCGTGATGGGGTTAGCTCGTCCTGGGGTGTAAGAGACATCGTAGGGATTACAAGAAAGCACGCATTTGTGAAGAGGGGAGAGGGTCTTTGCTTGCAATGCCGTGCTTCTCTTGTGCGCGGTGACAGGTATTAGATTGTCAGGGTGTGCATTCCTTCCGACAGCATATTCTTTACTGCGTTCTTTGCGGCCAACATTTCGTGGACGACGATTAGCTCTTGAATTTCCAATGTGGTGAAATTTGAAGTCGTAAATTTGAAGATTGTGTGGAGCATTCTTTGAAAATGCCGGGCTGCGTTCAGAAGGAGAGCTTTGGCTCTGTCTAGATTCCCTTAGGTGTTTGAACTTTAGTACCTAATTTTATATTTGGTGCGTTTGGACGACATTTTTGTTTCGATTCCTGCTTCATGTGCCGCTGGAATCGTGATCGGCGTATAATTGACGCCCTTAGTGAATCGGCACAATGCCTTGGCGTTAGGATGTGGTCTGGGAGCCAGCTGTCAAGGTGCCTCCGCGATTATGTCTGCTTTTAGAGAGCGAGAATGAGTACTTCTCTCAATGGCAGGCAATTCAATGCGGTGAACTCTAGTACAATAGCGAGGTCCTGTACTGAACATCATTCTCTGCGGACTAGGTTATGGCAATCAAGGGACACGGTAATCTTTCAAGATAATTTTTGCTAACCATGGCCTTGATCGCCTTTACTGTACAGTGGCCTCCCAAATAGAATGTCGTCCCTCCAGTGCAGTGATGGGTGAGTGGACGACAATCTTTTTGGGAGGCCACTGTACATAATGCCAATCTAAAGGACAATTTTTACTTCTATAATTTGTTTTTGGTACCTAATCAGACCCTAGGATCTCGACGCTCATGTTGTGTTTGTCCCATCCTCAAATTTTGAGCGTTGATCGAAGTGTGCTAGAAGATTATAACAATTAAAGTTTTTGACTTAGACTTTAAACTCAGGGAAAGTTTGTGCACTTGGTTGCATATCTTTTAAATCAGATTCTTTAGTGGGTCTCAAGTACAAATATGAAGGCCTAATATTATGGGCTCTAATGCTTTTCTTCTACACCATCCACATCAGCATCGAAATCTTGGATTAGCATTATGGTTTCTGCCCAGCTTCATCTTACACAGTGGTTTAGCAGTTGGTGGATCCCTGAAAGCCGAAATTGGTTTTATATTTTATTACCAGTTTTGAGTAGGTGATATTAGGACTTTCTTTTGTCTAATTTCATTTTTTTTGACTAGCGCATTTAACATCCTTCTCTGATTCTGGTGATATATAAAATTTGACCCCATCTGGAGTAAATTTTTCACAATACGATCAAGTGAGTTGGTCATTTTAAACCATCAGTCTTGGTCTTCTAGGGATTAACCATTGTATAAGTGACTGACGCAGAGACGAGGAAGAAGGTGGCGGCCACTCCAGGTGAATGAAGTGGGCAAATGGCGTCTGTCATAACCTCCGGTGGAATCGGATTGGTGAGCGGGCATACAGAGCAGACATGGATGCCTGCCGAACGACCCGGGGGCTCTAAACCACCTGCAATGGCTGCCTACAGTCCTACTGCACCTCTTTCACATTCAAGTCACAACAGACAGGAGCTTTCGTTATGTCCAACATGGTACCATGGAAACTCCAAGTTCTCCCTTTGCAAGCATTTGATGGGATCCTTTCAGAAGAACAACCTTTACGGCCTCCAGCTCTCAGTGCGCGTTTGTTGCCGTGCTATCCTCAAAGAGACGCCAGTAGCCAGTTCTTTAGAGGAGCGTGATCAGGTGAGCGATGTTGATTGGACCGCGTTTCTTTCACAGACAGATGACGAAGATAGTCTGAAAGTGAAGCTAGTTGAGAAGAAGAAGAAGAAGACGAGAAAGGTGAGGGTAGTGAAGCAGAAATCGACGGTCAAGGAAGAGCACGTGGGGAGGAGCTTGGAAGCCATTGGGGTTCGAAATGCATCACTGGCCAAGTGTGTGAATCAAGGAGTTGGAATGACCGAGGAGGAGATGATAGAGTGGATGAGCATGCTGCATCGTTTAGGGGTTGCGCACTCTGAGATTGTGTCCATTTTGGGAAAGGAAGCAAGCATACTGCGTGCTCATATACCAGATGTGGAGCTTCTTTTTTCGTATCTGAAAGAGGATTTAAACCTTGACAGAAGCACCATTGCATCCATGTGTATGACGTGGCCTGGTCTGCTTCTCTGCCCAGTGCAGCATGTGCAGCACGTCACGGGTTACTTTGTGTCCGTGGGGTTGAAACTTAGTGATGTTACGGGGGTATTAGTTAGGCGGCCCCATGTGCTGAGTTATTCTCTAACACGCATTCAGTATAGTGTTCAATGCTTGCTGGAATCAGGAGTATTGGTTGACGATCTCGTTCCCATTTTAAAGAAAGTACCAGAGCTTTTTTCTGATTTGACTCAGAAGAACCTCGACTCAAAATTAGAGTTTTTGTTGAAAGTAGGTCTGGGATCCGGTGCATTAGGCAAGGCGATTGCGAGGCGACCGAACATTTTGAACTATAGCCTAGATAGCATGAGGGGCGCTTTTAAGTACCTGACAACATTGATGGTTACTCGCGATGTTCCCAAGCTTGTGAAACGGTATGCTGAGGTATTGGTGCTGGATCCGCAACGGAAAATGGCTCCCATGGTTGATTATTTGATCTCTCTTGGTGTGCGAAGGGAAAAGATTGGCAAGGTGATCTTGCGGAGACCGCAGCTCCTGGGTTATACTATTCCAGGCCTGCAGCCCACTGTACAGTATCTTATTGAACTGGGTGTGAAGCCGGAGTTTTTGGGCAAAGTCATCTCTACTTCTCCTCAGGTCTGCATCATAATGTCTGTTTACCATTTTTGAGTTCGCTCTCTTCTTTTCATTAGGTTGCTCTTGTAGTCTGAAGATCCTCCCATTAGATTGCCAAAGTTATTAATGCTTAGTTAATGTTAAATCTAATAGGATATTAGATCAATATCAAAATAATTTATAAGTTAATGTCAAGAAAATGTCAACTGCCAATCAATTAAAAGATGAACTGAATAGTTGCAATGTGATATCAATTTAATGCCATGACACTAACATGACACTATAATTGAGTAAACTACATGTCCGTTATACTAACATTAACTTAACATGAGGACTAAATTTCATGCCTATTAGCTTAACATCCAGAGCCTTGTCAATCTAATGGGGGGTGGAGGGCGTGTCCTTTTTGTGATGTTACTTTCATTCGTACTGATAACCTAGTGGAGTTAAAAAAGGAACGAGCGGGTATTTTGATAGAATTTTCTGCACAATTGGTAGGCTCCCTGGTTAAGATTTCAACTTCATTTTCGATGAATTTGAAATGCCGTGTGCGGCCTTTGATTTCTTGAGTTGTGTTTAAAGCCTTGTGAAGAGTGTATGTCTGAAGGTAGTGAGGTTCCTCCCTGGCAGGTACTTACGTTGAACGTGGAGGAGAAGCTAAAGCCAGTAGTGGAGTTTTTCCGCAGCATGGGCTTAAACAAGGAGCGTGATATTGAAATGTTGCTGATTCGGAATGCCCAAATATTATGTTGCAGCATTGAGAAAAACCTCCGACCCAAGTTCATCTATTTCAAAGGTCTTGGGCTGACCGAGAAGTCCATCGCAAACATGATTGTTCTCTTCCCATCCATGCTTGGTCAGAGTATCGAAGGCTCCTTGGCTCCTAAATTCAACTACCTTATTTATGAGATGAATCGGCCTATAGAGGAGCTCGTGCATTTTCCACAGGTATGAAATCATCCGATTTTCAAGTCCCTTCCTTTTGAACTAGTCACCACCTCAACTGTTAATTGTGTGTTATTCTGGACTTCATATCTTGTAAATTCCTTCCTCTAACTGATCACAGCCTTTTCCGCTCCACCGATATTCAGGTGCATCCTCTGGAAAACCCTTCAATTAATCGACTGCCTTGCATGTACAGTACTTTGGCTACAGCTTGGAGAAGAGGATAAAACCCCGGCATGAGATGTTGAAAGACAAGGCTATATCCACCAGCCTCGCATCAATGCTGGCTTGTGTGGATAATGACTTCAAAGCTCGTTACCTGTCTGGTCAGCCACCGAGCCGTGCCCCATATAGCAGGAAGGTCAAAGTGATCGATGAAGATGAATCGGGCTCTGAGTGAGATCTTTGCTGTTCCTAGACTCTCGCCACCGTATGCAGAGTGTGTAATTTTTGACTAGTACCAAAAAGGTGCTATTGTTTCCCTCTTACACATACGCAGAGGGATTTAACTGGAGGTTTTCTTGAGATGTTAGATCTGAGGAGCTATCTATCGAATTTAATTGCGTGATGGAAGGATTCAACGTTTTCTCGTTCGATTTGTACAACTGTGAAAGCAATTGTGTTTTGGTGAGACCCTATTGCCCTCGTTCCTTGGGTGACCTTTTGATTTGACACAAGTGGTTCCGTTGTTCCAAGTCTTCCTAGTTGTGGCGAGACTCATGTATTTTGGTGGTGGCGATTTCACTCGACTTACACTTGTGCAGGGGAACTGCAGAAATTTTCAGGAACAAAACTTTTCTTCTGAGGTACAATTTGGTGGGCATTGAACTTCTCTTTCTTGAGGAGTTGCCTTCACACTCTTGGAACAGGAATCTAGATTCTTTTTGTGCTCAGTACGGTTCCCATTATGATATTGAATTTTTTTGAGGGGTCCTATTGGTAGTCCAAAGGGGATTTTAGATTCTCTTAGAATGCATTTTTTGGACACCATATGAATAAACTATGAATATTCAAAGTGCTGAAAATAAGTGTTTTTAAAATCGAGCCTACACTCTTTTGAATAGTGGGAGGACACTTTAGGCAAGAATCTATAGGGGTTGGTTTTAGAAAGGGGTTGAAATTAGGTGTAGTTACCATAGAGGAAGAAGTGTGGCCACTCATGTAGGCCACACGTCTCCAATGAATCTCAAAGTTGAGTCCTTTTTTTAAGTTGCCATCTCCATTGGAGAATGTGATGTAAAATTATTAAGTGAAGATGTTCTCCAAACAACAAATGGCTAGAGGCAAAATATTCTACAGTTGTAAAGAAAATAGAATAATAAGTGACAAGCTAGTGTTTAGGGAGTTTTTTGAACTACACCATCAATATTCTTTCATTTCCCATGTTCAATTGATTTTTCACATCTCTACTCCAACAAATGCCATTATATGTACTAAAATTAGTCTCTTTTCTAATGTTTTGATTGTTTTTCATTATGTAGATTTTTCAATTTTTTTCATTTTTATCCATTCACAATCCTTCTATTAAATTAGGTTTTGTTTTTTGTTGAGATTTCTTAGATTGTGTGTCTCCCGTTTGTGTGTTTGGTATTGTTAAAAAGCCCTTGGCAAGGAGGGGTGTGCAAGCTTGGTTTCATGGCATTCCAACCTAAGGCATGAAAGTTATTGAATTTTGAAGTCTTTATGAATTAAAAAAATTAGAAAATTATTTTTTCTTTTGTTTCGACCGTGGCAATGACAGGGCACACTAGAGAATAACATATTGTACATTGAAGGGGACGGTGTGAACGAAGAGTTTGTGTGTCCAAGACTCCTACCTTTTCCAGAGGACATAGGCAGAGGGCTCAGAGTACTGCCCTCGTTAGAAGAGGGTAACGTAGACATTCACAACACACAACATGCTACACTTGTCTCAGCTACACTATTGACCAAAGACGTCGCATGTGTACGAATGAATTTTGTGGTCAGTTCTCACGACTGCTGATTTTAGAAGCATGTCATCATAAAGAAGGGCCGGTGATGCAATTGAATTCACCTGCGATGGTGAGTTATGTAACTGCTAATGCGAGGGTACCATGGCTGTACCGACTGCCCTACTTGCCGCGTAGGGGACAAAGCCATAGCCGCGGCCCATGACTCGTGAACTTGTTCCGGAGAAGTCGCCAGGAGAGCAGCAAATTAAAGCTCCCAATCCTTGCCACATGAAAACAGCTACAGAGAAGCTACAAAGTAGCCTCCAAACACACATGAAATCCCACTAACTGCTATAGAGTCTGTCTGTCTGGGTCCACTATGCACAGGGGAGATCATTTCATACTCACCTCTAGAAGCAACCGTTGCACCAAACTCTTTTAAATCTTGTGCTTAGTACAAAAGCACTGATCCATCATTTTCACAACCACCGAATACTATCATCGAAACCACCCTCAAATCATGCGCCTTTGCTGCGATCCTGGCTTGGACGTTCGCTTCCCAAAGTGCACGAGCTCCTGCAGTCTTCAGTCGCACAATCTTTTGTGGGCCAGTGCACTAGCTCACGCTGAAAGCCCCGTTTCACTTTCCAGTACCTTTAGATCCTTGATGCGCACCACCATCTTGAGGATCTCGTGATCTCCATGTCAACCATCGATCGTCCCTCCCAAATCTCCAACTGTATTGTAAGTCTTCCTTTTGAGTCGAAAATACTGTAGAAAACAAAAATCCGTAACAGCATCCATGCATTGCAAAGCCCGAAGCTCCCAGGAGTTATGAGCTCTGCGATTCTCACGCTGGACTACTGTACTGAGAAGCGGGAACAGGACGGCGTTTATTACTGGCATGATCTGGTTCTTTGGGCCAATGATAAAATTAATGAAGGCGTTGACAATTGATGGATCCCTTGCAAAAACTTGCGCAACTCTACTGGTGACTGAAGTGATCAAATGGTGTTGGTGTATGGAACTGAAGGCCAATTTTCACAACAGCAAGACATGTATAGCAGTGTCAGTGCGTAAGTGACTGGAATATTGTTGGCGAGTCTCACGAATCTGGCGCTGCTGCTATAAAAAGGTCGACTCACTGTCTCTGTGAGCAATTCTAGCCAACCTGAAAACCTGGCCGGCTTGCGAAGGGAGGGAGCCTGTATTCATGATATGGCACTCGGAGCGCCTCTTTTAATGCCATGTTTCCCTCCTCCAATTGCCCTCTCATACGAATAAATTGGTTTTTACTT
The DNA here is from genome assembly GCA_963969395.1 of Pseudoscleropodium purum. Taxonomy (NCBI): domain Eukaryota; kingdom Viridiplantae; phylum Streptophyta; class Bryopsida; order Hypnales; family Brachytheciaceae; genus Pseudoscleropodium; species Pseudoscleropodium purum. The sequence continues at coordinate 8,012,834 of OZ017801.1, forward strand.
TATTTCTATCCTTGCCCGAGTCCAGTCTGTGCACGCTCGTTTTTCGGAGGGAGATCAGAGGACTAGGTGCCCGGCAATGGAAGAAGCCATCAGTGGTAAAAAGTTCTATTCTTGGGTCATTGAAGCTTTCCATTTCGGGCCAGGCGATTGTTGGGTCACTTGGGTTTGCTGTTCCTGGCCTGTTTCGTAGGGTTCATGTAGTGGGTAGATGATGCTACGGAGCATAGCCTAGCTCAGCGATGGGCTTAGGGTGCCTGTATCTTTTCACTTCTTTCGCTGATTCTGTTTTTTCCGTTTGTAGATTCGATGCTGTTCGGGAAAAGTGATGATGATGAGTGACTTGGATGCGCGCGCTTCTGTTGTTTCGACCTTTGTTGTGGCTTGAGGATTGTTGTCGTATGAGCGACAATGTAGCGAGTGTGACCAGTTTGAGGTTTTGGAAAAGATTTGGCAGCTCTCATTTGCGTTCTGGGGTTTAGGATGCCAACCGAGGTTTACATTTCCAACCAAGCAAGGCGATCAGCGAACGACGTGAACACAGGATTGAAGCGAAAAGACGGCGGGAACATTGCGTGTTGCAGGATTGACTTTAGATTGTCTACGTACACTGGGAGTGAGGATCTTTCGGAAACAGGCACGAGCTCACCTCTTCGGTAGCAATGGTAGCCCAAGGATTGATGCAATCGACAAATGCGGAGCAGTGAACGAAAGCATAGGAGAGAGAGCCAGCAATATGAGGGGCCGGAGAAAGCGAAAGATCTTCACCACCCCAGTGGGATCGTGTGAGCAAGGCTGGTAGTACATCACATTGAAGACACAAGCAGGGATCAGGCGAAGAAATCGGAGCTCTTGCAATCGCTGGCTTCGGAGTGAGGCATTCATGGCCGAGTCATGGCGGTTGTTGCGTCTCGTTCACGTGATGTTCATCGCTTGTGTCTTGCACTTTTCCAGGTATGGTTCACATCCTGCACCCTAAAAGCAATTTCATAGTGTCCAGAATCGCAATGAAATGTAGCTTGTGGTTGAATTCGTGCAAGGACTCGGGTTTGGGCATTGACAACACCGCGATCTTGGTTTCTGTCGCAATCAATCAATCCTCATTACGAGGGACGTCGTATTGCATAGGAATGCCGAGTATTTAGGGGTTTAGCTGGTGTGTCTTACGCCGTTTTTTGGGAAGTCCAGAACTGTGCGTTTTGAGGATCAGAGCTGGAAGTTTTGGCTTCAAGTTTCTGAGTTCCAGGCTTTCTTTTGAAATGTGTCTGTTTTTGCGGTTTCGTTATTGTCCCAGCGGCCAGTCCGGAGTGACTGTGAATTGCAGCCATGGCGGTTTCGACGGAGCGCGGGTGTCTGGCGCTGCAAATTCCGTCGCGAAGAAAGTGGAGGTGGAATTTATTCAGGACTTCGGTGAAATGAATTACCAATCGGCACGACCTTGGAAATCGGCAGAGTCAGGTAACATTTGGACCTTGATAATTGTTTCTCTTTCACCCGAGTGCTGCAATTTCACATACCGAGCGAAAATTTTGCAGAGTTGAACTCCGCGTTCCATTTATTTCCCAATTAGTTGACCATCCATGTGCCAAAGAGAGACACTTATAAAGTTTAGATTTAGAGTCTATATGAGCAAAGTATTTTTTTGTCAGTGTACAATCGTCTGTTATCATTCAAAACCAAAATTCTCTCGAGATTGTGCGATTATGAAAGCAGTGAACTTGGAGTCTTTGAGTCTAATGACACTGAAACGTCTCTCGTTTAGAATCCAACAATACATTCTACAGTACCCTTATTGAGCACCCTCTGAATTGACATGTAAAGGAGACCCTGGTCAACACTTCCTTAGTTGAGAGCTTCTGAAGCCAAAGAGCCATTGTCATCACTTGTGAGAGTATGTCGGCTTTATTTCACTTGATTTGCACAGATTTGGCATGACCTTGCTAAAAACAACTTTTAGTTGGCACTGCTCTGAAAAGACGCCACGCCAGTACTACTCAAGAATGCTATGAGCTCCTTCCCGGGCGTCAGTTCCCTGGTAGCTCATTACAAACGCACACATGACCGCTGGTTTTGCTCACAGAATCGAATGCTGGTGAGTCTTAAGAATGACAAAATGAAGCTTTAATTTTTGTTTTTGTTTTTGTGCTTCTGGTTGTGCAGACACTCTTGAGTCAGTGCGTCATGAATCAGGATGGGTTTCAAGGCGATTGATGGGGGAACAACAAGTTCATGACGTAGTAGTAATTGGAGCACCACCATCTGCTGCTCCTGTACAGAGTCCACCTCCATTGCAACAATCGCCGCCAACACCTCCAGCACCGGCACCAACAACACTGCCTCCTTTTAATGCAACACCGCCCTTGTCAGCGCTACCAGCTCCATCCCTTCGTGACCTAGAACTGGAGGCGATCCTGTATTTCAAAGGCGAATTGACAGCCGATCCAACGGGCGTTTTCAAGCTTTGGAATGACACCAACAACCCTAATCCCTGCAACTGGTACGGCATCCAGTGCAACGCTGCGGGTCACGTCACGTCACTAAGTCTCCCAAACCGCAGTTTGGAAGGAGTCTTGACGCGCCGCATTGCGAATCTGCCGTTCCTGGAGGTTTTGGATCTCGGTGGAAACTCGATTACGGGCGCCGTGCCGGACGAGATCGGGTCGCTACAACGCCTGCGTGTGCTTCGTCTCGCGGGGAATTTGTTCAAAGGTCCGTTTCCATTGAGCCTCGCGTCGTGCGTGACGATCGAGGAGATCGACGTGAACGGGTGCAGCATGAGCGACGTGTTTCCGGCGATGGTGCGCAATTTCACGACTTTAAATGTTTTGAATTTGGGCGAGAATGGCTTCACAGGACCGATCCCGATGTGGTTAGGCTGGTCACGGGTGCTGAGATTCTTACACTTGGGTGGGAATCGGTTCAGCGGGGAGGTCCCGACCTCACTCCTGAACTGCACCTCCCTCCAGTTTCTTAACATCTCGACGAACAATTTGACGGGGTCTGTTGATTCCATGGTGGGCAACTTGGTGCAGCTTCGAACGCACCTCGACTTCTCTAACAACCGACTTTCAGGGTTAATTCCCCCCGCGATTGGGATCCTTGATGAGCTTTTGAGTTTGAATTTGTCCGGAAACGCATTCACAGGAACCATTCCGGGAACCATCGGCAACTGCACGAAGCTGCAAAGCTTGGATCTCTCTGATAATCAGCTCAGCGGGTCGTTACCCGAAACGCTCGGCTTGCTGCGAGATTTGAAATTCATGATGAATCTCTCACATAATGGGATTGAGGGGTTGATTCCTCCTAGTATTGGCGACTTGCAGAACCTCACCAAGCTGGACCTGTCGTTTAATAAGCTCACGGGTGCCATCCCTGAAAGCATTGCGAGTATGACCTCGCTCGTCTTCTTCAACGTGTCGGTGAACCAGTTGCAAGGGATTGTGCCCGATGTTGGTTTGTTTAGCAATCTTCTGCCGAGTTCATTTCTCGCGAATCCGGGTTTGTGTGGGCGGACGGTGGGCAGGCCATGTCCTGGCCAAGAGGTGACGGCGGCTTCCGTGGCGACGCACAAGAAGCGGCCGACGTTGATCACCATCCTCGGCGCTGCAGCTGAAGGCTCTGTCCTCTTGCTGTTCGCCGCGCTTCTGATTCGCTACTTGGTGCATCGTCGCCGTCCCGCACCGGAGAAGAATGTGGTGCTGTTCTCGAAGTACTTCAAGGCGCTGAAGTTGACAGCTGAGGAGATTCAAGCCGCGACAAACTCCAGGGAAACGTTAGCGGTAAGTTTAGGGTTTAGCAGGACGTTGAGTGGGAACATCCGCAGGGGCGCGGAGTCGAGCAAGATCGAGAAGGCGGTGTTACCCGATGGAACCGTGTTTGCGGTGAAGCAGTGGTGCATTGCGAAGTTTCGGAAGAAGGATCGACATAAACTGGACGCGGAGATGGTGAACTTCAGCCGCATTCGGCACCGGAACTTGGTCAGGCTCATGGGCTATTACATGAACCCGAGCGCCTTGGCCTTGCTCATGGAGTTTTGTCCCAATGGGAGCTTGGACTTGCATCTGCATCCGCCGGGCCAGCAAACGTGCCAACTCAATTGGAATGAGCGGCTGCGGATTATAATGGGTGTGACCACGGGGCTGGTGTACCTGCACCATGAAACCTGTGGGAACGCGGTGGTGCACTGTGACTTGAAAGCGGCGAATGTGCTGCTGGACTCGGATATGGAGCCGAAGCTGGTGGACTTCGGAATGGCGCGACTGATCAAACAGAACAGTAAAGGCGCCACGGCGGCGTCCTGGGTCGGGTCCTCGGGGTACGCTCCGCCTGGTAAGAGCTCTTCATTCCAGATGTGAGTGCCCTTGTCGTTGTGCGAATTCATGCAGAATTGTAACAACTAATACAATTTGAATCACAATTTGTGTGACACCACTTGCAGACACTTGAATTCCTTTGACGTTAACCGAAGTTCGGTAAGTTTAGAGAGAGACTTGCATAGTGAAAGTTCCGTAGAGACTTGCGTAGGCGGAAATTGACATTCAATTGGCATTACTATTTGAGTGACGAAACTTGGAGACGCATGAATTCCTCCGATGCAAACAGATGTTAGTTAAGAGAGACTTGCATAGAGAGAGAGAGAATAACCTTCAGTTGAGTTTTTTTTATGTATTTTGGGCTATAGAACAACGAGAGCACTACTTAAATCATATCGAACGACATGAGTTCTTTCCATCTATGACCGAAGAATGTTCTTTTGTTGGTCTTTTCCCAGAGTACGGATTCGCAAGCGACTGCACCAAAGCCGGAGACGTCTACAGCTTCGGCGTGTTGCTCCTGGAGATCATCACCGGCAAGAGACCCGCGAGTGAGGAAGTGACCTCCGGCATGACACTCCCTGCATGGGTGCGATCCCTGCAATCGCAAGCCCGTGAACGCTACGCCATCGACATGACCATTTTCCAATCGGCGGAGGAGCCGCAACTGAACCAGATTTTGCACATCCTGAACGCTGCCATTCTCTGCACGGGGCACGTCCCATCGACGCGGCCCTCCATGTTGCAGGTGCTTGGCAACCTTCAAGAGATGCCGGACTCCGTCACAGAGGAGGAATTAGTGCCAGTGCATTCAGGCGCACCTGTCGTCGACAATTCCTCCATGGACTTTGATAACTAATCAGCGGGTTTCACGCATCGTTGATCAGGCTACAGTAGCGGCTGCAGTGCTGATAAGCTCTGACAAGCTCTGATAAGCTCTGATACCTTCCACAAAGACTGCTGATAACCGGTGAGCGAAACACCTAAGGTTGAAATGGAGGAAAATTGGTTGAAGAGCTAACAAAAGACTCCTGCTTTTACTCATGGGTGGAGCAGAGTTTTCTTCAAACTCATCTGATTGAAGAAATCCACCTTGCCAAGCAGGTTTTCTGATCAACGAATTGAAGAAACAAATGATGCACCAGCCGAGTGGGGAGGATAGCCTGATAAGTGGTGTGTGAAACCCATTTACAATGAATTGCAACAACGTCCATCATCCACTCCTGTCGTGACATGTTCTGAAAGAAGAATCTCCGAGATGTGGTCGTTAATTAGGGTTTAGGGTGAGAATTTTCTGGTTAGGGTTTAGTGCATTTGGTTTTCTTTTGGGTAGAGCCCGGTAAGAGGGTTGTGTAGATTACAGCCGGCATTGGTGTTCTTATCTCCGTGATTGTGGCCATGTCACTGCAAGGATAGCCGGCGATGGAAGAATTGGGTAGAGCTAGCTCCTGTGATGCAATCCATAGTCAGTCGGTCGAGCTTTTCGGCAGGGACTGGGGCCAGTAAGAACGTCACTGCCGCTGGTCCATTCTTTTGTACCATCCACACGTGAACAATGAAAAGGGACATAGCTTGTCCAGTTTATTGAGGTAGAAGTATCCAAAACTGTTACCCCCAAATATACAAGTGTGCCCCGTGGTGTTGCTACAGTGAAAATAAAGGTAAAAGTAGTTTTCTAATTTTTTAGTTCATAAAAACTTTGAAATTTAATAACTTTCATGTTGTAGGTTCAAACACTACAAAACAAGACATGTGCGCCCCTCCTCATAGAGAGCTTTCCGATGGTACCAAGAATGTGACTAGGACTCATACGGTATGGATGGGTCTTTGACATGTTACTAATTTGACCTTGCACAGTTACTCTAGAGTATCTTCAATCTTATATGTAATGAAACATGGGTGTAAAGTAATAGAGTGTTCTATAACATTGTAAAACTACATACTTTCTTCCTCTAGAATCATGTTTTCTTGGGTAAGGTATCAATACCTTAAAACGATAATGTAAGAATTTTAGTGTCTTTTGAGTGGCCATCAATAGTGAAATTTTTGTTCCCAACAGATTAACAAATTGTAGTAAAGGATGTTGCAAGCCAAATCTGAATTTTTGTTAATTAGAGAATATGTTGTAAACTTTGAAAAGCAACATGTTAGAGGCCCTACAATAGATCATAGCTCTAGTAGAAAACAAGAGATTTGGAACTTTGAAGCAACATAATGATGGATACATAGATAGAGGCACTCATAAACAACCACTTTGTTAATCTACTCAAGTTCTAAATAGGAGACTTGGTGGTTTCACATCATATTTGTTTTGCTATAAAGCAAAAACTAGATGTTTGTTTTAGAAACTTATTGCTTTAAGGTGTTACTACTTGACTTGGGGTTTACTTAAGTTTAAGTCATGAGCTAAAGTTATTGTCCTTGTTAGGGATCATTATGCTATAGGCTTCCCTCATTCAAGGAAGCCTCACACCATTGGTCAACCCCTAAAGTTCCATGACTATGTTTTCCCTGAAACCGCTCAAAACTGTCATTTTCAATACAAGTACCAAATTTTTGGAAAAAAACTTTTTTTGATACATATAACCATAAGTTGTAGGATCTTGTAGAACATTGATTTGAAAAGATGTAAGAAAATTTCAGAACTTTCCACCATGTGAATTGCAAGATTTTAGCATTTGAATTGACAAAAATCCTTTTTTTGCCCCTACAAAAAACCAAGCAGCTGCACTTTACAAGCTCACTTTTCTATGAAAAATGTTCAAAATGGTGGTGCTTCTTTAGATTCGTTTTTCTAAACAAGTTGTTTACATGCTTGAAAATTTTCAAGTCATTTGGAATTGTACAACATATAGGAAAAAAATAGTAAGTAGAAAGAGATAGAAAATGATTCAAAATACTAAATTGTTAAGAATTTAATTATGGAATTGAAAAATTTCAATCACAATGGTTGTAATGTTTTTATAAACAATGTACATTCTTGATTTTATTTTTTTCAAAAAATATTGAAAACTGAGTGAAATAAACAGCTTCAAAGTTTATTTTAGAATACAAAATCCATAATTGCCCACAAACTAAAATTCCTCATAATTTTTGACTCATTGATTGAAATGCAATGATTCAAAGCTTTCCACACATATATAAATATATAAATCAATTTCAGATTTTTATTTTTGAAAAAAGTGAATTTTTCAGATCTGCCTAGACTAGCCAAGTTGAGAAACAAACAACATATTGGGCCATAACTTTTGACTCCTATTTCCAAATGTCATGAAATTTGTTGCATATGAAAGATATTCCTTGTCCACAGCTTTTGTTAAAATTTCAGTCTGAAATATGGAAATTTTTGGTCACAATGACCTGCCCAAAAATTCTATACAACCAAAAAATGCAGTCCGGTCCTTTAAGGGTTAATAATCTTATGTTTGTCAATGGTTTTGAATCTTTTTGAAGACAAGTCAATGATGCGCCTATGTGACTTTTTAATTCATAAGAGAACCTAATTGGAGGGGAATGTGAACTTGGAGCTTTTGAAGCAAAACAATATTATTACTTGGCAAGTTTTTGGATATAAGATTTTTATTTTGGCAATTTTTCCTTGCACAATAATCTCAAAATATTGATCAATTGACCAAGCTAGTGACATCTGAAAAGATTTGAAAAGAATATCTTCTTCAACATATATGGATGTGGTTTGTCCACAAAAACTCATGAATTAGCAATTAGATTAGCATGACTACATCAAAAATGTTTACTATTCTTAGCAAAAACAATTTTGAATCTTTAACTTTGAATATTCAATAAAATAAGAGACTATCAATTAGTGATTAAATATTGATATAGTGGGTTAAAATTCAAATTGGTGAATGATTAAGTTTTTGTATATCATTTTAGAGCTAATGTGAGAGCTAACATGTCATTTGAGCTAGAGCTAATGTGTTGCTAAGGGCATCCTCAATTAGATCGTGAATTATATCTTACAACACTGTGATTGTGATAAAGTCTTTAGTAAAGATTTTGAAGTTGCTTCAACACTAATCCTATCATCCTTGAAAAACTCATAGCCCCACTACATTCACTCCCATGCTTTGCATTAGGAAGGTGTTTGAAGAGCCAACAACATCACTCAATAAAACATGTATGTGATGGAGTCACTTTCAACTCTTTCCACATCTTCTTGGATAAGAATTTTTATACTACCAAGAGCAACAATTGTTCTTCATATCTCCCAAGTCAAATATTGCAAGCAAAATTTATTTTTCAATGTCCTTTTACAACCAAGTATTGGATTGTAGTAAATATCAATGTGATCACGATGCTAACTAGCTGCTACCCAAGCCCATAGAGATAGTAGTGTTGGGGTCCCTATGCTGGTTATAATTGAGGATGCTCCAAAAATTGCATGCTTACACAAACTCAATATACTAGTTATACAAGCCTTCTTTGGAGGGTAAAAATTTGCAATTGTATTTTTAATATTTTATTCAAAAAAATTCAAGAATACTTTATTTACGATGGATGATCAATTTTCAAAATTTTGAATTCATCACTAGAATCAGAGACCATGAATTGAGAAAGAGCAATGACAAAATATTAAATTAACAATCTCCAAAAGAGAACACATTTTAACATCTATGTTTTTTAAATAATCATGCTTATTTTTTGGATTATTTTAAAATTAGATGCTTTAAATATTTAAAATATTTAAAAAATACTTCAATTTTTTTTTAAACCTTTAAGAAGATTATATTCTACAAAGACAAAGTATAGAAAAATTCTCAAAGAAGGAAAACTTAAAAAATGTAAAGTCTTAAGAATATAGATATTTTTATGTTTTAATTTGTAAAAATAGGAAAAAAATTTGTCCATTTGTAACAATTCTATAGATATAGTCACACCAAAAAAAACACCAAAATAATATTTTACAAGTTTTGAAACGTAAGCAAAAATAACTCTACTTTGTGGACTTGTGTACAATATAAAATTCATTATATTTAGAATCCTTTTGAAAAACATTTGCTAGTCTACTGGAAGACTATTTTTCCAAATTTCAGCTCCAAATTCATTTTTTGGGTACTAAATAGTACTATCCCTCCAAATTGGCAAATGTGATAGAAATTGGAGGCTAATTTTGGATAGTAAAACATTTTTTAAAAACAAGAGAAAAAATTAGGCAAGGTTTATAATATTCATGAGTACCTAACCTTTGAATCTTGAGTCATTTAGAGCTAGAACACAAAAGTTATGACAAAAAAAGAAATCAGCAGGGAAGATGTGATGCAAAATAGTACAAAGTGTTTCTTGCAATTACCCATTGATGATTTTAAATCACTTATTTTGATTGGTCAAATTATAAAAAGTATAAATTACATGTACAAAATCTTCATATCAATAGATTGAGTGAAGAGGAAAGTGTGAGACACTCAAAAATTAATTATCTAAATAGATAGATCCTAATTTTAACACTTCAAAATTGCTAAGAAAATATGAGGCTAAAAAGTGGTCTTCTTTTCTAAAAGTGTGATTCATTGGCAATTGTATTTTTAGTTTCAATTTTTGTCATTGAGCTTCAAACTTTGTTGAACAAAGACAAAGTAGATGATGGCAAAGTGTGCAATTTCAACCATGCACGGTTGTTGTTTGCTTCCAAATCTAACCGACATGATTCTTAGACCTAGAATCTTGTTTCAAATGGCCAAATCACCTGCATGTATTAGTTGAGTTGTCATCGCTTCCTCGTTTCTTTTCCTTCCTATGGAGACCCGTGTGCCAAAATTGTATTGTGCTTTTAAATGCTAGCTAGCTAGAAGGAACCAAAGAATTAGATTAAAATGTATGCAATGTAGTGTCAACATAAGAGATGGCAACATTAAAATCCACTTGAATTAAAGAAGATTGAAAAGAATTTATTATAAAGAAGGTGACAAAATTCTAGGTACTACGACTAGATCAAGGTAATAGACAAATGAAGAAGACAAAATTGAGGTGTGAAAACAAATAGGGAATCAAGTAGCTAGGCAACCTAAGAGCAAAGTAAGTACTATGGGTCATTGCAAGAAACATTGGTTGTTTTGCATAGCATTTTGAAAAACCAGTTTGTGTCCAACACTATAACTTTTGAATTATGAATTTGATGCCCCAAACAAAAAATTTATTTCTTGAATGTTTGAATGTAATTGTACTTCTTAAATTTCAGAAATTTTAAAAAATTATTTTATATTTAAGAATCAATTTTGTTACGTAGTCATGCTTTCAGGTTTAGGGGGGTTTATACTAAATACTAGCTCAAATTAATAATTTTTGGCTTAAATTTCTATAGTACATTTCTATAGTAGGTAGACATGTGACCCCTACTAAATGGCATCTAAAAAAACATTGTGTTATGTCCTCCATGTTCATGCAAAGAGGCCTTTCTTGCACACCCACTTGTAAACATTAAAAATGGTTTTAACCTCATTTTTTGTTCAAATCTCATTACCAAGAAGTCCTCCCAAATGTTCAATTTTTAGTTTTGTTGAAAATTGATTTTCCTATTCTTTACAAATTAAAATGTCCTACTATGTATTTTCTCTACTTAAATTCTATGTCCAATAATTTGCCCTAGAAATACAATTTGGACATTTTAATTTGTATAAAATATAAAAATCAACTTTCAACAAAAATAAGAAAAATTTATTGTAAGAAACTTTACGGTGATGAGATTTGATTAGAAAATGAGGTCAAACCCATTTCTAATGTTTACAAGTGCAAGCACAAGGAAGCCTCTTTGCACAAACATGGAGGACATAAAATAATGGTTTTTTAGATGCCCTTTGTTAGGGACATGTCTATCTATTTTAGAAATATACCACAAAAATTTCAACCAAAAATCATTGGATTTAAGAAATTCAAAAGTTATAGCGGATGACAAAAAAGTCACTGTAATAGTGATATGAAAAACATATTAGTGTTTTTTGCAATGATCCCTATAGACTTGTCACATAAATTCAACACAAATCCAACATTAGTGTAAGATGAAAAAATTTAAAGACAAATGGAAATTAGGTTGACTCACAATTCAAGGCTAGCTAGCATGATGGCAATATATAGAGGAGCTATTGTCACTTCTACTACAAACTACTTTGGTATTTAAGTATCATGTAGATAGTAAGACTAACTTTGAGAATAAAGAAGCTACAATAGTATAAGGGCATCCTATTGCCTTGAATAAAGGCATACCTAGAAATGGATGGTTGAAATGGTTTAAGAAATGTCACCCTAAAATTACTTTACAAAGTGTCTAAGCATTAGAAGTAACAAGAGCAAAATGACTATGTCCTTTGAATAAGTACATTTTACAAATACTTAATTGAAACAATTGTATGAAACTCAAAAGTGCAAGGACAACCACATATGGAATGTTGATGAGAGTGGAGCCCAAGATAGACGAAGTAGAGGGACTAGAGCACTTGCAACATTAGGAGTTAGACGTGTAGACATTATAACTTCCAATAAAAGAGAACTTATGACAATGTTATTATGTATTCACACAATAGGAAATTGCATTTCTAACTACTATGTGTTCAATGGAAAACAATATCAAACAACATACATTTCAAAATGTGAAAATGGAGTTGGAATGGGAAAGCAAGAATATACTTGGATGACAAGTTTGTTTTTTATAAGTAGATTGTTCATTTCATTGAAAATCTTTACAAATGAAAGTGGGTCTCCCTTCTAATTGTTGCTTTCTTATAGTAAATAGACACAATTCCCATGTCACTATCTAGGTGATAGAAAAGTGCTACAAAGTAGGTATTGATTTGTTGACTTTGTCACCCATACTTCCTATACGTTGCAACTACTAGACATAAATTGTTTCAAAGCATTCAAAGAAGCTTTTAGAATATGATTGTGATGTACGGAGTACATATAATAGGGGCATCTAGAGTTTATTAAATCTTTTCTATAACAATGGATATGTCATGCATTACGACAAACACTAACTCTATAGAACATTAGAAGTAGGTTTAAGACTATTGGCATACTTCTCATAAACCCCAATGCTTTGGATGACAAGTTTGAACCATTTGAACTTCTAGTTGATATTCCAAAAGATGAAGAAGAAGATTAAGCCTATGAAAACATGCTACATGAAGTGCTTTAACCCATGGAGACCAAGGCCATTTTTCTATCAAAAATCACTCAAAAATGCCATTTTTGTTGCATTCATTCAAGAAAACAAAAAATATGTATTTAAAAAAATCTAATTGTAGTATCTTGTATTTTATTTGTCTAAAATCATGTGGTAAAAATTTCATAAATTTTGACCTTACAAATTGGAAGATATTAGCCTTGAAGTTGGAAAAAAAAGTTTTTTTGATCTATGGCCTACAATTTCAAATGACTTTGACCACCATTTGTGGAAATTTTTTCATACTACAAACTTTGAAGTTAAAAATTTTTGTGTTGAAGAATTGTGTAGAAAGTTTATGAAAAAAAATTTAAAACACTCACACTTAATTATCATTCTTTAAAATTTTTTTAAATAGAAGTAGGTCTAAGATTCAAAGAATAACTAAATTATTAATAGCTCTAAGATGGGATTGAAACACAATAATTCCAACAAAATTGTTCTAGCAAGCAAATCTAACCTTGCCAAACAATGTTTTCTAACAAATTGTGAAAACTGCATTTAGAAATGAATCCTATAAGTTATTTTTCAAGAAGATGCTTAGATTGCTCATAACTTTCATATCACTAATTCAAATAGAATGAATCAAAGCTTCACATGTAGGAAAAAATAGGGTCTACATGTGGAAAAAAATTGAAAATTTTATTTTAAGTTTTTGTGGATTTTTTTCTATCCAATGAAGTAAAAATTATATATAAGATGCCATAACTTTTGCTCTTAGGTCCTGATTGCAATAAATATTATATTCCTACAAAGCTAATAAGTTTTTGTATCTTATGAAATTTTTTTAAAAAAATTCACCAAAAATTGAAGTCATAGAAACTTGCCAGAGGGGACTCTTGGACTTTTAGGAATTAAGAGCCAATAGCAACAAAGGAAGACCTTACTATGAGGCCTACTATGGGAACTTAACTATAGACTTTGAAAAAGAGTCCCAAGATATAAACAATACATATTAGTTCAAAGTAGTGTTCTAAAGCAATGTATTATCAAGCCAAGAGGAATACCACTCTAAAATGAACGAAGTTAGAGGACCATTGACTAGACCATCCAAGAAGTAGAAAGCTCAATGTTTTATCAATTATTCAATATCCCTTCTATTAGCTAATGATAGCTATATACAAATGTTTAAGGAATCACAAAATAAGAGAGAAGTAGCAATAAATAAGATCAAAGTAAAGCTTTTGGTAACTCAAACAAAGAAAAAAGAGAGAGATTAACAAGTTGGAGAAGATGGCTTCAACCAAAGAAAGAAGTGAAGAACATGCTAACAAGAAAAGACTCAATATTCACTATAAAGAAATTAACAGAGCAAGGTTGAGCAACAAGATGTATCAACAACTAAAGTCTAGTAAGCCTTTCCATAACAATACCTTCTATGCATCATTTTGTAGAATGGTCCCTTCATTTTGTATTTGAAATAAAAAATCGGTAGCACTTCAATTCATATTCAAGAGGGAAAAAAGGACCCAAAATTTGTTGTTCCAAGTGCCATAGTCCAGTGGACAAAGCGAATGTATACTTCTAACCTAGTCACCACCTGTGCAAAGAAAAGACTAAATCAAATATGGGAGAACATATGCTCAAAACAAAGATAGAGCAAGAACATAAGGGACAATGGAAGAAGTTTATTTGAAGCGGAGATTGAAGATGTAGTTGGTAGTTTCCGTCTAATAGCAAAAGGTCAACAACAACTACAAGCTCTTGAACCTCAATTCAATTAGAGGTATATAGAAGACCAATTGCAACACTAGCCAAAGACAGTTGCACAGTTGCACTAACTCCATTCTAGAAGTTATAAGAATAGGCTAGCTTGTGCAAAGATGTTGTTAATCGTGCTATAGTCTACAAAAGAAGGAAAATTAAGTTAGAAAAGGGTGAATGAAGTGCAATCAATGCTAAGAAAGTTGGAGGACATTTTACTTGATTACAAAAGAGTTGTTAGAAGTGAAGTAGATGTGACATAGATTTACTAAATGGAAAAGACATAAGTGCCTACTTCCTATTGTCAAAAGTAGAAAGATATCTAAAACAACACTAGTAGAAAATGCAAGAACTCTAACAGAATTTTATTGATTTGTACACATTGTCTTGGTCATTGTTTTGTTGATTTCAACAAAAATCTATTGCTTTTAACAAATTTTTGTTGAAATCAACAAAACAGTGATTGGAACAATGCATCCAGATCAATAGAATTCTATTAAAATTCCTACGTTTTCTACTAGTGCAATGATACTTTTTTTTCCTTTTAGATCTAAGATTCCAATCAGCATAGATTCTACTAAAAAAAACAATAGAAACTTCAACTAAGAATCAAGAATGAATTGTGAATTGTAGCAACAATACAATATGAGAACAAAGGAAATCCTATAAAAATTATAACATTGGAGAGTTACAAAATAGGAGTGGATGGTGAAAAACTTATTTTTGTTGTAGGGAAGGAGGTAGTGGATGATTGAGGTTTACTATGAACATAGCATCTAGCTTGGTAGTAGTAAACAATAAAGAATAGGAGTGTTGTTGCCTTCTTCACTCCCATTGCACTACACTTGTCTCTTAGTTCAACGTAGCTTATGTGCCACAAAGTTCTACATTTTTGCTTCTACCACTCCCACAAAAACAACCTTTTAAAGCACAAGAGCATTTGTTTAGCACAGAACAATGATAGAAATTAAGTAGAGCAACAAAATAAAAACAAAGATGACAATGTAGAGCCGGGTGTAGAGCAAGTGAGATGATATACCTTGGGAAGATAGGAACAAAATGCATGCACCTCCATTCTTCCTCGATAATGACTACTAGAGTAGCAAGTACTATATGGGAGCTTAGACAATAAATGCCATAAGTGAGAGAGTTGTAGCTTTAAGAGAAAGAAATTGTCACTCTTTCCATGAAAGGAAAGAAATGACATATAATGAATTGTTTCAAAATCTTCCACCCTATACACTTGACTCATTGACGATGAAACACAATAAGCCACAATACAACATTGGATACTTTCTAGGGACTTGAAGACGCATCATTTGTAGTACTTGCAATTCTAACAACATAGTGAACAATTTGATCATCAATGCAAGTCCAACAACCGACAAGTAGAAAACACAAAAATTCTAACATAATTATGTTGATTTAGACGTGTTGTCCTAGTTATTGTTTTGTTGATTTCAACAAAAATCTATTGATTGTAACAAATTTATGTTGAAATCAAGAAAATAGTCACCGGGACAAGGCGTCCAAATCAATAGAATCAACATTGTTAGGAAGTAAGTGGGGAGCGGGGAGTAGCGAGCGTAGAGCATGAAATTAGTAAGCACGTGACATAGTACTTGGATGGAAAATGGGAAAAAATGGAATTTAGAATTTAGGGCATAAAAAGAAGTTGAAATTTTGGATGAAAGTTACTAAAATTTGGGATGGAAGTCACTAAAAATATAGTGCCTCGAATCACAATTTCAGATTAGACCATAAAGAAAATGAAATAGGTTAAATGAAAAAAGTGAATGAAAGGAGATGAAATTTTGGATGAAAGTAGATGAAATGTTAGATGAAAATAGATGAAATATTGGAAGACAGTAGATGAAAAATTGGATGAAATACCATGAAATATTACATGGTAGTACATGGTTATTGGATGTTATCCTTTCCAATAGGAGTTTAGGCATTGATTAAAAAAAAAGGGGATCATTGTATATCAATGACAAAATGAGTGACATAATTCCATTGCCATGTACAAATACATATTTGTTGAGGATGGGTCCTATGGCCATGGAAATAGGGTATCCTATGATTGCGGTTTAGGTTTATTGCAATTGTTTACACAAATCTAGTAGAAAGGTAAAACACCTATTACCATGGAAAGAAGGAAATACTTTGTATGAGAAGAAAAGAATAATATTGTTGAAAGAGATGAAATATTGGATAAAAGTTGATGATTGATTTTTAGATGAAAATAGATGAGACATTAGATGAAAGTACATGAAATTTTGGATGGAAGGCAATGATATCTTGAATGAAATTAGATGTAACTAGATGAAGTTGGATTGAATTGGATAGCTAGGATAAAACTATATCACATCTTAAATGAATGTGGATAAAAGCTTCGTTAATAATATAGCTTCAAAAATAGTTGGCATTACTTTAAAAGAAGAGAAGGCATTGTCAAGGAAAATGAGAGCATCATTCATAGCATTCCATTGCCATACACACTTGAGTATTTCTAGATGACTAAACCTATGACCACGGAAAAACGAAGGCCTAAGACCGTGGCTCAGGGTACAATGTGAACTTGTCCAAACGGGCCCAACAAATTACTGAAATATCACCTATTACCGTTGAAATGCTGAACAGTGTTTGTAGTAGAACTTGGTGCATAGAAGAGGTTTCAATTCCACAATAGTTTTAAACTATTAATTAGGTATTCTCAATGATACCTCACACACAAATGATGTTGGCTTTATCAGTTTAGTGGTCTTATCCAAGCCTCTCCTTGACCTGCCATGTCAATAGTAAAGTAGATTAGGATTTGTAATTCTTCGTGTCAAAAATTATTTACAAATTTACATTTGTACATTGTGGGATACGAAGTTCCCGTGCATATGTCATCAATAAAGAAGAATCATAAATACACTTCGTTGGGAAATTATCCTCAAGTATCTATTAGCCCAACTACTTTCTCCATTTGCACTAACATTGACATTTGAAAAGTTACTAGTGACAATGTTTGTACAGCATCTACATCTCATTAAAGATAGAAAGAATTGTCTAAAATCATGAAACTAAACAAAACATTTGATTGACATCAAATAGTATGAAACAAACTAAAAATATATACAACGTCCTTGCGGATATAATTTGAAACAATTTTAGGATACTAGAGGTAGTCTGCATGATATTCAATATTGTTTTCCAACAAAACTGAGTGACTATGAATATTTAAATATTAGAATATGTATCATCTATTATGGTAATATAGAGATTTCTTTTTCTGATCAAAGGTTGCTCATCCAACCTAGGAGGGGTTGCTTGAAAAATTGATAGTGTCAAAAGTAATCTTAAAGTGGTAAGACTACACTAGGAAAACGATAGCAACAAACCACTATGTCTACTTTGTTGCACAAATAAGAAGTAGTCAACACTGCCCTAGTAGATGACTACTAAGGATGAGGTTCACTCCTCACAACTTAACAGAGCCTAATCCTAGAAGTTCATAGTGTATTTAGGCACCCTTCACTCAATCCATAGATTTGCAAACACAACTTGAAACCGTACAATAGAAATTAGTATCAAACAAATGAATCAGAAACACCTTCATATCATTATAGAGGTGCTTCACATAAGCCTATCCAAGATTGGCATGAACCTTTCCCCAAGTCTCATTCGTCTAGGTTTGAATGTGTAATCGAGCAGATGGCCTGAATCAAAGTCCCGGACCAATGTCCCTTGTTGAAGTCCCAAAAATCCCTCCAACTTACTGAACCGATTCTGCCTAGTGCCTTAGACTTCAAGTTAGTGTTGGTCTTACCACCTTGTGATGGCAAGCTACATCCTCCTGAATCTCAAACCCTAATGCAAGCATGCGAGAGTTTGAGAAAGAAAGCACTACTCATCTACGCCAAGTCCCCTATCAAGTAATTTTAATTTAGAAGCACCCAACCTTTGCATTCCCGACTTTTGTGTAAGTGTCACGCACTTTCTTAATCATGTTTGTTAATACTTGATTAACTTCATGTCCTCTAAGTTTGTTGCCTTTCTCATAGGATTCCTTAATCTTGGTGTATCCATCAAGAACAAGATGGTGACAAAGCATAATGTAGACTCATGGCATGGACATGTTGAGTCTAGCATTAGCAAAGTACCTCCATAAGATTGTAATCTCCCTAAAGATGAGGTATGTCACCAAGTATTGAATTCTTCAAGTGTTGAGCTCTAAATGCAGATTTGTAGATATTTGGATTCATATTGAACAATGTATTCACTTGTGTGCATCATATAGATGTACCAATGACACTACATTTGGCACCTTGAATTTATGTTAATTCCATCACGAGCTCAAGATTGAGTATGCAGAATCAAGCAGAGTTACACGAAATTCCCCCCATTGTCATAAAAAAAAATTGTTTTTGATTATCTCGGACTGGCTCTATCAAAGAAGAAGTGTGCAAGCTAGCTCACCCTTAGGATGGCTACTTGACACCAAGAAGGGTCCCCTCGGGGGCCACAACTTGACACCACGTGATCAATAGCTCGTATAGGTGCCCCTCGGGCCTTTAGTACATTAGTTTCCATACTTAGGATACACTAGGGGGATGTGGTAGTGCCCTACGAAACCAAAGTCCCCCCATTGCAATAAAAAAATTTTGTTTGTGAATGTTTCTTGCTAGCCCAATGAAAGGGGGCAGATGTGCAAGCCGGCTCACCCTTAGGGCAACCTCTGGGCACCAAAAGGGGTCCCTCGGTGGCTTGATCTTGACACTATGTGATCATTGGCTTGTGCCAGTGCACCTCGGGCCCTTAGTGCATTAGATTTCATACTTAGGGTTAAATAGGGGGATTTGGCAATGCCCTATGAGGTTGAGGTCCCCCCATTGCAAAAAATAAAATTTGTTTGTGAATGTCTCTTGTTGTTTGTGTGAAGGGAGGTAGATGTGCAAGCTAGCTCACCCAAAGGGGGGCCCCTCTTGGCGTTGAGAGGGATAACCTTAGTGACTTGATCTTAACACCGCGTGATCATTGGCTCATGTAGGTGCACCTCGGGCCCTTAGTGCATTAGTTTTCATATTTAGGATACACTAGGGGATGTGGTAGTACCCTACAAGACCAAGGTCCTTCCATTGCAATCAAAAAAATTTGTATGTGAATGTCTCTTGTTGTCCCTATGAAGGGGACACATGTACAAGCTAGTTCACCCTTGGGGGGCCTCTCAACTCCGAAAGTGGTGCCCTCGGTGGCCTGATCTTGACATTGCATGATCATTGGCTTGTGCAAGTGCCCCTCGGGTCCTTAGTGCATTAGATTTCAAGCTTCAGGTATAGTAGAGGAATTAGGCAATGCCATGCAAGGCCAAGGTCCCCTTCCATTGCAATCAAAAAAATTTGTTTGTGAATGGCTCATGTTGTCTGAGTGAAACGAGGGAGTTGTGCAAGCCGGTTCACCCAAAGAGGGGCCTCTCGGTGCCGAGAGGGATACCATCAGTGGTCTAATCTTGACACCATGTGATTAGTGGCTTGTGCAGGTGCACCTCAAGCCCTTTGTGCATTAGTTTTCATGCTTAGGGTATACTAGAGGATGTAGTAGTTCCCTACGAGGCCGAGGTCCCCTTGTTGCAATCAAAAAAATTTGTTTGTATACATCTCCTGCTATCCCTGTAAAGAGGGATAGATGTGCAAGCCGGCTCACATAAAGGGGGGCCTCTTGGCACCAAGAGGAATACCCTCAATACCCTGATCTTGACACCACGTGATCATTGGATCGTACAAGTGCTCAGTCAGGCCCTTAATGCATTAGATTTTTTGCTTAGGATTAAAGGGGATTAAGTAGTGCTATGCAAGGCCGAGGTCCCCTCTATTGCAATAAAAAAAATTGTTTGTTAATGTCTCCCACTAGCCCTACGAAGGGGGGAGATGTGTAAGTTGGTTCACCTTTAGGGGGGCCTCTTGGTGCCGAGAGGAGTACCCTCGGGGGACACATCATGATGTCGCTTGATCACTAGCTCTTACAGGTAGCACCTCAAGCTCTACCTGATTTCGATTATGAGTTTAAAGTTTAGTGGGGTGAATCAAGTAGTGCCATGCCAAGCCAAAGTCCCCCCAAGGTCATTATGAAAATATACATGTAGTTGTCGCACACTAGCCTTGTCCATGAAACATTTGTGTAAGCTTGCCCACCTTTAGGGCCACATTTTGACACCGAGTGCACCTATGTCTCGCTACTAGCTCGTGCAAGTAGCACTTTGAATCCTTCATCAATTTCATAGAATGATAATCAGGGTTGACGAATCTCAACGTCCGCCCCAAAATAGCGTCCGTTTTCTAAACGTCCGAACGCACGGATGCTAGCGGACGTAGCGTCCCAACCGTTGTCGGAAAGTGGACGGGTGGGGCGGGGCGGATGGCCCGAGGGGGACGCCTAGATCGTGTGGACCATATTAGTCCGCGCGTCGATCGGACGGCCGTAATCAGGCGGACGGATGGGGCGGACAGGCGGACGGGGGACAGGCAGACGCTGCGTCCGCCGAGACCGCGAATGTCAGTGGACACTGCGGACACAGCGTCCGCATCCGGACGTCGTGTCAACCCTGATGATAATGTTGGATTGGGGTCAGTCATTCTCTATTTTAAAGGAATTGTTTATTTTGTGATTTTTCCACAGCTACATACAAATAAGCTTCATCTGGAGACTCCTACATCCACTTTGGTTTGTAAAATTCAAGTTCAGTCCATAGAAGAAGAGCATGTAATGGACTTGGAAGAGGACAACATTAGTCGTATTTGGCTTGACTTAAAGGAGGACGACTATAATCAGTAAGTGTACCAAACATTTCTAATTGGGGGTCTTTTATATTTCATCATGAGTGCTTTGTGTTATTGGATCATTCATTCCCTACTTTGATTGATTTCTGCTATTTCTAATTTAGGTAGGCAAAGAGTTCTCAAGTCAATACCAATTTGGTGCATACACTGTAGATTTTGTTGGTACCTATTTGGATTTATTCAACTAATAGTTTATGTTCATTCCAAGGGAGGAATTTTTAATAGAGATGTTCCTAATTTAATCAAAGCTAATCCTAATAGGACCTTGCAACATAAGATAAAAGAAATAAAATTCTTTAATCTTCTGTCTCTATGTAATCTTCACATAAAAGTTCTAATGACCAATTTGGACTCTCCACTCTTAAAGCCACAAGGGTAAGTAACACCCAATTGTTCTTAAATTCTTTTATACTTTATTTATCTTTAGCTTTCAAATTCCAACTCGGTCTTAATTGCTCTCCAACCATCCATTCAGATGTACTTGACTACAACCACCAATCCAACTTCTTGTCTCCAACTTGGGTTGGAAAGCACTTGTTAATTTTTTTAATCTTCTATTCAATCTTTATGGATCTTCCTTCAATGTTGTCTTCATTTTTTATGGACCATCACCTTTTTCTTTACTCACTTTTTTTCATTGGTCTCCTCCATACAATTAAACTTGCTATAATCTTGACAGTTGCAAAATTTACACTTAATTTTCTCTCTCATGGTACTAGGCTTTGACATTTTAACAACTTCCATATTTCTCATATAACATACACATACAATAAATCTTAATTTAAATCTCTCACTTATACTACAAGTTTACTCCGATTAGGACCCTAAATGCATATATCAACTCAGTTTATTCTTCAAACAAACCACACATCTAGCTTGACACACACACCATTCGATCACACATACATCATAGCTTCATTTCCAATTTGAAATTTAATTATCACTCAATCTGACCATCCATTTCTATGCATTCGTACTAACTCCAATTTGGCTCACTTACATTCCATATAGGCTACATACCAACTATTGACACATACAATAATTCATACACATTGAACTCACTTAATATTACTTTTCGCATATATTATCCAGTTGGTGAATAAATTCACTGATTACACACAATTAAGCTCACAACTTAAATTTTGAATGTTCCCATTTCCCCCAGCACTTCTAACACTCCTAGGTTCCATCTTCAAATTTTCAACAAGGACTCTAGCTTTGTAATCACTTCCGTCATCTACTTTTAAATTATGCATTAATTTTTTATTTCCTCAACTTGCACACTACACCTGTACCACTCACACACATCTCATCAATTTCTCACCTACTCGGGTAATTTCTTCAACTTCTTGTACAACTTGTCACCCACAGCACAACCATACTTCTCCGACTTAGACTCAAACAATTCCACTTTTAGCTCCAATTAGACTACAGACAATCTTCATCTCCAACTACTTAACGACAGATTTTCAATTAGCACACTCATATCCAAACGTGACACACAAACATTCACTACAAACATTTACACACACAAAAAAACAAGAAAATCATGTACAACTCTCTGGCTAGGACTCACACTAGACTCAATTTGACAATAGGTAAAGCAAAATGACTCACATCCAAGACCTAATAGGAATCCAACAAGGCGGTTACCAAAACTGAGAAGACAACCAACCTAACCACCTAATTGGAACTGCACCAACTTGCTTAATCATAGCCCAACTTGACACAACATTCACATCCCAATTGGCAATTCAACACTTGCCAATTCCTTCAATACTTGACTCAACACAGCTCTCTTCCATTCACACCGACTTAGACTCACATACATACATTCATTCCGATTTGGTTTCTTTCATTCCAATTTAAAACTGTACTACCCACCTAATCCATTTTCTAACACTTAATTATACATCTAATTCGACAAACATACACAACAAAACACCAAAAAATCCCATTCAAATATGTAAAATACATGCAAGGTGCATTAAAAAATATTTCAAAAAATCAAAATTTCCTACCTAATAGGCTATCTACACACACTATACCATATATAAAAGTATAGCATTATAAACATTGAGAATTACCAAGAACTCCTGACCTCTGAGGAACTTATAGGTTGTCAACAGTATACTTGCAAGTTCTAGTACTCTATGCCCTTTGAGGTATTCACGTCGTTTATTTTTAAGATAAACCACTTACGTTAGCATGGAATAGGCTCTGTTGAAGTTTCAAGTATATGCTCACTAAAGGACTAATGTTTTAGATCTATTATTTGTATTGTACCAAAAAGAGATTTTAACAATTTCAAATCTTGCTATACATAAATACCACAAAGACACTCTAAAGGATGAGGTAATGTCAGATGGAGTTATTGTAGCAATGAGAAGGTCAATTAAGAAAGTAAAGGCTCTATACCGTCAAAAGCTATCAAAGATTGTGTCTGTGGTAGATCCTTCTTTAGGATCTGAATTCCTAAAAGAGGTAACATTGTTCTTAGTATATCTATCATTTATTCCATCAAAGCCTTGAATTTTTGGCATTTCAGCTAACTCTCGAATTGTCTTGCTTTAGATTGAGAAGCATTGGAGTCTTTTTATCATCCCCAAGTTATCTTTAGAGATGCTGCAAATGATATCCTCTATTGTTGCCCCTCCCAAACATAAAGTAAAATGGTTGAAGTGGATGAATGCATCTTGTCTGACTAGGGAAGTTTAGAGATTTCCACCTCGGCCTGTTAATGAGGAAAAGTTGAACCTTTTCCTTGTAAGGGCAACTTAGTTTGTTGGTGTAAGTACTTTTTTCGAAATTCCTTATTTTTATTGACACACATGACCTTATGTTTGGGGATTTTCATGTCTTACTTCTAACTATGTTTAATACACACATATGTTTTTAGCTTGAGATGTCGACTGTTTCAATATTTGACAACATATGCAAGAACCTAAACATTTGAATCAATATGGATGTTTCCACAGAGCCACAAACATTGGTAGAGTACCTTGAGGACTAGAGAATGAAGCTGTGGGACATGACGTACACGGGCATGTTTAACAAGCCAGATTCATTCAAGAAATTTGATTCCTTTAAAGACTTTAGAGGATCCACCCTTGCAGTGTAGAGATTGCTCTACAAGTATTTTCCTAATATGTACAATGCATTCTTATTTGGTTTATGTGGGACTTTAAGCAATATTGGTCATTTCTAATCCTAAAGTTACAAAGTCTTAAGACATAGGCAAATCTGAAAGCCCTAGCATTACCCAAAGATCTATTTAGGGAGGCCTTCTTTTGCACTAAGTCAATGGATTTTGATATTATAATGTTTTTTTAAATTTTGGATTAGGTCCCTAGTGATCCTATTAAATCCCAAGCTGTAGTGGTCAACAGATTGCATCCTATTCCCCTAGTAGCCTTTATGATAGGGATTTTTATGCCTCCAATCTTTTGTGGTAATGTGTACTTTATTCTCTAATTGACATATGTCCGTTGTACTTGTTCCTTTCAAGTATTTCATGTTTGAGTTACATGCAAAGAAGGCTATATAGAAGGCGGATTTGTCGCCATTTTTTACTACTTGGCTGGATTGAACGTCACCAAATTGCATGTTCTCCACAACTTAACTTTGTCTGTGGACCACTCTCCACCTATAGATGTGCCCATGGTATATAGAATGCAACTTCGGTACCATGCCGCCCGAAGAAGAGTCTCTCTTCACCAAATTCGCAAACTTTGAACAATGAAGGCAGTTCTATTTGAACCTAATAGATTTGAAGGTCGCGATATCTAAATCTAAAACTCAATGTTTTCTATGCGATTCATTTCATAGTCACATATTTAGGCTTCTTTACACTTGTATAGATAGTTGTTTAGGAGTGGCAGCTATATGAAGTCATGTAATGTTTTTCATTTTTATATGATATATTTACATGGTGGAATCAGTACACTCAAATGTGATAATGTCCATAATTTGATGTATATATGAGAACTATTCTCATTAAGTTTCTTGATTTGATGTCTTACGTTTGGGAATTAAGGGGTAAGGTTCAAGTTGTCTAATCCCATTGAATGTTGGGAGGGTCATCATTCACTTGGTATTCCACGCTAAGATGGAGGCTATGAAAGGGGAGTTGTTTGGGTTTCTTATTGTCTTATTTTCTTCTAAGCTTGCTGTTTTTCATAGCAATCTCACTTATTGTCTTCTACGCTTATCAATGGTTCTTTGACCATGTCTTACCTTCCTAAGTTAAAGTTTGAACTCAAAGATTACCTTAACCGGGTTGATGAAGAAGTGGAGCAGCATAAAGGCAAGCTTCTATCCTTTGACACTGAGGCAATTAGGGAGCTTCTAAGTCGAGGTGGTGGGGAGAAAATGGAGTGGACAAAGAAGGCAAATTTAGAATTCTACCAAATGGAAATATGCACAGGGCTAGATTTTCAAGAAGTATCTTACACCAGGCCTTGGGAAGGCACGTATGAAGCTTAGGTGGGTGATTGGATATTTTATAACTCAATAGAACATTCAAATTGGCTGAAGCCCAATCCCACTCCCAAATACTAGACAACATATTTTTTCCCCTTGTATGAGGACTCAACTGTAGGTGGCAATGAAATGCCACCTACGGAAGAAGATTCTGATTTATCACTGAATCAGTTGGAACATGAACAATTCAATTGCAAATCAGGTGGGGCCCTGAGATGATGAAACTGATTACAATGGCCTTGGGTATTAAGAATTGTATGCCATTTTAGTAGTATATTTTTGAAAGTAAACTAAAAAAGTAAGTGGAAGGTCATGTGCATAATTTTTAGACTAGAACTACGCATGGGCAACACTGTTCATTGCAAGTAGTATATCTTGGGATCTTGTTTTACCAACGTTACTAGGAATTCAAAACTTTGCATAGTCTTGGTGCTATGGATTTCACCACATATGTATGAAATTTTTCATTGAATTTCTTTTGTAGTGTGCCTACATAATTTGAAGTTTGAGTATTTGTCACCATTCCCAACTATGTTAGTGTGTCTACTTCTGAAGTATGGAGTGCTTATCACTATTCCCAATTAGGTGTTTTTTTTCTCAAACATTGTTGATTTCAACAAGTGCCTGTGGTGGAGGGCAAATCCGTCCTCCTTGTGCTACCTTACTTGTAGTAGGGACCAGCACCTATGGAAGCCGACTAGATATATGATTTTCGGTTTTATTAAAACTCTGTAATATTGTTTTGTCCTAACCTCAATCGAATTTCATCCTTTTTTTATCAACTTTATCATCTACAATTTTTATCCACTTTCATCCATATATTTCATTTGTTGGAATCCAAATTCCTAAACCACTTTCATCCAAATATTTCATCTACCATCATCCAAAATTTTCATCCACTTTCATCCATATTTTTCATCCATTTCTTCCAATTTCTTTCATCAATTTCATCCAATCACTTTCTTTCATTTCATTAAGCAATTTAAAAAACTTTCTTGTGAAATTTCATCCATTTCTTCCTAAACTTTTATCATGTTTTCCATCCATTTTTCAAAACTTTTTTTGTTTTTCTTGTATATTATTGTTCCCCATTCACCAATCTACACTTCCCGCTCACTGCTCACCGCTCCACACTTGCTTCCCAACATTCCTCTCAATAGAATATTGTTAAAATTCCTATATTTTCTACTAGTGACCTTTCTACCTACTTGCAAGGACTTCAAGATGCGCCATTTGTAGTACTTGAAATTCTAATAACATTGCCAAGGTTCATCAATGCAAGTATAATGGCCCATTTGCCTACTTTCTCATCTTTTTTGACACACGTCAACCAACTTTTTTGATAATTTTGGCATAATGGATTTACAATTCTGGATCTCATTTTGTATCTTTGATTCAGATGATAGTTATGTCAATGACTACCTTTCAAAAATATTGCTTGAAAGTCTTGTACAATTTTGTTGATTTAATTAATATACTTTGCAAATTGTTTCAAGTTCAATGATAACAACTTTTGATTGAATGTGTACAAAACTTCTTTTTCACTTTTCTAGTTGAACTTAAAGATATCCAACAAACCAATCTTGCCAAGCTACTCATGAATCTTCCATAGCCTAGAGTTCTCTCAATTTATTTATGGTAGATTTTTCAATTTAAAGTATTTGCATTTCTTCTTATTTTGTCTTGCCTTTCCTTTGCAATATTTGCCAATTATTTTTCCTATTTCCATGAACCTATAGACCAAAAATTGGTACTTTAGAAAGTCCCTACCTTGTATAAAAGCATATAAATAGCCCATTAACTTAAACTTTGTTGGTGAGCATTTTCAAGACATGTTGAGTTACAAAATATCTAAGATATAACCAATTATTTTTGCTTAGATTTTATTGGAGTAAGTATTTATAGAGTTTTTAGTCACATACTTGTAATCAACTCAATGTACTTCCAAAAATCATCATAATTATCCTTCTCATATTTTCATGTACTTGTATTCTACAAAGACATTTGAATTTACAAATATGGTTGAGGGTCCAAATGGTCATTCAGTTTATAGTTATGGTTTCCATTGTTACCAAATTAAAAAAATAAGCAAGGCTCTATTGCTTTCCACACTACCAAAGGTACCCACCTAAAGATTTAGAACCCTATTTGGGGGTTGGAAGAACTTGGCAATGGGAATTCTTACACAAATATTGAAGCCCCCAAAGCATTGAATTTCTACTAGTTATCAAATTTTCATTGTTATTCTTTGGCTATTCATTCATCATTCTACTTAAAATATAATTTTTTTGAAGTACCGACTAATAATATGGTAAATGAATATTACGTGTAATTCTCAATTCTAATTTTAAAATGACTCAATAAAAAATATGCATATTGATGCTTTACACTATAATACAGATCTATATAGAAATATTCAAATTTTTTGAACATATATTGCATTTGATATGAATTGTTTCATTTTTTATTTACAAATTTTCAATAATTTCATAAAGTAATTGCAAATAGATGTGAAGTTTCTACAACTAATAGAAGACACGTAATCACATCTCTTGAAAAATAGATACAGAAAATTACATTCATAAGAACTTGTAAAATGAAGTTTGAAAAAATAATTTAAAGGCTTGTCCTTTGAGGGCTAAAGTCTCTAAAATTTAGTAGACTTAGAGGTCTTGGCAATTGGGAATTCATTATGTTGGACTTTGGCAATATGTATTGACCAATAGGTGGTGTTCAAATCTATCTTTGTCAATACAAAAATCCCAAAGATCCAAGTCCTATAGTGAACCCTTCCAACTCTCATATAATTTCTCAAATCCAAACTCCAATCCAAATTTTTTTGGCCTTTGTTTTGGAATTGATTGAACCACAAAGGTTCCCATTGGTTCTTTTAGATTTTTTTCAACTCCCTCAAATGACAAGATAATTTCTATAAAGGCTTCATAGTTGTGTACCTTTGAAATTCCATTATTTTTTTATTGTGCCTCCAAAATTCTATTGTTTCATCTTGGGATTCATTTCACCAATTTTTCAATTTTCACTTCAAATGAACCCCATAGTTATAAAGTAGATCCTACATTTGTCAATACAAAAAAATCCAAAAGTCACTCCAAAAATTGACTAACCCAATCTAAAGGTAACCACTAAAATTTATAGCAATTTGAACTTTGAGTCTATAGCTATGGAGTACTCATTTTCTAATTTTAGATAAAATGAGAAGAAAATTTGCACCTTGATGTTCTACACTATATTGAAAACCTATAGACTCTAGAATCCATATTTTAAGTTAGGTTGTTTATTTTATTTTGTTTTATTTTTTTTGTTTGTTATAGTGAGATTTTCTAAACAGTGTGTCTACCAATTGTGTTTATGGTATCATTAGAAAAGCTCGGTGAGGAAGAGTGCATGGGCTTAATTTCATGATGATCCGACCTACAGTGTAAAATTTACTAAATTTTGAAATTTTTATGAATTTTTACGAATTTAAAAACTAAAAAATTACTTTTACTTTTATTTTGACTGTGGCAACGACACAAGGCAAGCCCAAGCATGGGACCACTGGAATTGGCCTCTCCAATGAAAATGTGCCACTGGTGCGAAAAACAGAGGATGTGATATTAAAGAAAAAAGCGATAGTAAAGAGTTGGGCTTTCTATTCTTGTGCCTTCCCTCTAGGATGTTGAGTGGGTTCCTGATGGGTTTTGTGAATTTGGCTTCGTAGATTCGTATTCCAATTGCAAGGTCCGACTGACGCAGCAACTTCGTAGTCGATTGCTTGCTCTTAACTGAAACTCCTCCATGGATTTGCCGTTGCCGCATTCGTGTAGGGCGCGTAGTTTGCTTGAATTCCAATGTGGTTCCCAGAGTAGTCAATTGTTCAGTACACGACGTTCATCCTTTGCTCGCGCCTTGGTTTCTCGTAGAGACGGAACATCCTTTAGAATCTTGCGTTATTCCACCCGAAGAGACGCATATAGCATTCGAGGGAGAAGAGGGATTGGTACTAATGAAATTCCCTTTGAGAATTCCCTTAGGCATTTGGGTTTGTGGGTGCGACCATTGCGGCGAAAGAACTTTGGTATTGCCCATTTTGAGCAAGGCGACAGGAACTCTAGTGACGGGAATGGAACCGATTTCGAGAATGGCGAAAGGCCTCCTTTCGATCTTGACCTGGCTGTTGTGCTGGCCGGCTTCGCATTCGAGGCCTACAATACCCCCGCTGTGCGTGGTATCCTCTGTTTCAGAAGCTTACTAAGCGCTTAATTGCCTGTCAGAAACCTGAATTTCAAATTCCATGTCCAGTTTTTGTGAAAAAATTGTCAACTAACCTAGTCTGGAAATTGAATTGAAAGGTTAGTTTTAATGCCGCCCAGTTGTGTGTGTGCTTTACAATAACAATCGCTTATTGAAGCTCGTGCGATGTTCAGAAGAATGTGGGTGTGCAAGAAAAGGATGCGGGGGACTGCGAAACAACCTATTTAGCATTGTATGAGACTGAACCTTGCCTTCCTCAATCTCACTGTCTTACATTAGGTCTATTGCCTTACCCCGAAAGAACCAAGAATTCTGCCCACAATGTGCCTTTCTTTTATTTCAGTTCTTTTCAGGTTTTTTTGGGGGGGGGGACAAACACGTGCAATGTTCTTCACTGATTCTGGAGATATAAAACTTGGTCTCATCTGGATTATATACGATTGATTGGGTTGGTTTTTTATCTTTCATGAATCCCTGGTCAGTAGGGGTTTGATGTACTTATTCAATAGCATTTTTGTCTTCTATATTGTGTAGGCATTTCTTACGTGAGGTCTATGACGGGCAAGTAATCGTGAAATTGAAGAAGGGGATGCATTTTCCTGGACTCGATTTTTGGGTGAGTTCACGAGCAGAAGATTCTGTACCACCTCTTCTCTTCCTTGCAAGTCGACGTGCTTCTGAAATGTTGATCTTTTCTGGTCAATATATCTCGTTATAGTGAGTTGCGTTTGCTGAATGCAGGGAACAAGTGATCCCTATGTGGTACTACGATGTAAACACTGTGAGGCACAGAGTAAAGTTGTCTGGGCGTAAGTAACTTTGAGACCCATTCTCTCTTCTGTATTCTGTCAAAATGGTGTTCAGGAAAATAAGACTTTTCAGTTATTTTTGAATATCAATATTCGAAGATGGCAATTAAGGAGGTCAAACGTGAGGAGAGACCGAACACTTCATTGAAATTGTTGGAAGGTTGCGAGCTGAATATTTTGGATAGTGATATATGGACCTCCTGAGCAGGTGACCATTGAGATGCCTTGAAATAAATCATGGGGTGGACTCCATATGAATTGTGTCATACTTACTTTGTCCCCCTATGATCAATCATCCTATAATGTATTGAAGCAATCCAAATTCACTAAAACCATGTTTGTTTCTTTTCTCTTTTGTTTGGGGTTGAAATCATCAATTGAGGAATTCACCTTGTTTTGTTCCATAATTCAGACTTATGGAAAAAACTTCTTGAGAATCAGAAAAAACTTTAATGTGGAAGAAATTAGCTATAATATGGCTATATGAAGTATTAGCAACTTACCTGGATTTACAGCTTGTGTCGGATGGAATAAGAACTTGGTGTGGTATGAACCTAGTCGGTGGCCATTTACCATTTTGGCATGAGTGCCCCTGTTGCAGGTATCGGGGAATTGATCCCACCAGCTTGATGCACTGGCTGACTATTTATCTTTGAACACCAGAACAAGAGATCCTGTTTGGAATGAGGAATTCAAGCTCAACGTCAAGGATCCGGAGTCGCAATGTTTGCAGGTTTGTATGTGACTTCGTTTGTTTCATAGTGATATTCTCAATGAAGTTCTATAGACGTATTAAAGTTCTTCCAACTACTATCTTATTGTCTTATGCTGATTCACTATATTTCTTTCTGGTCGCCACTTGCAATATCTTTGGATGTCAATCCTTCATTGTTACAGTAATATATCGTTATCCTAATACGCCAGTGCTTTGGATGCAGATTGCAGCTTGGGATGCCAACGTAGTCACCGCTCATCGTAGACTGGGAAATACAGGATTAAGTCTGAAAGATTTGTCAGATGGTATGTCTTTAAACCCTAATTGCCTAAATGGACAAAAGTGGATGCTTCCGTACGTATAGGATTTGAAATAAACCATTTAAGAATGCTTCAAAGTAAAAAAAAAGTATCAAGAGAGGAGAAATCATACCCTATGGGTTTCTTAATTTATCTTTGGCAGAAGTGAACGTGTATTATGACGAGAGCTAAACTACAGGTTTCAGTCGGGTCATACTTACATCCTTAAGCGACAGACATATGTCTTGAAAGTTGCTATAATTACTTTTAGCTTCCACAGTCGACTGTCTTTTGTTATCTTGGGGGTTCAAGCATTCAATATTTGATCAATTTGCAGAACTTTTAAGTTTTCCTGGACGATTTGAGATTCAATTATTCATTCACCAGCTGACCATGTCGTGGGTACTGCAGGTAAGAAGCATGAAGTAGAATTGCAGCTAGGGGGCATGGGTGGAGGCGGTGCTATTCAGCTTGAGGTAAAAAATGTGATCAGCACCATTGTATGTTGTAGCATTGATATCATGAGCATGTTCCCCTCTAAAAATGCCTCCGTAATTTCAGGTTCAATACAAGAGCTTTGAAGACTCGGAAAAGAGCTGGTTCAGTAATCTTCTTCAGATGGGAGGAGTGGAAGGTATTTACAAGAACATATTTGGTGAGGATGGCATCAGAGCTGGTGACTTTGTGAGATCCACTTTGGGCTCTTTACCATTCTTGCTCGAAGGCAAGGAAGATGATACTTCTGAAGAAAAAGTGCCACTCGCTTTAGAAGCAGGGTTAAATGACACTCAAGATAACAATGGGATCACAGCTTCGTTTGCTACTGATTTAAACACCGATCTTAAAGATCCGGGTATACCAAATGAGCAGACAGACATCAGCAAGGAAGACGAAGAACCTGAACAGGATGGTGTCGGTGATTATGTAAGAACCGTTGTGCAGGCTGTAGGAAAAACATTGACTTCACTTGGAGTGGACGTTGGAAGTATTCCGGCATTCGATAAGAATACCTTGCAGGATGATGGGGAGACCATCTACAAGCTTAGCTCAGAGTTCCAGAGCAAGGCTGAAGCAGATTATGTTGAAAATGGGTTGGCTATACCAAGCGGACAGAGGACAGAGACATCTGTCGAACATGACTCAGAGGTAATCTAATTTGATTGCAGCTTCTTCTAAGGAAGAGGATACTAATTCTGTCACTTTATGCAATTTCACGTATTTAGGATTTTGTGATTCTTGGGAGATGTTTAGAGCTGTGGAGAGATCTTGGGGAGGAGGAGCCAACTCCACTGAGATCAATCTTTATCACTATGTTCGAATTTGTTATGCAATTTCAAAGTGGGAGGTTGTAGACCACTATAAGTTGACTGTAGACAACCCTATTTCCGTTTAGATGCTCGTCACTTTGTATGAATAATCAAAACCAAGTCTATGAATAGATGAGTTGTTGGTCACATGTATCAATATAGGAGAGTGCATCAGGTCCCTAACAGTTTTAGTATCCACTGCCATATCATTCAAATTCTTTTTGGAGTTGAACTGTACTGTAGTAACCACCCTTCGTTGCGATTATGTATGTGCAGAGCCTGGAACCAACGTCTGAGAAATTGCAGAATGCCTCGAAAAGTCTGCTTCAGAACACCGAAATCTTTCTAGGGATGTGGGCTACAGTAGCCCGATCATTTTCTGGAGCTCAGAATGAGGGTCAGGATGGCCCTCTTGATACTTCTACCAAGACTGAAACAATAGAATCTGTTGTTAGTAATGACGAAGCCAAAGCCCTTGAAAAGGAATGTGACGATGGCCTGGAGAACGAGGCTAAGCGGCAAATGTTCCAAACTGCTGAGAGTGCAGTCGAAGCCTGGGCTATGTTGGCTACCTCTTTGGCTGGTCAGAGTTTTGTCAAATCGGAGTTCGAGAAGATCTGTTTTCTAGAGAATCGAAGGACAGACACAGAGGTAGATTTATATGATTATGTGCATTCCAGTAATTCATGTTTACACATCTGCCAATAGCCGTTGTTTATGCTGCCTTCACAGATATGTAACTCCTGTGTCGATGTCGGTAAACTTGACGTCTTGGTGGTCTTTACTGCGATTCTTTGTACGTGTAAAAGTGGATAAAATAGGAGTAGACCCATGTATCCGTGAACTTTCCTTTTCCTTCTATATTGGTTTGTGTCTTAGTTATGGATCGTTAAATTCGCTGACCAGGTGGCCATCTGGCGTGATTCAAAAGGCCGCAGATTGCTTTTTGCATTTCGTGGAACAGAACAGGTATGCTTAAGTTATTGTGCATATTCTCCTCCGCATTCAATGGACATGTGTGAATACCAGTCTCGACAGCTGTGAACTAGATTTATTATTCTTCATATATTAAACATTCGAATGGCTTTCACATGATAACAACGTTCGCTCCTACTAGAGCTAAACTCTGCTTGGCTAGAACAAGTTTGTGTGCATTCTGGAATTGGTTTATTCTTACTTCCAATTTAACTGATATCTGCGCAGACCAAATGGAAAGACTTGTCGACTGATATGAACGTCATCCCTGTTGGGTACTATTAATATCATGATGCACCTCTTTTCACACGATTCGGCTTCCTTGTTCAATAATCGTATATGAGCTTCTGTATGAAAGATTTCGTTCTGAGAAAGTACTCTTTATTTACCTAACGTTGTGCATAACTTCTCCTTTAGATATGCCTACCAACTGTACTCATTCAAGTATTTGATATGTCGCGGCTTTATTTATATTCCTTTTACCAGATTCAATCCTGAGCGCATAGGTGGTGACTTCAAGGAAGAGGTTATGGTACGTCCTAGAAAGATTTTAGTTTTACTTTGCATTCAATCCGAAGGTTTTTATTGATGACTCTATGTCCTCCAGCTAATTCAACCCTATTTCTGTTCTACAGGTTCATGGTGGCTTCTTGACTGCTTATGATTCCGTGAGACGGCGATTGATGAATTTGTTACACGCCTCACTGAGTGTCAGGTTGAAATGTAAAACCTTCTGTGGACAATAGACGGCTCGCTTTCCAAACGATTATTCCAGGCATGCCTTGAGTCTTGTGAGGTATTTTCTCATGAACTAAAATTCTTAACATTCTCCCTCTTGATGGCAGTGACATCGATGGTGATCCCACTCAAAGCTGGCAAGTCTACTCAACGGGCCATAGTCTTGGTGGTGCATTGGCCACACTGTTCGCTCTTGAGCTTTCCTCGTCAAAGCTCGCCAAGTAAGAGCGGATTTTTCGCTTTTCTGTTGCTCTGATCTCTTCGTTCTCCTAAGAGCTTCCTCTGGGGCTCACACTGTGATGCTCCTAGTTTCTCTTCTGGACATGCTTTTGACTACTACGAGATTGAGCGAAACAAGGTTTCGGGCATGCGATTATATTGATTTGCTTAGCAGTGCTTTCATTTCTTTGAGGTCTGTATAGGGGTGAAGGACCGCATGTTAGCAGAGCTACTAGAGTAGCCATCGTGCAATTGGCAAATAGTGCGCGTATAGATGCTGACATAATTCTGCAGGAAAGCTTTAAACAAATAGCAGTTCACATCGTAAAGAATTTACATATTCAGTTCATTTCTAGCCCGATCTATGTGGTTGTCGTTCTGATGTTGCAAATATTGCAGAAACGGCCATATACAGGTCACAATGTACAACTTTGGGTCGCCACGGGTTGGGAACAAGCGATTTGCAGACAATTACAATCAGGTAATTAAATCGAATTATTAATTATGCACTCCTGCTGCGAACGACTATTCCAATCTCTTGTTGTAATGTCCTCTGAACAACTATGTTTTTTTCCTAAATCCAGGCAGTTAAGAACAGTTGGCGAGTAGTAAATCATCGTGACATCATACCAACTGTGCCCAGGCTAATGGGCTACTGCCACGTCGCTCAGCCCATCTATCTTTCAGCTGGAGATCTGGCTGAAGGGATTGTAGGTCTTCCTCCACTTTGAATTTGTCATTCTCAATTGCAAGGCTTAGAGTTCTTTAAGCGTGAGCTTACTTAGAATTCTCTTGAATTTTTTTGCGAATTATTGATGGTGCTGCACGTAAAACTTAACCCCTTCGCCGGAATGGTCAGAAGTGGTTGCTCTGTAAGAATTGGAATAAATCATTTGAGAAGCTTCAATTATGGTTAGAAAACCATAACCTACATTAGAAAGAAGAAATCATACCTTGCATCTTTGAATGGCTGAACTATGCTTTGAAAATTACTATAAGTAGACTTTATATATTTAGCCGGGGCACTTAAGCATCTATATCGCAAAATGGTGTGTAATTGTCATGCCGCACTTCAAATAGGCCGAAATTATCTTCTTGGAACTATGACCAGCTGGGACTGAGTGGCCGCCCTCCAGCTTTAGCAGAATTTCCGTATGCTTAACGTTCGTGTTCTCAGGTTGAACGTGACCTCTTAGAAGATGGATATCATGGAGATGTCATTGGCGAAGTGACTCCAGATTTTGTATTTGAGAATGTTGTGAGTGAACAGTATCCTCGCCATGATTCTGCTGTACATCAGCATTTGATCTTCCATTTGAGGTATGCAATTGCGGGTTTTCCAGATATGAGCGGTTCGCAATTCATATTAACATCTTTATCGTGCAGATGAAAGGGGAAAGGAAAATGCTCGAAAGGCTTCTGCAAACAGAGATTGCAATGCTGCGTGCTATTCGAGATGGTAGTGCTCTAATGCAGCATATGGAGGACTTCTATTATATCGCTTTGTTAGAGGTTGGTCCCTCACGTTCACTTTTGTTGATTTGTTTTTGAGTTTTCTAGCTAGCTTAAGAATCAACACTCTCGAAACCAGAAACGGAAGCTCAAACCAGTAGTTATAATTTCGAGGGTTGGAACTTTCCGTCATTTCATATATACGCAGATAAATCAGAATTGTATTTATGGTCGATGTCCTGAATCCATTTGCCATTGCGGTTGGTATACGTCAGTGTCTATTTGAACGTTTAACTGGGGTTTCAGTAAAGTCAGACTGTTTCAAGAACTTTTAGGCAATATCATAAAGATATTAACTTAGGACAGTGACAGCGTGTCTAAATACTGCTGTTGGGAAAGTGGACCTAGGGTAAAATTAGTACATTTATCAATGTAGCAAGCTTCTGAACGTAAACTACTAGATGTTCACATCCTAGAAAGTATAGTTTCTTGGTTTATGCCAGGGATGATAGTGTATTCTCCACATGACTTCTGAAAATAACTGGAGATCTTGTAATGTCTTTTACAAAGCTTACTCTAGGCTGTTTGCTTGGTTGTTCAGCGTGTGGAGAAGAAGATGGCCAGAAGATTAAAATAGACTGCTCTGTTCTACATCAACGTCAGCATCATGGCTGTAGGTTTTACATGCGTTTGTATTAGACTCATCAAATGTGTTCTCAGATATGCTTTGAGAATCTATTTTAGTTTTCTTGCGGGCTGCTTGACATTGTGTCCAACATTTCCCTTGTGTCAAGCTCCAATTCCTGTTCATTATAGAATGCAGAAAATCCAGAAAACTGCTAGTCTTATATTGCATCATTTATGTTCTAGGGAAAGGAAGACCGAACAAGAGCATTTGAGGGTGTTGTCCCAGCTTCAGATTTACAGTAAAACCTTCGAGAGGATGACCTACTTTCATATTGACAAAATTTTACCCGTGAAAGATACACTACAATTTTTTTTTTTTTAAATTGATATTTTGGTATATCAATAGTCATTTCGGTTCATGAAATGTTTCAAATAAAACAAATAAATGATATTTCCCACATGTCTCGTAATGTTGAGGCTTAGTCAGAGGTTCAACAATTTTGTTTGTTTTATTATTTGGATATGCATGATATAGATACACTAGTTTATGAAGAGATGCTAACAGATGTTAGATTAAAGATTTGATGCTAGATGTCCAATTAGACATGTATAAATTATATTAATTCCTAAAGTTCCAGTATCCCTTTCGGAGAGAAAATGGATTTTAAGCAAGCTCCAATGGTCTCAATATTCATTGTATTGAGTCATAATTTTTAATTTGGCAAGCAAAAGAAAAGTTCTACTAGAAACTTTAAATTTTTAAGAAAAAATTCTTATATATTATATTATCATCTACACTAGTGTGCCCCATGCTCATGCCATGATCAAAATAAAAGTAAAAATAATTTTTTAATTTTTTAATTGATAATAAGTTTGAAATTCAATAACTTTCACATCCTAGGTCCAAATGTCACAAAACAAAGCATGTGCATCCCTTCTTGAGTCCTTGTTGAGGGCTTTCCGACAATACCAAGAGTATAACCAGAAGATGGTTGATTCAATTGTCCAAGAGATCTCAACATAATAAACAAACCTTTTCTAGAAAATCTTCGGGGCACCACTATGACTTAGGGTTGAAGAAGTGGAATATCCACCCCAAATTCACATCCTTGAACTGGATGTCTGAACATCCGTCCACACGGACACTAGTCAGGGTTGACAGGACGTCCGGACGCGGACGCTATGTCCGCAGCGTCCGTTGACATTCGGGTCCCGGCGGACGCAGCGTCCACTTGTCCCCCGTTTGCCTATCCGCCCGTCCGCCCGATTACGACCGTTCGATCGACGCGCGAATTGATCTGATCCGCACGATCTGGGCGTCTGCCTCGGGCCGTCCGCCCCGCCCGTCCGCTTTCTGACGACGGTCGGGACGCTGCGTCCGCTAGCGTCTGTGCGTCCGGACGTCCGGACGTCCGGAAAACGAATGCTATTTTGGGGCGGATGTTGACATTCGTCAACCCTGACACTAGTGGATGTAGCGTCCTTCACGTGGTTGGGGTGGATGGTCAAGGCGGATGGCAGGGTTAACAAGACGGTCGGACGTCCGGAACGTCTGGACGCGGACGCCGTGTCCGTAGCGTTCGCTGACATTCGCGGTTCCGGCGGACACAGCGTTCGCCTGTCCCCCCGTCCGCCCGGCCCGGCCCGTCCGCCTTCCGACGGCGGGAAGGACTTTGCGTCCACTGACATTCGCGGTCCCGGCGGACGCAGCGTTCGTCTGTCCCCCCGTCCACCCCGCCCCGCCCGTCCGCCTTCCGACGACGGGAGGGACTTTGCGTTCGCTGGCGTCCGTGAGGACGGACGTTCAGACGTCTGGATTACGGACGCTATTTTGGGGCAGACGTACTGATTTATCAACCCTGGTGGATGGGGGTTCTAGCGGTTTAGGCAATTGGTTTAGGGATTTGAATATTAAATTATCAATGTTTTTACCAATTGGTTGTGGTCATTTGAACTTGAATTTTTATTTTTCTTATGTTGCAATTGTCATTGAAAGGAATGGAATTGTACAACAAAACAATGACATGCACAAGAAAGCCATTGATATTGCAATGTACTAGTAAACATTTAAAAAGAGAAACATATAATCCATTTTTAATTCTTTTGTAGAATTTCACTTCGATTTTGAAACAAAATTATACTAAAATCCTAATAGATTAACAAGATGTATATCATCAATAAGCAAACTATTTCTATATTAAAATGGTTAAACAATCCATTGTCATTATGTGGTCAATATATCATGAGCAACTAAATACTCAAACACCTAAGTTTACATCTCTTCAATTCCTATGGACACCAATCAACATTTCCTTTCACCTTAGCCCCACTACAGCGCTACTCTCTCCACTAGCTCTCTATTTGAAATCTTCATTGTCGAAGTCATCTTCCGTATCATCTAAATCAAGTATTGTTGTCTTCTTCAAGCCTTCCTTCAAAGTAGGTGATCTTCCTTCTTTCAGATTTATTTTTTCCCTTTTTACTTTAACAGAACCATTAGGGACTTTTCTAATAGGGACTTTTTTTTTTTTCTATTTGAGGAAGCAATGACATCCTCATCAAGGGGGTTCTTTTTCTTCACTAGAGAGATAGCAAAAGGCTACATCCTTCTTTTGATTTTTTCCTTACTCGATTCTTGGACCACGGGTTTTGGTTTAGTGTTGGACTATCCATGAACGCTTATCTCGACTTTGACTTTTTTCAGAATTTGCAGAGTGTAGTTTGTTGATTTGATGGGTTTTCATGCCACTACTTTTCCTAAATGTCGAGCACGCATAGATGCCAACAATGTTTCATCACTATCCATATCATGGTTGTCATAATGGGCGAGTTAGGGTCATCAGACGAGACGGACAGACAGGCAAACCGGACCAGACGGACGAACGGTCCGGACGACTTTAATTTTGTAACTTGTGCAATTTTGCGGAATGACACGTCACCTCGTCCACGCCCTGACGATCTCGTCCGCGCCCAGCCTATTCCTTAATCCACATAGCATCTACGTGGCCTATTTTTTTGTTATCAAAAAGTCAACTATGTGTTGACTGTATCGGACGGGCGGGACCTCTAACGGACGGGCGAACCGGACATCCGTCCACTATGACAACCATGATCCATATCAATTAGGCATGTAGATGATGATACCACTTTCTGTAGATTACTACTTGGAAAACTTTTTTTTTAAATGTTCATTAATTATTTTCTATACCCAAAGCTTTGGAAACCATTCAATCTTGTGCTAGTAGGCTTCATCGATATTGGTGGAAGAGTACTAGATCTCAATACTTCAGGAATTGACTTCATTGACTTCTTTCCTTTGTCATTGTCTAGAAGAGTTGAATTTGTGGATGCCATCCCTGTTGAACTGCTATTCTTCTATACCTCAATATTTGATTCACCTTTATTGCTACTATTGTTGCCTACATCCTTTTGGACGTCCACCTCAATGACCTTACATCCTCCCTTGTTATTTTTGTTGACATTTCTTTGCACCATTTCTAGTGATACGGATGGAGACTTTGAAATTAGAACTGCTTCATTTGTTCCATCATCACCAACAACATTCTCATTTGGCTCCACCTCCTCGACATTAGCAACTTCCTTTTTCAATAGAACGTTTTGGTTACTCATGTATACAATTCCATTGCAATATGTAGCTATTGAAGGGAAATTTTCCTCTACCCTTATATTGTCTTCAACTTCGGTAAAGGCATATGTATCGTTTGGACTGCCTTCAACGTCAACATTACGGTGATTACAGTTACAATATGTATCATTGTCTAAATTGAGGATGTCTTTTGTAGTGTCTTCATCATTCAATGGAGGTACATGATACAAGTCATCTTTGTCATCCTCATCATTGTCATCATCGTCTTCCAATGTTGGCCTATTCGAATCTTTTGACTCCTTGTTATTGTAATACCACGTTTTTTCATCTTTTTCTTTCAATGCAGCTAAAATTTTAGAATTGGTATACACATACACCAAATCCATTGTTCTCTTTGGCTTCAACTTATTTCACAATTTGTTATGAACGAAAGAATAGCTACTCCAATTTCATTTACATGAAGATGATGACACCGGTTGGGCCAATATCCTCTTTGCTAATGGAACTATAAGCTTGCCACATGCACCTTCAAAATCCCACCAAGCATGTGTGGACAACATTTGTTCATTCGGATTTAACATTTTGTGGAATAGAGATTCCCTACGTCAAAAAGCCATGAAGTCCCTGACCACTGCTATGTAGTCATTTGATTTACATATTCTCTCCAAAACAAGCTTGCTCGCTGACATTGCATTTGCATCGTCGGCTAGTTCTTTGTCGTGAAGAAGGTATCAGTTCAAAAGAGTTGCAGCATAATGTAGATCGTTCTCCACTATTTTCCTTCAATCATTAAAAAACTATATCAATGGGATTGCAAACTCTTCTAACAAACAAAAAGGCGGATTTTGTAATGTGTATACATACTTTTGTAACTTCCTCATGATATGCAACACCTTCCTCATGCATGGTGATTTTGAATCCAAATCACTCAACGCACATACAATTGGTTCAACCCTCTCTACAAAATTGATGGAATGGTTCCAAAAATTGTCATTCTTGACAATAGTCTTCACCTCTTCAGCAACTTTTTTAGGGTTTGTTTTGTTGCCACGTTTGTTCTTCAACATACATACATATTCCATCCATTGGAGGTCTACCACCATTTGTTCCAATGCTCCTCTCAATTTCATCAAGAGATCCATCATGATGAATTTAGAGGCAAATCTTACATCCCTTGGCATCAACAGACTAAGATTTGACGAATACTTCTACAATAGAGCAAGTGGCATATGTCTCTTCTTGATAAATTTAGCTACAATATAGACTTTGTCCAATTTTTTGGCAATCCATTTTTGTACCATCCAATCTTTCAGCAACAAATTCAATATGTACACTACGCACCCCTGGTAAAAAGTATGAAGGTATTTAGTAGATATTAGATTTCATGCTAGTGGATTTACAAGAGCATTATCTATAGTTACATGCACCACGTTCTTGGGCCCAATTTGTTCTATGAATTTTTCCAATATAGCTACCAAATACTCCCCATTCTTTTTACAACCACTTGTATCCGCTAATCCAAGGAATTCTTCACCCGTGGAAGATACAAGTATGGCATTGATCAAAGGCCAATTTGTCATTGAGCTCCATCCATCAATAGACAATGTTGCTCCAAATTTCCAAATGCTATCTTCGGTTCTAGTATTCAACTGTATCTCAATGCTTACCTTTGCCTCGTTCAACAGTTTATACCAAAGGTCGTGGTATCATGGCGGAGTGTAGGGCCTATCAAACTTAGCTGTTTTCTTCACTACTTCTTTAAAAATTGAATTTTGAACTATGGAAAATGGAATATTTGTTGCATAAAAAAAAAATTCGCCCATATTGAATTCAATTTGCATTTATGACCTTCTTCAAACTCATTCACTACATTGCCTTATTTATGAGGCCTAGAACCTGATGCCCTTAGGGTTTCACAATCACTAGAGGCTTTTGTGGAGAAAATCGCTTTTGTTCCTACACGTATAGTTTCTTCCAACGCTACACACGAGTCTTCATGGGTAGATTGCGACATACCCTTTCTGGTCAAAAATTCTTGGAGGTCTATAGATGTAGAGTTGCCATCCATATTGTCAATTACAACACATTTTGGAAAAACTCCTTCGCAATGAAGAAATGCAACTCGAACTTCCATTGTCAATCGTGGACAAAGACTTACCCATGTATCATATACACCTATGGGACCAAAATACCCTAAGTGGCTCAACATATGGCTAAATCTTTTGGACCACACTACCTTGCAAAGTCTACATTGTACCTTATCTGGTTCCGGCACACTATACCAAGGAGAAGAATTCCCAATTGATATGCCCTCCATAGTGACAAGTTTACAGTTTACCTCAATTTAAAATCCAAAAAAATGTTCTAAACTTTAAATCCACAATGTTCACAATATCAATAAAATTGCTTGTACAAAGCCTTAAAAATCAAGGCCTCCATTGTCCACTGAACTATGCATTACCAAGCAAGAGATACAATAAATTGTAGCTCTTAGCTCTTGAAAATCTTTAGTGTTTATTTTTTCGAGAGTGATTATAAATGGTTCTCTTCTTACATTTATAGTCCCCAAGAGAGTATTGACCATTGATTTAGGGTTTAAATTTAAAAACTCCAAATGAACAATCACCTCAACGGTGCGGACGGCGTAGATGGGGTGGACGACAAACGGATGGCGATTTAGGTGAGGTGGACGCCACGGTCGTCGCAAACAGTAAGTGATCAGAGCAAACAGGTCAATGGAAGGGGCAAATAGAGGAGTCGATAGGTAGACAGGGCGGACAAAAGAGCGGACCGTGTGGATAGCGGACTTCACCCATGGCTTCACATAGTACTTCACATGGCTAGTTAATTTACAAGTCATATAATAACAAATAAATGTGTACATGTATAAATAAATAAAGATTCACATACAAAGACATTTTTTAAGCAAATCAAAATATGTCTTTCTTATATATAAATATATATGTGTATGCAAAATATATAAAAACATACCTTCAATTTAATTACTTAATACTACTCGATCCTTTTAAAATCTAAACACTTCACACTATTTTTTTTTTAACTAAAAGATGAACCATTGCATTAAAAAAAGCACTATTCTATCTTCATAGAAACAAAGTTCACCTCAAATCTTATTTTCCACCAAAATCAATACTACCTTCTCCTAAAACATGAGAAGAACCTTTTTTTAGTTTTTACCAAAAAGTTTAGCACTTCCTTGACAAGTTTGGTATTGCTGGCTTGGATGGAC
The DNA here is from genome assembly GCA_963969395.1 of Pseudoscleropodium purum. Classification (NCBI taxonomy): domain Eukaryota; kingdom Viridiplantae; phylum Streptophyta; class Bryopsida; order Hypnales; family Brachytheciaceae; genus Pseudoscleropodium; species Pseudoscleropodium purum. Next base: position 8,056,579 of record OZ017801.1, read on the forward strand.
TATTGGCCCTCCAAATTCAACTTCTATGTCTACCTTATAAAATTGTCATTTGGTTTCTGGAGAGAAATCATCCTCGTCTTCAAGCTTCCTTTTTTGTTTTCTCTTTGGTGATAAATCAACTTCATTTGCCTTCAAGGCTTTCAAGTTACTATCCACTCAATCTACCATTGCTTGAATTACTTCATCATCTTCCTTGCCGTGCCATGTAATGAAGTGGTCTCCATCCAATAGAAAGGCCTTCCATTGTCTTATAATCTTACCAATCCACTTATCAAATGTTGCTACCACATCTACAAATGAATGTCCTATGCTTGTTTGTCCATTTGTATTGTCAAGAGCACGGACCTTTGCAACTTCTTCCAACTTCGACAACAAAAGGGCCCTACCTATGAGAGTGTGATTGTATGCCTCATACTACTCATTAAACTTTTTCCATACTCCACCTCCACCCAACTACCATTTGGCCCTTTCACTACTTCTTTTTTTGGAAAACAAAAAAACTTTTGATGTTGCAAGCTCCAATGTCCCCCTATGTTGCGACAAAATAATTCACGGGCTGTGTCATCTATGATATCTCGAGCCCGCAATTCCACCTCTCTATTTTGAGTCATCCACTTATTGGGATCCATTGATTGTTGGAATTCCTCGTATAATCCATATCTTCATTCATTTGAATCCCACATGAGGGGCTTCCCCCAATGCAAGTAACTTTGGAACTTGAATGGCCCTTAATCAAGTAGAAGGGTCCAACGATTGTATTCGTAGCCAAGAAGCATAGCTTTTAAGATTCCAAACATTTTATAGAACATAGGACTCAATGGAAAATGACACTCAGCATATACTGAATGAACGAGCGATGCTTTCACAATGCAAGTGATATGGAAAGTGTGGCGACATTGGCCTATAGTTACAGTACCTTCAAGTCCAAAGGGGCCTTGACAAAGGCTACAAGAACCTTCCAAGATTAGAGAGGCTAGATCACAAGCATGTACCATTATCTTGTCTTTCTCCTTGATGTATGCTGAAAATGTATTGTAAAGGACCCATCCTTCTTTTGCTTCCAAAGCCCAATTGATGTAATACCTGGGTCTTTTTTGGTGTGGTTCAACCGCTCAAACATGAAACATGGCATCTATGTCTTTCCAATATGTGATTTCAGTATACCCCTCATACGAATGTTGATCAAATATAGTCTAGAACCAACTCAAAGAGTTTTCAATGGCATCGCAATTGTCAATCGACTCCATTGCCAATGTTTGAAGACATGCGATTGCTCGGAATACTACAAAGGCTTTGTCTTGGAGTTTTTGTACCCATACTAACCATCGAAACTCCAAGCCACTAGAAAGCATAAATTTCTCCAAATCCAAGTACAATTGCAATCGATTCAATTCCGATTCAACACAAACTTTTGCTTCAATTGCCTCCTCCAATTTATGCTTTGATTCTTCAAATTTCCAACCTTTGGTTTGCGTCTCCGCATTCATGCAAACTAATGTAGGCTTTACCATCGACATCTGTGGTGTCGCTTCCAATCTGCTCAAGTCGTGGCCTTCTTTGACATCCATCATATTGGGGTTTTCAATTGCTTTGACCTTATCAAAAGGAAGAAAGAGCTTGTCCTTACTCTTTTGAGTCTCTTCACTATCCCCCAGTACAATCACAGATTGATTGCAACATTGCTTAGATTCTTCGAGGTAGTCTTCAATTCAGTAATAAGGTTCTACATCCTCTTCAACTCCTCCTTTTGCCTCAATGTCTGTTGATTTAGATGCTCAACATTACCCTCCAAAGTCTTTAATTTTTGTTTCAAGACTTCACACTTTTCTTTAAGCTGAGGGATTTTCCTCTTGTATTCCTACAACTGGTATAGCTGAGAATCTCTTTCTCTGAAAAGTGGTATAAAAGTCTTTGTGAGATTCTAAAATGCTACAGAACCCTTGAACATCTATGGTGCAATTTGGCTACACTCCTTAGCCAAATTAAGAAACTGCAAAGAAATCGAAGCTAAAAATTCAACTCATGTTGTCAACTTGAAAGTTGTATCTAGTATATGTGCAACATTTTGGTTATGAACAAATGAAAGAAGAGTAGTAGGATCATCAGGGTCAACCGATCCGCCTATTTCTTCATGAAAGTCAGTGAATTGAACCGAGAGCTTCAAAAAAGCTTCCAATTGCTTTGGATCAGGCATGGACTACAAGATTCGAAGTTAGAGACTCAACAAACACATTGTATACGGAAACTTCTTCATATTGTCTCTACACTTGGCACTCCGTATTTAAACATGTTGTCCACTTGCACTCCCTTTCCATGAGGCGTATGTACTTCCTCTTGTAAACTTAATGTTGGACTAGATTCTTTCGCCCCATGCGCAGGCGGAGATTTATACACTAGACTGTCGAAACAATTGTTGGCTATAAAACTATCAATTGTAGCATTAGCCTTTGTCACTTTCTCCGTTGACACTTCTTTTTCTTTAGTTTTTGAAGTTTCTCCACATTCCATACAAACACTACCTTCGTTTGCAGCATTGATTTGCATCAGTGCAAGAAAATTTGGTGTGGATATCAAACACATTAGAGCAGTTAAAAAGACCTCGCCCTCCTACCCCTCCACACCTTTTGAAGAACTTTCATTGATTGCTTTCGTTGGAGATTGTATAGAACATAATTCTTCAGCATTTGATGCATTCTCCAAAACATCCATTTTAACCTTTACATTATTTTTTAATACTTTTTCCATTTCCCCCTTTGAATTGTACAAATTGAAAATATCTTTTCAATTGGCTTCAAGCAAAAGTGGACAAGCAACTATCATTTGTTATGTGCTCCAATCCACCTTGCGACCCAATATAAGTTCGGTGTTAACCATATACGCCACGCTATAATTAATATAGCCATTGTTCCTTGGCTTATCTCCAAATAGGGCATGCCACACCTCAACAAACCGATGGACATAATGCGTATTGTTGCAAGTTCATGGCTTACAATAAAAATCCCTTATATGACCCTTGTGTATGTCCCAAGGCCACAACTTGTCAATGTGGTACATTTTGATATACTGCCTACATATTCTTGATGTCCAGTACTATGCTTCCTCCTTCTCCCAACCGCTCTCCACTTTAATCGTAGGATCATTTAAAATGTTCCAGTTGTATGGATGGGTGGCCCCCTTCACTTTGCCCTTTTTTTTGGCTTTGCTAGTTGAAGTCATCCCATCAATATTTCAATCACCTTCACCACTCATGATTCTCAATTGGATTTAATAACCAATTGAAATTAAATGAATATTACACGTGATAGTCGACAAAAGTGCCCGCATCAATGAATCTGTAATTGTAAACCAATAACAAAAGATAGTGGACCCCAACTCTCTACCACGTAGGAACAACTAGCACTTACAATAACAGAAGCACATCCAACTTGGCAACAAAGGAGAATTGAAGTGATCAAAAATGAAGAGTCACTCCCCCCTTATAGCCATCCACTGCCAAACCTAAATGGCATCCCTGACCCAAACCGTGCGAAGCGACCCCAAACCACGTCTGGATCGACAGGGTCCACTTTGATAGCAGACGCGCACCCCGTCGTCCACCTTGTTCGCCTTCGAGCACTGTTCACCCGCCTCAGTCTCATCCAAAAGCACCGTCCATCCACGCAAATCGCCATCCACTTGCTTGGATCTCATCCGCCTAGATTGCCATCCGCATCCGCCCGTTGGCCCCATCGTGCCGTTCGCAATGCAATGGACAATGTCCTTTGAGGTGAACGGCCACATGACCATCCACCACGCCAACTCCCTTAGGCATGAGCAACCATCAAACTCGTCTGCCTCCTCAATGACGTCCGCCCAGTTGTCCGCTGCAGCATCCAATAGGGCCTTCAATGCTTCAAAATGGCGATAATATTCAAAAAACAAGTAGCCATTGAATTAATGAAAAATGAAGATCAATGGAATGTATCTCCCATTTCTTAAGAATTTTCATCAAAAAATCTAAATCCTAAATCCTAAACCTTCTCATTCTTACCTATAATTTTTTTGCAATGTGTGGAATATGTTCCATTTGAATATTTGTGGATTATGTTAACCTCCTAAATATTTTTTGGCCTTTTAAATGATGGTAGGGATTTTTTTGAAGTTCACCATGAAACAAATGTTTTGTAAAAATAATCAATTCCTTTCACATTTTCAGCAAATGAAACAAAAAGAGAATATGCAAAGTACATAATCAAAAAACATTACAATGGATTTAAAGTTGATGATATTTAATTAGGAGTGCATCACAATTTAGAAATGGATATGAAATCTTCAATATTTTGCAATGGATCTCCCATTGACCCATTTGTTTCTCAAAAAAAAAAAAAAAAAAAAAATCTTCGATATTTTAAATTCTATATTTTTTTTCAAAAGTAGTCAAATGTTGAGTACTTGGGTAAAACTTTACATACATGTGCTATTGTACTATATTCATTTTTTGGGGTAATTCCATTATTTTTATTTGAAAAGTACTTAAATATTAATTTAAAAAAGAAAGGTTCAAAGATCTAAAAGATATGCAAAATAATTTCTATTTTAAAAAAGAATTAATTGAAATGAGTAAGATAATATTTCTAAAACATTTTTTAATTTTCAGGTTGAATTCCCAAACCGATGCAAGATTTTTGAAGTTATATATATGATTTTTGTTATAGGTATGTAGAGTTCAATATTTTAGTTTGTAACATTAATAAATGCAAAATCCTATAATCATTCAAACGTTTTCAATGTACTATGCAGAGAATTTCAAGAAATACTATGATAATCAAATGCATTGTTACATTTCCTAAAATATTCCATATAGAAAAATGTAGTAATTTCAAAAGTAGTAAACTGTGTCTTTTGTTGTATATGTTTAATGTGTACAAGGTTTCAAGAATCTTTGACTAATTTTTTTATACAAATCCCGAGAACCCTATATAGTCTACATTGGCCTCTCATTAAAATAGGGATTATATTTGTGATTGTTTGGATTTTGAAATCATTATTTATTTTAAATTCATATATTGATGCACAAAAGGCATTTAATGCTTGGATATTTAAAAACACAAAGCTATAAATATGCCCTAAACCACTATTGTAAATTTGAATTATTGCATTGAAAATTAAAAAATGTAATTGAAAGAGCACTCAATTACATAAATGTAATTTCTATGAGTTTAATGTGTATCAAGATAAAATAATTTCATTTATATAGTTCTAGAATTTTAAGAAAACAAATGAAATTGAATAGTTCAATTCATTTCCCTCCATATAATGTGCATTTGATATCTTTGTGTATATTCCAATTCTTGAGCAATTCAATATTTTTTAATATAGTGTTTACTGATTTTGTAGAGAAATGGTGCAAAAAAACAACCACATTCATTGAACTTTTTTTTGGTTGATGAAAAACAAATATATATAATATGTAATATTCATTGATTTCTCCATGCTCTTGTACATTTTAAGGAAACATGGTTTTATTTTTAAAAAAGCACTAGAGAATTATTGAAGACAAGATCATGTTAAAATGTTTTTGATTTTGGTAATGATGATGTACTATACCATTTACATTACTAGTTAATAGTGTTTTTTATAATATTCTTTAGTAGATCAAATAGAAGAACCATTGCATAAAAAATTAAAATATACAATAAGCTAGCCTAACGAGCAATTGTTGAACAATGAAGAGAAACGAATAGAACTCCCCCTCCCCAAACAACTAATAATCTCATGTTTGAACATATAATCTTCATAAATTTAAAAATATAGGTGAAGTTTAGAATATGGAAAATTGCAATGGTGAATGATTCTTCCATTTGCTTACAAATTAAAATAATATAACGTAAAAATAGTTTTCACATTTCAATGTGAATTTGTGAAGAAAAAGGAATGTATCATTTCTCATTCTTCATTCAATGATTCAACAACACTAAAAGAGGTAGAGCTTCATAAACTCTAGTAATCTTTTTTTTCCCCTGACTTGTTTTCTCTTGAACACTCAAGTAATATTTTCCTATTTTTTATCCACCTACGCCATCCTCCCCAACCTCCTTGAATTCCTATCCTCCTTGACCGACCGCCCTAACAGCCCATCCACTCCCCTGTCCACCCCATCTGCCGAGTGGACATTCCAACCGTGGCGGTCCACAATGCTGTCCCGCTTCGTCCGTTTGCTTGTCATTCATGTTTATGAGATTGACCCACGGACCGCAAGATCTAGGCGTTCGTTGAAGGGCCATCCAATCCGTCCGCCTAGGTTGATCCACTGTCAGAAGCTATAATTGGCATGGTGGATAGCTCATTTTTCACAATCGTTCCCTTTTGAAGTGGGCAGACTAGTGCCTTTGGGAGTCTGTGCACCTCTTCCGATTTTGTGTAGATAGTTGTGCTTCTATTTAAACATTGCAATATTATGAAATACGAATCACCATATGATTGGGATTTTTTCAAGAGCTTTAATGAATTAAAGTGCTAGAGTTTATTTCATTTTAAATACAAAGCATTTCCTTTGTGGGTTGTAAAAGTTAACTATAGTTCTGTAATCTTTTTATTGTATTCTCTGCGACTTCATCATACCAAAAGATACACCACCCAAAAAAGGAAGTCAAAAGGGAAAATCCCAAGACTTTGATTGAAAAGGTTGAAAAGACCCATTGTATGTGGATGAAGCGTTATGGGAAGATGAATCTATGAAAGTGTGGGATTGTACAATGTGCAAAAAGTATGTGAAAATGACACATCTCTCTAAACTTTGGTTACATGACCATGTAGAGAAGCAAGTTAGCCATTGGGAAGGACAAGTGTCCATGTGCCAAAGTAAACACTTCAAACAAAGATACATACAAGTACACTGAGTTCTAGGAATCAAAAGCAAAAAATTTAATATAATGAATTATAATGTCATGGCCATGGTTTGGGGAGAGATTGTATTCCACAAAGACGTAGATTGGCACACAGCTTTAAGTTGCAATGTGGATAATTATACTCACATGGATGCCATGATAGACACATAATGGACAGGTCCAAGCGATTGCATGCCAAAGTACTCCAACCAATGTTATCTACAACAACTTTCAGTTGTGATGCAAGATGCATATGATGAATGGACAGATGACAATGATGATAACAATGTTCTTCCACCTGTCACATTTGGAGAGAGGCACAAACACACAAAAGAACAAGAACGTATTGAACTCGAACAACAAATGTAAAAGGCAACACATAGAAGCCTACAAGATCATAGGTGACAAGATAGGCATGGCGGGTTATACCAACACGAACATGGAGCGGGAGGATCAGAACAAGAAAGAGGTAGTTTATACTACGGTTATGATCCTCAAGTTGGCTCTCAAGGTGGAGGAGGAAGCTATGGAACCACTCACTATGGTGGGTCCAATGGATCTAGTTCATACTATACCACCCCCACCCAAATTGGCTCTAAAAGGAGTGGAGGAAGTCACACAATCCTGCACTATGGTGGGTCCACTCATGGAAGCGTTTAATACAATGTGGGATTCATTGGAAGTGATTCATATGAGCATCACGAAGGCTCTTATTATAGTAGTTCAAATGAAAGAAGATCGCAAGATAGTATGTCAATTCCTCCAACTTTTAGAGGTCCTAATTATGGGAATTATGGACAAGGAGGTAGACAAAGCGGATATCAAGAATACTACAGAGGTGGTCCCTACATTGGAATACAAGCAAGAATCCCAAGTCAAAAAGATGAGTTCGATTTAGATTCGGAGTTAAAAAAACATGCATCTATGTAGTATTCATCTTTCAGCTCAGTCTTCTAACTCTATTCTCCACGGTAGGTATAGAGTATTAAAGTGATAGAAATAGTTCAAAATTTCAGATGAATAGTAATGCAGTGTTTTTAAATTTTGACAAAAGTATTGTATATTAGTGTATGCCAAGTATGTATGTAAGCAAGTAGATTGATAGATATGTCATTGTATTATTTTATAATACCGTTGATGTATAAGCAACAATGAAAATTAATAAAAATATTATAAGGAAGTATAGGAGCCCTTTTATTGAATTCACCAATCGAATTTCAATTTATAATTGCATGTAGTAATTTTTTAAATGACTCTTGTATATATATTACATTTCAAAACTCATAAATGGTCAAAATGCATTTATAACTAAATTCTTAACAATTGAGTGTTTTAAAAGAAGATGCTTAAATAGCTATAACAAAAATATTGTACACACGTTTCTAATTTGTATTTCAAATAGGATGAATGAAATTTTTGGGTATCTATACAATCTTTGAGCCATCCTTCTAACCCCTTAAGGACTTGATCCATTGTAAAATGATCAAACTTCTCATATGAGCTAATTTTAGCCTTTTCAATAGTATTCAAACAACAATCTCAAAATTTAACTACTTGAAACTCTGAATATTATATCACTTAAGGAAATTGCAATTTGTTTCATGAAAACTACTAATTGTTATAATTTTTCCGTAACAAAAAACAAAAAAATGAAAAAAAATGAGTAAAAATAGCAAAAACAATCAAAATATTTTAAATTGTCTTGGGAGGTAAAAGTAATAATGGAGATTAGCATGAACAATTTCCAATTGATTATTTTATTTTTTACACCAAAAATTAGCACACCAAACATGTTAAAGTCAAATTAGATCATGAAATCAAATTTATACTTTTATTTCATTCATGTCCAAATTTTTTAGATATTTTTTTTGCTAATAGAAAACTAAGTTTTCTATTTATTTCGTATTTTTTCAATAATTTTGGACGAAAAATAAAATTATTGTGATTTCTCGAAGGTAAAGGTGGAAATGAAATTATACCAATTACAATATATATTAGAATAATCTTTAATGTTTACTGTAAATGAAGAGTCCAATAAAAAATATAATTTTATAATTTAAATTTCAAATACATTTTCAAAAAAATATATGAATGAAAAGTATACCATTTTGTGTTATTTGGATTTTAGTTTCAAAAATTTTCAATTGCAATAAATCTTTCAATTTTGGACATTCCTCAAAACTAAAAACTAAAATACAAACAAGATTTGTCAAGCTTCATTTTCTTCATTCACATGAAATTCCGAAAATAGTTATTTCAAAAGTTGGAATCAAGGAATCAAGGTGAAGCAAGGCCATTCACTTTCTGAATGCCTAATCGTTAGGAGTAAGGTATGAAAAACACCATGGTTCAAATTCACTTGGCTTTTCATTTGAAAGTAAACATGTGACCTATATATCGTCTGTCCCATCTTTGCCATTCGATAGGGCTGACGGCGATATAGCGAAGAGCTTTATAGTCCACCCCATCGTAGCCATGAGGTCGTCCAATTAGGTAGACGGCGATCTAGCGAACGCCAAATCTATCTGCTTCAACTCGTCCGCCCCGTCGAGGCCGTCCAATCGGGTAGACAGCGCGACCACTCCATCATGGCTATCGGATGAAGCGGATGGCCAATGTGTGCGCCTCGGTCCGTCTGCCCCATGTCGGCCGTCTAATTGAATGGACGCCACATCCACCTCGTCTCAACCATCAGCTCGGGCGAACACCAAATCGGCCACCACATTCCACTCGTTCGATTGGAAGGATGAGGTGCAACCATCAGATGAGGTGGATGCCCCATCTACCTCATATAAGAAGGGCGGATGGGCCGTTAGCACTTCACTTTTGCCTTGCTCCTTGTTAACTCAAGTGGAGAGTGGAGAGCGTGGTGGTTTATCCTCCACTGGCTCCTTTCCTAGGGAAGGCAAGAATGATATATTAGGGGCCCCTTATTGCCGATTTTTTTGCAAGTTGCACGTGAAATTTAAATTAAATTTTATTAATAATTAATAATTAAATTTTACGGATTTCTTTTACATAAAATTGGTACATCACAATGACGAAATGGAAAAAGGTTGCAAAGGTGAAGCATATAAGAGGGCCGTCAAGCTTGGAGTTAGCTTAGCAAAGTCCTTCGGAGGCATGCAAGAAGTTCATGATTGAGTGCATCATTAAATTTTATAAGTCGGAGACAAATTTTTCTTTAGACAATAAATACATCAAGTATTAAGAAGAGTGTGCTAAAATTCAAGGCAGAGATGAAGCAAAGGATGTTGGATGCATTGAACACTTCGGAGTGGTGGGAAGAAACAGACAAGACAAACTTCAACAAATGCTTAGACAACAAGGTTCACAACACATTGTGGAACTCCGAAGTCATTTTAGCAAAATATGGCAAGGAATATTGCCCAAACGACTCCAAGTTTGAAGAAGTGGTTTTGAAAGCAGACTTATTCGAGGGTTGATGTGCTCCATTTGCTAAAAAACATAGTCAAATCGAGTCAATTGCTTGGTGAAAAAGCAATGATAGAGTTGCTGAAACAGAAAGAAATAGACGCCATCTCATAGCACTTCCAGATACAACATGGGTGATTCCCGTTGATGACAAGACAATGAGAGGTGGATACGCAACGATTTGGAGGGTCCGTATTGAAGTATGTCCTGGGATACTTCCTTATTGGGAGTTTGCAGCAAAGAAATCCATTGATTACGATACTTGACCAGAACTTGCAAAGTTGGAACATCATAACAAGTCAACGACCGTTCAAATTCCACATCCAGGCATAATACGATTTGCTGCAGTGTATGCTACGACATATGAAGGCTATGTGTATTGGTGGAACGGTGGAACTCTGCATCAAATGTTGAATCTGGATAATGATTATTCAGACAATATACAAGTTCAATTGGTGTAGATACACCCTACAAAGGATGAAGTTATAAAAGCTTACCATCTTGGTTGATTTCAGAAGAAGCGTACAAAGCTTGCATAGGCCTTTGTGCACATAATAAATACAATGCATGTTACTAGACATTTGCATAATGATCTTTCTCTAGACAACATCATCTTGCACTTTCTGGAGGACAAGTTACATGTCTACATTAGAGTTTGCAATTGGGGCATGACTACCTTAGTTATTGAACCAATCAAGTCTTTATACACGTTCACATTAGCAGATGAGATGAAAAAGGCTTTGCAGAGAAGATGGTGGATGGATCCAAATATTGCATATTTGTATGCGAAAGATGCAAATGTGGAAATCATTCCAAATTATTCACGCACATCAGAAGAGTATGCGGTTGGTCGAATTGTTCAAAAGATCAACCAACAATGCATGTCGGAGGCCTACTTCAAACTAGAGCATGAAACACTTCATATGACCAAGTTTGCGTTTGACGAATTCAGAAGGATGTTTCACCATTACTTGAACTGCCTTTGTTTGAAGGCTGAGGGTCAACACAGTAGTTTGGCCCATATGATGCATCGATTTTGTAATGTATACCATTGGCCTATGTTGGATGAATATTTCCACCATTCATATTAGTGGAGTAGTAGTAGTAGTTCAATAGGCTATATAGACATTTTGAATTAGTTAAGGAATATAGAGTTGAAAAAGAAATTATGTGTGTAATTAGCCAAATGTACACACTATATAGTATATTTAAAATTTTGAATCAACAATGTATGGCAATATATATTAAATTGAATAAATTTTGAATTGTTAGTTACTTTTGTATTTGTATTGATTGAAAAAATTTTGGATACTGAATATATATATTTTGTTTGTTTTTTTGTATCCTTTAGCCTTTATTTTTGAACTATATACTTAAAGTAAAAAAATGTGGAGGATGCAGGAATTGAACATACAATAAGATTCGTTAAGAAATTCGAATGTGGAGAAAGGAAAAAAATGAAACACAAATGAAATTGTGTTTGAAAAAAAAAAAAAAAATTAAGGCAAGATAATCAAAGAAAAAATTGTAACCTATAAATCGTATTTTTTCATAGAAATTTTTTATAACAATCAAAGTAGAATGCTTCCAAAAATATGGTGTGGACAATTGGACATAGAATAAAAATCTTTTTCACTCTATATTTTTCAACAAGCCAAAAATAAAATTAATATAATACTATAATTTATACACGTTATAGTTTATACAACCATTCTTTTATTTTTATTAATCGGAAGTTCACTGGAAGTTCAAAGTTTAGGGTGGACATGGCAGTTGATGAGGTTAAGGAATTTTTTTCATTTTTAATTAAATACCATAGTGGCGATACAAAATATTACAATGGTACTTCCAATTTTGACATTCATCCACATATTGGATAAAAAATGCCACATTAGCACATATTACATATCCATAATTTTGTTTTCATCCATTCTTTGGCAATTTCATTTAATAAGTTTTTATAATTTAAAGATTTTTGGCAATTTCATCACAAAATTTACATTTATGTTCTAACTTCTAAAGGTGTGGTCGGGTTAGTTGGGGCGGATGGCTCAATCGGGTTGAACATGATGGTTAGGGCGGTCGAGTTGTTCCGACAAGGCAGACAATACGGACAGTGAATTTAGCAATGTCAACAAACGTTGCAAACCCCGCGTCCACGTCTGAATGTCATGTCAACCGTACTATGACTAGTATGCCCAATGTCATTGCCACATTCAAAATAAAAGTCATTTTCTCATTTTTTTAATTTATAAAAACTTCAAAATTCAATAACTTTCATGCCATAGGTTCGAACACTACAAAACAAAGCTCATGCATCCCTCTTCGTTGAGGACTTTCTAACAGTACCAAGAATGTAGCCAAAGGAGACCTAGTCCAAGAGATTTCAACGAAAAGATTTTAACAAATAAAATTTTTTGGGACATCCCTCAATCTTCAGGACATCACCATAATTCTTGTCTCATTTCCTTAAAACTTCCTCTTGTTCTTAGAAACTTAATGCACAACATTCACTTTGTGTGATGAGATTATTTACTTAAGAGTTCAATGCATAGTAAGGTGTTTTAAATCAAGTAACTTCCCTTCCATTAAGAACATGTTGATTGACAAAGCAAATGGACATATTGTATATGGTACTTTACATACAATCCATATTTCAATCTCAATTTTACAAGAGCCAAATCACATAAGTCACAGCTATTTGAGCATGTTTGGTTCCATCATCATATTTTACATAAATTCAGTATTGAACCTTGCTATAGCATACCAAGCCTCCACAAATATCAATAATATTACAAGAAATATACTAAATGGAATCCAAAGAGTTATATGCCAAAAATATCAAGCTTGTTACTGTCCAAGCATTGACAAATCAAATCAACATCAACTAAAACCTCCTAAAAGAAAATGTAAATTTAAAGTAAGAAATAACTTCACGTGATGTGTAGAAGTATTGTGAAAGTTTTCAAGAAGTCATGGACCTCACTTGTGCCCACCCGACAACAAAACAACACATTGGAATGTTAGCAAGGAAACAACACATGTCTTCAACCCATAGCGCATGTTATAGTTGTCACTAGAATAGAATCAAAATTACACATGCAAACCAAATTTTAACAAAAGGCTATATCTACAATTGAACTGGAAGACTAATTGAACATTGCACCACGCTTTGTAAGGATCCATTGCAATTTGAAAGTAACCACCAACAAACTCAAAAACACTTTGACACTATTGAATGAGAATTTGCTATAAAATTAGCTCAAAACTCCACCACTTGGTAAGCAAGGTTGAATTGGAAAAATGATGGATACAAGAGCTTTCCATCTATCATTACTATTCTCTTTGTTGAATGTTAAGGCAAGGCTACAACATGTCAAGGTTTGTTGTATGGGCATGCAGCCTCAAAAGGTCTATAGCCATCCAAAGTTCATCAAAGCATTAAATCACAACCCTCCTAATAAAGAAGTAACAATTAACTTAGGGTGCAATAAGCACTACGGCTATAATTCCAAAGCCGGCCAAATCTAAGAAGCTAATTAAACATGTGATATGGCCATGGAGGTAGTTAGCTAATCTGAATCAAATTCACTTTATGAATGAAGTATATTCTATTTCTTGCTTATTGTTTTGTATCCCTTTTCAATCACAAAGCTACAGTAGTAGATATTTGCATATGTAAAGTACCTTTAGGCTACAATGTCAATTTCAATTTTTACTATAAAGCATAGAATCCCATAGGACTTCTTCTAATTTTTTCTTTTTACTAAGCCTTGGTTTAGGATTTGAAGTCTAGAAAAACAAACTAACTAACAAACAAACAACCTAACTTAAAGTATTGATAGGAAGCTTTGATTCATGCTATTTGGATGTGTTATATGAAAGTTATAGACAATCAAAACATTTTTTTGAAAATTAACTTATAGGATTCATTTTTGAACTAAATTTTTATAATTAAAAAAAAGCTTCACAAGATTAATTCCTAAAGTTCTATGACTATGTTTTCATCAAAAACACTCAAAAATGGCCATTTTTAGTACAAGTACCAAATTTTTGAAAAAGAATTTTTTTTGACATATGTGACCATAGGATCTCATAATGTATTGACTCAAAAACATGTGGTAAGAATTTCAAAAAATTTCACTGTATAGATTGCAAGATATAAGCATTCAAATTTACTGAAATCATTTTTTTGGCCCTGTGAAAAGCAAGACAGTTGCACTTCACAAGCTCATTTTTCTATAAAAAAAATATCCAAAAGGAGGTTCTTCTTTGGACTCTTTTTTCTACATGCTTGAAAATTTTCAAATCATTTGGAATTGTACAACATATAGGAAAAAAATAGTAAGTAGAAAGTAGTAGAAAATGATTCAAAATACTAAATTGTAAAGACTTTAGGTATGGAATTGAAAAATGCCAATTCCAATGGTTGCAATAAACAATCTACATTCTATAATTTTATTGTTTTCCAAAAATATTGAAATTTGAGATTGATAAAGGACTTCAAAGTTTATTTTAGAGTTGAGAATCTATAATTATCCACAAAAGAAAATCCTCATAACTTTTGATTCATTGATCAAAATAGAATGATTAAAAGCTTTTCATGTATATATGACTCTTGAAAACTAATTTCAAATTTATTTTTTTGAAAAAGTGATTTTTTCTAATTTTCTACCCATTTACGAAAAAAAGTAGCATATTAGGATATAACTTTTGACTCATATTTCAAATGTCATGTAATTTAGTGCATATGAAAGTTATTTCTTGTCCCCAACTTCTATTCATATTTGGACCAAAAATATAGAAATATCCAGTCACATGTACCTACCCAAAATTGCTATATAGCCAAAAAAATGCATGTTGATCCTTTAGGGGTTAAGATCTCTTGCTTGAAAATTCTCATTGTTGAGATTAGTGTGTTACAATTCCATCTCAAAGCTATTAATAGTTTAGTTTTTCCTTCAATCTTGAGCCTACTTCTACTTAATAATTTTTAATTGAGTGAAAATTAAGTGTGTCTGTGTGTGTGTGTGTGTGTATTTTTTAACTTTTTTTTCCTACACTCGCAACTCAATTCTTCAATATAAAAAATTAGAAATTCAATATCATTTGTGCAAAAACTTTAAATTCAGATTCGAAGCCAAAAACTCTAATCAAGTAAAGCTATAAGGTGTAAAAAAATTTATTTTCTTCACTTTCAATGTAAATATCTTGCAATCTATGCATTTTGAAATTTTGAAATTTCTTTCATACATTCTCACACTTGTTTAGTACAAGATCCTATGGTTAAATACATACAAATGAAAAAAATTGTTCCTTGCAATAAAAATGGCAAGTTTGAGTGACTTTTGATTAAAAAAAAGGCCTTGGGACTTTAGAGATTGAACACATATTTCAAATTTTCTTGGATATTCTCAAATATACCAAGTATATTCTCAAATATTGTAACTAGTGATTTATATATACACATAAAGATTTTTTAGGCATTATGTCTAATATACTTGACATTGTAGTTATTCATTTAAAAGGACGATTATATCACCTACAAATATTCATAAGATATGACAAATAAGGCTTTGGGATTGTTTGTTGGCATATTAGACACATCAAATGTTGTCTCTATCTATGTGAAAAGACAACAGTGTTGACTTTTCAACTTTCCTACAAGTCTTTTAACCCCTAATTGCCCCCAAGGCACCATATTATAGTGTACATAACTTGGAGAGACATAAATGGTGATTAGAAGATGAATTTTTGTAAGAAAGGTACAAAAGTCTACTACACAAATCAAGTTGCAAGTTAGGCAAGTTTATATCAATGATTTACTACAAACATTCAAACAAAACCACATCTTTTGTGCAAGTAGAATGATTTCACTTCAACCACTTAACAAACTTCAAGTTATAAACATAAGCAAAACTTAAGACCAAAAAATGGAAAGCAACCTCAAGCTGAAAATTATTTCAAAAACATTATTTGGCCTCTTCCAATAAGATGTTCTCAAGATATGAGCTACTAGACTATGTAGTCAAAAATGTCATTTTTTCAACTTTTTCAACCTTGACATTTTTTTAATTAGATGATTGCAAGTCTTCTCAAATTGAAACGCAATGGATCTTATGAACCATGTGTGTATCTATCCACCACTAATTCACCTTTGCTTAATTGCAAGTTCTTCTTTCAAATTAGAGTTTTCGGACAAAGATGCAATGTAGTGAATTTGAAAGATATAATCCAAAAATAATCATATAATCTTTGTAACTAAAGTTGCAAATTTTTTCAACCATGTCCTTTTCTAGATTTCATTTTTGAAGTGTAATTACCAAAAACAAATACAAATATGTATGCATCATATCATTTGTGTTTAAAATTTAAAAATAAAAGTATTTAGTATAATTTAGTTTCAACAAGAGTTGAAGTCATGTAAAAAAGTATGTTCAAATGTATCATGATATTCACATGTCATTAGATTTTTAGCATTATATGTATTTCTTTGAAATATAAATCTTTATTATATTTTTATCATGCATTGCTTTTTTATATTGTTACTACAATTTGAGTATTTACCTTCAAAATAAATTCAGATTGAAGAAATTTGTAGATGAATATCAAATTCAAAACTTCAAATACTAAATAACCTCTATTTGATGATAAATGTCTAATTAAAAGATTTTCATATACTACATCGTATTATGTTTATTATATTTACTACATCATTTGATTTCAAGACCAAAGAGTAGCCCATACCTTGAGAACATCCAAAAATGGGTTTAGGAGCTTCCTTTAGGTTAGTGGGTTCAAACCTAGGGATCAAGGTAGTTTTAGAGATTTTTAGAGAAAAGGTAAATATTTAGACTAGGTCTTGTTACTAGTGACTCATTTTTCTACGTTGTGTGCATTACATTAGAGAAAAAAGATATTATTTTCAAAAATTTGCAACATAAAAAGATTGATTTGAGACTTGCCTATGATTTCAAGAGCTACTTAAACTACTTCTAAATGCAATCCATCATCTAATTGAAATTTAATTTCAACCATTATAACACTAGTGGAAATGTAACCTTGGAGTACTAGGTTAGAGTATTAAAGTTTGGTGTTCTAGAACCAACTTGTTGCTAATATAGTCCTAGAACTCCAAGTTCTAAAATTATAGCCTAGTACTCCAAGGTTACTTTTCTACTAGTGTAAATTGTCTAAGAACTCATATCAAAACTTTTCTTTGTACTTGATTGTATGAAAGTATGAATGATTGCAAATTCACAAGTAAATTTTGGAGAATTGATGTGATAAGGTGGTTTGTTGATTCCAATGAAGAATATGATTAAATATTTAAGCTCGCATTTTCTTGCATGGCATAATTCAAATATGAACTTGAGATATTGGCAATGAAAGTATTAAGGCAAATTCAAATTTCTACAAGGCTTGGGTACCTCACCTATCAATGACATATTGTAATCTTTTCATCTAAGCTAGTGCCCATATGGTCCTCAAGGACCAAGCTTTGAAATTGTAGTCTTATATTTGAAGGTTGTATTTCTACCAGTATAAATTATTTCAAAATTTATATCAAAACTTCCCTTTGTATTAGATCACATAGAAAGTACTAATGATTGCAAATTCGCTAATAAATCTTGGAATAGTGTGTAATAGGACAATTTATTGATTTCAATGAAGGATGATTAGATCCTTAGGCTCACAATTTCTTGCATGCCATAATTTGAATATGAACGTGAGGTGTTGGAATATAAATATTTGGGTAGGCTCTTCTATTAGTAAGACATTATGATTTTCTCATTCGTGTATATTATCATCCTACTTTTTTGGTCATTAACTTTCAATACATCCATGTAGAAATTCTATGATTATTTTACTTTGATAATAAACTCAAATTCTTTGACTCTCATTTACAAAAATATTGAAATACGCCTTCAAATTGAGCAAAAACAACATTGGAGCATACTAATAGAAATTTAACTTTGGAGTGCTAAGCTATAGTTCAATGTTTGATCTTGATGCTCTAAAGCCATACTTCTAATAGGTGTATTTAGAAATTAAAGTTGAGGCTTATTTAGTTGGCGCCTAAAATGATTTTATTCATCTTACTATTTGGAAGTGAATCAAATAATCACACCAATTCATGAAAGAGATAGTAATAGGCTTTAAATTATGTCACATGTCTTATTAGACATGTGTATAATTCATATTAAGCAAATATGTTCAAGTATTATTGTATATTTATCAAACATTTTAACTTACCAAGTAAGTTTTTAAAATTGTACTCAATTGCCTCATGCTAAAGAGTGACTAGTGGTCAAATTTTCTTCACGGGTGTTTGTAATATTATATTAAACTTTTATTCTAAAAAATTAGAAGATTCCTTTGAATAAAATATATGTAAAACAAGGGGATTGTGATTGAGCATCAATTCCATGTCAACAATCAATTTCTATATATGACCTTTTATACCTCAAAAAAGCACACTTAGGATGATATGTAAAAAAAAAACACTTGGAGATAAAAATAAATTATTACTATTCTTTAGAATATCAATACATCATGTGTGAATTAGCATGGGGCTAGTAACACATTTACATTTTAGCTCAAGTTTTTGAACTCTAATTTGAAATAGTATTAAAATTTTCAAATTCAAAAGTAGACAATTGGTGAAAGTCACTTTCTAAAATAGTATGAATTTTTAATAAAATGACTATGTCAAGTCTTTTAGAATGGCTCTGTGCTTTACTTTGAAGTACTAGAAGTGTGATCTGAATATTTTGGACAATATCCAAGCTCCATAGAATGAAAGAGCATAAAATAGTTGAATATTTTTGTATAGACAACATTTTTCAACACATTTGGTATAAATGTTTAATAAAAAAATCAATTTAAAGGAAATCCTTAAATTTTTAAAGAGACATAAGCTTAATTAGCAAAAAAATGACATTTTTTACACAAATATGTAAAAAGTTTCAAATTGACCTCAAAATGACTCATAACCCAATTGCTTTAGGATTAAGATTACATTTTTATTGCTCATTGTATATGTAGTGCATTTGAAAAAATAAAAATGATCATTTTGAAACAACAATTGTATGAATTATTATCATATGCAGATAATTAAAATTTAATCAAAAAAAATTTATATGTAAGGTTACAAGAGTATAAGATACAATGAAAAATTGAACTTATACTATTTAGTTTTTTCTATATTTAGTTAAATTTCCTTGCTTCTTCACCAATATTGTTTTCTTAAAAACCTTGCAAGAAACTTATTTGGACACTATGTACAAATGCAATGAGAATTATGATCTTAATACTTAGGGTAGCTTCAATACACACAACAAACTATACTTGCCAAAAATAATCTTTTGAATGATTGACATGGAATTAGAACTTGAGGATACCATCATTGAATGGCCAATATAAATTTCATAATATGTTAGCTAAAAACTAATAGTTATAGAGACTATGACAAATCATGCTTAAGAAAGAAAATCATACAAATGATAGGACAAAATTCTCATGCTATTTGCATGATTTTCCTTTCTTAACCAATAGCTGAGTCCCATTGTCACCTTTGGAGACAAATGGATTTGGTGCATTTTTGTATGGTTTCAACATTTGTCATGATTTTATAAAACTTTTTGTAAAGATACATAAACACAATTAGCTTTGGGAGAATATAATTTTTTAAATTTCAAATAGTACCCAAGAGCAAATTTTATGGCATAATAAGCCCAAATTTTAATTCAATAGGCAAGAAAAACGAAAAAAATTTAAATAAAAAATAATTTTTTTTCTTTCATAGATTGTATTTTCTTCTACTTGGGAAGCTTTGATTCATTCCATTTAGACTAGTGAATGATGTGAAAGTTATGGATAGTTTATTTTATGGGCAATTGAAGCATCTTCTTGAAAAAATAATTTATAGGATTCATTTTGGAATTCAATTTTTTTTAATTAAAAATTAAGAGTTTCATAAGGTTGAGAATATTTGCTAGAACAATCTTAGTATTGAGATTTGTGTGTTTCAATTCCATCTTAGAGCCACTAATAATTAGACTTTCACTTGAATCTTGAATCTACTTCTACTTAATAAATTTTTAATGAGTGAAAATTAAGTTTTTATTTTTTTTCATTATTAGGTCTTCTATTTTATTATTTAATATAAAATATTAAAAATTATTATTACAAAAATTTCAAGCTTTGAAGCTTCAAGTCAAAAAATCTAATTGAGTAAGGTCCAAAAAAAAAATCTATTTCATCACTTCAAATGCAAATATCTTGCAAATCTTTAGTATTAAAGTTTTTGAAATGTCTTTGATATATTCATACACTAGTCTTTTTCAAGATCCTATGGTTAAATATGCAAAAGGAATTACTTAAATAAAAATTCACTTTGAAATAGAAATGCAATTTTGAGTGGTTTAGATGAAAAAAGGTCTTGAGACTTTAGTGGTTAAACATGACTTGTGATAATCCTTTAAGTTTTTGACATTTAGCTGATTAGTACAAAGAATTGTTTAGTTGTACAAAGTCAAAATCCAAATATTTCCGTGTCTATTTTTTGTAGTTTTTGATATACAATACTTCCAATGACAATATTCTTTAGTTTTAATTTCACATTAGTCAAAAGTCAATAATGTTTTACCAAGCCATTTAGTCACACATTGAAGATATTCTACATCTTACAAAATAGAAATCTAATATATAATCTTCTCATGTTATCTTCATTGCAATGTAGTGCATGGTGATTAGAAGAAAAAATAAAAAAAGGCTTTAGAGTCATAACACCATCCTCTATTCACATTTTGAGGTAATAGTAAATCTTTAAAAATTGGATGTGTGCACCAATTATCATCATTGCCTAAAATGTGATATCTAAATTTCGATAAAAAAGTTAAACAAAAACAAATATATTGATGACACAAGATGTATACAATCAAACCATGAGAGTTTAGGAGAATCTAGTGTCAATTTTAATAGTCCTACTTTAACTGGAATACTTGGACATTTTCAAGCTATAGATCAATACTCCAATGGCTTGCATTTGGGGATTGCATTTTTAATAACAATGGCCATTGATGAGCACATAAAGCATTATAAATATATTTAATCATTTTGAAATCAGTTTTGTATTGAGCTTTTAAAAAATTAAGAAAATATATAATCTGACTTATATAAATTTTTATGTTTAAGTAAGCTACAATTTTTTTAATTGATAAAAAAATAATATTGCAAAGATTTAGAGATTTCAAAACTTCCTTTCAAAACTATTTCAAATTAAATAGATTTTGGCAAGAAGTTGAATGTGTATTAAATCACAAAGAAATAGAAAAAATGTGCATGAGATGAATTTCTTGCACTTGGCCCTTGTATATATAAATTATTTTTACATCAATAATTTAAAAATCTAAATATAGATTTAAAATATCAAAAATATTGTTTGAAAAAATTTCCACTTTAAATTATATTTGAAATGATAAAAAAATCATTTTTGAAATTTTGAGTTGAAAAAACTCTCTTTTTTTAATTCAATTTTGGATGCATAAATTTTGGCACTAGATCATAAAAATAGGAATGTATTCTTAGTGCATTTATACTTTTAGAACAACTCAATAGGTTATAAAGGAACTCCAATTGGTAAGATTCCTAATTAAAAAATTTACAAGGATTTGAGTACCAATTTAAAACAACACCTAAATATAAAATTCAAAAGGAATTTGTATTTCATCAAACCAATAATTCACAATGAAGTCTCAAAATTAGAAAATTCTCAATTTGTGACTGCATTTTTAGAGTACTGAAGCTTGAAAACATCCATTTTAAGAAATCATTTCTTATTCAAACAACATCTGAATAATGCAATGCATGCTAAAATATATTGGAGTTCTCTTTCTCTTTTCAATGAGATTCAACAAAACAAATTATAATTATAATAGCTAGAATGCTCAGAATCTATTATGGGTGTACTTTACCTTAGTTTGCAAAAGAGGGTAATGCCCAATAACGGACTCCGGGGTAACCGATTACCGTGACTCGGCCTGTTACCAATTTACAAAATTGCGATTGAGCTCGTTACCATGAAGCTGCAGCAAGATTGGCGTGATAGCCTGTTGCACTCATGATCATGGAGCGTGAGATCATTCATCTCTTCTTTAGCTCCTGGCTATGGCCAAGAAGCTTGCAATGTACAGTACTAGAGCCCTAAGTCCGGAAAGCGTGCCATGCGCACTCGCCATTGCAAATCTTGTCATGCATACAATCATTGCAAGCACCATTAAGGAAGTACCATTTGGGCACTTCATTTTGGCAATTGAAAAATTGCCAATTTCCTAAAACGTCATCTGGCGATATTCCAAAATCAATAATCGTGTCATACATCTTCACAAAGGACTAATTTCATGCCACAAACTAGGACGGGTATATATTTTGGGTTCAGCCACGCGGCCTGAACTGCGCCAAAGTAATGGAAAATCGCCAATTTAAAGAAATGAATTGACGTTTCTGTATATTGTGCTGAATCGAACCACCGCAAGCGTGAGCTTGGAAGCACCAAACGTACTCTTGGCCCAGTGATTTATAAATCACTGGGCTATCATTGCAGTTCGTGTGGCCGGGAGCTCAAGCTCAAGATCTCAAGTGGAGACAGCTCTCTATATCCTGTCGAAGTCCACCGTCGAACTCTGACCAACCTGTATTTTTTCCAATCCTTGCTAAGTTCTTTGAGGACTAGAGCAGAAGACGGCCATTGTGACAATTCAGAGAGACAGGGGATCAATTTCTGAGCCCCAGATCGATCGAACATAATGGCAGGGTGGAGTGCTGGACATGGAAGATCAATCCTAGTTAGAATTTGCATTACAGCAGTCCTGGTCATTGCCAATGCTTCGATCCCCGCAATGGCTACACCCGCATCGCCGAGTGGATACTCATTACGAGTGAGGAGATTCAGCCCTGCAATTGCAATGGAATCTCTGTCGTCAAGTCTTGATCATGATGCGGCGGCAAAAAGAAGCTGCAACCAGTCCAAGTGCTCCCCTGGCAGTTGCTGCAACGGGGTGTGCGTCGACGTCTCCCGGGGCGCCCAGAGTTGTGGAGCGTGCAACAACACCTGCGCTTACAACCGAGAATGCTGTGATGGAGTTTGCGTCGACACTCACGCTTCTGATAACCGCAACTGCGGCTCCTGCGGTCGCGTTTGCGAACAGGGTGTCCCTTGCTTGTTTGGCATGTGCGGATACAGCAGCGGGAGAATAACAATGCCATAAATGCAGACACCTAATGCTATGGCAATGAGTATTGTATCAGTTTCAGGACTTTAATTTGATCGATCTGGTGGCAAGAATCACTGATTCTCCACCTTGTCATGCAAGCACACTGTAGATCGAAGTCATTTATAAAGTCGATCAAAGAGAGTTATCCCATAAGAATCCCACGGCCATGAGTATTATATCAGTTTCTTGACTTTGGTCGATCGGGCGGCGAGAATTACTGATTCTCCACCTCGCCCTGCAGACTGTAGATCGAAGTTAGTCATAAAGTCAGTCGATCCAAGAGAGTCATTATTCAACACTTGCATTGTTGTATATGTCTAGCCAGTACTGTTCTGTGTAGATCGATACTTGCATTGTGCACCAGTCGGTAGTAGACAATCTGCAGCTAGATTGTTGTTGGCCATAGGATACTCGCCATGGCCACCGTGCATGCATTCACTGATCAGTTCGAAATCTTGTCGTCATTCCATTCGTTTCCTGTAATTCTAGTGAAGCTAATTTTAAAAAAATTGTGTGAACACACTCTTTCACGTATGCCAATCATAAAAAAAATAAATGGCTGGAGTTCTTCTCCAGTCATGCGTGAGATATCACTTAACCTTTGTGACGTTCATATTCTGAGCAATGGATTAGAGTGATTCATGGCAACGTTTTGTTCAATGCCTCCTCATTGGTTGAATGAATTACTTTAATCTATACAAGGTAGCCTTTTTTCAGGACTAATTTGATGAGATTGAACTAATATAGTATGTTGGGACAGAGATAGAAGAGAAAATGTGCAGAAACTTAAAAAACAAGGGTTAGCTCTAGAAGGACATGGCCTTGTGGATGATGACACAAAACACTTCTGTTATTTTAGCATCACACTCCTAAAACTGAACCCAAATTTGTGAATAATTTTACAATTTTTGCTTGTTTCACTCCTGGTTTCACTTGAGATTCATATTGTAGGTGTGAGGTACATTGCCTAATGTAATTCATTAGAAGAGTTTTGGGGGGTCCAAAAGCCTATTTTGGGCTTATTCCCCGCAATTGTTCCCCACAACAAGGTGAACAATCCGCTATCAGAATTTTTCTTTTCATAAAAAAAATTTTTTTAAATAAAAATAAAAATTGGTCAATGATGTGGCAGGGGCTCAACCACGTCAGACTACTGCACCAAATTTGTTTCCTACATTTGCAGGCTGTGATAGCTCGTAGGCATCGAGAGGCCCCAAAAATCTTCTAATGCAATTTCTTTTATAATTTCAAGAAATATTTTACTATTTATTATTTAATTTCACTAATTTGTCTCACTTTAGGTTTTAGGGGTAGTACTATTGAGTATCCAAATTGAAGAATCTCCTTAGGAGTTTCAGAACGTACATTGTCCACTAAGATTGCACCTAGAGGAAAAAATGAAAAATAGCAAACATGTCTTCATTGTGTAGACAATTGTAGACATTAAAAACTACTTATTGGCCATTCTTGAAATATCTTCTTCAAGAAATTCTTGCTGATTTCTAGGATTTTTTAAATTTATTTTCTATTTGTTAATAATTTAAATGTTATTGTATCTATTTTACTTTGATTTTAGCATTTTCTAGTTCTCCTACTTATAGAAATTTTCTAATCTTGATCTTCTCAAGATATAATATCTTCATGAATCTAAATATTATATTCAATTTTTTACATTTTTTAATATAAAGTATTGCAAAAATAATCACTTGTACTAAACCAAAATGCAACAAATAGTACACGTGTTCTATGCCATGACCCCTATCTCCAATATGGTTAGCCAAAAATTATGGGAGATGCAAAGATGAAAAGGTGTATTCTTTGTTTTTATAGATTCCTTGAAAGTCATTCACCAAATACTTTCAATTCTCAACACCCTCACATGGTAAAAAGGGTTAATGTGAAAGCTCAAAGCTTCAAAATCCAATAAGTGGCCTAGCTGAATGCATGATGGAAACTTAAAAAAGTTGTAATTAATGTAACTAATTTATTAGACCATGTGACATATAGTAACACTCTCGGGAGGCAAATACGTACACTGTAGAGGTGTAGTAGTGTCACTAGGCTCCCTGGAATGCATGTCTTAGAGTTGAAAAAAAGAGAAACTAAAGGCCGCTTCACACATGGGCCCAAGGTTGAGAGTCCGTTGGCCTCCACCAATCAAATTTAAGAAAACCCCAACTTTGGCCTCTCGACCCTTCACACAAGGTGGCACAATCCAAAGTCCATCGCCCTCCCAAGTGCCTACATGAAAGCCCAAGCTCCTAAATGGCAATGGCCTCAAGACGGACTCTCAATCAAAGTTTGGGTCGAGAGTCCGTCAAATTGCCCATTTCTTTGGACTATTGCCCAAAGTTTGGCCATGAACTCCCCCGACCTCTCGACTTGGTTGGCCCATGTGTGAAGCGCCCCTAAGGTCGTGTTTCAATTGAGGACATTGCTCGTTCCAGTTCCAGTTCCTAACTTAAGCCTGCAACGAATGGGTGGGCCGTGGTCAGAATCAGTGCAGTGGTGGGAACCCATGTCCGTGGATCCTGGCCGGATTTCTGAGCCCGCAGTGTCGGAGTGGACCTCGAATTGGGCCGGAATGAATATTGATCCGGCCACATGGTTTGTGAGGGAGTTCCAGGGGCTGAGCACGATCACTGGGTTTCTGAAAGTGCCTCACAGGATTCTCTAGCCAGGAGCGGTGATTTCACGAAGACCGGCCACCCCCAGTTTTTAATTTGAAGTCGGGGCAGAAGGTGAAAATTAATTTAATATATATATATACGGAGTACCTCAGCTCATGCTGAGTATCTAGATCATGACACGGATCTCTGCAACTTGCAGCAGATCGAAAGCAGGCTCTCGATTGAATGCGTAGCAATGACGCGACCATCTGGAAGCCGTACCGGAGGATGGATGGATACTGAGTTTGTGGACAGTTAGCAAATCACCGAAGCCTTCAATGAAGGATTGAGGGCAGACTGGGAGTGATCGAATCAGGCAGGCTGGAGTATCATTGTTCACCGGATAAGCGACAATGGTAATAACTTAACCTTCCTTGGCTGAGTACGTGAGACAAATAGTAATGAACAAATGGAGCTGCCCGTTCTCGAATTTCAGGGCCCAAAACCACTCTCCTAACCCGTTTGCGGGACTCTGTTGACACTGTGTTCACACTCTTTTGCATACTCAAAAATTAGGACAAACTCAACAAGGTGTTTCTTGAGCCCACTGCCTGCTATGATGCCAGCAGAGCAGCACAGAAAAATCTAACTGGATGAAAAAAATTTGTTTCCCATCCTCCAAAGCAAATCACATTTGTGAAAAAGACAATTTTTTGTCAATACCAACATTGGAGGGTTAATCCTTAACCCGAGAAGGATGCCATAGACACTAAGTCTCTAATGCATGACAAAGAATCCTTTTATGTTAGTAAGATAGAAGTGCAAATGTTCATCTTTAGAATTTGGTATGCAAAGGAGAGGTCTTGTATAGTAGTTTGACCTCTAATGAGTGCTCTTGGAATTTTTTAAGCAAATGATTCACACTATATTGAAAGGATGGTTTTCATGGTGACCAATTTGTCTTTCAGGATCAAAGGACAAACATAGACCAAGGATCTTGGTTTTGTAAGAATCTTCATGATAGAATCTCCAATATTCTACAAAACAACTTTTTAATATTGTTTTCCTTCTTTCCAAGAGAGGTTTCTATCATGCTAAGTTTGAAATTTTAAAACACAATAATTTTTTGAATGTGTGACTATTGCATTGGAAAGTTTGATAGAATTTTTGAATAGTAGCTTGAAGAGGACAAAAACTAATCATTCATTGGTCATTTGAACAAGCTTCATGATGCCCATAGAAGAAAGATTTTAAAATCCAAATTTGGATTTCTCTCTAAGACACAAAACACTCGTGAAAATCTAGTAGTGCTCTAAGTTGCCATGTGGGTCTTCTCATGAGGTGTTTCTTTGGCTTACATGTGGCAACTTAGACCATGCTTATACTAATGAAATGTCATTTAAGGATTCATCTTTTTTAGAGGCTCTAATATGTGGATGCTCAATCATTGAAATCACAATTTTTTATGGACTTGAGATTGAAGGGGAGGATGCTTTGCATTGACAATAGCTGTCATAAGGAAGCTTGAGTAGTTACTTTATTAGAAACAATAGCCATTGACTCACTAATACTTGGACAAAGCTTCTTACTGTGGTTTTGCTTGCATGCAATTTTAACCCTAAAGGACTAAAGGCACTACTTTGATTTTTTGAAAACTTGGATGGCCTCTATTTAGTATTTACTTCATAATTGAAATTTTTGCATAAAATCTTAAGTAATCACCCCCAATCTTCTAGTATATGTAAAGCTTTGTTTCATGTCATTTTGATAAATATTGCAAAAGTTATAAGATATTTTTTTCATTTCAATGTTAAAAGCAAGTAGCTAGAAATACATTCTAAAATAAGATTTATTAATTTTATTTGATTGTTTAGATCGATACCTACACAAAAATATCAAAAGCATTTCAAATAATGAGACAAAAGTTATAAGGAGTTTTATTTTGTAGACAATAAAGGTAGAAAAAAAATTTAAGGTTGTTTTTTGAATTCTAAAAGTTTCCGAGTAAAATTAAAAAACAAACTTGACATATGTTGTTTATTAGAACATTCTCACCATAATTGGGATTTTCAATTCTCAATTTCTTGCCAATGTTATTAGCAACTTAAATTTTTTCTTTCATCAAAGAACACCTTCCAATTTACTATTTTCTTAATCCCTAAAAAACCAAAAAAAATTTGGGGAAATATAGCAATTATGGGCAACTCATTAAGAATGAAATTTATATTAACTATATTTTTGGAATTTTTTTTAATGTATAGACAAGGAGTACTTTGCTACAACCAAAGTTTTTTACAAATGGATTTGCCTACAAGGAATTATGGAGCAAATTGTCATTTTTAATGGATGAGGATAGTATAAATAGGGAGCAAAATTTCCATCACAATGCTTACATGTATTGTACATGAATGGACCTACGATAAGTTTTCAACCAAGGTTAAAAACCAGTTGCTTAAACAACATTTTTTTGTATTCATAAATTCATTTCATTTGAAGTACAAGAGGATGACAAACAAAGAATTCCTAAAGTACATCATCAATAATCTTTTGTCCCTCAAATTTGAACAACTAATCCTAACTTCCACAAAAAGAATTCAAGAAGTTCAAAAGGCAAAGATAACAAATTGTACGCGAATTTTCTCAAAATATCATTTATTTCATATGTGAAGAGATTTTTATACAAATGGGGTGATAGGAGGTAAAACAAGCCATGTAGGATATGTAAATTAGGATTAGAAGGACCTCAACTATTAATAGTTAAGATCAAAGCAAGAATTATGTTCATTGTTGAATTTCAAACTTCATCTAGGAATAATAGAATTATTTATTTATTTTTAAATTTTAACTAAGAAAATTTGAGAAATATATCTAAGTTTTATTTCCAAATTTTTTTTAAGATTTTAAGTTTCTAATAAAAATTCATGGATAAAATTTAGAGAGCATGTTTGAAAATATCCCATCCAACCTCTCTTTGAACTTTATCCATAACTTTTTATTGGAGAGTCAAAATTTCAAACACATTTTTAGAGATGAAATTTAACTTTATTTACCAACTTTTCTTAGTTCAAAATTCTTTGAAAAAACTTATTCTACTATGCCTAAATGAAGTCTAAAAATCTACTTTGAACACAATTCCTGTATTTCACCTATCTATGAGCGGTTGACCTCTTACTAATCCTAATTTACATATCCCACATGGGTTGTTTTACCTCCGACCACCCCACTTGTATAAAGATCTTGTCTTCTCAACCACCTATTGACAAATCAAATGGCTTTACAAGCCATGTGAGATGGTTATGTACTTTGGATCACACATAACTTTTGGGCTCTAAAAATTATATTTTTGGAATAGACAAAAATCTTCATGCACAAGAGGAGTGGGTGTCATGTGACGACATAGTAGGTGCGATGACCTGACATGTGGTAAAGTTATCCAACGTCGGTGCTCCATCCATGAGTCAGTCACTTTTAGGCATAGCAGACCCTGACTTGACTGCTTTCCATGCCAGGCTTTCTAATAATGTGAATGGCCCTTCAGTTTCAGCTAGGTGTTTCAAGGCAGAGATTGATCAAGCTATCTAAAGTCTCAAATTTTATGCAATTTTTTTCCCCTCTTCTAAATCTAGTTGAAACCTTGAACTCCACCATTCATGTTTTGAAGGAATTATTGTATATGTAAGCCAAAAATTGTTGAAAAAATAACTTTGTATGAGAGATTTTTTAAAACTAGTTTCCTACTAGGATTTCGTAAGACATGTTGCCCATTTGGAAATGTTATGAAAAGTTTTGAAGATGTAGCCAATTCTATCACAAAAATAAAATAAAAATAACTTGATCAAAAAAGTGAAATTACCTTATTTGAAAGTCTCCCTAAATAAAAGTTGCCTAGAAAGTGATTGCCCCCATCTAAATAAATTCCCACTTCAAACACTATAATCTTGCAATATGTGCAATCACCCCTCCCTCTTTGTACTACAATGTAATGAGGTTATCTACCACTAGATCTTATAGTTAAATGCATCAAAATTTCATTTATCAATTTTTTTGGCTTTGCCATCAAAATGGCTAATTTTGAGTGTTTTTGGATGAAGCATTGTTAATGAACTTTAGAGATTATAGATAAATATGAAAGTTTTTTTGTTTGGAATTTTTTATATGTTCTTAACCCATTTTTGGACATATTGACTCAAATGGACAAATTAAAGGATATCTGTTATTTTTTTTAAAAGCACCATTGTTCTTTTACAATTAGAATTACTTCATGTAAGTTGTTTTTATAAATGCAACCATTATTAAGCATTATGCCATTTTTATGTCAAAAATACATAACCAATTCTATAAGAGTACAAAAAATATGAATAGAATTAGTTTAAATGTGACTTTTTTTCTACTTTCTAGAAAAATCAACTTTTAAACATTTTGAAATATACAACTCCCTGTACAAATTCAAATCAGCACTTAAAAGGACACATTTTGGACACCAATCTTCTTTTTTGTTGCAAACTTTTGTCAAAAAATGAAATTTTAAAATAGATTGTATAAAAATTTATTTATTTAATAATAAATTCTTCCTTTTTTCACGATAATGATTATTATTATTGAAATTAAATGAAAAAAAATCAAAATTGAAAGATTTAAAGTACAAATATATAGATGAAAAATGGTTTAGACCTATCTAGGAATTGGCAAGATGGCCAATCTTTGTGCCAACACTAGCTCCAAAAAAACATTCAAAAATAGATAGAAAAAAATACAACTCCTTTTGTCCTTCTAAAAACTTCTAAATTAGGCACAATTTGTGTCCCACTAGAAAGCTTCGTTTACCAATTTTAACCATTGACTAAACATTGGTTGTGTTGAAATGACCTTGTGGAGCAAGTAGCAAGCAATCAAGGAGCATTCTTCTCCTAGCAAGCTTTGCTTATATAAGGCACCTTGTACTAGTTGCTTCTTCAAACACTCATATGAACAATGGATTTGGTAACCACTTGGATGCTATGAAGATTGTTCATAAAAGGGGTTTGGTTTCCTTGTTGCAGGTATTTAGGGTGAATAAATATTTCTATAATCTTATTGTTTCCACCAACCTTTAAATCATCAAAGAATGACAAACAAGCATCATTCACAAATGGTGTTGAAATATGATACTTTCCACATAGATTTGGGATGCCTGAACAACAACACCTAAGTTGGAGATTTTGCATAGATTTAAAGGATGAATTATTAGTTTTTGAATGCATATATCATAGGCACAAAGACTAAAAATACAATTAATCCTTCACGGGGAATATTTTTGGAGCTTTTTAGAAGGACAAATGGAGTATTAGACATCTTGCTTTATCCACCTTTAACCCTTCTTTTGAACATCATCCAACCAAATTGCACCATTTCAAATAAATCTTTAAATTTATATAAAATAAAAGCAATCTTTTTCACCAAAAATATTTATATGTAGAGTAGGGATGAAGTTGCCAATTTTGGATGAAAAGTTCATGAATATAATTGAAAAAATATTTTGAGATTAAAAAAATGGATGAATGTAGAAATATAATGCTTTTGGTCCAATCATACCAGATTGGAAGTGATTCACACCTTGGCATTTTTGTCAAGAAGTAAGAAAATAGGGTTGCTTAATAAAGTTATATTGCCTCTATAGTCAAGTCCAATGTTCGGGATATATTTTAGTTTTATAAGCCATTTTCCATGTTAATCCAGTTTTCAAAGTACTGATTTCAGTTGTTGTTCCTCTCTATTTTTACTACAAATAGAAATTTCCTAGATTTTTTCATCATGATTTTTTCATAGTTTTCAAATTACAACTAGTTTTTTTTACCCAATTCCACTAGCTAAAAATGAACTAACTGATAATTCTCCCCAAATATTGGTCACACCACTCTCCTTTCAATTATGAGTTAGGTGTGTACCTTCCAAACCACCACTTTGTGCCTAGTTACTATTATTAATCCCTAAATGCCCAAGGCACCCAAATCTGGTGTTTGTAAAACTTTGAAGTTAAATAAAACCTAACTAAGTTACTATTTTAGCAATTTATATTTTTGAAAGATTCTTCTTGAAGTCTAATTTTAGCATCAAAAATCCAATTTTGAAAATAAATGATAGTGATTTTTTAGTTCAAGGTTTTGTGCAAGGGTACCCATTGCAATCTTGACTTCTCGTAGTGTTGAGAGCTCTTGTAAATGAGCTTCAAATACACTAGGACTTGAAGAAAAAATCACATTCAAAATTCATTTAAAAAAATTGTAGAGTAGATTTTGAGAAGCCATAAATTGATTGGGATTAATTATGTTAGGCCCTTAAACCTCATATTTTTTTGGTCACCAACTTTTTAGGTTTGACTTGTGAAAAGTGAATTGAAAATTTTTCATAGTTTTAACATCTTCATGGTCAAACATTATAATCTTCCAACTTATAAGTGATATTGTTGTGTTTTTTCTTCCTATGTGATCTCTAACATGTCCAGTTTGAATTTGTACGGTTACAATTCAAAAAAAGTTGATACAACTTATCAAATTGTTGGCTTTTTGTTCAATTTAGAACAAATTTTTAAAGGCTCAAAATAGGCCTTGGGCATTTAGGGGTTAAATTGATTAAATTTTCATATTTTCTTGTTGGCAAGTGAAAGGAGGTTCCAACTCACTAAAGAATAATACATTTAAACACAATACACAAAAGTTATGCAAGATGGACAAAATTTGGTTCTAAAATAATTTCTTCCACATAGGTACACTATTGATTTTGGAGATGTACACAAAATGAAGATGTTTGTTTCAGATATGTGGCTCATTTCAAGGTGCTCACCTCAAGAATAAAGTATAAAAACTCTCCTAAATTAAATGATATTACACAAGTCAGATTCTGCAAAAAAACACTGTCTGTACCAATAGGTCTGTCACACTATTTTACATAATAACATTTCCTGATCTGTCAGAATTCACAAGAATCCAAACTACCAAATGAACAAACCTGGTACATTTGAGAAGCTGATATGTTTCATAGTCCTGTCCAATCTATCACTCAATTCTCACAGAAGATGCCATACTGCTGTCACCCAAAATATTCCAGATATTCTGTGATTTCACAAACAAATCATCTGAAACCCTGAACTTTAATTTTTAATTTTTTGGGGGGAGCAAATGGACAGGAGCACTTTTTAAAGTTGTTATGATATGGAAATCCCTTGCTTCAGTTGTTTTTTTCCATTATGAGGGATACTTACACCCAGTTTCAGTATTCAATGAAACTCTTGTAGAAAGGCATGTTGATGGCATTCATAATGATGGTTTCATTGCATTGATAATCTTTTATGGGGACAAACCGGGGAACATTCTTGTACTTGTAGGGTGCCACTTTGATTTGGTGGAGAACATGAGCTGTTGAGCTCCATGAGGAACACATTCCGTATGGTAGAACCACCCATTCCTGACTAGGGAGCCATACCCAACCTGTACTTAGGGTGCAACTATTTCCAACCGGCCAAGGCAGGAACAGATTTCCAACCACAGCTTAGAATGTTTTTTTTCCTTCTTTTCAAAGTTGGGACTAATAAGATCATGACAGATGTCCTAGAGAATAGTGAGCTGGAAAGTAGTTCTTGAATGATTGGAATTGGAAGAGTCTATATGTTGGATATGCCAGGTTCAGATCAACTTTGGGCTTCCAAAATTCATAGTAATTCCAATTCAAGGCTTAAAATTATCAAAAAAATTGCAATCCTTGTGATTTCTATCTTCCTATCTAGCAGAAAATTTACAATCATTTGCCTTACAGTGCTCCAAAATATATGCAGGATTGCTTAACCTCTAAATGCCGAAATTGCGTTTATTTGGCAACATAGCGATTTTAGGTAGCTCTCTATGAAATATTTTATTTTATTCTTTTGCTGAAAATTTCACAGAACATATGCCCGAGGAGTAGATTTAAGGCCCAACAATTTTCATAACTTTTGACCACATGGTTAAAAAGATATTGCATGCTATGTGATTTTCAATGAACTACAAGAAGTCCGAGTAAATTAAAAAAAACTTTTTTAAGAATCACTTTTATTTTAAATAAAAAATTTGAAATGGGTTCTTTAAATTTATGTGTACATGTGAAATGGAATGATTCAATGCTTACAATATATAAATAATTCTAAAGAACAATTTCAAATTTTTATTTTTTTTAAAAGTGATTTTTAAAGAAGTTTTTTGAGCTACTTGGGCTACCTGCAGTTCATTGAAAATTACATAGCATGCAATATCTTTTTAACCATGTAGTCAAAAGTTATGAAAATTATTGGTCCTTAAATCTACTCCTTGGGCATATGTTGCGTAAAATTTTTAGCAAAAAAATTCCATTGGAAGTGTACTACCCAAAATTGCTATATTGCCAAATAACATAGTTTAGGCACTTAGGGGTTAAGTGGTCAATTATTGGTGGTTCTACTATATAAAGCAATCACCAAGGTGAAGAAAATTCTAAACATAAACAAGCTAATGAAGAGAGAAAAGCCCTATGAAAAATGCATGTTTATTTTCAAAATTTCCAACAAGAAAATTGCCATATATATATATATATATATAAGAAGAAGAAGAAAATAGTATAATATTAATCCCTAAAAGACCAAATAATATTTTTTTTGGATAGCTCACAAAATACAAAAATATTCACTATGGTTTGGGAATTTTTTTGGAGGTGGGGACCAAAAGTGACTTGTCTCTCCAACAAAAAAAATTTTAATTGGATTTGTTCATAAGGGATTATAGGAGAAAATGTCTCTTTTAATGGAAGGCAGGGCACCATATGCACGGTTATTTATGCTATAATAAAATTTTCATCATAGTGCCTAGAGGAACTTGGGCAAGATTTAGGAAAGGCTTCTTGCTAAGTTTGAAAATAGATTGCTTTCCTAACAATTTTTTGTACATATAAATTTATGATAGTGTACAAGGAAGAAGTGGTAAGGAGACAATTACTTGGTGGGGTGAAAATTACTCATTGACCTTTTGTTCCCCTCCTTTGAAAAAATGAAGTAGTTAATTTTGACTTCCACATTTGAGTATAAAAAGTTCAAAAGGCAAAGAAATCAAAATATTTAGCAACTATCTTATGTAGCTCAAAGTCTAAGATAAAATTATTCTACTTTGAAAATAATTCCTCCTTTTGACTTAGTTATGAGTGATTGAGCTCCTACAAATCCTAATTTATATATTCCACATGGGATGTTCTACTTCCTATCACCCCACTTATGTGAAGGACTTGTTTTAAATGTCTTCTCATCTCTATACAAATAAAATAAGTGGCTTTTGAAGCTATTTGAGATAACTATTGAATATTTTGATTACTTTGACTTTAATGCAAAAAAATTGTAATTATACTTCATTCAATAGGGAAACATCTTCATGCACAAGTGTAACATGGATGTCAATCAACTTCCCAAGATATAGCATGTGGTAGGGTGTAACATGTAATAATGTTATTCAATGTTAGTAATCCATAGATGAATGAAGTATAACAACATCTTCATGTGCGAGGGGATCATAGGTGTCAATCACAGAGCATATAGCATAGATTGGTATGTGGTAAACTTATCTAATGTTAATATTCCATGGTTGAGTCAAGTTAGCCACATCTTCATGCACAAGGGGAAAGTATGTATCAATCAACTTCATGGGTTATGTCCAGCCATGCCACATGATATAGCATATGGCATAGCTTGACATGTGGTAAAGGTATTCAATATTAGTACTCCATAAATTAGTCAACTATAGTAGATCCTAACCTAGTCTCCTCCCATCCCAGGCTACCTAATTTATCCAACTATTTTTTAGTTCAATTTAGATGTTTCAAATCATAGATTGATCAAGCTTGTCAAAGCCACAAAATTTGGACATTTTTTCCCCTTCCTCTAGGACTAGCTAAAATCTAGATTTACATTGTAAACATTTGAATAGATTATTGTATGTACAATCTAGAAGTTGAAAAAATATAGCTTTATATAAGAGTTTTCTTGAAGCTAGTTTCCAATTGGAATTTTTTGGGACATGTTCCCTAATTTGAAATGTTCTGAATTTTTTTGAACATGTGGCCAACTCTATCATAGAAAGCAATGGAATAAAATTGAAGCAAAAATGTGAGATTATCTTGTGCAAAAGCCTCCCCAAATTGGAGCTACCTATATATATATATATATATAAAATTTTACATCATTTTTTATTATCCACATAGCATATACTTCAATAATGTCTCTTCATTTGTAGTTTGAAAGATGAATGGTGCAATTTAATCAAAACCTATAGAAAACCTACATTGTATGAATATGCTTTTACCAAGCATAATCATATAGCCACGAGTGATTCAATGCCTATGTGCCAAAAAGAACACTATTCACCAATTGGTCCAAACTTATAATGTAAATTGTAATACCAATTAACCAAAATAAAGAGCCCTAGTTTTTTAATTAAAAAAGGTAGAAAATAATAATGACTTTACAATATATGAAATGTTGTCATCTATCAAGTTTTATTCTAGATTGCAATTGAATTTTGATTCAAAGTATTTTTTTTTGTAGGTCAAGTGGGTGGGGAATGGCAATTAGTCACGCTTGTATGCAATCTAATTGTATTGAATTTTTCTCTCTCTAGATTGAGGTTTTGGCTTTGTCCTTTCACCTCTTAACCCTTTGTTAAGAAAACATATTGAAATCAAGGATTGCATTCTAAAGTAAATCTACAAAAACAAGATTCAACAAACCTCTAAAGAAGTATGTTGGCAATCAATATTTTTAATATGTATAATCCTTTAGGTTTAGAAATTTTCAAGGGTATAAATATAAAAGAGTGTCAAGTCTTTTTGGACAATATGAGTAAGATCTTTTCAAATTATATCTTATACTCGTTCACCTTATTGCACCTACATTAGAATCACAGATAGGCACATTACACCAAGTATACTTTATCAATCTACCAACTATCCAACAATTTATAGACCAACCCTCAAATTTTGGACACTCAAATCATACTTCCTTTAAAACTATGTTATGGGTAATATATATGGGTCAAAATTGAAAACAACTATTTTGGCTTATTGAATACTTTCTACACATGCCTTCTATATAATCTAAACCAAACATGTGTATATGTGTATATATAATACTAGAACCCCACATAAAAGAAATATAAGTATGAAAACACAACAAAGCCATTGAACAAATGATTTAAATCATTGATGTCAAATACAAATACAAGATGATTCACTATTGTGAATGTTTTTATATTCAAAGGTAAACTACCTAACTATACAATACTAACCTAGCTTTGACCATGTTCTTAATTAAACATGATAAATGGATAATATTCCTAAACTGTCTATGTACTAAAACTGCAATAAAATATCCCCACCCAAATATATCCTATGAAAAGATCATAACATAAAATTCATAGAATTTCCATTCTATGATGATTGATTCTTATCAAATGCTATAAATTCAAAAAACAATACTATAAACTCAAACCCCAAACCACTTATCATTATGAACACAAGTGAATGTAATTTCTAAAAAATCTATGCCTTACCAATACATTGATATTCTACATTCAAATTAGATAAGGATCTCCAAAATCAAAGACTCATACAATCACAAATATATGTTATATGATACATATCACACATAACTCTTCTTGATAAATGAAATAAGGGATTAACATATCCTAATTAGATTTTTAGATTTTCAAACAAGATGATAAATCTTTCTATAGCTTTTATATTTGCATTGCAATTAATCCAATAGGTCTAAGATTTTTGAATTAGTAAACCTAGACTTTTCACTTATGAATCAAATTTAATTTCACAATCATAGCCATTAAAATTGCCTACGATATTTTGAAGTTGGTTGTGAAAAGGGTAAATTATGTTAAATTTTTTATAATACAACTACCATCAACCCCTAAATACAATCAATTAAAATAAATTACAAAATTTCAAGACTAGTATGACTAAATGATTCACAGATTTAATCCCTCAACCTCTAATGACCACATCTTCAAATGATGAACATAATGCTTTGAGGTGGTCTTTTGTTCAAACAACTTCTAAATAAATTATAGTAGTGTTTGAATCTTCAAAATGTTGTCTTCCTTCAACACTAGAACAATCAAGTAGACCTTTTGTGTCATTTGGATGATTTCAAGAAGGCCTCCTTCATTGAATAAATTATTTTTCCTTTCAATTTTTTAGGGGAGTTTCTTGAATCTAATTTCAATGGAAAAATTGAACATTCACTCCTTTTGATATTTTGACTTTCCTACCTAGGAAGACAAGCAAATCCACAAATCACTATGTAGCATATTTTGATAAAAAAATTCTTTATTTGAATTTTAGGCATAAAAATAGTCTTTTTAAATTTGAAACAAACTAATTAAATGAAGCTCAACAAGTTTATTTTCTATTCCAATATGAAAATTTCAAAAATCCTATATTCAATTTTCTATTGCAATTTGAACTATGGACCTTTAACACAAACTTTACTATTTTTTAATTTGGAACAATAGAATAAAATTATGTGCACAATAAGAATTCTAAACTACAATGTACACCTACGAGAAGAAATCAGATTTTTTAAGCATACTTTTGATATGAAGTTTTTTCATTTTTTAGTCAAAAACTCAAAATAAATATCAAAATTTCACAAAAGTCATTTAAAATTTCTTAACTTATTGAAGACATGTGATTACATCTTTAGAAAATAAATATAAAATTTTCACTCATATATGGTTGCAAAATGGGAGCATAAGTAGACACTATTGTAGGAGAAAGGAAATATTTATGGAGCTAAGCAAAGGCCTTTGGCACCACTCCCTTCCAAAATTCCTTAGTCCCAAATACCTTTTTTTTATTACTATGACGAATACTAGTGAGTAGTGTTTGTTTTTTTCATTTTTAATAAAGTACCAACATGGCAATATTAAATGTTGTGGTGGTACTCCAATTTCAACATTCATCCACATATTGAATAAGAAAAATCACATTCACACATATCACATGACCATAATTCTATTTTCATCCTCGAGCTTCCAAGCCTGGCTGATGTATATTCTTTGTTTCGCAACAGATTTTCATTTGTTTCAAAATCATTAAAAATAAAATAAAAATAAAAATCTATTTTCATCCGCAATCTAGCAACTTTATGTAAGGTTCTTATTGATTTGAAGCTTTCTGTACTATATGTGTTCAAAGGACATTTTTTGGTGCAAATGGCCGCCAAATCAAAAAAAAAAAAAATCCATTCAGACCTCTTCATAGGGTCCATTCCTTGTCAGGGTTAAGACCAATTTGCTGAAAGATTTGGTAATTGTGCAAATATGTTTTTCCATGTCCACACCACGACTCCAATTTGTTTGCTTCAGAACACATCAAGCACTTTTCCAAATATCCCTACTGGCACGAAAGCCCAAATTCGACACGTGCCCAACAACTGAAGCCATCCCATCTTCACTCTTCGAACTCTAAAAGAAACCTATATTATCACTTCATAATTTTTTAAATAAGCTTTTTTGTGTTCACCAAGATTTTGCTGCTTACCAATGTTGCACAAATTTAGGACTCAAAACCCACTCCCGCCAGCCCTTTTTTCTTTTTCACTCTGCGGCTAAGCTTACCCAAGCTTCTACAGTTTAGCTACTGTCAACCTGTTTCTCCCGATTTCCAGGACCTAAAAAGGCATTATTATATAAAAGAAGCCCACGCCTCCTGCAATGATTCCACCTAACCCAACCCTACCTTGCAAGCAAGAGATCATTTCTGCCAGCACCGCTCCTCGTCACCCCTTCTGGGTGGCTTCACTAGAGCTGCCCAAGACGTGTACTGCGCAATCAATACTCAAGCGGGCGCCACGTCCACCGTACCCACATACAGTAAATAACCCAGCACTTTTCAAAAGGAAACATAATACAGACCCAATGTCCATCGAGTGCATAACTTAGTGCGCAGTAAAGAACGAAAGAGCCGCAGAGGAAATGACGCCCGGAGCAAAAAATGGATAAAGAATCGCACTCCCAGTACACGTAACCGACGTCACTCCCCACCTCACAGTCACCGAATTGGGAATAAAAATATTAATTAAAAAGCACAACTTCATATATGGTAGTCTTAAAAAAGGTTCAAGTCTCATATGTTCACAACAGCACCAAGCCAAGGGCGCAAACATGTTCATTGCTCATCACTTGAGAATAAGCTACATGTAAGAATAACCTGATAAATAAGCCGCAGTATACGATGCATCGCAGTCATACAACCGCCTGAACTAATCCTGTACAAAAAAGTTCCAAAATTGCCCTGCTTTCTGCAACAGGAGAAGATAAAAGCCCTCATCCCCAGCCTCCACGTGGTACTTCAGAGGCTGAAACCAAAAACTCAAAATGGGACAATCTTACATTTGTGCCGCATCCCCCACCCATCCATCCATCCATCCACCACCTGCCTTCCTTCCTCTCACACACTTCTCTGGACATCAGTTCCACTGTACCACTCCTCATCCTCCGAGCTGCTGGCGGGATACTTCCCCCAACACTCTCCTGCAGCATCAGCTGGGTTCACAATCTTCAGACTCTTCACACAACTGCGAAACTCCCTGCGAAAACCCACACGACCAACCTCATCAGAACCTGCAAAAGCTCCACAAACTAAATGCAGCAAAGATGTAGGCTTGACATGGCCAAAAACGAACATAAAATCAACAAAACTGAGAGTATAACCGTCAAGCAAAAAATGCTAGGACGTACTCCCAAGGGTCGTCCCCCACGAGAAGCATGTCGTTCTCGTGGTCCTTGTACACCAGCTTCCAGCCCTTGGAGACATCGTCCAGCTGCCCTTGCAGGTTGAAGAGGAGCGCCAGGGTGCGATGCAGCCCTTCGTAACTATCAATCTTCTTCAAATCGATAGTGCGTCCGAATTGCCCAGGCATGTACACCTGCACATCATCACAAGTCTAAGCTTCTGGATCCTTGAACACAGAAGGTCGCAACAATCTAATGTAAAGCCTCCATTCACCATACAGTAAGGGAGAGTTTCCGTTCACCACACAGGTTAACCTTGAACCTTTCCCTACAAACATCGAGAAACTTGCACCATCTAAATTTTTCACATTTGTTTTATAGTTAAGCACAAAATCAATTGCAAAAAACTAAATCTCAATACATGTAGTACTTCACATATCAAAGCTCATCTGTATGGTCAAAGGAGCCTCTAACCTACTGTATAATTAATGGAGTCTCGACCTTGCACACCATGCTGTAATCACAAAGCTTCGATATCTCTTTTAACTCACCTTCGTTCCAGTTCTTACTGGAGTCTGAGAACTCGACCCTGCTGCGAACTTGCTCACGTGGTGCTGCTGGTCAACAGATGGATCGTCAGCGCTCTGCCAAGGGCCTGATCCTTCCGAGTCACTGCTGTGAGAAGAGGGCGCCGAAAGATTTAATGTTCCAGGGGCTGCCTTCTCGGCCAAGTTGATGCCGAACAGCTTGCACTGCTGTTCGGGCACCCCAATCGTCGTCATCTCCACTTTCTTCGCCGGTCCCACTTTGTCCCACACAGACTCAAACGACATCTGTTTCTGTGCCGGCAACGCAATCTCGGCTGCGGCCTCATTGTTAAGCGAGGTGATAGGCACGTTCATGGGGGGTCTCTCGAAAGCTGGTCGAGATGCAGACGCGATGGAACCTGCACCAACGTTCGGGAACAGCGGGCGGCGGTTAATACAAAGTGAACCGTTGAAAATAAGAACATAGTCGGTTGGACTTTTACAGCACATGAGGAAAAATCGGTGAAATTTTATATTTATAGTTAAAGATGTGGAAATAACGGGCACTTTTAAAACCAGTTGAATATGGGAATTGAAGGAAAATAGACAGCGAAGCTCAAAAAAATTCCCGAACACTGACCTGCACTTACACCACCTCCGGGTTTCGGACTGCCACACAACCAACTGGGCAGCTGAGGGCTCATAGGAGGACACGGCGGCTCACGGAAC
The DNA here is from genome assembly GCA_963969395.1 of Pseudoscleropodium purum. Lineage (NCBI taxonomy): Eukaryota > Viridiplantae > Streptophyta > Bryopsida > Hypnales > Brachytheciaceae > Pseudoscleropodium > Pseudoscleropodium purum. The sequence continues at coordinate 8,098,793 of OZ017801.1, forward strand.
GGGAAATTCACACCGGCAGGAAAGTCTGAACGACGCGCGGTCGGCCACGGCACATGAGGGCGGACGTTGCCATTGCCGTTGCCGTTGCCATTGCCTGCTGGGCTTGGCTCCAGATTGTTGCCAAACTTGACTGATCGATCCAACTCACTACCGCCGGGAGGCAGAGGTGCTGCGAACGACGCCACGGAGGATGACTGTGGGCTCAGCTGAAATTGATCACTGGTCAGCATGTAGGAAGGTATGTCCGGGCGGGGTAACCAGCACTGCGGAGGACCTGGGATCCGTGGAGAATGCTCCTGCTTGAAATTGACCCACGGAGAAGCGCGAGAAGACTCCACCTCGCATTCCTCGTCGTCTTCCACAGTTGGATCCATCCTCGGCATTTTGTTCGGCTCGTAGGAGTCCAGCATGCTCTGAATGCTGCCTGCACATCACAGGACAGATCGATGGACTCAGTATATACACCGACTCAGTAGGCATAAGACCATCCAGCGAGAAGAAGAATCTTGTGAAAGAGCAACCAGGACCTCTACCGAATTCTCATGTAAATGCTAGAGCTTAGGCATCTGAGGTTGTAATACGAACTCGGGATATACGACGACGTGCTCACAAGACCATCCTGCGAGAACAAGTATCTTGAAAGGGCAACCTGGGTCTTTAAGAATTTCTCATCCAAATCCTAGAGTCCATACATCTGAGGTTGCATGAAAGACGCAGAACTCATGTGAGTCCAGACGGATTCGGAGCCACGTACCCTGCGGGGCCGATTCTTTCACAAGAGTAGATGGGCGGCGCTTGGGCGGCCGCAGCCCCACCTGAGGTGGGGGTAGTGTCGAGATCGGCACGAAGGGCTCAATCTCCCAGGGAGATACCCTTTCCGGCCTCTCACTAGCGGACATCTCGTCCCATTGCACTCGAATGGACCTCCACAAGGACTCGGGCCATTCCACTGAATGCGCTTGGCTCACTTCCACGATGGTCCCGGCATACCTGCAAACCAAGACCACGCACCAAACTCTGTTTCAACACCCCATTCATTCATTCGACACTCCTGGACATCGATCAACCAGGGAAGACAAAGAACTATCTTCACTAGGAAAAGATGAGTATCGCACTTCCTCTCAGATGATTCCTCCGACTCGAATTTCATCTTGAAGCGACATCCCGCTGTCAGGTTGTTCTCCAGGGATTTCAGATACTTGTGGTAAGGAATCACGAACTCCGAAGGGCTCGTCCTGTGCAACCATTCCACACAAACTTTAAAATTCTCAATTGCTCCCTAAGGCAACAATCAAGACACCAAAAACCACAACCTTCATCGCATTTCGTCCTTCCCATTTATTAAAGAACACCGATTCGTCAACAATATCAAAAAAGCGAACTCCTCACCCACTGTGCAAAGAACACTGCTCCATCCAAATGGACGCACCCAACCCCATGTTCAGTTCCACATCACAAATGTCCTACATCATGATTCGTATCCTTGCCACTGACCTCGGATTGAAGATCACGCTGAAACGCAACGAGTTCTGCGCTGCATGAGTGGCCGCTGCCAGCACGCCCAGATGCAAGTTCGTGCTCGAAAAGCACGTCGATCGTGTTTGCGTTTGCTGCTTCGAAGCTCTACGCACGCCCACTCGCAGCTGGCCATTCTCCCCACTACATACGCATATCCACCATGTTAATGACCGGCAACTTGGACAGAGCAATGAATGCAGGGGCATGCCATCTGATATCCATGCACCCCATAAATTCCGAACCACACTGCAAGAAACCTCATTGTCACCGAAGAACCAGCCCTATCAGCAGCATCAATCATACACTCTCACTCAAGCCACTCCATTTTACCAATCCCACTGCCTCAGTCCTTCACGCTGCTATCCAACCATAATGAAAGACTTGGGCAGTGACCTAGGAACTCACCGAAGAAATATGACCGTATCCCCAGCTACAAGTTTCTTTGCAGACACGAAGGTGCTCCACCCTGTTGTCAGAAGATGCCTCCGTGGCTGACCTGCAAGAACCAAAACGAAGTAATTCATCACCTCAGCTGCTCCCTCACCGTTTGTCTCCAACACAATTCGTTCTCACTCCAGCTCTGGAAGCGCATTTAAATGTGTAACACCAACCGCCCTAAACCCCAAACAACAGAACGCCATGTGCAATCCATCGAAACTTTCGTGGACGCCATTCGTACCCCTGTAAATATGCCGAAAGTTCCACTCCACCCCATGCAAGTCCTTTGCCACCAGCTCCTGACACGGAGGGTTCATGCTGTGGTCCTGAATCAAAACCAATTATAAATCTCAGAGGCCTAGTCCCTAAGTGCCATAAAACCTCCCATGAATACAAGCGTCAAAACGCATTTGGCTACCTTAATGAGCTACTGCAGGTGTTGTCGACCCCTCGCACACAATTCAGATATCCAGCACCACGTAATTCCTCCATGCTAAAATGACTGCGCACATACTTCCACTTGTACCATACTATGAGTTGCATCTCTCTATGCCATGAACATTTGTCTAATAGTCCAGACAGGTGACTCACGAGTAAAGGCAGACAGTCCTCTGCCGATCTTCGGGGCACTGAAAACCCGCCATGAGTGCTCGTGTCACTCGCTGTCAAAGTTTTGCAGAACATTCGGACGTTCTTCTGCCTCGTTGAAGGTGGCTCTTCTCGCATCTCCTTAGTCACGGACCCCTGTTGTGCCCACCCACACAGATCAATTGTGGATTCAACTACCGTTGTGAATTAATTAATTAACTCTGGACATGCAGCGGCATATTGCATCGTCATGGTCCAGGAAAGTGAAGATGTCATCGATCGCATGTAGGTTCACAGTGATGAACACGAACCTCCACCTCCGGCGTTAAATCCATCTGCGCGAACACCTCATCCGTTTGGAGATCCGCCTGCACAATCACCAACCCCAGGCCCACTCAATCAACACCTGTTGCACAACTGTTGCTGCTCCAGTGCCACAAGACTTGCCGCAACATAGCTCTCTCCAGAAATCTATTTCCTCGCACATACGGCAGAATTGGCTTCGCCATGCCAAATCCCCAAACCAGTAACATGTAGCATAAGTATGGCATCTGACCAAGGCGGTCGTCATGGCGCTTACTTGCAGTTCCATTCTGCTGATCTTGCAAAGCAGATGAGACGGAAGACGGTAATGCTTCGATGCCGCACGAACATCGGCGGTGCATGCTGAATCTGGCGTACATGCTACCACCTGCCCACCAACATGGCACTTCCCCTCGTCAGAACAAGTTTCGACGAACACTCCCCCACACCCTGTCACCGCTTCCAACGACAAAACTTGTTTCACCCTCACTGCAGAAACGCGCAACCCCTGATGCAGATGCCCGCAAAAGTTTCACTCTTGGGAGACCAACCAGACAAGCAGGGCCACAGTCACGTACCTGCTCGATATGGCCTTGTGGCCAGTACATCACCAGACTATCCAGCGGAGGCAGCGCCGTGAGCGGTCCCGCACACGCATGCCACAGCTCGTAGTCCAGCTCATCGATTTTCGTAAGTTGCGCTCCATCGCCGTCCATCATACCACCCGGACCGTAGAACATCTTCGCTGGCCGTTCTAACCGCTCTTCAAACAACGTTCTCTCCTCCCGCCCGCCCTAAGCACATCCTCCGCCGCCAATGCTCCTTCCACGGCAACCCCACAACAGTCTGCAACCAACCAACCCACCCACAAGCTCAAAACACGCCATCTCGCGCATTATCCTCGCACTTGCCCGTACTTCTGACGGGGAGAGCCCCTCCCACTGAACACACCACACTAATGATCGTGGCGAGGCTTTGCACAACCGATAGGCGTGATCTAGCTACTGGTCCACCCATAAGTTACTTCGACATCCACAATCAAGACAACACACTATCGCTTCTACTAACGGACGTGATACCATCTGAAACTCTCCCATGAGTAGCAACCATATAAGGCCACAACTTTCTCAAGGAAATGGCCAGCCAGCCATGGCTAGAATCTCTCGACTCCGTCGCCCAAAACTAGACACAAAGGACTACCAGCTCGCTTCCCAATCCCACCTGCTGCACGAAAAATGCGTGAGAATGAACGCCACTCCCCCTCGAAGCCCCACCTCTTGCACTCCGATTCCCCGCTGAAGAAAGCTATGGTGCTAAGTTAGATGCTGCTGCTGCTGCTCTCCACTCCTCTCGTCTCTTCACCGTCCCAACTCAACTCAAGCAGAGCCCCGAGCTTTCCTTCCCTTCCACCACCAGGCAGCCGACACGGAGTTCAAGAGGGTCACCTAAGCTCAGACACGGAAGCTCCAGGCGAGCAGCCCAGGACGGTACTGCCTTGCTCACTTTTACGGTAGCTACCTTCAACTTTAGTCCAATCTCCCAGCACCCCCAGCTGGTAATAACGTCATGAAAGCAGCGTAGAACTCTCGATTACGGAACCCCACCCACCTGTGCTGCCCCCAATCCGGAAACTTAATGCTCTTGCGCCTCCGTCCGTGTGTGCCCCCCAAGCTCTGTCTGCTCCCTCCCTCCGTCGCATTGATCTCTCTGAGTCTCTCTGTGTGTGTCTCTCTCTCTCCCCCTCACTCTCACTCTCTCTCTACCTCAGTGGTGCTGGATGGATGGTGCGAGCTAGCTTAGCAAGAAAGAAGCCGAAGCCGAGTGGAAAGAAAAGAGGGGTCCAGGTTCCAGGCCCCAAGCCAGGTTTGGTTGTCTGACGAGAAAGCCCAGCGTTGCAGCCGGCTTTGGCTTTTCCTCCAGCTCCAAATTCCCACCTTTGTGACGAGGAGTCTCTGGCTTTCTGCTCCCCAAGGGCTCCCAAGGGTTCCCAGGCTCTCTGGTCAGTGCGGTCAGGTCTGCCCCCTGGCTTTACTTTCGAGCTCCTCCCAAAGCTAATTTTACGCCTGCAATGGGTCCCCTGGCTGCAAGTGCGGGGCTCCTCTCGCAGGCAGGCGGAGGCAGGCGCGGATGCCGCTGAGTTTTTTTTTGTGTTTTTTTTTTCTCCTTTTGGAGGAGTGTTGCTGTTGGGTGGGGGCGGAGCTCGCTGCTGCCGCTGCCCGTGCGGGGTCGGGTGCCCGGGGGTCTGGAAGCGAGTTGCTTTAATTAATTGCCGATTTATTCCGGGGGCTGGGCCTGCTGAATTGAATTATCCCTCTGGAAGGTACAATAGTGGTGGCTGTGCAGGCGGACATCCCCCCACGCAATCCCTGGGGAGCTGACCCCCTCGATCCCTGCCCAGGTTCTTATTATTCCTTCGCTTTTCGCATTTTGACTTCGGCTCGGCTCAGCTCAGTCTGGGCCTTTTTTGCTTATTGATGGCTGGAGTGGCTGGATGGATGGATCCCTGCCTGCCGTGGCTGCCGTGGCTGGAGAGACGGAGGGAGAGCCATTTCCGGAAGCAGTCGACTGTAGCTGAGTTGCGTGCTGCCAGGTTTTGAGGAGCCAGCCATGCCTCGGTCACGCTCGCCTTGGCTGCGTTTTGCTTGACACAACCGACACCTGCCGTGGGGGTGGGGTGGGGTGGAGGTGGAGGAAAGTGGAGTTGGTTTGTTTTTGACAGAAATGAAAAGAAATTGGAAATTGCAAGAGTAAAATAAGAAGAATAAGCTTGCACAGCACTCCCTCCCTCACACTGGCAAGGGTGGGACACCAAGAGTGTGTACCCATACTAGCAAATTTGGACATGCTAAATTACATCCATTTTTTGAAGAGCCCTTGATTTTTTGGTCTCCCACGTTTGCACGCCATGTATGTCCCACAATTAGTCAATTGATCAATCATTATACTACAAAATAGGATAAAATTTTACAAAACTTAGATTTGAAGGGCCATTGTTTGGCACACTAGGCTTGGGTGTTACAACATCACCAACAATCAATTTTGAATTTGTAATTTCTCTCTATCAAAAAGGTCACAAAAGAAAACCTTACTATTATTTTTATATTTTTGTTGCCATATAGAGTTGGATGTTGCAACCAAGACACGCTCTAGTAGGGGAAAAAAAGGGGGGCATGGAACACTAAGCTTCAATATAAGACATTGAAGCTTAATGTTCCAAAACCTCTTTTCTACTAGAGGAAGCAAGTGTGTAGATTGATTGAATTTGTCTTCACATTTTGACCTAGTGTACCACTCCCAATAGTAGCAAGAATTTTTGCTTCTTCTATAAGTAGTATGATTGAGTTTGGGTTACAAATATTGATAGGAATTGAAGTGGCCAACAAGTCTAGCACCTCAAATTTTTCCTACCTGTGCCATAGGCTAGTTCATTACAAAAGATAACCAATCCTTGTTGTACAAGCATAAAATTCTTCAATATGGATTAAATATTTTCACATTAGAATCAAAAAGTAAAAATATTTATTTTTAATTGGTGCTAAAAATTTAATAATTATCTAAGAATGAAGGATGAATTGTCATTAAGAAGTTAGTGCAGTTGTCAAGAAATGAAAGAGAAGACTAATATTTGATAATTGGTTTATATTTTAATTTGTGTTGAAATGTAGCACAACCTCCATGATCTTCTTTCTACATGGACTACTTCAATTGACAACTTCATTCCATAGTTGAATATTGTTGTAGTTGAATATTTGAATAAGCAAGTGTCAGAACCAACAGAAGTATATTATTAATTTTCTTACTATCTAGAACCAATATAAATTTATTCTTGATCCTTGTAGAATAAATTTTGCATGCACATTAATAACTTGCAAAATTTGCACTAATGTGTTTAATGATCTACATTGACTCCACAAAATTATGAATCAATATGTGAGTAGAAAGAAACTCCACCAAATATATATTTCAATGTATTAATTGAAATCATTCAATGGCAAAATTATCGATCACATGTAATGTATCAAGGTAATTGAAACTCATGTATTAACATAAATTGGTGATAAGTTTAATCAAGCAATAATCCACAATTATTCGTCATTTGTATTTTATACTTATTTGCCTAAATCTCAAAAGTTTAGAATATTAAAGGCTCGACAAAGCCTTAACAAAGGCAATTCACGACACGAAGTGTTGTTATTTGTACATACACCTAATAATCTTTTTTAGAATTTTATGCTATAGTATCTCCAAATTGTTTAATAATATGGCTTGAAGACAATAGACATGTTGTAATATCCATCTTCCAAGAAATTGTAATAAGAATCTTAGACACAATTCTTATTAGGTACTAGATTGGATTTAGTACTTTTTCAAAATTGTCAAAGTGGTCACCTCAATGTCATAATCTTGATTCCACTAAGCTCATGTAGAATGAAGTTGATTTGTGTATATGGAATCCAAACAATTAGAAGATGATTCAATTTGTCTACAATGGATTTGAAGTTGAAGTCGTCAAAGAAGTTGACCTATGACTATGCTTGAAAAGTTTTAGGTGTATTCAAGGCAAGAAGAAGCTACACACATTGGCACAATGTTAGTTAGTATTTCTATAGTATAAAAAAATAGTCAAAAGAATATTGACTTAATACAACTATAGACTGTATTATTTATGAGAGTATAAGTCATATTTCATTTCAATGAGTTGTCAAAAGATTTGAATGCAGTTGTATTGTTTATTGCTCTAATCTATCATCTAATGAGGTTTTATTGACTAATATATGAAATTATTATTTTATAATTTTAATTAAACATTTTTCAATATTTTGTTGATTTGAATATTAAAATTTTTAATTTATAATGACCTTGTATGAAAAATATATATATATATATATTTATGTAGGTACATAGATACATAGATAGATGTATAGATGTATAGATGTATAGATATATATTTGAAAAAATCCTCTAATTTGAATGCACCATGTTCACCCAATCAATCTACCATAAAACATATTGTAATATTGTTATGCAAGCCATTGTATAAAGACCTTTTAACGCATATATAATATATTCTAAATTATTAATGTCACACCCTTGGTTTCTTGATTATATTACATTAACATTATAATAAAAGAAATGAAACAACATTACAAGATAGTTAGAAATATAGCTGAAAGAATATAATAAAAATGCCAAAATTAGATGTATTGATATCAAAATTGTATTTTCCTACAAGTAATATAACATATATCCTTCTCTACTAGCTACAACTTAGAAGTTAAAAAACTTCCAATGTCACTTTGCTTACTAAATGTCAATTTGGCAATATGCATATTTGTGGATTTGTTATATATTTGATTGATTTGCAAAAACAATATAATTGTACATTTAAAACTTTATTTAGTATCTTTCAATTAAAACACAATATATACAACTTTATAAGTGGCACTACTTGTAAACATGTATACAAATAATGTCATTCAAATTCATTTCTTTGTTGTTGACAATATTCGTAGTATTAGAATATTAACCTAAACTAATTGTAAGACTTGACAAATATATGGACATTTACAATACTTGACATTTAGTATCAATGATTATAAGTAAACTTCATATGTATTTAGTAAACACTAAAAATATACTATCTGATATTAAATGGAAAAATTTGTAATAAGTGCTTGAGCATGTTCAAATTTGAAAATATTGTCATTGACATAAAATAATCATTGTGTCAATATCAACACCATTTTTACTATGATTTGAATTATCTTCAATATTTAGAAATTTTATTTTCTACCAAAATTCTACAATTTCTTTCATTGTATATGCTTAGCCTCAAAATTATGTTCTCCAATTGTGTAGATTTACTTAAAAACAATGAGTCTGCATAGTGGCTCACTATCACTTAATCTTTCAATGCAAAATCTGTAATTACTTCAACTTTAAACCACTAATATTTTCCTTATAACAAAAAGCATAGACATTAGATGAAATTTGAGGCCTCCAACAGCCCATTTTAGGCATGTTTCCATCATTGTTCCCTCATAGCAAAGGAAAAAGCCAACTGCTTTTACAAAAAAATTTGAAAAAAAAAAAAATTATTCTTAGAATGCAAAAAAAAGTAGAATTTCTTTAAAAATTTCTTTGGGGGCAATGACATGGCACTCTTTTAGCCATGTCAAACTGCACTGTTGCATTTAGGCTACGTTTACTGCATTTTTAGGGCCAAATTACTTGCAATCTCTTGGAGGCCTCAAATTTCATCTAATGAAGTAAGCAAGTATAAAAAATTGATACAAGGCATTATTAGAGAAAGGAGAGGGAATAAGTATCCTCAACTAATAAATAAATATCTTTTCTTATACCTTCTTTATTATTTAATGTTATAATTACATTCTATTTTTTTATAAAGAAAAATTGCATAAATAATGATGATAGAGATATTAACTTCTAAAGGACCGAGTCACATTTTGGACAAAAATTATAAAAAAATTGGTAGCTTTTAGGATAGTAAGAAAAAAATGAAAAAAAAGGTATTTTTTCAAAATTCAACCATACAAATTTGTACTAGAATTTTTTTGGAATATTTGAAAAAATTTCAGAAACTTTGACTACATAGATTGGAAGATTATAACATTTGAATTTAGGATAAATTTTTTTTTACAACCGTACTCATTAGGGCCAACAAATTGTAACTCTTCTTAAAGTAAAATTTTTACACTAGACATGGTTATTGTTTTGTACATTTGCATCTTGTTTCATATAAGTTACATAACTACCAAATCCCAAAATTATTGGAGGAGTTTTGCACATACTGCCTAAGCTACCTCCAAAATTTGGGGCAACATATCTTTTGATTCAAGTACCCAATAAAGAAAAAAATTATATTTCCTCTAAGGGGGTACATGTTCATACCTTGTGTCAAAATTTTAAGAGCATCCATTAAAAAATGACTTCACAAGCACCTACCCGAGATTGCCTACAAACATTCAACAATCATTTAGTCCTTTAGGAATTAAAAGAAGTCATTTTTCACTTAGGAACATTATTTCCCGGTGGTTTGGGGAGAATCAAGGTCTAATAGTAACAAATCTAACATAAACATGTTCAAACTATACATAAGTTTTTCTTTAAGCTAGTATGATATTAAATTATAAAATGGTCTATCTTCTTGAAATTAGCTACAACAATGGTGGAAATTTGATATTTCATCTAGCTATATAAATGGGTTTATGAAGCACTATTGAAATATTGCACACACATTTATTATAGTCCAAGGTAAAAAACTTCTTCTATAGATTTTGCAATAATATTGATACATATGTGAGCACATAAGTCTTCAATATATATATTAGTAGATATTCTACAACCATTGAAGGTACTTATAATATAAACAACTATGTTACACTATAAGCATGGAAGGTTTCTATAGTATAAATACCTATAACATAGATGTACAATCTTCACTTCAAATACTATTTTCATATTCTAGACAAAGAATTAATATGACTTTTCAATAAATATGAAGGTTGCAATTAGTGAAGTTGATTATAATTTTGTATTAAAGAATGAAATTCTATATTAAATTTATGTCTTTAAAATGATTTAACTCCTATAGGATTAAGACCTTTCTTTCTTCAAAATACACTCAAAACTATTGTTTCTATTGCAAAATGCAAAACTCCTAAAAAAATGTATTTGGGGCATATCTAACATTTGGATCTTCCACACAATTAGTATAAAATTTTGCAAAAAAAGTTCAAGAAATTTCACAACTTTGACCTTGGAAATTGTAAGATATTTGTGTTTAAAGTAGATAAAATGTTATTTCTTACACCTTCCTATACTAGAATATAAAGTTTTGAATCTTTTCAACTTAAATTATTTTCATTATAGATTTTAAATTTTAAATTATTTATCTTAAATAATTGAATTAAGAGTTTGAAAAAACTAACTAACTTGATTTTCATTCTTTAAAAAAAATTATTGAATATGAGTAGCTACAAGATTGACAGAAATAATAAATCTTTAATAGTTCTACGAAGGAATTGAAATATATTAGTTGCAATTAATTGTGAGAATATTTTGACAACCAACTTCAACTATATGAAACTTCTTTTTTGAAAGAAATTGTGAAAATTGAATTCTAAAACAAATTCTACGAGTTAATTTTTGAAGAAGATGTTCTGAATGCTTGCAAACCAAGACTCTAGATAAATTTTTCATATTAGTCCAAATAGAATGAAATTAAATCTTTCTATGTAGAAAAAAACTTGCTATTGGAAACAAAAAATAAATAAAATATTTTGAGATTTTGTGATTTTTTTTTTATACCACCTGTTGAAAAGCATTCTGAATTGAATGTGACATAACTCTTGCTAATGGGCATTGGTTGGATTAAAATTATATTTCTATAAGGTTAATTTGTTATCCTATTTAGAATTTTTTTTAATAGAGCCAGAAATTTAAATCAAAGGAACTTATCCAATCTCTCGCTTGTCCCTTGAAGGATCCTTTAGGGGTTAATCTAGGAGTTTAAATTTTTGAATTTTTGTTCTTCATGTTAATATGAAATTATGTGTGTGTATAATGCATTTTTACAATATCTAATAAAAATATAAACTTATTTCTCAGTACATTTTAATAAATAAGTTTTGTATTTGTGAGCAAATTTATATGAATTCAAATCCTAAAGATGTTTTTTTCAAAATATTTTATGTAGGAAATACCATTGCTTTCTAATAAGAAAATTTGCAAACAAAAATAGTTTATGGTTAGAAATTTATATCATTTTTATTTCTTTAGATTTATAAAGCAGCTAAATGATATCTTTAAGACAATAAAAATAATTCTTTTAAATAATAGATCTATTGCTGTAAGGGGATTTTTAATCACCCTATCATGATTAGTTAAGAAAAAAATACATTGTAATTTAGTCTATGCATAATTAATCTCTCAATGATAATTCTAATTTTGAAATTGTTATGATAAATTATTTAAAAATTCTACGAGATAAATTAGTGGTGAAACTCAAACAAAAGTTGTAAAATACAAGATTATGCAATTAAAAATTGCAAAAGAGATTTTACAAAAAATTCTACTCCAACTTGTTTCCTACATGTGTTGTTTTGTGATAATTTTGTTGAAAAAGACCAAAATGGTCTAGAAATTTGGTTATTGTAATCAAACTTCATTTCAATTTATGTGAAATTGGCAAAATCTATAACTCTATGCTAATTACATATTCTAAAGAAATTTTCAACTACATCAATTAGCACAAAAATTTCAAGTTATTGAAAATCTCTAAACACTGCACTATTAGCTTTTTGTACCTAATGATTCAATAACATATTATAATATAAACTAATATATTTTAAAAGATTATATTACTTATTTATAGCATATGCTAATGTGATTTGCATATTTTTGTTTTAGAAAGATCATAAATAGCTATAAAGATTGACCTTTTGATCTTACAAGTAGTATATGAGTTAGTATTAGACATTTCTAGAAGTCTACATCCTAAATGATATGTAGATTATATTTTCTAACATTAAAATCCAACAAAAATTTGGGATACATCGTTAACATATATATTGTCAATATGTTGTTGTAAAGGTTATTATGTCTAATCTTGTGTTTTGATTTACTTCATTGGAAAAAAAGATTATTTGAATGTTACATGCTTAAAAAGAGAAGATTGAAGAGATGATTGAATAATGGACAAATGTTCTAATTATATACTTTGCAGTATAAAAATCTAAGGAAAAGTGAATCATTGAATATGCACCAAAGTTATTATAAAATAACACCACCAAATGCACTTCCATTTTCTACAATTTGAATCTACATATACATCTTCAATATTTATATAAAAAAACAATGTTTTATATGTAGGTCTTGAAAATTGTGTTTTTCATAAAGATAAATGGATCTAAAGGCTTAAGGTCGATCAGTTAAGTAATAAATTTAATATGAGATTTAATACCAGTCATTGTTCAAAAACAATTAAAAATGCATGTCTTTAGAGTGATTTGTTAACTTCCAATTAAAATGATTCTATATCTATACAAAATCAATTTTTCTTACATCTAGGTATAAAAATGTGAATAGAAATTAGGCTAAATTCTAATGAAAAAATTAATTGGATTAAATTTAGACTTAATTGAAATGAATATTGGATTCAATTAATTAGATGGTTAAATCTTAAAATTTATTTTTAAAAATAAACTATCATAAAATTTTGGATTTTATCCCTAGAAAAATAAAAATAAAAAAGAATATTTGCTACATTTATTTTATTGTATTTGAGAAGATGTTTCAAGTTTTAATAAATTCATGAATAATTGATGTGTAATACATTTGGAGTTTGATTTTGTATTTTAGAGTGAAATTTAAATTACTATTATGAATCAATATATGAACACCATGATATTATAAATTTTGATTTAGACTTAATCAATTACAGAATTAAACCCCAAAATCCTTCAGTTTGGATGTTACCATCTTATGACTTTCTGTAAATGATTTATTTTGAATATTTTTGTTTCAAAGCTAAATCAACTATCTTTCATAAGATTTTTTTAAAAGAAATATTCTTGTAAAATAAATAAAATTACCTTGAATTTTTGAAAAAAAATGAACAAAGTTTGTATAAAATCTAAATCTATTTCTAAAAATCTAAAATATTCTCCTCAGGTATATAGATGCTATGATATATAAACCAAATGTATTTGTCTTTCTATGATCAGAAAATTAGTAGACCAAATTATTAAACCTTGGTTGTGAGCCTAAAGTTCAAATTTCAATGAGATATTCGTATCTCTAGATTGAAGAAAAAAATGAAAAAAACTAGATATAAAAAATCTTTTTTTTGAATGAGAGGGAAAGAAAAATTCTATTCAAAGAAGATAAACAACAAGGAACAAAAAGTCTCAAATTGGAAAAAACCTTGATTATAAACTTCACTTCATTAGCTCGAGTCATAAAAAATACTACTTGTATGGATATAATTCAAGCAAGGAACTAGAAGAAGCCAAAATACACCTTTAGGTAATAATGGATTAAACATTATTCTTTAATAAAAAAAATCGTTAGTATTACCAATAAGGAATTTCAATCACCATCCGTTGAAAAGGTGTTGAGGAACCTTCCCCAAAGAAATTGGATGAAATAAAGTCTTTTTGTCTTACAGTTATTTCCCTATCTATCTATATTCATAAATTGAATACATCTGGATCTAATTCATTTGTGAATTTCAAAATATTCATTATTATAATTCATTTTAATAAAGAAAATGAAGCATGGCTACTTTAATTTTCATTTTATTTTATGTATTTGAAATTTAGTGAATTTTCACAACTTCAAGTTCAATTTGCACATTATTATATGTCTTTTATTTGTATTATCTATTATAAAGTACTTTTTGGATTAATAACAAGTGATTATTTTTCATTCTAATTTTTATTCTGCAAAAACATTTAAATTATTATTGTATGACTGCTATGACCTTCTTTTTAAAATAAAAAGGATGTTACTATTCATTATCCAACCAAGTTTTTGACAAATAGTAAAATTGTTCAATTTCTCAATTTTAGATATCAATTTTTGTATTAGTCAATTGTAAAAGGGCTAAAGTTAATGTAGTAGTAGTAATTAGACATGAATGCCACATTCAATGTTTGTCGGTGGGAAAAAAATAGCTCAAAATTTTGTATCATTGTTCTTTATTGCTACTTGTACTTTGAGATGAAAATCCAAGTTAAGTGAATTTTATTCGATATAGTCACTTATTTGTTTTCAATTTTTACAATAAATATTATAAATGTTACAATTTTTTATGAAATTAACTTTTAAAATTTAATTAATTTTTTAAAAATTCAAATTGAAACTTAAATTTTATTTTACAAGATAAACTGATATTAGAAATGATATTTGACTATAGGACTGTGGAATTGATGTTTGAATATGTAATCCACATAAATTGTTAATGTAGAAGTGAAGATTGTGAGAAAATGTCAAAATAGTAGTGACCTACAATGGTTGAAATTAATGTATTAGCAAGATCTTATCTTTCAAGACTTAATCTCTAAATGCTCACTCAATAAGGAACAAAACATATATGTGCTATAAATTATGTTTTCTAAAACTTTTTTGTAATTTGCTCCAAAAAAGAAAATGTTATACATAATATTTGAAATGATCTATATGCTCAAATTTTGAAAATATTTTTCATTAAGTATTCATTGACTTTTTTATGGTATCCATCTTTTAATTTGACTGATAAAAATAAAAACATAGCTTCAATTAACTTTAGAAAAAAATCAAATGATATAAGGATGATATAATGTGTTTTTTCCGGCAATTTGTTGTCAAATTGCACCAAATTTTTTTGCATGGCACCAAGTCTAAAGAAAAAAATGGGAGTAAAAGAGCCAAAAATTGCCAAAAAAACTTCAAACAAACAAAAAATCTTGAACGAAATCAACCAATTGTGGATGAATGTTGAAATTTAGAGCACCACTATAACATTTAGTCTTGCCACTTTGCCACCTTGTAAATAACCAAAAAAAACTAGGATGATAGTATTAAGACTTAATAGTAATATAGTGAATACTAGACCAATGATGAATACTCTTGTACTATTTTTCTTACCAAAAAAACTTTTAGAACTTCAATTTAGATAAAAGAAATATTCAAAGGATTTTTTTCTACTATATAATAAAGATAATAATTAAGAAATTCATCTGAAAATGTTCCCCAAAACAAAAGAGCTATCATAAATAGTTGAGTGGAAATCTAGGGGTTCATTTGTGATTAAAATTCTTTGTTTTGAAGAGTAGTTAACATAACTATACATACAAATAATAGGAAATAGTATGACCTATAATAAATATAATAATTTATATTATAAATTATTTTGTTGGAAGTCATCACTGTTTACTATAACTAAGTTATTTGTATAATAAAGTCTCTCGTTCAATACAATGCATGTAAGAAATACTCTAATTTCTCTCTCTATCAAATGGATGGATTGGGGGGATTGCTTCACTTATCATTAAGAATGGATGTTCACATGAAATATTAAAAATTAAAATAGGACACAAGCCCCTAAAGAATTTTGGTATTGCATTTGCAACCAAAGTCTCCCTTCCAAATGTTGCACAAAATATGAAACATTGGACAACAAAACTACAACTATTTGATACACTTTAAGGTTTGTTGATTTAATTGCAACACATCAAAGAAATTCATTTTGATTGTGTAATCTAGGTGTCATTTTTAGATAGAAATAGCTCAAATCTAAAGTAGTTTTCAATACATTGGTTAGTGTTTGACATTTCTAGAAGTATTCTTTAAGAAAATTGTGGAAATGGAAGTAACTATGTGAAACTATAACTAAGTTGATTTTCAATTCTTAACTACAATATTGAATGTATAAGTTCATAAATTTAAACAAAAAATATTTTTTATTAATACTAAAATGAAAAAGCATTCTATTTCAAATCCACTCCAATAAAATTCACTCAAAAATTCTCAATATGTTTTTGAAAACCCAATTTATTAGGAATCAAAGGAATTTCAAATATTTCAAATATTATATTAAAAATTTGGAAATCACCATCATAAATTTATCCACATAGATATAATTTAATGTCTAAAATCTGTATATTTTATTCATAAATGAAATTCTAAAATATATTCATTTGTATTGTCTTTCAATGCAAAAGCTTTTACAAATTTCAAATACAAAGAGCCCTTCTAGTCTTTAGAAATTAACTTCAAAGAAAGCATGGTAGCAAAGGTTACGTATGTCCAAAACTTTAGGGACAAGAATAAATCATGGCTTGACAAGAATCCAACTATAAATTCTATCTACTTTTGCAATTTTTTTCCTATTCATTACTTTGCATCCAAGAGATAAAAGGCCCGTCAAATGCAAAACAAGGCCCATATGGTACATTTATTTTCATTTCTTTATTCTTTTAAATATTTTAGTTTTTTAAGTGAAGGAGCTAATGACACTTCTTTACAATAGCATCTATTGATTAATATCTAGCTTCCTCCTAGGCCAACAAATAAAGAAACCTTTATTAACTTTGGAGGAACACCGAGGACTTTTTGTATTGTTTGGATGTTCAACCATGCTTTATGCATATTGAAGAATGGAGGACAGTCATCCAATTCTTTTTGTCCAACTTTATTGATACTATATCCACATCATTGAGTTGAGTTCAAAACATTTTAGTGTTATTTTATTTTATATGGGGTTGTTTATCAATAAAATGAATAAAAGGATATTTCAATATTTTGAACTTTTTCCCCTTTATACTTAATTTTGACATTCAAAATGATTTTTTTACTTTTGGAAATAACTACAAAATTAAAGTTCTAAAGTAAAGTTTCTATTTCACTTGGAAATTTTGAAAAATTCCTTAAAATAAGCATTTTAATGAAGTTTAAAGTTGAGTATCTATAACCGTGATTGTTTCTCAATACATTATGACATAGAAATTTTCTTTACACTATGATGTTCTACACTAGAATGTAATTCTATCCTATAAATTCTAGTTTGGGAGGACATAATTTGTATTTGATATGAATTTCCCTCATTTTTTCTTTAAGAATTCATTGTCGTTTGAATTTTGTACAAAAAAGATTGAAAGTTTTAGGACAAATATTAGACATGGGATTTCATCTCTAAAAAATAAGACCAAAAATTTCACTCATAAATAGTAAAGAAATGGAGAATATAGAGTAAAGGACTTTCAAGTTTGACTGCATAGTTATACCTAGGCTTTGTTATTGGGGGGTTAAAGTAGGCATCCCCATTTCTAAGTGCCCACCCAAAGGCATGCCCTAAAGGTTTTGAAAATAAGTAGATACTAGATTCAAGATGTACAAGCTATACACATCAAAACTAGAGTATGGTTTTAGAAAATCTACTAAATTAGACTTTGAAAACTATAATTAATTCATATAGTATTCAAAAAATAATTCATCAAAGTATTTGAAAGTCTTTTTTTGAATTTCCAATAAGATCTAACAACCTTAATGACAATTTAATAATAGAAACCACTCTATATGGCTTTTAAGTGTCTACTTGTAAGACCTACTTATAATCACCATTGTATATTTTGGGATTTTTACAATCACTTTTGTGGCAATCAAGTGTGAGATCAATGATGAAATCTTTTTTATGTTATTTTTATTTATTTTTTACTAAATTATTCATTTGAATTGTGTAGTTTGTTGTGTGGAGAAAAAAATTATTGAATCATTTAGCTCGGTTCAAATGGAATTGGCACCATGCTTCTGAAAAAATCCTAAAAAAATCCTATATTCCTATTGCTAACAAAGACATTAATTCCAACCATGTATTATAATTGGTGTACATTAAAAATCTATTCACATAAGGTTCCATGAGTGAATCCCAAAAGACAATAGAACTTGACAATTAAATTACCTATAACTAACATCCAAAGTGGAAGGTTCATCGAAAGCTTGTTCAACAACGGAACAATAATTGAGGGAGGTTAGACTTCTTGAAATATTTTTTAGTACATGTTCTTTGAAAGACAAGTGGAATTGGTATCTACTTTAAGTCATTTCATATTTTTTATAGAGCTTCATGGAATTAGTAATGATTTTTTGAAAGTTGAATTGCAATGGTCACAAAACATCCACCTCTCACAATATACATTGTTTGTACATTTGCAAGTACAACAAAACAACAAATGTTACTTTGCAATTTTGGGGGATGCTTCTAAAGATTGAGTGCTTTTTGGACCTCCTACCTCAGCCCTAGAAGGACGCCTCGGACACCAAGTACAAATGTTCATAATTCTATGTGAGATAAAAGTACAAATGTGAACTCATCCTTGAACCTCTGTATGAAAAGGGGAGATATTGCACTATAGTTTGCATTCAATTGAGTGCTCTTGGTATTTTTTTTAAGTCAATGATTACACTATGGTACCCAATAGGATGATTTCCACAGTGACAAATCTGTCCTCCTACTACATTTTTACCCCCACCACACCCTTCCTTTTCTCTTTTCTTCTCTTTTTACACAAATACAGGTTTACCTTTATTGCAAGGATGAAAGAATCTCCCCCCCTTGTTTTTGTGGCAACCAATCAACATGCTGCGCTCTCCGTTCCCTTCCATCCCATCCCCACATCCCAGTGGAGTAAGTTACACCGTATCCAAGTATAAGCTCCCTTCGCCGCCCATTTTTTTCATGTGCCAACTCAATTAGTTCAGCGTCAGAGTTCGCTCCTCCCCTCCCCTCCCCTCCCCCCGGTAAGGAGAGATAAGGGAAGGGGAAGGGGAAGGGGGAAGGGCAAGGGGGAAGGGGGAAGGGGAAGGTTCAGCTTAGGACGTAGCGTAGCTTTGTTTCGGCTGCGATTTGATTTTGTGGATTCTGAGACAATCCCCGAAGGAAAGGGTAAAGTTGACTGGGGCGTCAGTAAGAGGGGGTAAAGTTGACAAGCACGGAAGGCTCTCTCCCCGGAAGTCCTGAACCCCTGAACTGGGGTCTCTCTCAGTTCTCATCTCCTCAGGCGAGACCTGCATGCATGTAAGTTAGGCTTACACTTGTACTGTACTGAACTGAACAGGACAGACCAGACCAGACAGGGAGTCCAGTTCCAGTTCCAGTTCCAGGCCGCATCAATTGAGGGAGGGCCGGGGGGGAGGGGGGACGGGAGGGGGGACGGGAGGGGAGGGGAGGGGAGAGGGGGGACCTCGACAAGCGTGTCGCAACTGAACTGTATCTCAGAGGCAGAGTGAGGGTGAATGAGGCGGACCTGACTGTCTGCTACTCTGCCTGCCTGCTGGCTGGGCCGGGCCGGGCCGGGTCGGGCTGGGTCGGGCCTGTTGGCTGGCGGGGTCTGCCTGCTGCTGGGTCCGTCTGGTCCGTCTGGTCCGTCTGGGCCCTGCGTGGAAGACGACGGGAAGCATCAAGTCACCCTGCTCCGCAAGTTTGTCTGCACGATCGGTAACCAGAAATATTGGCATGCTCTGGGCCTCCAGTAGGAAAAGGCCACGCAAAAGGACAAGACGCTGAACCACGTCAGGGAGACAGACAGAACAACAACGAACACTTCCAAATGGGACGGGCACTCACTGAACGGAAGATTACCTTGACCTTTCTTACCTCCACCTTCACCTGACTTCACTTTATATTACCTCACCTTACCTTACTGTACCTTACTGGGGGGCCCGGACGGACAGGGAATTTCACTTTGCCGTGGAGGGAGGACCTCACTGAGTGGGACGGAATGGGAGGGGGGGTGGTTTGGAAATTAAAAAACAATAATAAAACTGGGGACTGGGTTGGACTGGGTTGGCTCGAGACTGACTAACCCGGCCTGAAAACTGAACAAGGAGATCTAGCAGCAAGGGGGGTTGCCCAAAACGATCTGATTTTTGGACCAATAGGTGCATTCTTCATTGCTACAGGAGAGATCTCCAAAATCATCCATAAGGACACTTAGTTGAGTGATGCGATATCTTTAGTAAGGGTACTTCCGGCAAGAAGCCATGGGATTGAGTGGCCATGGCAATGAATAAGCAATAAAATATTGAAATTGGAGCCTTTGGCCGGCCATAGTGTGAAGCCTCCCAAGGCCAAGCGCAAAAAACAAACCCCATATTATTTACTCAACTTCAATCTTTCTCTCTCCACATTAATCCATTCAATGATCCATGTTGTAATGGTGGAGACTAGGTTCAACACCCAAATGGCAACTTAAGAAATTGTCATTTTAATGTTCATATATCACAATAAACATTACAAAAAAATTTAGGCCTCAGTAAGGCCACCAATTTTGAATTGCTTGCAACTATCCCAGTGCAACTAGAGAGAAATTCCAATTGTTTGTTTTTTATTTTTAATGGAAGTTGTTGATGTGGCCCCACTTGTGCCACATCAATGCCACATCAAGTTTATATATATATTTCTTTCTTTCTTGTAATTGCACTACGGGGCACCAAAAACTAAATCCTTAATAGCCCTCCACATGGCTCAGATTTTTTCTAATGAGTCATTGTATAAATTTTAGAAGAAAAATCTTGTTAAAAACAATAAGAAGTTTATCTAAACCCAACCAATTGTAAGGTCTCAAACTCCATAATATTACAAATAAAATCACTCAACCCCAACCCCACCCTACATTTGTCATTTTAATGTTCATCATCTTGGGTATTCTCCATATTCAATTTCCCTTCAAAAGTAGGGGTCAACACTCAAAAAGGTACCAAATTGGGTGTGGTTACCTTAGCTATCTTCTTTGATAAACAAGTTAGCATTATAGGGGAGGGATGCAATTGTGGGGGCACTACATAGATGTACAGTGTAAAAGGTACCTATGTTTGATGGTTGTGTAGGCCTTGGAAATCCAATGACCAATCACAACACCTCCATACTTAGATTCGCCTACAAAATACACGTCTATAGAAAAAATATACTCTTATAAAGACAATGATTTAGTAGTTTAGTTGCTTGTTTTTTAGAAATGCAGTCACTATAATATTATTTATTAAGTGTTGTTGATTACCTAAACATTATTGAAGGCCAAAGAATACTCAAAGATATATTTTTGTGTGACCTTAGGAAGTTACGTCAACTCATTTTGTGGGTGAATATGTTTTTGTGAATACATAGACTCTCTCAAGATTAATAGGGAGCTTCCTACAATTAATGAAGAATTTCATAACAAGTCCCCTTTAAAGCAAACAATTTTAAAATTATTTTGAGAAAATTGGAGTTTTGTGAATTTTGAAGAGATGATGAAGAAAACTTGTTTTAAATAAAGAATAACTTTTTAAAATCTCAAATTTTCTCTATACTAGATAATGTAAAATATCAAAAAAATCACATGGTAATTTTAGAAAATTCTTACATGAATCTTCAAACTCAAACACTTTAAAAAAAATGTTCGATGGATATTGTCTTTGAAAAGAGACCTAGCCAATGAAAAGTCAAATCCTTTCCAATATTCCATAAGTAATGCAAGGGGAAAATTTTGATTGTTTAGAGTATTCAAGTAGTTGTGGACTTGGTCATGTGTAATTTTTGTAAGTAATTTTTTATTGCTCCAATAGTACTTGTAAGAATTGGCAAGTGTCTTCTTAACTCTTCATTATGACATTTGGTCATAGAAGACAAACTTTGATGTGTTAAAATTTTGAGATATTTCTGTCCCCCCCCCCCCCAAAGGCATTATTTCTAGGAAAAAAATGATGTTTTTTCAAATATTGAATTTTGGTTGCAAATATTTCAAAATTCATGTGGTCACATCTCTAGAAACAACAATTTTGAAGTGATTTTTAGGGGTTCAAATGCCAACTAATTCCAACGGCAACATTCTTTTCAATGAAATTAGGCATGTGACGATTGCTTTTAAACACACTAACACCTAAAGATTTGATGTCATATAATACATTTTAATACTTTCAAGCAATTTTCTAAGATATTTATATAACTTTTTTGAAGTTCAATGAATGTACATATCTCTAATAGTATTGGGAATTAGAATGCATCTTAAGTTATCTTTGGTTAACTTTTCAAGAAACACCATCATAACATTATTAATCCTTTCAAAATGAGCAATTCATCTTTTTGAAATGCTCATTTTGATTGATTATGTTATACATAAAAAAATAATTTAAATGATGAAGAGCTTTAAATCATTAGATTGAACAAGGAACACTATAGACATGTGTTGTTGGTTGAAAAATTTGAAATTGAACAAGTAAAAATTTCCACACAAACACTTTCAACTCCTAAAGAAACATAAAGACGACAATATGGTCTCCTTCATGCTTAAACATGTAACCAATGTGCTAGGGGAGGACGGGGGACGCTTTTCATAGCATCGTTCAACCCAAAGAACAATCCTCCCCATGTTGGGAAGGTATTATGCTTTGCTAGATACTCGGGAGGAACTTTCAAGTTAATGCAAGGATGGGGGTTGGTTGAGGAGCCATATCAAACAAATTTCTTCACTGCAAGGGGTGTCAATCCTCTTTCCAAGGACGCAAAAGGGTCCCTCCCCCTCACTTCATTAGTAAACAATGTTATAAATTTATTCTCATTCTCTCACCGTACCCAATGCGTGGCCTCCCGTAGCATTAGCTAGCTTAGTTCTAAAGGAGGCACTAACCTGCTTGTATCCCTGCCACGGAAGGATATACGATTGGTTCTTGTGGAAACACACAAGTTTTTTGCCCGTATGTTGTGATAATATTCCTCAACCCTTACTCACAAGCTTTTTTAAGTTTTAAAAAAAAATCAATGCCAAGGCTCCTGTCCTGCCCTGCCCTGCCCTTTCTCAGTGAGCGGCCAATCTGATCCACGGCTTTTAGGGCTGGCCAGCCGTCGGAAAAGAGGGCCAAGCTGACTGGATCCACTCACATGCATTCAAGTGACCCAAATCACGCCATTCATGGAACTGCTACAGAAGCTGTGTTCCCTCCCAGGTGCATGTGAGAGGGTAAGGGAACACAGCCAACACATGGGGTGACCCCTTCTTGTGTACTCCGTCCATACTGTATGGTACATGGGATCAACTTCCCCAGGGTGGGAACATGGAGCCAAGGAAGGAAGGAAGGAAGGAAGGGGAAGGGGAAGGGTTGGTAAGGTTGGCCAGGTCCTTTGTGCTTTTCTTGACTGCCTGTGTTGACAACGTGGGAGGAGGGAGAAGCCAAAAAATGGACAGAGGACAAAGGCTTTGTCAGTGGCGAAATTAATTAAAGCCCAGCCGAGGGCCTTGCCCTCACTCTCTTTTTTGTCCAGCATTTTGGCTTGCCTGCCTTCACTTGTAAGTTAATGAACTGAGGCTTTGACAAATGGATTCCATTTGTTTTTTAAAAAAAATGAAAAAAATTGAAAAATAAAGCCAAGGTCCATGGAAGATGAACTACGCAAAATAGTGAAATTAGGTTGCCTTCCCAATTAGGTTGCCTTACTTCATATAAATTACTTCATGGATCAATACTTGTACACATGGACGCACATGCAACTATGTCAATGGAGCTTTGAAATTAGTGCACTAATCTATGCCATACACATGACTCCAAATTGAACGCATTATTATATATTAACAATGAATATTTATATAGTATCGACTGTCGAGAAATTAGGGGCAAACTAATTTCACTATTTTGTGTAGACGAGGTATTCCAATCCGAATTCTACACTCATGTACTGACTATGTACATTTTTGTTTTAAAATGTATCCACTGTACTAATGGTTGGAGTTAGCAAGACATTAAGTTCTGCCTATGAAATAGGCCTAAGAGGCTGGATTTACCCTAGGGAAAAAGGCAAGAATTTTCAACATTTTACTCAATTTTTTTTTCAAAATTTGGATTCATATTTGCAATCAAAGACCCTAAATTTACTAGGGGGATCTAAAATATACCCTAGTCATGGCTCAAAATAGGGGTCTTCTTTACCTTTATCCTTGGAAAATCCCCAAATTATCCTATTGGAACCACTTCATAGGTAGGATTTAGTGTCTTGCTTGAAGTTACATTTCTTGATCTCCACCCTTTGGATGTATATAAAAAAAAAGCTAAGTTGAGAAAGGTAATGAAGTGGGTACTTTCAAATCCATTACTAATTGTAGACCACCATCTTCACTTTGTGTACATCTTCCAAATCAATTATGTACCTATGTGGAAGAAACTATTGAAAACCAAATTTTGTTCCCTTCGTAACTTTTGCATACAATATCTAAATGTTGTGTTCTTTGGTGTGTTGGAACCTCTTTTTACTTGCCAATAAGAAGATGTGAAAATTTGACCAATTTAATCATATAAATTATACACAATAGCATAAAGTGGCGGTTTGAGGGGGGGTACTCACCTTAGTTCAATTCACCTTATCCATCATCGTATGCTTTTAAATTGTGTCCCCTATCTACAACCTTCTAAGATTTGTGGGTTGAATTATTGGGCTTGAAGAGATAGGAAAAACGATGGTAGTAATGGATATGGATACCTTACATGTGCAAAAGCTTTGGCACGACTTAGCTTGGGGAATGAGCTTTTGCTACAAAGACAAGGCCTCTTGTAGTACAACTGACTATTTCCTTGAAACCAAATTTTTTTTCAATCTGAATGGAATATTGCACTAATAATGAAAATTTAATAGTAATCACTCTCATTGATTTTAAAACGCTATAATTTTTAGTCTTGATGGATGTTTTTACCAACCATATTTGTATAGATTCCTCTATTTGAATGGTATTAGTATTTATGCTCTTGGTAAAAATCTTCACTAAGAATAAAAAACTTATAGCATTTCAAAATCAAATAGTATGACAAGTAGAAATTTCATTAGTAGAGTATTAGAAACCATGACTAAGATAACTAATAGAGCTCACCACCACATGGTAAAATGGGGTATATTCATTTCGTGAACTTATTAGTTATCTCAATGGTATTTTACTAGGGAAAAAATATATATTTTGCTCAGTTCTTAGTATATTGTGAAATTGGCCCTTTGTGTGTTGACCAGTTATACATTATTCCTAAATGTTTTCAAGGCATTTTGTACATAAATAATTATAAAATAAAATCTAGTAAAAAGATTGTTGTATACTAACAATGGTAAGGTATTTCTATACATTGTAAACTATAATATGGATGTATACTAAACTATGATGATGATGTAATTTAATAAAATACTACCAAAATACAAACTCAAATATACAAGTGAAATATATAGTCAGAAAGGTTGTTTAGGTTGTTGAAGGATTATTTTGTATCCCTTCATACCAAGTGACTATCTACATCCAATGTAAGTTACATATTAAATGGGTGTACATCCAATGAAAAGAGGCATCATTTCTTTGGACTTCATTTCTTGATTGATCCCCAAAGTCCAAAGGAATTAGATGGCATAATTTCAATCAACCTCCTACCAATTTGTTTTATTTTTATTTTTAGAAGATGTTTATGTATGAAGTCGTAGAATTGAAAAAAAGTCTTTATAGAAGAAATCATTACTAAGTAGTGTCACCCTTCTTTGACAACTACCACTTTTGTGTCCTAAATTAAATATTATATCAAGGAATCCAATGCAATTTTAGGTGAATGATCACATATTTGTATATGATAAATATACTTAATTCCAACCATGTTACTCTATCCATCTCACCTAGGTTATTGTCAAGATGGTAAGTCCTTTAGATGTATTTTCAATCACCAACAAGTTCCAATTGTATAAATTGAAATAGCTTAACTCATGAAGAAGAAGCATTCTAAATATGTTCTATGTACAAATAAAGATTTTTTAGGCACCCATTCAAATGTTTGTAGATTCTTGTGTTAGTTCTCTAACATCAATTTTGAAAAGATTTTAAAACTTTTTCTTTGATATTCTATAGTTTAAAATAGAATAAGCATTTTTCACTTCAAAAAAAAATTTCAATTTGAAAATTGGTCATTTAAAATTGATTTCAAAATGCAAATGGGACACAAATCCTAAGAATTGTCATATTTAGAACTTAGGATTTAAACTTGAAATGAATGAATATTATAAAAATAAATATAATCAATATTTAATCAAGTTTAGGTGTAATTTTTAATTTCAAATTTTCTTGAAAATTATTGCTTAGAGGAATGATAAATTGAACTATAAACAACTTGTTTGATATTATTTATGATGAATCTTCATATTTTCAAAAAATTGACTACTTCCAATTATCAAAGTGTTAATAGCTAAAATTATCATGTCAAGTGCTTATTTGAACAATTATAGATGTAGTTGCGTGAAGTTTTTTTGTAAATCTAACTTTTGAATTGGATAATTTACTATAGGCCAAAGACATTGTTGATTTTTTGGGTGAAATTTTCACACTTTTAGACTAGTTTGAGCATGTCAAATTCCATCCCTCTAGAATTGTGCCAATCCTTTGAAGGTTTGTCCCAAGTATAGTTCCAATATAAAAATGTTGACCAAAAGAGTCTCTCAACATTAATGATTTTTAATATCATTTTGGAAAAAAAAAATGAACTATTTCTTCAATATTCATGCAATACTTGGGTACTACTTGGTGATATTTACATCAAAATTAGGTGATACCTACCTAGAATTTGGTTGTTGGCAATAGTTTTTGGGAGGGGGAATAGTGCTAGATTACACCCCAAGAAATTAATTTGGCTAAGAAATGCTAGTGAAAATTGATGAAGTTTTTGCCAAAAACTTCAACTTAAAGAAACTTCAATATAAAGAAAAATTGTAGATGAAATTGACATATTTTGAATGAAAATAGAATTAGAAATATGTGATATGTACTAATGTAATATTTTTTAAATCTAGTGTGTGTATGAATGTTGAAATTTGGGATACCAATGTAACATTCTACATTGCCACTTTAGCACTTCATAAAAAATGAAAAAAATATACACGTACACTGGTTGTTGGTCTTAAAAAAACAATAATAATCTTGCCATATTTTGACCCCAAAAAAATGAAATTACCTTTACAAAATATTGTCAACGTCCGTCCATCTTTTTTTTTCTTTTTTATGAGCGAATGGAAGGGCTATCTGCCTGTCTTTTGGTTGTATCCAACAGGCAAAAAATAGTGCATCAAAAAACACTACCCCACATTGAACTCACTCCCCATATTCACACATTTGTCTACAGAACCTGCCTGCTGCTGGAACTGGGCCATCATGCTTTTGTTTTGTTCTCTCGTCTTCTTTTGCATCTAATGAATGTTTCCATTTTTTTTTCTTCTGAAAATCAAAACAAAACAAAAACCTTTGCCTCTGTCAGTCATGTCTGCAGAGTTTTTCCATTTCTTCAGGGGGGGCTTCCGTATTTTATTCTTAAATTCTTTCTAAATTTTTCTAAATGTATTTTGGACTACTGTAGAGCCCTGTTGCGTGGCCTTTCCACCCGTACAGACCCCTATTCCACAGATATTTTGCCTTATTAGCTTACTAGTTATTATTACTGTATGGCTCTTCACTGTTTTCCAAGCATGTGTCAACAACCCTATCTCAATAATTGGGAGATGTGTTTCATGTAGCAAAAGGTGGGACCGTCTACACAGTGTCGACCATGTGAGGAACAAGGCGGATTTGCGGAAATCGGGCAGGCCGGGGCACGCGGGGCAGGGGGGGGGGGCAGCACTTTCTGGTTCAATGCTCCCCACCCGCCTAACTTACCTTAACTTACACAAGGCCATCCGTTTGTCCATCTTTGGAGACGGGATGTGCAACAAGTTTCATCATTAATGAAGAAATTCACTTCTAACTTATTAAGGTACTTGTAGCAGGAACAAGGTTTTCTGCTACCAAGGGAGGGGACCCCGAGGCATTTTGACTTTTGTCTTTTCTTCCACACCCTTGGGAGTCGGATTGAGGGCATATTTGTTTTTCTTCAGGTTTTAAAAATTACATATCACCTTTCAAACATAATAAGAGAAAAGAAGAAAATTTTGGGACTTCACATAACATTGTATAACTAGATGGCAATGGTCTTTCTTACGCTAGACAAGTATTATGTTGTCCTAATGTTTGGGAGGGGATTATTAGTTAATGTTAGGATTTTGGTTGGTTGAGGAGCCATATTCTAAGACAATTTCATTCACTCAATGCAAATCATAAGTTTGTTGATGATCCAATAGAAAATCTATAGGAATGTACTTGAACCAATTGATAAATATTCTATTTTATTACTTTATTGTATGCTTACTAATAAATATATGAAAAAAATTGACCATAAAATTTAGAAATATCTAAGATGAAGGGACACATCCTTTGCAAATCAAAAAACGAAATTTAAGAAAAAGATTAGGAATAGTAATTTTTTTCCACTTGAAATATAAAACACAAAACCATATAATCAACTAAGAGCAATTCTATTACATCTCTTAGCTTGGTATGAGACAATCTATATATGCAAGTACAACTCAAAGGAGCCAACTTGTCAAGTTCTACGAGAAAACAAGGGACAAGTATAAGGAAATTATTGCAGTCAAATTTGCTTCTAATTGTAGTAGAAAAGTGCTTTTTGTTTCGTAAGCCTACATATTCCTATGTTAAAATTGTCCATGTTCTCTTGTGTAGTCTCTCCATGCTTATATAAGTTCTTTAGAAATCTTGTGCCTTTTACACTAGGGAGGTTTGCATTCATTAATGGATGGTTACTCCTTATTCAAGGAGAGGGGAACTTGTCACCCTAACTAAAATATGGCATTTTCTTTGAAGAAGGATGAAAAGAATCCTATGCTCCAAATCAAATAAGATTTCAATTTTAATTTTCAATTATCTAAAACTAATAGACAAATTCATGCTATTTCAAAAGAACAAAAATTGAAATACATAACCAAGGATGGTGTCTTGACCAAAGAATTATGACCTCCAAACAACATTGGTAAAAAATGGTTTGATAGTAACAAAATAAATCTGACATGTATCTTGAAATGAAGTCAACACAAACCATCTCTATTAGTGCAAACTACATTGATTTTGTCCTAATAGTGCACATGACATTAATTTATCAAAGTTATAATATTTTTTATTAGTGTCAATTGAAATATTATCATACTAATAAGATGGATTTCCACCAAATTAAATTTTTGTAATAGTACTTTTTTTTTGGGGGGGGGGAAAGTATACATCGAAGTTGATTTCAACAACAACAAAACCCATACAACAAACCCTAGAGAGATGAGTGATACTAGTTTTCTAGGTGATGCTAAAATATCCCCCCCCCCCTTAAAAAAAGACCCAATCAGTTGTCTCAACATCGACATTAGTTTGACCGGAGTTCATGTGGAGACCATACCAGGCTTGCCTGCCTACCCAAGAAAACATTGGTGGTTTTATTGAAGTAGAATCCTAAACTTAACTACTTAGAGTAAGTACAGTTGGCCTAAACTTAAGTTAAGTAGCAAATTAGATGCCAACTGCAATTGAAACTGGTATGGGCACCTGGGTTAAGTTAATCCTCTGGTTTGGTGGTCCTTACCCCAGTCAGGTCCCTTGCTGCCAGATGAATGTGGTCATCCATGGATGGATGGAGCCATGGCATCATGATGGCCTGGCTTCTAAATTCCCACTTGGCATGCATCCCATCCCATCCCCCCCCCCCCCCATCCATGTCTCCATCCTAGGCAAATGTTCAGGGAACTGTTGACAAATGAAACAGACTGCATGATGAGAGCCATGCAGGCCAATCCTGGGCATGCAAAGGAAGGGATCATGGGGGGCATGATGTGGCTATGTGCAGGATAAGATTAGTCCACCATTGGTGGAAGGGATCCAGCAATTCAGATACAAAACACAAACTGAATGGAGCCACTAACTAATCCACTACTAACTACTCTATAATAAGTTTGCTAATACATACACAGGGACCTCTAGTTTCAAATTTCAAAATTTCAAAGAAAAAAAAAAGACATTTTTTCATGTGCAAAGATAGAAAAAGAAGAACAGTGTAATGGTGAGGTTAATTTTTCTGACTAGTTAGACCTTATATTCCTACTCTAATCAAATCCTGAGTGTGTTGTGCAATGTAAATGAGGTAGATAGGATTTGGAAACTTAGATTGTGAAACCAAAGTGAACAGCATGTAAGGTAGTGACATCCATAACCGCAACTGGACCCATAACTAGTTAATAGAGTGCTTTTAAATTGTCTCCAAGAGTACCTTGAAACCATCACCCGTTCTTAATTGTAATTGGTAGGCTTCGAATTTTTTAGATTTTGTTGTGAGAATCGAGGTAGATTTATTAGAGTGCGGTTTAGGGTGCCCTAGTGAGTTCTACTTTGAAAATTCACAAAAATTAGATGCTTTGTCCAAAAATCCTATTTTTTTTTTAAATTCATGATTTTCAGTTCCTAATAGAGCAGAAATATATATTTTTTAAAAGATGCCTTCTAACTCTACTGAATTGCTTATTTGATGGTTATGGGTGTTGCCACCTTAGATAGAGCCAACAAACATTGAATGAATTGAAAAGATGAGGTCTACTTTTCAGTGCTGATTTAGGCTTGATTGTTTTGTTTTTGTTTTCATTTTTTTCATTTGAAAAACGTTGGTTTTAAGTTTTCAATGAGACAATGAAAGACATGTAACATTTTGAATGAGCTTCGATTACGACCTTACTTGACAAGCAAGCATGTGTATGCTACAAGAACAAAGCTCATTGTCATTGTTGTGCAAGTGTTTCAGTTGTACACAAAAATATCTAGTAGTTCATTGATAAAGATACTTTGATAGCTCCTACTTCTACATCATTCTTGTTTAATCATTCGCTTTCTAGCATCTTCATTATCAATTATCAAATCTTCATTATTTGTTTTGTAGGCAATGAAGATATAAAGAAAACATAGAATCATTTTTTGAACTCAATTTTGAAATTTTGAAATACAATAAAAATAAAATATACCTATTATTTACTAAAACATTTTTACTCTTAGAGTTAACAATTCTCAACATCCTAAAAATGTTATTAATAGTCTAGTTTTTTCTTTCATTGAATGCAACCTTTCACTTTATAATTTAAAGATGAATATGAAAAAAAAAAAATTGTTAATTTATTTTTGCATATACTCTTAACCCACTTTCCAACATGTTGTCTATGTTGCACAAACTTAACACACAATTTTTGAAAAGAAAACTTCACTTTTAGGAAGAGCTTGAAATATTTAATATTTGAAATTTAAACATATCAAATTTGCAATTATGGTCGGAGGGTTTTCCAATCTCAAATTGTATGAGGATGTATTTGGACAAGTTAACTAAAGGATCATGTGGTTGAATTGTTTAAAGAATAGATATAAATGAAGATTTTAGCCTTGATTTGGGGATGAGTATTTGAAATAATTTTGGACCTCAAAACATTGCAATATTTTAGGAATTGAATATAATAATGCCACAAAAAAATCATGTCTTGTATTAGTTGAAGAATTATTGTTGTTGCTACTAGTCATAGAATTCCATTGTTGTCTTTGCTAAAATTATCATCAACCTACAATTATTAAATTTTAAAGCATTGAAGATTTCAAAACTTTAAAATTTTTATAGTAGTGAAAAAATAAATTTTATTTATTCATAAAATTTTGAACTTTTAATTCTTTGAAAATTACAATTAATAAATTAATCATTGTGTTTTAGAAGTTGTAGATTGTATATAATTTATGGATTTCTAAAGTATGAATGATTCAAATTCGAATTTGAAAAATTCATCCAATTTTTATTATTATTAATTTTAAACCAAAATATTAGTAAATCAAATAGTTTTTAGAAAAATGGGCCAATTCAATGGTTCAAATCGATTGGTAGTATATAGTCTTCCTGCAATAAAATTATATAGAATTAAATGTCAAACGTAATTTAAATGTCTAATTTGAGTTCATTAATGATCCTTAACTACCCATAAATAGAGTTCGTCTTTAAAGGTTCAACCCTTAACAACCCGTAGTACCACAAAGTGGCATTTGTATAATTTGAAGTGAACAATACAGGATGAATAATGGCAAATTTCCATTCAATTCTTTTTGGAGAGATTTTTCATTGTATTTGCAACAAATGATGTTTGAAATTTCTTCACTGAGGTTTTATTGACTATTTTTTTTTTTTATAGAAAAATGCTATAAAATAGAATCATTTAAGATGTCTTTTAAATATATAGAGAGAGATTTTTAGCTTTTTTTTTTGTTTAGTGTTAGTCATACAAACTAATGTTTTTTGAATATATATCCAACTAATGAAATTAAGTTTACGTAGTCAAGTTTTTAATTTAATATTATTATTTTTCAATTCTAAAGTTGAATGTTTTATTCAAGAATACAAAGTTTTTACCTTTAACAATGGTTGTCATCACTTCTTATTACAAGGTGACATATCAATTTGATTTATACTTATGATGAAGTTTACAAATTTTTTAAGTACATTTTGTATTTATATGAATATGTTTTTTTCTTAAGAAATTCAAGATACTTTCTAATTTCCCCCCTCAAAATTTGAATGTATTACCACTTTCACAAGAAATGTGATTTCATCTTTGAAATATAAAATAAAATAAATTGTACTCATATGTTAGGCAAAATGGGGTATACAAAGCAAAGGACATTGTTTAAAATAACATAGTCATTACTTTTGTCCTTTAAGCAACTATTTATTTTTAAGCAAATGAAAAAATAATACTCCATATTACAAGAAGTGTATTAAAACCTTGGAAATTTAGGCATATAGTTTCCAAATTTATGCACATTGAAATTGCAAGGGAGGAGGTGACACTAGAATTTATAAGGTGATGTACTCAAGTAAGTCAATAAATAGATTGTATGATTGTATTTATTAAAGATGATGATTTGGATCTTGCTTCTAGATTTAGCAATTTGAAGCAATTTTGGATCTTTGAACAATACACGACTTTAGGGGCTAAATTGAATTTAGAGATATTCTTGTAACCCTAAAGTTTTTTGAATCCAAATGTTGCATGCACCTAATTAGTCAATTTTAATTGTAAGCTCAAGAATATCCTTTTTTAGTGCTTGATTCAAACTAAAATAATAAAATATGATAAATTATGTTTCTATAGCATCACAATCTTTTGATAAAAATTCTTCTATTAAAATGATTTTTGAAATTAAAATACCAAAACATTGTTCATCATGAAACCTTCATTTTAGGTATACAAATTCAAATTATTCCAATATGTATAATTTGATTTAAACATTTCATTGTGAAAAATCACAATAGTTTAATTTTTTCAACATTTTTTTGAACAAATCAACATCTAAAGAAAAAAATGTTTGCATCTCTTGAACATCATTGAAGCTCTCAAGAATATAGGTTCAAAGAAAAAATCATTTGTATAATGAATTAAAAAAATTGCAGACACCCTATCCTTTTGAAGACATATTCTACTTGATAATTGAGTTTTTTTTAAGGTCAAATAGGACATTCATGACTTGGTTAATTATATTATATCATAACAACATTATAAAATTGATGGTATCTTTTTTGTATACTCTTTAAAGTAATCCCTTTTGCTAAAAATATGCAACAATATAAATTTTTCATGAAACTAACAAAGATTTTTCACATAGATAGAAAATATATAGTCTAATTCATGTAATAAAACTAAAAGATTAAAATTGCACTTCAAAGTGGTGTTTCACCATTTGGTAATGGAATAGGTTCTTTAGGATTTACCCTAAAATGTTGTTGAGGACAAAAATGTCTAATGAATGACTTTAAAGTTACTATAGAAACGTAAAGATGCACCTATTCATCTAGAACTCTAGTAATTTTTGATTGCCTACCATATTAATGAACTTTATCCTTCTAGAGTTGATTCTAAAATGCCATGAACACCAAAGAATGCCCAATAAATGACTTTCATGGTTATTTTATAAATAAAAATACACTTACTCATCTAGGCATATTAAATTTTTTGATTGACAACCTTGGTGACAAGTCTCATCCTTATAAGGATGAAATTGTATAATCTAGCAATGGTCTTTCCCATGGCAGGGGAATTATTACAGTAGGAGGTTCTTAAAGTATTGAGGCTCAAAAATTGTCCACCTCCGGAAATGTGTACTATTTGTACATGCTGTTTTTTCGTTGTACCCACTAAGTCTAAATTGTTTACACTTCAAGGGGTAGGTGATTTTAGAGGCCTACACCATTTCAACTTCAAAACTTTATAACTAATTGTACAATGCTCCAAAGAATATGAAACAACTTGGGGGATTTTATTTTTTATTTTTTTAATGAATGAAAATACCATTGAATGAACAACTTGGTTTAGATGCTAATTCCATTTGTTTTTGAAGGAAAACTTCCAGAAAAATATTTCAAGAAGTTTCACCTCCCCAAATTCAGTTTCAGCTCTTAAATAGGCGCTTTAGAGACCTCCAACTGTATGCTTTAGACTGGGAGGGACTTAACTTATCAATTCGTTCAAGGATTGGGGTTGGAAGAAGAGCCATATTAGACAACTATGTTCACTGTTGGGGTCCCCTTTTCAAGGATGGGGCAAAAAGGACTCCTGCCTCACTGATAAAACAATGTTAACTTACACTGTGTTGGATTGGTATCTCCAATATGTACTTGCAATGTACATGAAACAACCATGATATCAAGGTGACACGCTCTAATGGCCTTGATTTTGCTTCATTACATTACATTACATCCTGTACCCCAGTTAAGCTTAGCTCTGGTTAGTCCAAGTGTCCAACCCTGGTTAGAAGAGTGCTGTAGTTAGTAATAATCAATTATTAAAACCCACAAGAAATGCAAGATACCAGCATAAAGTCCTGTAGGGGAATAATAAGTAAGTGAGATTTCTTTGCAGGGATCCAACGGCGGATATAGCGTAGCCGTATTCCAGCCCTTCCCAGCCAATGGGAAGCTTTGCCCTAACTATTAGGGGATAACCTTAATTCAAAAAGCGTCTTACTGTTGCAACCTTATTTTATAATAGTATGGATGCTATTTTCTAAACCTGGCCCCCCCGCCCCTAAATTCCCTGAAAAATACAATTAATGAGCCAGTGAACTCTGTCTACAGTGTTGGAATCGTCAAAAACGAGGAGAGGCTGATGAGATGGAATTTTGGATTAGATTTGGTTGAAAATCAAACTCTTCAGTTCAGTTTGTTTAAGAAAAATTATAAAAATATAAAAAATCTTCAGTTTGAAATAATATGAAATCAGTCCCAGTAAGGCGGGTGGGTACACCCTGCCATCCATCATCACACTGTGAACATCTACAAAATCAACATGTACTTTCATCAAAGAAACGACTTAAGAACATCTATCAAATTGTTTTTTCTAGCCTTGGTAAATTTTGCATAAGGAATTCAATTGTGAGTCGTATTTTTTGGTGTGTCGGGACCTCCATTCACTTGCCAACTTGAAAATACAAAAATTTGATTAATTTAATAATAGTGACTAGATATAGTACCAAAAAGTGACAATTTGGGAGGTATCCACTTTATATCCAAAAAAACATATCTTT
Source organism: Pseudoscleropodium purum (assembly GCA_963969395.1). Classification (NCBI taxonomy): domain Eukaryota; kingdom Viridiplantae; phylum Streptophyta; class Bryopsida; order Hypnales; family Brachytheciaceae; genus Pseudoscleropodium; species Pseudoscleropodium purum. Next base: position 8,134,645 of record OZ017801.1, read on the forward strand.
ATTAACCCTTAAAAGATGGACTTGTGACTGTAAAAATCATCCCTTTGAGTGGACATCATGAGAATCATTGGCTTAAAAAAATGACCACTCATTAGAAGTCAAACTACTATAAAAAACCTTCCCTTTTCTTGAACAAAATTCTAAGAATTTTGTGTCATTCATAGGGCCCAAAACATTTGTAGTCTTATTTATAGGTTTACTCCTAAATCCACAAGTTAAATAAAACTTAATTAAATTATTATTATTATTGTTTTAAAAAACTTATTGAAGTCTAATTTTAGCACCCGAATGTATTTTCGAAAATGAATATTTATTATTTTTCTATTCAAGCTTTTGTGTGAGAGTGTTTTTAAAAAATATTGATTTTTTAGTATTGAGGACTCTTGGAAGCGAGTCTCAAATATACTAGATGTGGGAGAAAAATCATATTTGAAATTCATTGAAAAAATATACAAAGAGAGAATAGATTTCCAAAAGCCATAAATTGAATATGGTTTTATACATCATCTCCTCCAATCTTTTAGTTCTTTTATGACTTCTATTTTAGATTTCACATATAAAAAGAAGAGTTATAGACTTCAATTTGACTCTAAAATCATATTCTATAATTTTAATGACATAATCAAATATTATCTAAAAGATAAATCTCTTTTTTTGTGCACTAATTGATTGACTTGTCAAAGATGGAGCCTACGATTGTTTAGTCAAACATAATGATCTATCTTTTGGGTGGATAGTGACACTATGATGGGTTTCACTAAGATTTAAATTTAGGATTTTAAAATTTTCATTTCCCCCTTGTCCCCCCTCTTGTAATTTTTAAAAACTAACATATTTGATAATCAATATGGGACAATTCATCCCATATCTGTATTTAATACCCATATTTAGTACTTAGTATTGTATCCATATCCATTATTCATTTTGATAGCTCAGATTAAATCTCACAAGATTAACGACTTGTGATTTTTTGAGAATTCAATGGCAATTTTGAGGGTAAGCATTTAAAAAAAAAAACAATGGCTTGTAAATTTTTTGAAAGAAGGGGGGGCAACTAATACAAACTAGGAGGTGGTACACCTCTTTTCAATAGATAGTTTAGTCAAACTTAGTAACTTTTCATTTTGTATTCTCTAAGTCTCATTACCATGTAGGAGTGAAAATTATTAGATTTTTTTCAAATATGATTTAGCATGCTTTAAAGATGAATTTTAAAAAAAAATTATAATTTTTAACAAATAAATACAAATGTTTCTATGTTGCAAAAGGGAAAAAAAAAACATTGCATGCTTCACTATTATATCAAAACTCATATTATTTCGGAAAATTAGCCATCAAATCAAATCAAATAAAAACATTTCATTCGTTTGTAAAAAAATTTGAAAGAAAAATTCTTTAAGTTACAAAATTTTGTATCAATGATGAAAATTTTGAAATTCAACATTTGATAGAATTTAGAGCTTCAAAGGTACAATATTTTTGCACTGAAGATTTTTTTTTTTCCTTTATTTTTTACAATAATTCAACAAGAGAAGGAAAACAAGGAAATTTTGACCACTAACTTGCTATTTTTTGAGCACATATATGGAATCAGGATATTTTCTTTTAAACTTGAAAAGTAAAATAACCGGGCTGCTCTACCCAAAAGTAAGATGTTGCAAAAAAGCACAACATGGGGATATGTGGAATAATAAGTTCCTTATTTTTGTATAAAAAAATGAGACAGCAACACCTCGGTAAGGGATTTTCCAACATCCGTCATCTGCTGCAGACTGACACATTCCAGCATCACGCAAAACGAAACAATAATTGGATGAAAAGAGTGCAAATCTCCGTCCATCCATGTACACAACTGTTGATTCGAAATCATCCCTCCCAACGCCAATTTTGGGTGTCTCTGGCGTTGGAGGGTTAAGATAAAGTAATTGAAGTTAAGTAAAATCTCAGTCAGTGTCAATTGGATTGCTTCACGACATTCTCACTAGTGAATCCAATTTAAGGAAGAGTTTTGTTTAGTCCGATTCTTGTAACTGAAAAATCTTGGAAATGCTGTTTCAATATTAAATTTTTCTGATACAAAGTGAATACTTAGTATTTCGCTGTATAAAGTCAAGCGACACTATTGCTGCTGAGAAAAAAAAGGCCAGGCTTTCAGTCACAACAATTTTCAGTTTTCTACTTTTTAAAGAAAAATATTTACAGTAAATGAATGGTTTAAAAATTTGAGGATTGACCCATTAACGACAATACGCTCAGGTAGCTAAAAGTCGGTCTTCTTTCCATATGAAGATGGCCACATTACTGCTGAGATTCTAATTCCGACCCTATTCTTATAAGGTTATTGGGTACAATGATCGCCTTACGAGCTGATTTGGGGGTGGTTGCATGAGGGCATGGATTATTTTTTCCTAGAATTAAGAATATCAATCTTGAAACTTAATAAAATGAGAAATGGTGATCCAAATATTGGTGCATCCCGCCAAGATAAGATGATTGAAAACTGCGTGGCATGAAACTTGTATAGTATAGTAGGATTGTTGTTATACCCACCTGGCCAGCCTTGACTTGCACTCGCAGACACATCACCATTGCAAACCTCGGCGCCTCACAGTTCCAATCAACACACCGGGGCGAAGAAATTTATAAAAAAAACTCCAGCTTACAATGCAATGGACCAATCACTGGGACAGGTTGAGCTCCTGGCTCTGAAGTGGATACAATTGGTAAGATACATGCTCCACCTCATTCCCACTGGCACTTTGAATCGAGAACACGAAGGAATAGCTGCAATTTGAGGTCTTGCAGATTGCACAAACTCATTAGATATCTTGTACATTTGAGTCACCATTCAAAGCCTGGAATTATGTCTGAAGATAGCGTAGAATTCATCACTTTTTGATTAATTCATGACTTACTAAGTTTGAACATTTCCTTGTAACCGCTGTATTAACCCCTAAAGGATCGAGGCCTTTTTTCCACCAAAAAACACTGAAAATTGCCATTTCTATAGCAAAGAGTAAAAAAAATTTAATTGTTTTGGTTTCACATCTAACCGTAGGATCTTACACCTCGCTAGTATTAAAAAAGTGCGGAAAAAATTTCAGAATTTTTCACCGCAGAAATTGCAAGTTATTTGCGTTCAAAGTGGAAAAAACAAGTTTTTCAACACATTGTGGGACTGGATTTTTTGACTTTGAACATTTTTAACTGAAAATTTTTGCACTATAGAGTTTTGAGCTTTAAATATTTATAGTGGGGATTTGAGTTGAGAGTGTGGGGAAAAAAAAATTCAAAAAAACTTAGTTTTCATTCTTAAAAAAATTGTTAAGTAGAAGTAGGTACGAGATAGAAGGAAAATCTAAAATATTCATATATTTTAGATGGAATTGAAATGCACTAATCCCAATGGTGAGATTGTTCTAGCAAGTAAACTAAACCATGCAAAATAAAAAATTTTGAAAATTTTGAAAAATTGCATTCAGAAATCAGAAATGAATCCTACAAGTTATTTTTTTCAAGAAGATGCTTTAACTACCCAAAAAACAAGAATGTCCATAACTTTCTCATAACAAATCCAAATGAAATGAATCAAAGCTTTTCGGATAGTCAAAAATATAATCTATGAGTTTTTTTTTTGGTTATTTTTTTTTTTTATAATTCAAATTTTTGCAAATGCTTTTGTGCTGCCCGGATTCCCCCCCGTCCCCTTGTTTGAGCTTATTTAGTCATAACTATTGTTCCCACACACCGATTGTGAAAAAAATTATACTCTCATAAAGCTTATCAGTTTTTCTATCTTCAAAAAGAGTATAAAAATATCACCACGAAAATTCAGCCTGTAGGTACCTACCTGAAAACGCATTTGTCTCCCAAAGGGACAATGGTCCTTTAGGGGTTAAAAAATTCAAATTTGGTCCATCTTATTGAGCTCATTGTGGGAGGACAAATTAGAGTTATAGGTGAGTGAGAAACCTTACAAAAATTTATAGCCAAGCTTATATATATTGAATCCCAATTTTAGAAACATTCACAACGGGAATATAGTCTCACATTGATTGAATTCACTAGAAAAAAATATGTCTAGTACAACCAACTACTTTGCAACTAATTTTCTCTCTATTAGCACCAAATCTAATGTAATTGTTTTATGTTGTTATTTTACAACATTCATACATTATTTTAGTTACAAAGCAGTCATTCTATAGTTGCAAAAAATGACTAGGAAACAACTAGTGTCCTATACAACTATTATGCAATTATAAAATGACCATAGTTGTTTTTTAGTTGCTTTCTAGTTGTTTCCTAGGTGCTTTCAAAGTTCATTCCCATTTGTCTTATATCAATTGTCTCATATCAATTGTAAAGAGTACCATTAAATTAGACATATAAGACTTGTAAGTTGTTGCAATCTTGTATAGAGAATTTTTTTGAAAGAATTTTAAGATTTCTACAATTTGTAGAAGTAAAAATAATAATTAAAATTTTAAAATCTATGAATTAAAATTTTGAAATTTAGGAAGAAGGTAGATCTGAAATTTTGAGATTTAGAAAAAAGTAGATTTGAAATTTTGAAATCTAAAAAAAGGTAAATTTGAAATTCAAAAATCTAAAAAAAAGTAGTTCTAAAATCCTAAAATCTAGAGAGAAGATAGATGTAAAATTTTGAAATCTACAATTCATTGAGATTAATATTTTAAAATCTACAAGCTACAAACAAGTTGCAAATGTCGATGGAGTTCTTTGCATGCTACTGGATGACAAAAACCTTGCAACTAGATTGCAACCAATGCAATTTGTTCACTGCAACTACATGCTCTACATTGTCACCTAGTTACAAATGTAGTATGCTATTACAAAATGAGTTGCACATTGTAGTTGCAAAACGCCTCATTTTCTTTTAGTGATTGTGAATGGAATTATTGTGTGATTATATTTATTATTGAATGGTGTGATTATATTTATTATTGAATGGTGTGATTATTGCATCTATTGAGGGCGGTGGATGGTTAGCTTGGTGGCTGTCAATTATCAACGAAAGCTGGTCTCTAAATTGTTGTAGTTTGATTTACATATTTGATGCTCGCTTCCTAAAATTGTCAAAAGAAGTGTCAAAAGATTGACTTGTAGCCTTCAAATAAATTATGCCCAGTTACTGGTTGGCAGATGTGTGATACAACCCTGAACTTTGAAGGTAAGACTGACTCCAAATTGTTCAAACCTCTGAAGAAGACTATCCATGAGATTATTCAGATCTTATCAAGTTTTTCAGTTTCGGTGAAGTGAGAAGTAAATTAATGCCTGTGTAAAGGTATCAAATGTTTTGATTACTGCATGGAGTAAACACTGGTGCAATGAGTTATCCTAAAAGCGTAGGAAAAATACTCATCACATTTGTGAAATGTTTGATGGCATCACAAGGACAACTATACCTTTTAAGCATTTTTTTTTTCCTTCATTTTTTATGAGGTGGCAAAGTGGCGATATAAAATGTTATAGTAGTACTCCAAATTTCAACATTCATCCACATATTGAATAGCAAATATCACATGTCTAAAATTCTACTTTCACCCACAATTTGGCAATTTCATCCAAGATTTTTTTAAATTTGAAGTACTTTGGCGAAAAACTTCACGTTTTATTGCCATTTTTTTAGCTAAATTATTTTTTTAGTGCAATTTGGCACTAGAAAGCCCCCAAAACATGCTTTTAAGTATGTAATGGTTCAATCTACAATTTTCTAATTTGAAGCATGGTATAAGTGAATATTTGAGGTATGCTTTAAAAAATTGATCATTTGAGAAAATATTTATGTGTAAATCATGGTACCAAACTATCTCTCTTTTTATCTTGCATAGTCTTCACAATCACCATCTCCTAGAAAACCATTTGTACATTCCATTCTCCTTATAAGGACCAAGTATACAATATTTTCAAATCCAATTTTACATGAACCATTTTCTACATTTTCATGCAATGTCATATACTATTAGATTTGCACTAGCCTTCAAGGTATTTTGTATCCTTTGAGATAGATTTTGTGATTCTAATTCATTTTTTTGAATCAATTCCAAAATTTCCTTATCCGTAACAATAGTTGATTTGAAATCACCACTTTCTATTCCTATTTCTTTACTATATTCCAAGTTACAAAAATTGCACGTGGAGTATGTGGTCAGTTGCCTAGGATTTCCATCTACAATTGCACTCAATGATCCTAGAAGTTTTTGATGCTTTTCTTCTTGTATTCTTTCATGCTCTTCTCTTCTCTTCTTGTACACTTCCATTTCTGTTGGTGACTTCAAGGAAATTTCACCTCGATTTCGTTCTACTTTTGTTCGTGTTTCTAAACTTTCCATCTCAACCTCAAATCTTGCAAGAAGTTGTAGGATAGAGTCTTCCATACCTTGAATATCAGGGTTCAAAAATTCTTCAAGACCCATTTTAAGTTCTTCTTCAAGTTCATCTTGGAGTGATTTTTTGATTTTGTTTTGAGATTGTAGTTTCATTTCATTTTGAAGAGTAAGAAATGATTCTTGATGTTCGCCTTGAACCATTTCCGGCTCCATCTCTCCTTGGAATTCCATGCTAGATCTTCCACAATCAATGGATTCTCTTTGTCCAATTTTCATGTTTTCAAGTTCTTGCATACAATCAGTTAATCTCATAGGTTCATTTTGAGGGTCGGGTTTGAGAGCTTCTTGAAGACCATTAAGTTCTTTTGTAAGGTCACTTGTAGGTCTTGCGATTGATTTTCTACCACTAGCAGTACTACTATAAAATACCAATTTATGTTTGTTGTCAAAACTAGCAAACGATCTTTGATTGTTCTCTAAATTGTTATCAATTTGGCCAGTTTCAAGTGTATCAAAACTCCGGTTATTGTTACTACTACAACTTGCACTTTCATCATCATAATAATTATTGCTCTCATTGATTTCATATTTTTCAAAACTTTGATCACTGAAATCCAGACGTTCGTTGTATGCTTGCTCACCATCAAATTGATCAAAATCTCTACTATTGTAGCCTCCACTTTCATCGTAACTCAGACACAAGTTTTTGTTCCCGTTCACTTCCACATTGTCATAATTCTGATCACTATCGTATTCTGTAGTTTCATTAGGTGCGCAATAATTGTTTCTACTAGTTCCAATGGCATCAAAAAACTCACTATTGCAATTTACATTTTCATTCAAAGGATCTTGAAAATGATCACTGGAAATGGATGGATTAGAAGAATTATTTTGATAGTCAATGTATCTGTTATTCTCCAAGCTAGTAGTATCAAAAGATTCTAAATTATATTCATTGTGCAAAGAAGGGACATAGTAATTGGAAGGTGTAGTAATTTGAATTGAACATTGTTTTGTATATGGTTGGATGACTCTAGGCTCACAAATTTTTTTTGGTTTTGGTTCTATTCTAACATGTTCAAAGTCATTGACAATTTCTGGAGTATAATTGTATTTTAAGGCATAATTTTTATCTAAAATATATTTATTTTTGAGGGCACTATTGTTGTTTTCTGGGGTATAGTTATTTTCTGGAGTATAACTATTTTCTAAGGCATAATTGTTATCTAAAGTATAGTTATTTACCAAGTTAATGTTGTTTTTTGGTATATAGTTATTTTTTGGAGTACAACTATTTTCTAAGGTATAATTGCTATCTAAAGTATAGTTATTTTCTAGGGCATTGTTATTGTTTTCTAGAGTATAGTTGTTTTCTTGAGTATAATTATTTTCTTGGGCATAGTTGTTTTTTGAAATATTATCAATTTCTAAATTACTAGGATTGTATATCTGACTTTCGTCATTGGCATTGAAACAATGTCTTCCTTCTATCTCATTAGAAGGCTCACTAATATTTTGTCTACCATTGAAGTCATTGTGATTATATTGTCTTGATGTTCGAATATAACGCACATCCTGCATAGAAAAGGTGACTTTGCGCTCATTGTTTGCAAGTGGATAATCAACTTTATTTACAAATTTTGAATTATTAGAAGGATTTTTATTAGGTAAGTTGTAGAAGGGATTTTTGAGTTTGGAAGATTGGGTTGGGTGGAAATTAGGAATGGTTTTTGACCAAGTCCTTGGTTTACTTTGTGGTAATTTTTCAATAGTATGGACGTCATTCCTACATACACATCTTGACCTTGGATTTAAAAATGGATAAATATTTGACCATTGCACACTTTGCAAGAACTCTTTATATTTAGATTTAAAACAAGGCACAATATTTTGAGAGTTTTCTGTATTAGAGTATTCATAATTTTGTGTTGAATAAATAGAATCATTTGAAGAATCATTCGATTTTTTATAACAAAGATTTTGTTGCATGGCGATGAAATCATGATATTGTGTCATATAAAATTGAGGTGATGAATGTTTGTCATCACAATGATTGGTAATATTGATTTTTTTCTTCTTTTTAGAACTAGAATTGTATTGTTTACATGATATATCATTTGAAAAAAACATTTCATTTTGATCATTTCTTCTATTTAATTGATATTCATTGTTATTTATATAAACTTGTCTTTGTTTATAATAGGGACATTGCATACTATTAATTTCTTTCAAAGTTGAAAAAGTTGAATTTTGTTTTGTATTATTTGTATTTGATGACAATCCAAATTTTGTAGTATGAGTTAGTGGAGTGGTTTTACCAAAATAACTATTATAAAATTGTTTGTTAGATGCACAATCATTATTTTTGTATACTCCATCATTAAGATTTGATTCACTTTGATTGTGGTGGAATTCATCATTAAATCCAAGGGATTCCATAGATGGACTTGATGACCTTATTTCTGATGAATTACTTTGTGACATTATATCAATTGGTTCATTTTTCATCCACTCTTGTCTTTTTTTGTTTTGGAATGTATTGATTGAATTTGATACAATTTGTGTATGTGCATCAATAGAATTTTTATTTAAAAATAGTGATGAAGTGGTTGAATCATTTTTCAAATTGATTATAGGTTTCTCATCCATGGATTGATTTAATGTCTTGTTTATTTTTTCTATAAGTATTTTGGAGTTAAATTTTTTTTTTGTGTCAAAAGTTCAATAGTTTAGTAAATCTATATTCCTTAACTTTTGCACTTTGAACATTAACTCATAGATAACTAAGATGAAGTTGAATTATATTCTTTATATATATTGGATATTTACAATTTTACAAGTAATATAAAATTTAAGTTAATTCTTTCTTGATATACTTATTCCATGATTTCAACATTTTATAATTTCATTTGATTTTTGTTGTAGGCTTCATTATTAATCATATCTTGTTAATATTGAGAAGCTGAGTAATTGGTTTGACTTATTTCAATGCAAATTATTTTTGTTTGTATTGAAATAGGATCACTTATGAGGACTAAGGACTACAACTATCAACAATGATATTTATAAAAACATGATCACCTAAAAAAATAATAACATTCAAATACCACTAAAATAAAACCTTCAAAATGTACAAAATTAAAATTTTTTTATAAATAAGATCAAATAAGATTAATTATTTAAAAAAATACTATTTAAAAAAATGATTATATCAAAAATTTGTTGTAGTGATAGATTAAGAAAAAACTTCTTATTGGAATCTTCTAAAAACAAAATATACACAAATTACAAAATTGACTTATTCATTTGAATTCATCCAAGCCATCCAAAGAATCCATCCTAATATACTTGCATCAAAAAGTGCCTCAATAATGTTTAAAATATCTTCAAGGAATTCAAAGGAAACTTCATTATAAATTAAGAAAATTGATTACATTGAATTGAAAATCAAATAAATTAAATCATATTTATTTAATTTCTGGAAAATCTTACAATATATCCATTTAAAACAAGAGCTCTATTCCATGTCACTTGATTTTTTATTTACTCAAATAGTAAAAATTATAATTAAAACACATGTATGCAATTCATTAGTATTTTTCAAATTATTATTTTTAAATCAATCAACTTGCATTGTATAGTATATTTTTCACAAAAATAAGAAGTTTATTTATATATATAATCATATTATAAAATAAATTTTGTATTCTTTTAAGTTATAAAAGTTTAAAAATAAATGTCAAAAAATGTAATCAATTTTATTTATATTTTTAGAGTTAATTAATTAATTAATTAATCAAATCATAATCTTTTGCAATACAAAAATAATGAATAATAGCCAAAAAATTTCAATAAAATCAAGCTTATTGTTATTGGCATTCAAAGAATAATTTTATTATAATTCTCTATAGTCTCTTGTCATGTACAGTTTGTAATAAAAACAATAAATTTGTATATGTATTAACTTATTTCTTTCAAGAAAATATAAAAATAAAACTATTCATACTTCTAATACTTTTCTACAAGACCATTAACTTCAAAATAAAATATAAAAATTCATTTAGTAAGTCTTATACTTGCACTTTTTAGTTGTACCTCAATATATAAAACTTTAATTTTTAAGAAATTCTTTTGCATTAAACTTCATTCGGAATTTGATAGGGTGCCAACCCTTGATATGCAAACCATTGCTACCACTATGTTCTTCATCTATATGTATGCATTCATTGATTGTGACTTGACCAATGCTAATTTAAGAAATGGAGGCCTACTATTTCAAATTTGACCAAGGAATTCGAGAATTTAGACAATGACTTCAATCTTTGGGATCTATTTGCATTTGAGAATTTCTTTCTAACATGTAAACCTTACTACATTGCGTTAAATGACCATTTGGACTTTCAAATATAAAAATTACTATCCATTCAAAAGTAGTAGACAATTCTACCCCTCCCCCCGTCCCTGAAAAAAACCTCAACCATCAATTCTAATAGGAATAAATTTCTTTCTTTGCCAATGCCATTGATTCATTATACCTCCAAAATCAATGGTATAATATTCATAGAGAAAATCTAATTCATGCACCTCACCTTTGACACCAAAACCATAAAAAATTTGATATGGATAATACTTATAGAATATATATAATTATCTAATATAATACAAAATACGGAAACATGCATTGATATGGAATATTTCCAAGGTTATACCAACAACAAATAGATACAGATACATGTACTATATTATCCCATATAAATTGCAATCTCACAACTTCACAAAAAATATAAATAAGGGGGTATTCAATTACTTCACAAGCAACATACATAGTCATTAAATAATTCATTCATTGAAGTTAGTGAAAATTCATTTGTATACTTTTTGTCATTATACACTCAAAAATTTGCCACACTGTAGAAGGTATAGTATGAAATTCATATCCTAAAAGTTAGCTAAATTTAATTGACATTTTGACAAATTCATTGCATTTATGATTTAAAAAAAAATGTTCATTAGATATTAAATCAATTCAAATTCTGGTATACGTATATCTAACTTGAAACTATACAACATTTTCAAACTTTACAATCATTTGTGAAGCTAGAAAGATATTTTTAGAATATCCAAAAAGAAAAATTGCACTTCATTATAAGTTCAAAAAATATATTTTTACATACTTTGACTACTATAATTTCCTTCATTTGCAACATTAGGGGATGGGAGCTAATATCCCAAAGAAGCTTGTTGGTGTAGCATGCTATTAGGTTTTCAACTTAGAGTATGTAGATTAGAAATAAATATTTATTTGCCAAGTTTTGGGTGTTGTATTATGAAGGTTCATTAGTTTTTTGCAAGCTTCAATTTTTATTCTCCCTAAAGCTATACATTGAGATGGATTTTGAAGTGTTTGGTTTTAAAAGGTATATAGGGTTTTGTAAAATCTTGATTGCAATTTGATTGTCAAATAGTAATGTACAAAGACCTTGCTTACAAACCTTAACTCCTTATACAAAGGCCTTATCTACATTGTCTCTTCATTTCTTTTCATTTGAACGTGTATATTCATTTAATTGATGAAAGAATTATACATCTTTATTTTTATTGTAGGCTAGACTATAGACATGTTGTTTGTAGTGAAGATATGGTATGAATTTGTAGACTTTCTCAAATCTAAATCAACGCTCCAATATCTATTTTAATGATTTAAAATGAGATAGTTGAGGGTTCCAATTTAGGGTTTGAATTCAACTAAAGAAATTGAGAGAAAAAATATTATGTTTGGTTGTGGTGAGGAATATAGATATTCCTAAAAAAAATTCTCTATGGTGATGAATCTACACACTAGAAGAAACTCATGTTTTTTTTGACAACCTTGGATTATTTGGAACTGATTTTTTTTTACATCTATGTTGACATCTAATTGTTTTTATGTTTTTCATGATGTTCATTGGATGTTATTTTTAACATAAAACAGCTAACTGTTGTCAATATAAATGTCAAAAATAATCTATTCTAAAAAATTTGTGCTTGTCATCTAAAACGCGGGTTTTTTATAGTGACATGTAGATTATGACTTTCTAGGAGATCATGAATTTAGTAGACACATAGGGTATGTATTAAATTGCAATTAAGTGTAAGAATTGCAAATGTTAATTTGAATTAAATGCCTAAATATTTGGTTATTGTTCCAATGTATGGCATGTGAAATGTCAACCCTTGAATGTTGTAAACTTCTTAAATGATGAGGTGTTTTGAAATTCTTATGGTTTGAAAATGACTAAGTGCATCTACAATGAAAGTAGTCAAAGGTGCTCCAAATAATGATGTCTTTCGAGTCCCTAAGCCAAAAAAAAATCTTTTCACTATGTAGATTCAAGGAAATAGAATCTTCATAATCTTTAGACTTCAAGGCTTATTAAACACTTGTTACACCAATGTTTTAATCTTTTTATGGTACTTCAAATCACTAAAATTTATTGAAATTCTGGTATGATAGATTATTCAATAATATGTAAAATAGTTGATTGATGTTGCATTATTAGTTCAATTGATAACATAATTGATAAGTAATGCATGATAATCTGGAAAACTAGGCATTATTCTACTTAGATTGGCTTATTATATTGTAAATGCACTCAAATCCTTTTATGAAATTGAAATATAAAACAAAATGTGATTTGTTTTTAGAGATTTGACTCTCATTTGTTCTTCCTTCTTTGTATTTGTTCAAAATTTCCAACTTTAGTATTGCAAATTAGAGGAAATTATAGTGGTCAAAATACATAGAAATATATTTTTTAGACTTAAGATGAAGTTCATTTTTTTTAGAGATTCCAAATGGATCTTTCTATCTTTAAAAATGATTGTAAAATTTGAAAATTTTGTAGAGTTCCAAGTTAGATATGTGTGCCTGAATTTGAATTGATTCGATGACTAACACTTTCAAAAAAAATCATGAGTGCTACAAGTTTGTCAAAAATGTCAACTATTCTTAGCTAATTTTAAGACATGGATCTCATACAATAACTTCTATACACAAAAATCTAATATGGTTATTCTACACAATGTAGTGAGGTTTACATATTAGAAAAAAATTCTCAAACATCTCAAGGATTGATGTCATTTTCTAAATTCTTGAATTCCCTAGTCAAATTTGAAATAGTCAACCTCTATTTTGTGGGCCCTTGCAGTAGCCAAGTCATGATCAATGGATGTATATAGGCATGTGAGGAACATAATGGTACTAATGGTTGCATTTCAAGAGTTGACACCCTATCAAATCCCAAATAATATGAAAAGTGTCTACAATAGTAACATCGACCACATACCCTACTTATACCACCATTTGAATTTGCTTTGACCAAAGTTTGAAAAAACACAAGGCATGCATGCCACTCACTCTTTAGAATGTAGTGAGGTTTACATATTAGAAGAAAACTCTCAATCATTCACAAATCCGAAGGATTGACGTCTTTGTCTAAATTCTTGAAATCCGTGGTCAAATTTGAAATAGTCGACTTCTATTTCTTAGACCCCCGCATTTGCCAAATGACGATCAATGGATGGGTACATACACATGAGGAATATAATGGTAGTGATGGTTTGCATTTCAAGAATCAACACCCTATTAAATTCCAAATGATATGAAAAGTGTCTAGTGACATTAACCATAGATTCCACTAAATACTACCATTTGAATTGACTTTAACCAAGAATTCGAAAAAACATAGAGCATGCATGCCACTCATTCTACAATGGACAATCTACAATGGCTAATTTCTTTGTATTCTAAAATGTGACTTTGGATCCAGTGAAATTGAAATTAGTGATTTGGTTGTATCCTTTTCAGTAAATCTCTAAATGATTTTTTATTCAACATTTTAAAGTCTTTAATGTAATATGCACATTTTTTAATGAAAAAAATCAAGGACTACCCTTCCTTGACCTAAAATAAAATCATACCACACTCGATCCCCCCTCTCTTCCTTTTGTGACTTCTATTTGTAAAATTTAGATGAAAAATTTAGAGAAGGGTGTTTGTCCTAGCAAAGAGATATGTAGCATAAGTTTCACTTATGTAGAATCCTTGGACTCAATTATGAGATGGCTTAAGTAAATAAACTCATCATGTACTCTAAAAGTGAAAAATCTCAAAAAATATAAATTTTGATATTTTAATTAGTGAAAAATAGTTTTAAAAATTTACAAAAAAATGAAAAATTGGAACTAAAAACTAAAAATTGCCCATGTGTGAGAGCTTTATTATGATGAGATTTTGCAAGAAAATTAGCTTGAAAGCATCTTTAATGTTCAGAAGTGCATGTGTCAAAGAACCCTATTTGCACAAAAGTGGGGATATAAAATAATCTATTTTGAGATTTTCTTTCTTAGAAACATGCCTACTTGATGTCAAAATTGACCTCAAAAATTTCAGTTCTAAATCAATAATTTTGGGTACTAAATAGACCCAAATACACCTAAATCTAAAAGTGAGACAAAAATAGCAAAATTGACTTTTAAATATAAAATAATATTTTTTTGAAAAATGAGGATCATAGTTACAATGGAAACATTCATTTCTAATAAAAAATTGAAGTTTGTGATGTTCATGCTCCAAAAGTTGTAGCAAATCACAAGTCCATCACACTATATGTGTCATAATTAAAGATTGGTCTTTCAACTATACACCAATTTAGAGCTCTACATTTTGAACCCAATTTAGTTCTCTTGCATTCTAATGCTTTTCTTTTTGTAGATGAAAGGGTTTGAATTGGGTTTGAAAATCACCATTTAATGAAGTCCACTAGTATACTCATGTAACTTCTACACATAGCAAAAGCTTCATTTATTATTTCATTATATAGAGGGGTGATTTTGGATTTCACTAAAACCATACAAGGAAGTAAAAGAGTCACATTAGGATCCAGAGGACAAGAATAGTTTTCTTTAGGATCCACAATAAGAAGCTATATATTTTTCTTTAACCACCTATAATGTATTATTATTTTCTAAAAATGAATTGACTAAAATACATGCAAAAATAAACCTTCATTTGTTGTTCTTTTGCAAAAGAATAATTATAAATCCAATATCTATATCTATGTATTTATATGCAATGACCAAACAATCTACAATGTCCTTTCTACCTAAACCCTTAAGAGTCCAAGGGAAGACAAAGGTAGATTTTGAATGGCTTGTCAAAATTAATTATGATATGAGTAGAATCTAGGCATCAAATCTTCATTTTTTCAAGTTTTATTTTCCTTTCCATCCTTATATGAACTCATTTACAATCTTGCACAGTAATCATGAAGTCATGAAGCACCAAATGATCACACTAGTCTTATTATTGAAAATAAACAAAAAAAAATAGCTTTTCAACATACTTCAATGAATTTCATCCATTCTCTATAGCTCTTACGGTAAACTCTTGAAAACATTCATATTTCAAATAGTGAATGCTACTTCTTTTAATGGATTAGTTAGATTGGTCTTTCAATTAAATTAAACTAGCCTACAATATGCAAAAGACTCATCACAAACACCTAGGGAATGATCCATTAACTAAAGTGGTGACCACAATTGGAACTTCAACTTGTTGAATGTAAATTAACTCATCACAAAACATGACTTTTTTAGGTCTTTTTGTAATGACCATATTAGGACATATAATGTGATTGCTTTAGATAAGTAAGATGACCATCAGTCCATCATGGATATACTTTTGGTTGGTTTGGAAAAGTCTAGAGACTCTTAGAGGCCAATTGGGCAGTACACTTCAAAAACTCATAACAAATTCATACTTTGTTAAGCCAATAAAAATTTTAAATTTGTCTCTTCCATTTCTCACATTTGTCGTTGTATGGGAAAAAAATTTTAATCTTCAACAATGCCAATAGTGCAAATCAGTCATTCTCCTTGCCATAGGATAATTTTCTTAAGATGGTGGGTGGGAGGAGTTGTCATCAATACCTTTAAATTAAATTGTTTGTTCAATTTTGTTTGTTTGATTTGCTAAGATCTAATAAATCAGGAGGTGTCCGGTGATGTTTATAGAATTGCTCCAAAGCTCTTCACGCAAAGGGGTGCATGGAATTTGTTTTGTAGTGTTTGGACTTATAGTGTGAAAGTTATTGAATTTCAAAGTTTTTATGAATTGAAAAATTGAAGTAAATTATCTTTTAAATGGAGGAATAGGAAGGTTTGCCTCTTTTCAATACTTTTCAATAATTTACCATTGTTTTGTTTGTTTGTTTTTATACAAATGAAACAAGATTTCATTGCAAAGAGAAAAGTACAAGATTTACCATTGGTTTCAATGAGCTTAAATGTATAAGTAAAGACAATAAGTTTTAAGTTATTGATAATGGGCCAATGGGGTATCTCTTTTGAGATCACTATCCACTTACTTAATACAATTTTTTTTTTTTTTAAATTAACAATTTCTATATCCATATTTTTTCATTATCCCTCCTATGTGTGTGTACTGGCTACTACAAGTTAGAATTTTAGCTGAGCAAGCAACATGTGAATCAACTTTAGTGTGAAAGTTGAAGAGGAATTTCTACTAATGCATGGGAAAAATTGGGTGGATGTTAGAAATATATTTGGTCTCCAATGATATCAACAATGCCTTTTGATTGGATACTCGACGTTGTTTAAAATATGCTATTGACTTTTGAAAGAGATCTTTGGGAATTGGGTGGGTGGTTTCTTTTATTTATTAAACAAAAGAAAAAGTCATCAATCACACCATTGTTCATTGTATGAAAGTACAAATTACCCAAGTGAGTGCTAACTATTGAAGGAGACCTTGTGAATTAGGTAGGTGGTTGTTTTTATTTATTTCTTCAATTTTGAAACAAAGAGGTCATCAATCTCATTGTTCTTCATCTCATGGAAGTATAAATTAGCTAGGTGGGTGTTGACTATTAAAGGGGATCCTTGAAATTTGATAGGTGGTTTAGTTTTATATTGTTTTAAACAAAAAGGTCATAAGTCTCACCATTCTTCACCACATGGAAGTACAAATTAGCTAGATGGGAGTTGATTATTGAACGAGGTTCTAGGAATTAGGTAGGACGGTAGGTGATGACTTTTATTTATTTATTTGAAAAAAAGGTCATCAATCTCACCGTTGTTCACCACAACGAAGAATTAATTAGCCTGGTCAATGTTGCGTCTTGAAAGAGATCTTGGGAATTGGGTGGATACTTGCATTTATTCAATTGTTTATTAAACAAAAGAAAATGTCACTAGTCTCACCGCTACTCACTTCATAAAAATACAAATTATCTAAGTGGATGTTGACTATTAAAGGAGATCTTTGGAATTAGGTAGTTGTTTGCTTTTATTTTTTATTTTTTTAAACAAAAGAAAATGTCACAAGTATCACTATTGTTTCCCACATGGAAATATAAATTAGTGGAATGGGTAGTGACTATTGAAAGAGAACTTGGAAAGTAGGTAGGTGGTTGCTTTCTTTAATTTATTTCTTAAACAAAAGAAAATCACTAGTTTTTATGTTGTTTATTACATAAAAATACAAATTAGTTGGATAAGTGCTAACTATTGAAAGAGATCTTAAAATTTTGGTTAGTTGTTACTTTTATTTAATCATTTTTAATATAAAAAAATGTCACTAGTTTCATGACTGTTTACTACGTGAAAGTACAAATGATTTAGGTGAACATTTGAAAGAGATATTTGGAAATTAGGTTGGTGGTTGCTTATATTTATTTATTTTTTAAGCAAAAAATTGTCACTAGTCTCACTGTTGTTCACTACATAAAAGTACAAATTGGTGGAGTGAGTAGCAACTATTGAAAGTGATATTGGAAATTGGGTAGGTGGTTGCTTATATTTCTTTCTTTCTTAAACATAAAAATTTGTCACTAGTCTTATTGTTGTTCATTGTATAAAAGTACAAATTAGTTGGGTGGGTGCTGACTATTTACAAAGATCTTTGAGATTGAGTGGGTGATTGATTTAAATTTTTTTTTTAAACAAAAAAATCTGATTTCTCTCACCATTGTTCATCTCATAAAATTACAAATGTATTGCATAGGAACTGACTATAAAAAGAGATCTTTGAAATTGTATAGATGGTCGATTTTATTTTATTTTAAACAAAAGAAAGGGTTATTAGTCCCACCGTTGTTTCCATATGGAAGTACAATAGGTGCTAACTATTGAAAGAGATCTTTAAAATTGGGTGGGTGATTGCTTTAAATTATTTATTTATTAAACAAAAGAAAATGCAACTAGTCCTATTGTTCAATATATAAATGTAAAAATTAGTTGGGTTGGTACTAATTATTGAAAGAGATCTTGAAAATTAGGTAGATGGTTGCTTTAATTTCTTTATTTTTTAGACAAAAGAAAATGATACTAGTTTTACTATCGTTCACTACATAAAAATAAAAATAAATTGGGTAGGTGTTGACTATAGAAAGAGATCTTGGGAAGTGGGTGGGTGGTTGCTTTTTTTTCTAAAACAAATGAGAATGTTATTAGTTCCACTGTTGTTCACTATATAAAAGTACAAATTAGTTAGTTGGATGCTGACTATTGAAAGAGATCTTGGAAATTAGGTGGATGGTTGCTTTTACTTATTTCTTTTTTAAACAAAAGAAAACATCATTAATCTCACCATTGTTCAACATACAAAAGTACAAATTAGCTAAGTGGGTGTTGACTATTGAAGGAGATCTTTGGAATTGTGTAGGTAGTTGATTGATTTATATATTTGTTTTTTAAACAAAAAAAATGTCATAAGTCTCAACAAGTTCAACATATAAAAGTATAAATTAGTTTGTTGGATGCTGATTATTGAAGGAGATCTTTAGAAATTAGGTGGGTGTTTGCTTTTATTTATTTATTTTTTAATCAAAGTAATGTCACTAGTCAAACTGTTGTTCATGAAATAGAAGTACAAATGAGTTGGATGGGTGATAACTATTGAAGGAGATCTTTAGGAATTAGGTAGGTGGTTGCTTTTATTTAATAATTTTTTTTGAACAAAAAAAAATATCACTAGTCTTATCATTATTTGCCTTATAAAAGTACAAATTAGTCAAGTGGGACCTGAATATTGATGGAGATCATGGGAACTGGGTGGGTGGTTGATTTAAAAAAAAAAAATTTAAACAAAAGAAAAGATCACCAGTCTTACCATTGGTTGCCTCTTTAAAGTACAAATTAGTCAAGTGCGGATGTTGTTTATAGAAGGAAATCTTTGGAAGTTAGGTGAGTGGTTGTTTCTATTTTTTAATAATAGAAAATGTTGCTAGTCTCTTTGTTGTTCACTACATGAAAGTACAAATTAGTCTGGCCAATGCTAACTATTGAAGGAGATATTTGGAAATTAGGGAGGTGGTTGCTTTTATTTTTATTTTTTTTAAAACAAAAAAAATGTCACTAGTCTCACCATTGTTTACCACATTAAAATACAAGTTAGTTGGATGGATGCTTACTATTGAAGGAGATTTTGGAAAGTAGATGGGTGGTTGTTTTTATTTTTTATTTTTTGAAATTTTAAAATGTCATTAGTCTTACCGTTGTTTACCACATAAAAATATAAATTAGCTGGATTGGAGCTTATTATTAAAGGAGATTTTTGGAATTGTGTAGGTGGTTGATTGATTTATATATTTATTTTTTGACAAAAAAAATGTCACCAATTTCACCATTGTTCACTATATGAAAACACAAATTAGCTAGGTTGGTGCTTACTATTGAAGGAGATTTTGGAAATTGGATGGATGGTTGCTTTTATTTATTCATTTTTTACCAAAAAATGTGTCACCTATTTCACCACATAGAAGTACAAATTGGCTTGGTGGGTGGTTCTTGCCTTACTAGAGTTGATTAAAGTACAACATTGCATTTTCCATCCATCCCAATATGTAAGTATTCTCAAAGAGCCTCCATCCTAATATGTAAGAATTTTCAAAGGGCCTCCATCCCAATATGTAAACAAATTTGAAATGGGAGTTGCAAAGTCTAAGTGAGCAATTGCATTGTTATATGGTTTAGGTGGATGGGGAGAGGGACACAATAAGTTTTCAATATGCATTGATTTCCTCAAGATTGATTTTGGTGAAATATGAAATATTGCTTTTCCACTCACATACTCTAAGAAGATAATTGGTAGAACTCTTCTTATCTTTTAGTGCTTTTTCTACCCATTTATGGAGCATGGCAAGAGACCCTAACAATCATATGCCATATCTATACCCATATATCATATTCTATCAATATTTTATATATCTTATCCATTTGCATTCCATATGTATTCTATACATTGTGTATATATCAAAATAAATTTGGTTTTGGATTTTGGGGTGGGTCAGCAAATCAAGTGTTTTATTTATTTTTGATTTGGAAGGGTGATTAATTAATTGATAAGATATGTTTATATTCTTTTTCAGGGAATAGTATTTTCAAATATATTAGGTTTCTATTTCAACATTTCATCCTCCTATCTCCTAGTTTTGTTGTTTTTAATATGAAAAGAAGTAAGACAAAAATTGATCTCCTTTAGAGATATTATGAGAACATCTTTCATATGAAATTCAAAAGGGAGGCCATCTAAAGTAACCACACCTACTATAGTCCGAATAAGGTTTTGAGTATGACTAGTACTATTAAATTGTAAAAGCTTTTGTTAGACTATCTACTTGGTAGTTCTTTCAAAAGGAGATTCCTGATCCTTATAGAATGTATTGTTTGGACTTTGTATAAATGAACTTCAAAACTTTCAAAGTGATGAAAATAGAAGTATCTAAAGTCGATTCAATGCTCTCATGTATGAAAGTTGCAAATTTTTGGCAAGAATCTAGATGGAACATCTTTATAAACATATTACAAATAGGTGTGTTTACTTTAAAGGAGCATCATGCCTTTGGGTCTCACCATGCTATAGTTGTATTTTGTGTTCAACTTTATCTAATGCAATAGGTTTTCTCCATTTGTTCACAAGAAAAAAGGCTCTAAATAGTGTGGACACTTGTATCTTTCATTGAGATTTTGAAAGTTCCTTCAAATTGTATATTTTATTACAATTTGAGACTTGAGGGTCAAATGAACTATGGTTAAATGTAATTTTGTAGGTTTAGATTAGTTTGTTTGCACTTTGTTGGTGTTAGTGAATTTTATTGTTAGCTTTGATAGTTTAGGATTAAATGCTATATGTAGTCATAGGGATGATTCTGATTTCATGTTTTGGTGTTTAGTCTTTCAAAAAATTGCTTTTTGAAGTAGCAAGTGTTTATGTGTATAGAGAATTTTTGTCTTTATAGAGGACTCCATTGCATTGAAAGAATCAATGTGAATGATGATGAAGAGGAAAATGAAGCATTGTAGTGTGAAGTTGCAAAATGGACACAAAAAGGATTGTAAGCACTTCTTGAAAGAATTTTTGGTGGTACATGGTCATCATGCATATATATCTTGTCAACAATTTTACTAATTCCTTCATAGTAATATCAAAGTTTCATTGCATAAACACAACAAAATCATAAGTGGGTTGAAGTTCATTTAGAATACATTTGCTTGATGAATTATGGTAGTTGGCAATGGTCTTTTTTTTTTCTTTAGCCATTATGCATGTGTGTTTCATTTCTTATACAAATGAACATAGCAAGAGCTTTGATGATCCAATTGCAGTGTTTTTTTTGTTTGGTAGAAGACAATAATTGACAATTGGAATTTTTATTTCCATCTCCATGAATTTATCTTACTATATTACAAGTTTTTTCACATTAATAATTTATAGTAGCAATTCCACTATTTTTTCTATATTTAATTCAAATATATTTTTAGTGTTCTACTACTAGTTTCCGAAAGGACATTTGTTTGGTGTGCTACTAATTTTGTGCCCTTTTTGATAAGATAGTCCAACAAAGTCAATCCTTGGTTGTTGGATGGAATACTAGGTAAATTTTGAAGTCACAAGAATTAGAAGGAATGTAATGTTTTCATCTTCTGGATGCAGAATGAAGCACATGATGCCATTCAAAGTAAAGCCAAAGCTAACATGTAAATGAAAAAGTAGGTTGGAAGGGCCAAATGTAGGATTGTGGATAAAACATGGCGTATCTAGTTGTGTATTGAAAAGTTGTCCAACCCAACAGACACCACCTATTTGTTTGTCCACAATGGCTAGTAAGTAATGGGAAACCGATCAAGGTATTGATCACATGTAAATTTTACCACTCATGCTAAATCGATTCCAACCATATCAAACTCGATCAGATTTAGCAAATTGATCTATTTTATTTTCATGAAGTTAATACATGCATGGCTCTAATGCCTCGGTATCTTTTTCTCTTCCCCATTTTATTTCTCTCTCCCTGACGTTCTAACTGCTAGTTTGTTATCTAATCATCTGGTGTGCAGGAAGGTAACTGCTCATATGTTGATACTAGTCAAGTAAATGGTGAAGATCACGGTTATGGGAGATCGATCCCAAACTAGGAGCCCGATGAGTTTATTTCTACCACGAGGATGCTTGGAATTCATCATGCTTGTGCATAATTTATTAGTATCATCTCCTCCCCATATTCTAAAACTCCTTGAGTATCTAGAGTCTACTTTGATTAATAAAAGTACCTCTTCAACTTAGTGCTATTGTACAATTTCTTCAAAATCACCCCCTTTGGAGTACTTAACTTATAAGATTCATTATCATATTGACGGTGAATGACGTAAGGCCCGAGCCATTTTAGTTTGAACTTTTGACTGTGTTGCTTAACGAGCTAGTGATCAACCATCATGACAAATTCCCCAAGCTCGAATTTAACCGTCTTCCCTCGAGCATCATGTCGAAGCTTTATCTTTTGCTGCAAGCCTTCATAGTTTTGCAATGCATATCGATGAGTTTCATCTAGTTTCTCTAATAAGTGAATCTGGTTGTTTAAAGAATCATCTTTGCCTAAACCATGCTACAAAGCAGTTTGCAAGGATTTTAATTCCAACTCAACCAACATTGTAGCTTTGATCCCAAAGGCTAGTTGAAATGGTGTGAATCTCGTTGCCATCTTGTGAGTTGTCCTGTACGCCCAAAGAGCTTCATTTACATGCTGATCCCATTCACGGCGTTTTTCAAATATGATCTTACTAATAATGCCAATTCAAATTCCATTAGTTTTCTCTACCAACCCATTGGCTTATAGATAATATGGGCTCACTCGTCAATGCTTCATTGACATTTTCTACATTAGTTTGGCAATGACTTCATTAATGAAATGGCTTCCCTGATCAATGACAATCTCAAATGGGCATCTGTAACGATAGATAATTTGGTTAAATATGAACTCGACGACAACTTTTTTATTGCTATGTTTCACAACCATTGCTTTTGACCACTTAATGAGGTAGTTTGTGGCTATTATGAGATACTCATTACGCTTGGCAGTTATGGGAAGCGGACCAACGAAGTCCACACCCCACTTCTCGAATATCCCGGTAGGAAATATGGGATTCAACTTTGTATATAGAACCGAACGCTTTCCATAGGCTTCACAACTCTGACAAGTCCTACAATATTTGGCACTATATGCAAACAAAGTTGGCCAATAATAACCGGCGTGAAGTACTTTCCTGGATGCAATATCAGTGGCGAAATGACCACCACAGACCCCCTTGTGGCATTGATGCAATATTTTTGTGGCCTCATCAAGATTCACTACTTAGAATAAGATACCTTCCTTGCTTGCTTGATATAACTCGTCTTCTATCAATGTATAAGGTTGATTCTTTCTCTGAATTTCATGGTGTTGATAAGCAATTAGCCCCTCATGTAACTCTAAATTTCTCAAATAATTGATAATATTGGTGTGACCAAAATCTCGTTGCTTTGGTTTAGCCATAAGTGCAAAACATTCCAAATCATTTGACAAGACTCCTTTGATGTCCTCAGGAGAACGTCCAAGATCTAAGAGCAGAGATGCATGACTTGCTCAAGCACTTTTCTTGGTTTTAATAACCAAATCATATGCTTGTAGCGAGGCCATGAACTGCGTTGTCCTTCCTTTAGGATGAGTCTATTGCACCAACAACTTTAGTCCTTCCGTTTCACATTGAACAAGGGTGGAAAATTGACTAGCCAATAGATAATACTTAAACTTGGTACAAGAAAACAACATAGCAACTCCAAACTTTTCAAGTGGGGAATATTTAATCTCATAAGACATCAAAAGAGGGCTTGCGTAATACATAGGGTGAGCACAATCGATATTGTTGTTTTGCATGAGAATTGCTACAACGGCATCCTCAGAAGCAAAAGGATTTACGATAAATTGAGCGCTCCAGTCTGGATTTCAGACCACAAGCCCGTTGGCAAGATGAGACTGAATATACTCAAAGGCTTGTTTGCATTCTTCATTCCATTCAAATGGTTTAGCTTTTGTGATCAACGCACTTATAGGTCAACCAATTCCGGCAAGATTTGGTATGAATGGATTGTAATATATTGTTGTTACCTAGAGTTTTGACACCTGTTCTCTTGAAATTGGAATCTTCATCTTTATTGTATGTTGTACTTTCTCTGGATCAACCTTCAAACCTCTCTAAAATACCATGTGTTCAAGCAAAGGTCCCTCTTCAAAAGCAAGTTTGCACTTCGATGGACTTAGCGAGTAGCCATGTTTCTGAAAATGTTGAAAAGCCGTTCTAACCTGATCTCTATATTTGGTTCTTCCACCATAAACTACAAAGTTATCGAGATACACTCGAATAAACCTCCCTATATATGGTCCAAAAATTTGTAACTGTATGCATTAGAAAGTTCCTCCAGTATTGCACAAACCGAAGGGTATGCGCAACCATGCGTAAGTCCCCCATGATGTAGTAAATGTGGTATATAAGACGTTGTCATGGTGTATACAAATTTGGTGGTAACTAGAATATCCGCTACAAAATGAGTACATCTCATTGTTTGCAACCTCGTCCAGCAATTCATCAATATGCAGAAGGGGTTGACAATCTTTTTTGGTAAATTGATTCAACGCTTTATAATTCACACAGCTTGCCACTTTCCTCCCTTCTTCAATACAATTACGACGGGTGAAACCCATTCCATATTTTGTACCTTCGTGATAAAGCCTCCCTCTAAAAGAGAGTTCAGCTTAGCCCCTAAAACCGCCATCTTTTCAAGCGCCATTCTCTTTTGCTTTGCTCGGACTAGCTTGGCTTCTGGAACCAATTCAATCTTGTGTTCCTCAACTATGATGGTCGAAAGATCGACATGTTTGGTTACAAAGAAATCTAAATAATTTGTCACCATTTGCTCTAGCTCTTTGCACTCAATGACACTTAAACTTGGACTGAATTTCAACAAGCTCATCAACTCCTCTTTCTTGCACACCTCGATGCTTTGATCCTCTAAATGATCCATTGAATCATTGATCACCTGCGGAAGCATGTCAATGGCATATAACTCTACTTCTGACTCTTCTGATTCATCACCTGAATTTGTACTTAATTTCGAATCCTATGAAGACTCCTTAGACTTTGCTTCAGACGAAAAATAGCTGGACGGACTTGATCCTACACTAGAAACTACCTATATATTCATCCTATTCATCAATGACCCTATCTTCATTTTTTATTTTTTCCAATAATTAACAGCACGAACTTGACATAGTCATGGTCTACTTAGAATCAATGGATAGCCTCCATTTCCCACTGATATATTAAGAATATGAAAATCCACCCTTATTGTAACACCATTGACCATAATGGGCATTTGGGTGATGTGTCCTAGTGACCTGGCACATCTTTGATTGGCCACTTTTAATCTCATGAACAAAGACTTGTTTGGTTTTAGTCCTGCCTTCTTCATGAACCAACTTGCCATAATGTTTACCATTACATCACTGTCAATTAAGCATCCTTCAATATCTCGCTCATATATCGTGGCTTTGACTTGCGGCGCTTTATCAGCCACATGAATCTCTACAGGAAGTTTGCATGGTCTCGTACTAATTCTTTGCCAAAGTTCCCTTCTCAATGAAGGGCACTTTGCCACCAATTGGCCCATTGTTATATTATCAATTTGATTTCCCACATCATCTAAGATGGAATATTGAGACTGACCCTTTCCAATTAATAAATCGGAAATGCTGATGTGTCGCTTGGGTTTTTGCATCGCTTTATCTGACCTATTCCTCTTATTCTGATGTTTCTCACTGTTTGCATGGACCAGTTCCTTAGGAAGTCTCCTACACTTGGCTATCATTATCTCAAGTGCCTCTTGATTAGCTAAGGGCCCTTCTGCAATTTGCACTAAATTTACTTTTGATAACTTGACATTACTTGTCACCGTTGGCTTTTCTTGATTTAGGCAATTACTCTTGTAATGACCCTTGCGGCCACATCTGTGACAAATCACAAATTGAACAGCTCGAGACAAATTACCATGAATGATGCCCATTGGACTCTTTGAACATGTGTTGCTCAAGCCTTGTAGCAAAAATAACTTCAAATCCCTTATCTCAACCACGAGTTGCAAAATCTCAAGATCTTTGTAAATAGTTACCTTTTTCACCTTAGCTAAATAAGAGGGTTCCTGAATCAATTTCGCTGCTTCTGGTGTCACTATTGTAGTTGT
Source organism: Pseudoscleropodium purum (assembly GCA_963969395.1). Lineage (NCBI taxonomy): Eukaryota > Viridiplantae > Streptophyta > Bryopsida > Hypnales > Brachytheciaceae > Pseudoscleropodium > Pseudoscleropodium purum. Next base: position 8,161,609 of record OZ017801.1, read on the forward strand.
CACCTAAGGTTGTATAATATTACTTAAATTCATTTCTTTATGTTGGATCAGTGTGAGTGCTACCTCAAAAGTTGATGGGTCTTTCCATGCTACGATTTCATGTATTGCAGGTTTCAATCCTCCCACAAAACTTTGTAGAGCTAAAGCCTCAATGCTACTAAGATTTGTAGCCATACTAACAAGATTGTTTTACTTGTCCTCCCCATTGAACACCAACGAGGAGTTCAAATTGCGTTGTAGCTCAATGAGTAAGCTTTGATAACTCTTTCGCTCTTGAAACTCGGTGACCAAAGCATCGATGAGGGAGGACCATGTTTCATGGACGGTCATTGGCTGTGTGTTATACGAAAAAGACGTTGTATCGTGAAGATATATAGGAAGTAATTCTAACCAAGAACTTTCCGTTCGATCTCCATTCGCCATGCAAGCACATTTGTACTATTTCAAAAAGCATTCAAGGTCTTCCTTCTCTTTGCCAGCAAAAACTGGTATGGCTACCATGGTTTCCATGTTCATCTTACGGAAGTTGGATGTTCTCTAATCTTTCACACACATGACCAACACCTATATCTTGTTGATCAATTCTCTCAAATAGCTCTAAATATTTGCACTACATCAAAAGCTTCACCAACGTTACTCAAAAAGAGCTTCAACAAACTCCCTTTGGAGACTCTTTTTGTGAACCAATCTCCAAATATCAAAACCTAAACCACCCAAACCTAAACCATCCAAGCCTTACTAACAATAATTAGCTAAAGCTTCCCAAAATGAACTCAAAAAACAACAACGAAAGAAGTTCGCATCCAAACAACCCGAAGCTCCTCACACAACTTCACACTCACTGCACCTTTAATTTTGACTGAGCCTCACCATTGACATGGACTCGACTTCCTCGTCCCTTGATAAATCACAGTTCCTGAAAAAAGAAGGAAGGCTCCACATACAATCCTTCTTCCACAAAGAACTGGGGATTCATCTTGTTGTAATTTGTGAGTGCATTACGGAGACTTTCCGGAGCATCTTCAATACCATATTGTTGCATGACCATTTCTGTCTGAGCATCAACTTCTTCAAGTATTTGTAACGATTGTTGTTTCATTTGTGCAATGACTTCTTCAGGCGTTTGTAACGGTGTTGCTGGTTCTATGCTTAAGTTGAGAATTTTTTTAATCAAACGTGACCTTTCTTCCGACTTTGACTAAGAGAAACACATTTTGCTCTATTCAAGCAACCTCACTACTCCATCATTAACTTGAAACCTCCCTCCAGTATAATAGCAAATGTCTACAAAATATCAAACTGGAAAATTCGATTAAAAGCATGGTCTACAATACTAAGTTCTGTACCGAATTGTGGTTACTTCTGATTTTCCAACATTGAAGAATCGGATGCTAATATATCTAAAGGTTTTTAAATCATAACTTGAGCTGATGCAGTCTCCTAAGCTCATGGACGTCTAGCATCTACTCACTATTTAGACTTCCTCCTAGAATGAAACCTTCACTAGAATGCTAGCCCCAACAATGGAATTCCAAAGTCCCTCCCAATGGCACTATTCCCAAGGATCCCTTTTTCACCCCTACAAATGGGAATCAGATTTTTGCAATACTAAGATTGACCCCAATAATTCCGCAAAATAAAACAACATTAGCTCCAAACAAATTTGATTCTATAAATCGCCTTCATGGGGAACTCAAGCTGAGCAGAAGTGTAATTTTCCCTAGGTTTGAAGAGACGAACAAATCCTTGGTCCCATAATCATGTTCTCATCCTTATGGCACTCTTAATTAGTCTCCAATATAGAAGCTAACGTACCATCCCAGCACTTTTAAATTCCCTTAATGCTCATTCCTAGGCTTTTAGTATTTTAACAACAGGTTGTATTATTGCATTTGTGGGGGTAGACTTTGTATTTGCCTTAACGGTGATTGCACTTCAGGAAGCTCTAAATAGGACCTTTTACACATCGATACTTTAGAACTCAGTGTCCATGTTAGTGAACTCAACATGAATTACAATGCTCTCGAACTCAAATCCACTGGTGTCAATAGTTGCACTTCTTGTCGAATCCTTGCATGCTCAATTGCTATGAAGCATCTACTAATTCCGCACCATCCAATGTACAATTTAGCCTTCACAATCCTGAGAAGGCAAGCTGAAATTATTACTCCAAAGACTTGTACAGCTCAAAATGATGCTTGATCGATCTTTAAGAGGGCAAAAAAACAAACACTATTCACAACACGAAATCGGCTATTGCAGCAACTATTGAAATTCCAAACAACCATAAACGAAGGACTCATATTCTAGCAGTCAGGACATTGAGAGATCAAACACAACAAAAACAAAAAACAAAATTCCGTTACGTCACTCGCTCTCTCACCCTTCTCGACAATCCATGCACGACAACCTTCACTCTATCAAGTCCTAGCAATGGAACCACAATGATCACATACAAATTTTACCACTCATGCTAAATCGATTTTGGCCATATCAAACTCGATCAGACTTAGCAAATTGATCTCTTTTATTTTCATGAAGTTAATACATGCATGGCTCTAATGCCTTGGTATCTTTCTCTCTTCATTTTATCTCTCTCTCTCCCTCACGTTCTAACTACTAGTTTGTTAGGTAACTATCTAGTGTGTAGGAAGGTAATTGCTCATACGTTGATACTAGTCAAATAAGTGGTGAAGATCACAGTCATGGGAGATCGATTCCAAACTAGGAGCCCGATGAGTTTATTTCTACCATGAGGACACTTGGAATTCATCATGCTTGTGCATAATTTATCGATATTAGTATTAGAAGACACACTCCCTTCCACTAGAAAACATAAGCGTTTTAAATATCCTAGCTTTTTATTATAGCGGACCACTTTGGAAAGCACATGGTAGGCTAAGTTGAAGAATAATGGGCATTTAAATGAGCACAAGTGAAAAAAGGCAAATGATACCAGGAATGCAAGAATGGAACTTCATTATAACAAGTAATCTCACTTCCTAATTAAATTAGCAAAGCTAGTTGCTTGAATAGAAGCTCTATCATTTTTTTGAGGAATAAACTCATCAAATGGAACCAATTGAATCATCTATCATAGGCTAGTGTTGTTTAGTGGGACCTTGGCTATTTTTTTTGTTCAATGAATTTTAACTTTGTCCAAAAAAGAAGACTAAGATTACAAATCATCCACCCTTGTTCACAATATGCACCTTGCTTAGCAGTGTTGGCATTGTATGGGTTTCTAGCACACCCCCTAAGCTAACAATACTTAGATCCTAGGGTGCAATACAAAATTGAGAAGTGTTGAAAGGTTAGTGCTTGCCTTCACATAGTTTGGATGTCTAGAAGTTGACACCCTAGTTGCACTACAAAAATGTAACACACTTTTTTGCATAAAAATTGGCACAAAGAATACATGCAAGAGAAGAGTTGTACGATCCAGGTTGGGGCTACTAGATTAGTAGACTTTGTCTCTAATAACCAATGGAAACACAATTTTTGGCCATAGAATTGGTAATATTTTGCAATACTATTAGTATTATGAGTCAGTAGTGCTTTTATAGATCTAACCAATCAATTTAGGGTGTGTGTAAATCTAAATTGTTGGTTTAGTACCATGTAGTACTACATACTATTGCAGGATATTATAATAGTCTACTCTAAAAATGATTGTCTTCTTCAAACTACTTCTTTAATTAGTTGTTGAATGAATATGAGGTAGTTGTTAAATGGACTCCTTTAGCTATTGAATGAAGAGAGGAAAATCAATTATTTATTATAGGAGACACTCAATTTCCTTGGTTTCTTTCCATCTCTTTACAAGTTGTAGGTGGATAGATTTTGAAAGATCTACAATCATAAACAGGTGCCTATGACACAAATCTATGAAAATTCATAAGTAATTCAATAATACTTGGAAAAAATAATAGAAGAGGGGTTTGTGGATCTTTTCATTTTTAGTAATTAAAAAAAATTCACAAAATTTCCATTAAAAAATTCATTTTGCTAGAGAAGATTGCAGTCACTTTGCACTAATGAATTTGTGTAGGAAATTTTTCCCTCTTCATAGGCTTATCACAAAGGAAAGTTACTTTGACCCCATATGTGCAACTAACATGTTGCTATTTTCATTAAAAAAAATTTCATTGTCAATCCTTCTAATATTAGTATATTAACAATATGTCCAATTTGTGACTTCAAATTTGCATTCTTAGGTCAAAAATAGGACTATCCCCCCAAATGACTAAGGTAAAAATTTTATAAGAGGCAAGTTAAAAATAGTAAACTAATTTGGAATTTTTTTTAAAAATTACTCAATGTCTAAAACTATTGCATGTACCTTCATTCCAAATTTCATGCTAAATAAACAAACAACACAAAAGTTATAAGTAAAAAAACACTATCTAAGGGCAAGGGAATAAAAAATAGGACAAGTGTTTCTTGCAATCACCCTACAACGTGATAGTTCCCTCTTATTTCTATCTTTTACATGTCATTGCAAGGAAATAACATTTGTAAACCTTTTCAATCATTTCATTTCGTAAGAATTTAGATAGGTGATTCATTTCTAAGAGACGCTACATTCACGTCTGTTTCTTGAACCAAAGTTAAACTTCTTGAATCTTTTTGGTATTTGTGTCAATTTTTAGTTGATTAAAGCAATCATTCACTTGGAAGACGCAAAGCCAAATGAATAAAATGTCAATGACTAAATTGAAGGTTCCTTCCTAAAAATTAATCCATACTTTAAATTAGGTTGTTTGTTTTGTTTGATATGTTGAAATCTTGGTTGCATTCTTGGTACCGTTGGAAAGCTCTTTGCAAGGAGGAGTGCACGTGCTTTGTTTTGTGGGGTTTGGACCTATGGTGTGAAAGTTATTGAATTTTGAATTTTTTTATGAAATAAAAATATTAGAAAAATGGCTTTTTCTTTTCTTTTCTTTTCTTTTCTTTTGGCACACTAATTATGTTTACGCACAAGTAGAAGGCCTACAGGAAGGTCCGAGGAGCGCCAGGGTTTCAGTTGACAAATCTCAGTTGCTGCCAAGTGCCAACTTCCGTCCGTCTAATTCTGTGTTCAGGTCTTTTCTTTTCCTGGTTTTGGAAAACTCTATTCTGGTTTCGTCTTTTCTGAAGGTTGCGTTCTTTCCAGACGAAGAATGAGCACAAACAAACAACTGGAAACTCGGAAAAGCGGAGCTTCGATTCTGGATCCAACCAAATTCTGTTCTTCCCCAGATAACTTCGGCACAGAGCCGCCCGACGATCGCTTTGCAGTTGGATCACCCCACCCTCCTTAACGTTCTATCCTCGAATCCTTCAATGCATTCTGTCCCAAATAGCGAGAAATGGCCACAGCCTTTGCTTTGGATAGCCAATTTTAATCGAAGATTCTCGATTCTTCGGTAATCTGGTCGAAGCTTCCTGTTCCTCGGGGCTTAATTTGGGCTCGTTTTGACATTCTTCGGAAGCAAATTGGCCGAGACCCCAAAAGCTCCGCTGATAAAGCGAGCCATTTGGCTAAGAGTCGAGTCACTGGTCCTGTCTGCTTTTCAGATTCTCGACCTCTCGGGGCTTCTGGAGTGATGAGAGAATGACTGCGACCAAGGATTCTATTTTTGTCTCCCGCGGCCGTCACTGGTCAGAGGGCGTTGTATTTTTGTTTTTCTGTCAGCGTGATTTGCGTCAAGAATGAAAAGGATAATTAGTTCTTCCAATTCTTTTTCTTGAAATAGTGACCGTGTGCCTGTGTGGAATTGAAAAAAAAAAGAAGGATATACTGTAAAGGTGGGTGCATACATAATATTGTATACCACTTGGAGGCAGGGTTCGCTTTTCCATTCTTGAAAAGGGAAACCAACAGTGAACGAAATTGTCTTACATGGCTCTTCAAAATTGTCTTACATGGTTCTTCAGCCAACCCTATTCCTTGAATTATAATGAAAGTCTCTTTTAGGGATACAAGGAGGGATAACACCTTCTCAAGATCGAGAGGACCATTGCCTCCTTATACAATGAAACATTGTTTGCCAATGAGGCAGGGCTTCCTTTTGCATTGCTGAAAAGGGGCCCCCACAATAAACAAATTAAATTGTCTTATATGACTCCTAAACCAACTCTAATCTTTGCATTAACCCCTCACCGTCCAAGGCCATTTTGGGGTCCAAAACATCAGTGCTTTTGAAGCGATGTAGATGTAAATGTCACTAAGTTATAGAGATCTTAACCATACAATCTTGTAATGAACATGTTGTAGATGATGTGAATGAAATTTAGAGTCATTTGATGGCATAGATTGAAAGATTATAATGTTTTAATGTTGAAAAAAAGATGAAATTTTCCTAGCAACACACTTGGAGGTGAAATTTGATTTCTAAACTTACTCAAATGAAAAACCTAGAAGCTATAAAGTGATTCAAAACCAACATACAAACACATTGAAGAAAAAAATATCAATAAATTGACTCAATGTGTTTACAAAATGGCTTTCAAATGTCAAAAAATAGGCAAGAAAAGTTGTAGAAAACATATCTAAGGGTGAACCTCCTTCTACTAAAACGCTTCTCAATCCCTCATTACTTCTTGGATTGATATGAAATTTTAGCTACACAAACTAGACTAATATGCGCAACTTTTCCAAAAAAATTTATTGGAAAAAGACGTTGTATGGAAAAGAAACAAGCCACCAAAGTTCATTGTAATCCCAAAATGTCGGAATTTTGAACTTCGAATTGCTCCCAAACATTCAAAACAACTTGGATTTACATGAAAATTTTACCACAATAACTAGACTTCAAGGGGAACATAATCCAATAAATTTTTATTGAAAACAAGCATTGGATGAAGGAGATACAACCCCCCAAAGTTTCAACCATCAAATGCAATTTGGTGGACTCAACCTTGTGAACTTTGATTGGCTTCAAATTAATGAGTTCATCTTGGATCAATCAATAAATCTTACCACACAAATTAGAAGAGAAAGTACAAATGTTTCAACAAGTTTTATTGAATTTGGATGTCAGATGCAAAAGTTATAATCCTTTGAAATTCACTTAAAACTTTGTGAGGACACTTTTGGTCCTCTTGGGCTGTGAGGGGTTAAATGTTAAAGGTATGTGCACACCTAAGCTTAGCCAGTGTTCTTTGCAACGATGTTACACTACTTTTCTTTGACGTATTCAAACCACTGTTCGTTTGTATCCATCGAAACTATGTGGCTGCAGAGCTGGCGAGGTTTACAAGCGTTGTTAAGAGGAGAGAACTTTCAAACTATTCATTACTCTAACATTGCAAAGTTTTGTTAAACAAATTACAATCTTCCAATTCTATTGATTCATGTGCACTACCAACGCTCTTTCATAATGTAAGCCAATATGGACAAATACATAACACTTTCAAAGAGAATCGGATGAACTACCTCTCTTGCTTCCAAAGTCATTCATCATTAGAATTTAAAATTGAGAAGACAATCTTGTTATATATATATATGGGGTGGTAGGAAGTAGAATAAACAATGTGGGATATATAAACTCAAATTCTAGGAGCTCAACCACTCATAGTTAACTTGAAAGCAAGAATTGAGTTGAAGTAGAATTTAAAACCTCATTTACGCATAATAAAATGACTTTTATCAAAAAACTTTGAACTAAAAAAAGTTATGAAATCAAGTTAAAATTCATCTCCAAAAATCCTTTTAATATTTCAAGTCTTTAAACAAATGTTATGGACAAATTTCAAAGAGGTGTTGGAAGGGATATTTTCTTTGACATTTTCAAATACCCTCTCTGACTTTTATCCATAACATTTGTTTGAAGACTTGAAATATCAAATGGATTTTTAGAGATGAATTTTAACTTGATTTAACAAATTTTCTTTGAGAAAGTTTTTTCTTAAAATTTATTCTATTATGCCTAAATGAGGTCTGAAATTCTACTTCAAGCATAATCCTTAGGTTTTGACAATGAATGGTCAAGTTCTCATCTTCAAATTATCTCATAGCCTTTGAGGATTCATAATGGAAAATGGGTTTCATTATTAAAATGATGTCTCCACCCTTCTCTCCTTCAAATTCCATTGAATTTTTCCTTCAATGTGCTATCAAAACATTTACTTAGTGGGAGATGGTCAAATGACATTGGTATTAATTAAAGTTCATTCTTTGTTCTTCATAATTTGTGGATGATTTATCTAACTTTCAAGAGGAGAAGGCAGCATTTGTTAAGACTATTGAAGATTATGCCCCAAATTTGAATGTTGATAATTTCATATGATTGTAACTATGCCAAACCAATGCCAAACCGCCTTTGACCAAATACTTGCACATTTCCGCTTCTATAAGAGGGGTTATAATTTTATAGTCGTTATTACCAAATTCCAAGTGTACACATATCTTAAGTCCCTCAGAAGTATTTAGAAAGGTATAATTATACTTTTCTAGCATAGGAATGACCATTGTTTGGTTATATAATGTTAAGTTCCACTTTATAGGAGAGGCAGGCACAAGTAGGGAATTGAGGAGACATATTCCAATTGGTAATGTAGAAGTTGTCACTATGGTATTCAACACCAAAGATAAAACACCAAGGAGAAGATGATTCTTTTATGATACAATACTTTACAAGTTTAACTACACTTGAATATGATGTTGTGTCTAGCCATTCTATGGTGAATTGTCTTATGCCATGCAAGTGAGCAAATTTGAAGGAATTGATGGAAACATTGTCAAAAAACTAAACGACAACAAATGCATCAAATATGCAAAAAAATCCATGCACATGACATCTCGAGTGAAGTATCAGATTAATTTATTGGTTGTGGAAGATCCTACCATCACATCTATAAAGTGGAATGTTGGTGAAATCCCATGCAAGCATATACAAAGTTGAAGTCCCAACTATCTAAACAAAGTCTTCTTGACTTAAGCCCAAGGTTGTTTTGAACAATATATATACAAAGAAGTCCACTCACCATCCTTTATTTTAGACAAAGTGACTCTAGTAGGTGTATTCTTGTAGGTGTATTGCTAAAAAAGAACACTCTGGTTAAAGTGCCAAATATAATTTGAAATGTTTTAGATTTTATTTTTATTGTAAAATAGTTTAATTGCAAATTTGCTCTTTGGACAAGAAAGACCAAATTGATTTTGTTTTTCATGGTGATGGAATTTTTTGCATTGTTCCAATGAGGTAGTATGATTCTATGAGTAATAAAAAACTTTGGCATCTCGTTTGGTTTAGTGATAGGCCAAGTCCACTCATTGGGATCAAAATCCAAAGTTTTGGATCACTCACATTGATCAAATTTTCCTATAGAATTCAATTGGACTAATTTTAGTTGTTTTTACATCACCTCCTAGCTTGGATGATGATTCCTATACGGAAAAGTGCTTTTTTTTGGAAAGTACAAGATGGATTCATTCTATTGGTAATCAAGAAGAAGTTTGAGGAAAGTCTATACTATTTTTACTATTAAAAAAGAAATATGTGGGGCACCATTTTCTTGGTACCATTAGTATTCATTGGTACCAAAAGACCACTTTTCTATTAGCTTGTGTCTTGAACCATGTATAGATGTCGGAATGTTAAATGGAAATGAAATTTGTAAACGCATTCTTCTCTCGTAGTGGATATTCATTTATTTTTATAAAAATCACTTGGTGTCTTAACCACCAAACTATAAGGATTGTTTATATTAAAGAAACAAGTATCTCAATCACTCATAGAATTATTCCTCACCTATATGGTTGGATACCATCTCCAAGCTCATTATGGCTTTTTAAATTACTTGATAGCTTACATTTTATATTTAACAATGTGAAACTGTTTATTGTCTTAGTGTCATAAGAAAAATAGTTTTGTAAAAATTTAGTCAAATACTAACAAAAGTTGAATATATTGGTTTGTTTTGCCTTTACCAAAAGAAATTGAAAAGCATTGAAGAAAACAATATATTATCATTGATATCTTTATATCTATCACCAACTTTTCATATGATGCACAAGTTTGATCATGTTTAATTTACACCACTAAGCTCATGGAACAAATCTACGTTATCAAGAATGTAACAATGGATTAGCTGGATCTTTTACTCTATATCTAACTCAAAATGAATGGCATTGTGATTTGTTCCATGGTATATTGCACCACATTATTACTTGTTAGATGTTGAACTAGTTTTTGTCCCATCCATTTACTTTATAAGCCCCTAAAGGATCAAACTACATTTTTTGGCAACATAGTAATTTTGGGTGGCTAACTATGAATGGAATTTCATTTTTTTCTTTGAAATTTTCACACAACATGTGCCCAAGAAGTATCTTTAAGGCACAACAATTTTCATAACTTTTGACTACATGGTTAAAAAGTCATTGCTAAAAATAAAAATTGTATGATATGTAATTTTCATTGCTAATTGCTCAACAAGCAAACCAAGTAGCTAAGAAAAATTCTTTGAAAATCAATTTTTTTGAAAATAAAAATTTGAAATTGGTTTTTTAGATTTATATATATATATATATATATATATATATGAAGAGTTTTAGTTTGCAAGTAGTTTGCAAGTAGTTATGGAGTTTCTACTCTAAGATGAATTTTGAAGTCCTTTATTTAACTCAATTTTCAATGTTTTTGAAAAAAATTAAAAACAATAGGTATAAATTGCTTATTACAACACTACAACCATTGCGATTGGTATTTTTCAAGTCCATAAATCCATAAATAAATTGTTGACAATATATTTCTTCTTCTTTTCACTAGAAACTTCCAAATCAAGCACAATTTTTGTCCCAATAAAAAGCTCCGTTTTCTACTTTTGATAGTTGAGTAAGCATTGGCCATGTTGAATGACCTTGTGGGTGCAAGTCGCAAGAAATTATTTCTTTCTTAGCAAATTTGACCTTGTCCATATGAGGCACCTTGTACTTGTTGCTTCTTCAAACAATCATGTTGATGATGGATTCATTGACTACTTTGGTGTTATAAAGATTGTTCATGAAAGTTCATCCTTATTGTGGATATTTAGATTGGGAGTGGAGGATTCTAAAATTCTATTGGTGCCACCAACCTTTAAATCATTAAGAATGATAAGCTAGTAATATTTACAAACAATGCACAAATATAATACTTTCCACATCAATTTTGGATGCATAAATGATAGTGCCCAAGTTGGAGATTTTGCATAGATCTAGAATATAGGTTGCTAGTTTTTGAATGCATAAATCGTTAGCACAAAGACTAAAAACATAGTTAATCCCTCACATGGAAGGTTTTAGGAGGTTTTTAGTAGGACAAAGGGAGTAGTATTTTGAATCATTTTCTACTTCTTTCTAATTACTATTTTTTCCTACATGTTGTTCAATTCCAAATGATCTAAAAATTTTCAAGCATATAGCCAATTTGCCTTGAAAAATGAATCCAAAGAGGCACCACCATTTTTGAAACTTTTCATACAAATTCAACCTTCTGAAGAGTAGCTACTCAGTTTTTTGTAGGGCCCCCAAATGGATATTTGTCAATTCAAATGGTAATATCTTACAATCTACATAGTGAATTTTTTTGAAATTTTCCCACATCTCTTAAAACCAATGTATTATATAAGATCCTATTGTTACATTAGAAGATTTTTGGGGCCTCTAGATGTGTGCAAGTTATTACAGCCTGCGAATGTAGGAAATAGGTTTGGCGCAGCGGTTTGACATGGCCAAGCCCCTACCACGTCATTGACCAATTTTTATTTTTTATTTTATTTTATTTTTTATAAAAAAGAAAATTCTGACTGTGGGCCGTTCCCCTCACTGTAGGGGAACAGGCTCAAAACAAGCTTCTGGACCCTCTAAAATTCTTCTAATGCATGTGTCTAAAAATATTTTTTCCCTAAAATTTGGTACTTGTACTAGAAATGGCAATTTTGAAGTATTTTTGATGAAGACATAGTAAGAAAACTTTAGGAGTTAGACTAAAGAAACAAATCTAAGTTGATCAAGAATGTAACAAACATTAGTAGAAATTTGGTCTTTTACAATTCTATTGTTTGGAATAATTCATCTATAACCACTCATAATTTGTTCATAACAACTAAAATGAGTTGCTTTTGGATGGTGTCCGGAATAACTCATCTAAAAACAACTTGTTTTTTTAAAAAGCTAGTTGTAAAAGACCAAAATGAATTATTTGTGATTGATTGCAAGGCGACAAATTTTTACTAGTGAAATGAAAAATTAGCTCGTTTTCTCTAAATCGACCAAATTTTTTCCTAGTACGTGCCATGAGGTTTTTATATGTGGCCATATTTAGTCTTGTCCATTCACATTAATAAGTCAAAGGAAAAAATTTATGTTGATTAACATTGTATAGAACGATAAATTGTTCCCTCTACACCAAACATGATAGGAAAGGTATTGGAGGATATAAATCTATTTCTTTTAAACCCATCACAAGCTTGTCATATAGAATTCAAATTTGGTCCCATCTACTGAAACTACTAGGCTAGGGGAACAAATCTACGAATGTAACAAAAGATAATTTGATTTGTTTGCTATACACTAAACTGAAAATAAAAGGCAAATAGAGATATTACAACATTTTATTTATTCGCTTCATACACTGATACACATGACAAAGTAGTCATATGAAGTACAAGTTTGGTCCCATCCATTCACATCATTAAGCTAAAGAAACAAATCTTTGTTAAAAAAGAATGTAACAAAAAAATAGTTGGTTCATTCCTTCCATTCCATAATCAAAATGAAAGATGAGAAATATTATAGCATTATAATTTGTCTTCTTTTACATGTCACCACATTGTTAGGTGTCATACAAGATTGGTCCCGTCCATTCACAATATTAAATTAAGGGAACAAATCTAAGAAGATAAATAATGTAAAAAAAAGACAAAATGATGTTTTTACTCCACACCAAATTGGAAGAGAAATTTGTTGACAAATACTAAAATATTTTTATTTGTCTTTTTTTGCATACAAGCTACTAGTTGCCATATATAGTTTAAATTTGGCCACTTTCATTTACATCATTAGAAAGAGGGAATAAATTTGGGTGGATCAAGAATGTAATGAATGATGAGTTGGTTCATTCCCTTCATACCAATCATAAATAGAAAGACATCGATAGATATTAATAGATTAAGATTGGTCATTTTATTCTTGTCTCCAATTTAGTTGCCACATGAAGTAAGAATTTGGTCCCTTTTATATACACTATTAGCCAATAGGAGTGAAGATAAGTATATTAAGAATGTAACAAAATATTTGTTGGCTTGTTCATTTTATTCCAAACTAAAATGATAAAATTGAATTGTTCTTGAATGTTATAAAAATTGAAGTAAGAAGACACACAAATTCTAAGATTATTTTGAAAGGTCATTTGTCTTATCTTTACAAAACTAAGGAAATAGGAGTTACATATGAATCTATTTGAGAATGTTGTAGAATGGTTGTCAATACCTAATTACAATGAAATAGTCAAGAATAATAGGTGAAAAATAAAATAAAATAAAAATAAATAAAAAACCAAATTTATTATATATTGGCTTATATGCTTGGAATTTCTTAAGATTATTATTTTAATTATTAATCATTAAATAATTTTTTGATGGCCTTGATCTAAAGATGTTTGCAACTTTCAAGATTATAGGGGACAATATGGAAAAAAGTTGCTCCCAAGGCTCTTTATAGTCATTTTGACTATCCTTTCATCTTCATTTGGGATTTGAATAGTCACCTACACCACCTTCAAGGAATACAAGTTTATAAGAGTTATGAAAAAACAATGAAAGTTAAATATTTGAATTGATTAAGAGTTTTGTTAAAAAATTAAAACATTAAAAAAAAATTAATTTTCAAATTTAAATTATTATTTTTTAATTATTGTATTATTGTATTTAAGAAGATTTGAATTTTTATTATAGAAGAACACATAAATGTATGGCATATTATGTGAATAAAGAAAATGCACTTAGATATAATATTTGACAAAGTAGGTACAAATTAGATTTACAAAAATAGAAGCATTGATAACTTGCAATGACAAAATGAAATGCTGAAAGATGTAGTTCAATTTATGTATTTTTTTCAAATTTTGTAGAATCTATTTTTGGAATTTAAAGTAAATTTTTGTTTTTTTAAATTTAACAAGTCTAGATGTATATAGAACAATCGGTTCAACATAACAATCCCTTTAATCCCTAAAGGATTTTGACTATGTTTTTACAAACATTCCAAAACTGCTATTTCAAATACAAATATCAAATTTAGAAAAAAAAACATTAATTTAAAATAAATAAATTTGGACACATGTTACTGTAGGATCTTGTAGTACACTGGTTTTAAAAGATGTGGAAAAAATTTCAAAAATTTTCACCATGTAGATTGTAAGATATTAGCGTTTGAATTGACAAAAATCCTTTGGGAGGCCCTACAAAAAACCAAGTAGGTGCACTTTACAAGGTCACATTTGTATAAAATGTCAAAAATGTCAAAGTGGTGGTACTTCTTTGGATGCATTCTTCAAGACAAGTTGACTACATGCTTGAAATTTTTTAGATCATTTGGAATTGTACAACATATAGGAAAAAATAATAAATCGAAAAATGTAGAAAACAATTCACAATTCCAAATTGTTAAAAATTTAGTTATGAAATTGAAAATTGCCAATCTCAATGGTTATAATGTTGTAATAAACAATCTACATTCTCTAATTTCATTTTTTTTCCAAAAAATAAAAAATAGAGTTAAAATAAAGGACTTCAAAGATTATTTTAGAGTAGAAAATCCATAACCACTTGCAAACTAAAACTTCATAACTTCTATCTCATTAATCAAAAGGAAATGATTCAAATTTTTGTTTATGAAAAAATAAATTTTTTCGTATTTGCCCAGAACACTCGATTGAAAAATAAAACTATATATGATACAATAATTTTTTAACCATGTGATCAATAGTTATGAAAATTATTGGGCCTTAAAGAAAAACATGATCCTCATGTTATGTGAAAATTTCAAAGAAAAAAATGAAAATTCCATTCATAGTAAGCTGTCCCAAACTGCTATATTGCCAAAAAAAAATGCATCTTGGTCTTTTAGAGGGTAAAAGAACAATTTCATTTAATGAACATCTTTACTCTACTTATAACCCATGCATCACTTTATTCACAAAAATGTACACAAATGAGTCACTTTGTGATGAAAAGATAAATTATATTATTTCAAAATAAAAAATCTTTATTCATATCATGTATTCAAACAATATCAATTTCATTTATTAAATATTTATCCTTATGAATTAAATCATATTAAAAATAACAAAGATAGTCCTTTAAGTAAAAGGCAGTCTTCTATTTAGTTCATTGAATAAACTCTAAGTCCTATATATCCCCTCAAAAAGTACTTAAAGATTTGGATAGGTTCCTATGCTCTCAATTTTTGTTATGACTTTTTTACAAATCTTTTTGAAAATAGAATTGTATATTTTCTTTTTGGAAATGTAATTTTTATTTTAATTGGTGCATAGGAGCAAAAGTTATGCCACCCTAAGCCTCCAAATTAATTCACCAAGTAGCAAAACAAAATTAAAAAAAACTGATATTAAAATTTTGAAATTTTGTTTTTTATAAATTATATTTTTGTCTAAAAACTTTGATTCATTTAATTTGGATTAGTAATGTGGTAGTTACGGAGCTTCTTATTTTACTCACAATCATTAGATATTTTTTAAGAAAAATATTTGAATTGCTTTTTAATTCAATTTTTGTACTTTTCAATAATTTTTTTCACAAGGTTTAGTTTTTTTTTTCTATAACAAGCTCACTATTGGAATTAGTGAGTATGAATTATCTCTTAGAATTATTAATAATTTAGTATTTTCCTCTATTTCATGCCTATCCCTACTTTAAGAAAATTTAAAGAATGAAAATCAACTATTTTTGTTGAATTATTTTTTTATATTCTCAATTCAATTGTTCAAGATAAAAATTTGCAAAATGAAAATCTACAATACAAAAAAGTTAAGTTAAGAAGATTCAAAGTCTTATAATCTAGTCACCCAAGGTACCCAAAACCTTGTTTTCTTCATTGTACACACAAATATCTTGCATCTATGCAATCCAAGTTTTTGAAATTTCTTCCATTCATTCTAATACTACTCTAGTGCAAGATCCTACAATTTGATATGGCCTAAGGATAGTTTTAATCCTTAAAGGATGAGCTAGTCACTATAGAAATCAGGTATTTTGGTACTATGTGAATAGTTGCACTTCTATCTTGCATGGAAAGATTCTTTATCACTCATTGGCCGGAAATCATCCTCAATATTGTTTATGGATTAAAACTTTTTTGTCCTTTGAAATAGTAATGGTAATGAAAATATAGCTTTAGGACTTTAGGGGTTAAAAGGAATTTTCTTTTTTTTAAAACCTAAAACTATTAATAGAGCTTCAACTACATTTCAAAAGTTACTTGACGTATTAGAACTTAGGTTTTCAAAGTTATTTGTAAGTTTATTAAGATTCTCCAAAGCCTCCAATGTTTAAAACCTTGAGATAGTTTGTACTTAATATTTTTGATTAATTAAATCACAATAATAATTGCATTTCAATTTTTACAATTACAAATCCAATGCAAAAAACACTCTGAAATTCACAATTCTAATGATGTAACTAATTACAATGAAATATTCAGTTTTGAATTTTAAATCATATTTGTAAATATTGGTAATAGCAATTGTAAATGTAAAATTTCAAACTTACACCTTTTGTTTATAAACCACACTATAATTAACCAATTCTTAGACAAATCTTTGTCTTTTTTTACTCACTCAATAGGCACTCTTGTCTATAGTGACAACATTTGATTCCCAAGTCATTTAATAAATATTTTGCATTAAATCATTACAATATTTAAAAAATCAACTCTTAAATTTATATTCATGTAAAGAGTGTACCAAAATTTTCATTTTTCAAAACAAATTATCTTGAAGATAAAGAAATTTGAAACCTCTCTACAATAACATTTTGTCCAAAAAATGCTAGTATTTTGAAGATAAAAAAGATTCAATTTCAATTCTATATTTGGAATTTTTTTTAATGAATTTTTTTCTTAAGTTTTTCACTCATAATCACATCCAAAAGTTTAAATCATTCAAAAAATGAATATAAAGAAATAAGGAATCAACTAAAAAACACATGTAAAACTAATTCAACTATCTAAAAGCAAGAATGGATATATTTGATGATTTCATTTCACATAAGTCTTGTTTGGAAAAAATATAGAGCTAATCATTACATTTATAACCTACTTTTCTTTGAAGTTTTGAATTTTAGATTATATAACAATCCAATGAACCTATTGGTCTTTTACTAAATGCTTCATTTAAACTTTGAAAATTAATTTTCTTTCAAATTTTCAATTTTTTTCAATAAATGATACAATTTCTATAATTAAGTTTTAAGTTTTTCACAAAGTAATAGGTCACAATTTAATAAGTGATTATTTGAAAATCCTAGGAAATCATGAAATTTTTTGCATTGCAACATGAAAACTAGTGCACTTATTGTACCATGTAAATGTTGTCAAGACTAGATTATTTTTCCTAACTATCCTTTGTAATTTTCATTATAAAACTTCATACTAAGAAATGAAATTCTATGTTTAGGACTTAACTTTGTTTTTTCAATCTCAATTTTAGTCTTTTGAATGAACTAAGTTATTTTTTTCACAACATCATTAAATGGTCCTACTTTGCAATTAAATGCTTATGTTATCTCAATTACAAATGCCTACATTCAAATCTAATAGGACACGTCAAATTTAATAACTCAATTGATAAAACAATATTGGATATACTAACATTAGATATAATCATGAATACTACATTTAATGTTTGATTGCCACTTCTTAAAAAATAGGCTTTAACTTGAGTAAAGTAGGCATTTTTTTAACCAATAAAATGCTTATTAATGGCCCCTCTTTTCTAGTATTATTTTGTAAATTTACAAAATTCTCTATGGAAAAATAAGACAAGGTAGAGTAGTGATGCCTATGTTCTACCATGAATAATTCCTTGACATTGAAATCTACATGAAGCCTTTGAGATTGGACTCTGAAAAATGATTGCTTAAAAATTAATCAGCGTATAGTTCTAAATACTCCATTTGTGTCCAATGGAGAAATGTGGCGAGACTACCCCACATTTTCATTGTTTGAAGATACATATTGTTAAACAAATGGATTTAAACCAAACAATAACATGTCTAAAGAAAGTTGTTTTTATGGCATTACAAACTTGAATTTAAAAGGCCTTATTCTAATGAAAGGGGTTCAAAAAATATGACTGTTCAACAAAAATGAAGTGGAAAGATTCATTCAAAGTGTAGTCAATTTACAATGATATATAAAAAATGATTTGTGGGGGGAACATAGCTACAACACTATTTTTTTGTAACCAACATCAAAATTTGAAAGCTTGACAATTATATTTCTTTTATTATGAAATGGTTAATAAAGTTAGTAACATGAGCCTTTTTGTGATGTTGACATAGAATTTTGTACATGCTTTAATTCCAATTCTAAATTTTGAAAGAGGGGCCTCTCATCACATAATTGAAGTTTACATTTTTTACTCTTTTATGCACCAATTTTGCCACTCTGTATTTCGCTATTAAAGTTGGCAAGAAATAATTTTAAGAAAAGATTCAAGAATTTCAAAGAAACAATTTTTTCAAAAACATTTGTATGGAAAAAAAATATAATTTTGAAGAAATATTTTTATATTTAGCCTCTATAAATTTTTTATTTCTAAACTTAATTAAATATTTAGTAGGAAATGTTGACCTTCATAGCCAAGTACAAATATATAAATAAGTCTTTTTTTTGGAGACATGAAATCACATGTATTCTATAAGTCATAAATATTTATAGCTTTTGTAAGTATTTCAAATTATTGTGAATTTAGCAAAAATTTAGTAAAAAATAATTCATATCAAACACATAATAAGCTTAAAAACTCTAAAACTTTCACCATTTGTTTGTATTATTGTATAAAGCATCTTGGTGCAAACCAAATTTCTATATCATTCTATAACTAGGAAACAAATAGACCATGGTTGTAAACCCAAAGTTTAAATGGCTATAAAATATCCAATTTTTGGAATTTTCTAAGATTTCAAATTTGATTAGAATTTAGAAGTAGTTAGCTTCATTTTGTAGTTAGACTTAAATTTTAAAAGTATCATTCTATTGACAAAATCCAATATTTCCAATATCCAAAATATAGCACCTTTTGTGATTTATTTTCAATGCATCTTCCTATGAAGAAAATTCATAATTACTTCAATGAAGAAATTTTCAAAACCATCCAAACATCTTCCATTCAAGTAAAATCCATAAACAAGAATTGGATGAAAAATGCTTTGTCATAATAAGTACATATTGGTCCAAACTCCAAAGTCATGTAACGTATAAAGGACTAAACTGCATGTTTTGAAAACATAGAGATTTGGAGCAACTCACTACAAATGAAATTTTTTTTTCTTTGAAATTTTCATACAATACATGCTTGTAAAGTAGCTTCAAGGTCCAACAATTTTCATAACTTTTGACTACATGGTTCAAAAGCTATTGCATGATATATAATTTTCAATGCTCATTGGGCAATCCAAAAATTTCTTAAAAACTCACTTTTTTCAAAAATAAAAATTTGAAATTGGATATATATATATATATATGTGAAAAGCTCTAAATCATTCCATTTTTTATTTATGAGATGAAAGTTATGAGGTGTTCTAGTTTACAAGGGGTTATCAATTTCATACTCTAAAATAAACTTTGGAGTCCTTTACTTAATTCAATTTTTTATATTTTTTGAAAAAAATAAAAGAATATAATGTAGATTGTTTATTAGTACATTACAGTTGTCGGAATTAGCATTTTTCAATTTCATAATTAAATTCTTAACAACTTAGTATTTTGAATCATTTTCTAATATTGTCTACTTACTATTTTTGTCCTATATGTTGTGCAATTCCAAATGATTTAAAACTTTTCAAGAATGTAGCCAACTTGCCTTGAAAAATGAATCTAAAGAGTAACCACCATTTTGGACATTTTTTCATACAAATGTGACCTTGTGAAGTGAAGGTGTAGGGTTTTTTGTAGGGCCAAAAAAAAGATTTTTGTTAATTCAAACAATAATATCTTGCAATATACATGGTAGAAATTTTTGAAATTTTTCCTACATATTCTCAAAATAGTGTACTACAAGATCCACAATAACATGCATCTAAAAATGTTTTTCTTCTAAAACTTGATACTTGTATTACAAATGGTAGTTGTGGAGCGTTTTTGGTGAAAATATAGTCTTTGACCTTTAGGGGTTAAAAGCCAAAACACAAGATAAAACTAAGACATGTGATTGTTACAAATAATAGTGGAGATGTTTGGAATGATGTTTATAAATATCTATATTGACAAATCTGATAAAAACTTTGTAGATGTTGGCAATTTAACCAATTTGATGCTTTTAACTTTGATACCATTTTTTAAAATATTTAAAAAATATGTGTTTTTAATTTCTTGAATTCTTGTGCTAACTTTTAGGTTGGTACTGGTTTAGCCAATTTTGGGAGTTTTTCTTAAGATTTCTTATATTGACATATGTAGGATTCAGTTGTGACTACAAATTGCTTTTGAAACCATGACTAAAATTGAAGCTATGATTGGAGTGAAGGAATAATGCCTAGATGAAATGAAGCAAGGAAAAAATGAAGCTATGATGAAAATAGTGAGATGAAGTCAATGCCAAAATTAATGGAATTTTGAAGTCACAAGACTAAAATTGAAGTCCATAGTGTCTTTTCAATTGAAGGAGTTCAAAAGATTTTGAGGGAACCAATAAGAAACTTGGTGATTCAATTAATTTATAAAACAAAGGTCAAGAAATTTTGGAGTTTAAAATAAATAAATATGAAAGTTAAAAGATTTTTGAGACAAGCAATA
This sequence comes from Pseudoscleropodium purum, assembly GCA_963969395.1. Classification (NCBI taxonomy): domain Eukaryota; kingdom Viridiplantae; phylum Streptophyta; class Bryopsida; order Hypnales; family Brachytheciaceae; genus Pseudoscleropodium; species Pseudoscleropodium purum. Next base: position 8,182,613 of record OZ017801.1, read on the forward strand.
GAGTCCAAATCTTTGAGGTTTTGTGTTGACAAATTTAGAGTCCAATACTAGCTTTAGGTAAATGTACACCTCCAAAGTTCACCATAACAAGTTTACAAACTTCTATGTTAAGTAAAGTCTACAAACTTATAATCCTCAAAGGATGAGCCTATTTTGACTTTTACAAACTTCATTTGCGAGTACCTATGAATGTGATTTTTGTATTTATTTCTTAGAGATTTGATTATATGTCTTTTATTATTTGTAAGAAAATAATTTTTGTAAAATATTAAAATTACTATAAATTTTTGAATAAAAATGAAACAATTTAGCAATTGATGTTCCATAAATTTGAAAATTTCTTTGTAGCCTTACAACATAGTGTAGAACATCACGGTGCAAATTCTCTCAAGGTGTGCCTCTAGGATTAGAAAATCAACACTCTATAGTTATGGAACTAAAGTTCAAATTACAGTAATCCTTGAAGAGAACCTTTAGGTTGGAAGTGTTTTAGCCAATTTTTTAAGTGACCTTTGAAGCTTTTGTATTAAAAAATATAAGATTTACTTTGTGACCTTGAGGTTTAGTTGAAGTCATGACTAAAAATGAAGCTTATAAGGACTTTGTGTCTTTTAAATTGAAGGATTTTTGGAACAAAAACTAAAAGAATTTGGAATTTAGAAAGAAAAATATGAGAGTTGAAAAGATCTACTTTGCAACTATAGGATTGAATCTATACAAAATCAAATGACTTTTAAATTAAGGAAGTTGAAAATTGTTGTGTGGAAACCAATGGAATTTTGTAAAGTTCAAATAATTTCCAAAACTAAAGCCAAATGAATTTGGAAATTAAAAAGAAAAAATATGAGTTTGAAGGATATACTTGGCAACTATGGGAGCTCAATCTATTAAGAATTCAATGTCTTTTCAATTGACGGAGTTGCAAAGTTTTTGAGGCAACCAATAAAAACCTTTGGAGTTCAATTACTTTCTTGAAACTAAAGCAAGAAAAATTGGATTGGAAGTTGAATCCAAAGAAATATGAAAGTTGAAATATCTACTTTGCAAACAATAGGGTTTGGATCTTCAAGGGTATTAACAAATATAGAGTTCAATGCCATAATGGATTCACAAATGTTGAGATATGCATGTCAACTAATTTCAAAACACTTTTAGCCTTCGAAAAATGAGTTTTGTAATTACTATTGCAAAATCCTATGAAAATGATATTTTGTATTTATTTTTCAAAGATGTAATTACATCTCTTCTATTAGTTGTCAAAATTTCACATCTTTGAGGGAAAATTTTGAAATTATTGAAAATTACTAAATAGAAAGTGAAACAATTCATATCAAATATAATACATATGCTAAAAAAATCTGAAATTTTTTGTAGAGGTTTAAATTAGTATAGAACATCATCCTTTAGGGGTTCACTCATTTTGGGATTTATATATCATATGTGAATAAAGGCTATTATTAAAGGAAGTATTTTGATAAAGGCAACTAATTAATTAGATCATATCATTACCTAATTTTCTAATTTGCCATATTTTTTAGTACCATAAACTTACTTTGAATTCTAAGGAGAGGTCATTTTTTTACACCATTACTTTATAGTAATTAAATTGTTTTGATTTGAAGACACTACGTTAAAATCATTATACATAAAATATCACAAACTACATAACATTACTCAAAATTTAATCCATTTTGTCTATAAATACACACAATTGTTGTGGATACGAAGCTCAAAACTCAACAATTAAATTGAAACATGAATTGTAGCAAAAAAAAAATCTATAGTAACATATGAAGTATGAATCAAAGTTTTTGAAGCAACTTACACATTCATCCCAACTAATCATCCACATGAATGGAAAACAACTAGTATATAAAAGCAAATATGAATGCCTCTCAAATGAATATTACATTCATGTTATAGTGTGTTGGAAAACATATAGAATACAAAAATGTAATTGTATATAATTAAACATAAGCTTCCATTGAAGACCACAAAGCTTCCACTGAAGACCATAAGCTTCCATGTTGCAACAGAAACTTTTTGTGATTAGTGCTTATTGTTCCTATATAAAGAACAACCAATCACTAAAAAAAGGCTATTGTAGCATTGATTAAAAAACAAACTATTGTAGTATGAGGAAACTAAATCTTCAAAATTGAGGCTTTGATTTTGGGTTTGAAGGTGCTACCTAAATTAGTTGGAAGTTGCGGTAGTCTTCATCCTTCAAGATGGATGCCCCTAATTGCCAACCCTACACATGTATGTTAAGAGACAAAATAGTTGTGGTGGCAACATCTCGTGTAAAGAAAAAAGTTGGAGGCAATTAGGAATTAGCTTCACTAGTGCCCGCATAATTGTGAACACTTTTGTAAATGAAGTGATTGAATTTGTACACCACATACCAAATACAAGAAGTTTTTGGTGCTTACTATTTCCAAATCAAGTTGAATTTTGTCAACCTCAACACTACATACTCTCAATGAAGACAACAATTATGTCTTGCCACTCTTTTACAATCATTAGCTTTTCCATCATAAATTGCAATCTAAGTGCTTGATTATGCGTCTACATTTGGCAAAAATCCCACCCAAATTCAACACCTTTGACTTGCTACTCAAGCCACAATAACAACATAGTTGCTGCAATTGTGTCTACATGATCAAACCTCCCTAACACTTGACGATTTTGTTGAAGTGTCATCCTTGCTTAAGTCTTGCCGCAATGAGTACTACAAATTGAGTACAATGAGTTGCTACACCTCCAACAACTTTAGAAAGCAGATCCATGGTTCATAAGTAGTGTCTTACAATTTGAGGGAAGCAAAAAGCAACCAAATGCAAGAATTGTTAAGTTCCAAATAAGAGCAAAGAGACAATTTTATAAAGATGGTCATCTATAAACTAAAAAAATTAGGTGCAAATGCAACAATCACTATAAGAAACCTCAGTTTTTGTGGACAAGTTGAAAAACATGGTAGTACATTTTTGTTGACATCAAGCATGCTACCTTCAATGTTTAACAAAATCTGTCAAGATTGACATGACAAAAACACGCAGAAATTTGAAAAAACATGCCTTCTTCTTAGACCAACATCTCCAAGAACATGGCCTTAAAATTTGGGAAAAGTATGTCATGTAGAAGCCAAGTAAGAGGGCAGTGCCACATGGGATTTTTTTCACCCAAAATAGAGATGATATAGTACTTGACATCATGTTGTCTAAGAATACTAACATTGTTTTTAGTGATGTTAATTAAGATGTCTACAAGAATATTAATATTGTTTTTCAACAACATCAACTTAGACGCCAAGACATTTTTTTAGATGTTTTTTGAGACATTAACTTCAACATCCAAACATTTTGCAAAATCAACTTAGACGTTAGGTTAGATGTATGCTATACTTAAAACACCATACAAAATAGGCCGTACATAATACACTATATACAATATATTATATACCATATACCATACATTTTACACCTTATACATATATAATATATTGTATACCATACATAGCGCACTATATTGGCTACTTTGTTGTAAGCCATTTATTGTAAGTATATTGACATGAGAAAACAAGTTGTATGTACAAGCAGATGGTAGGAAGGAAGACAAAGAATATGGAATTTGTAAAATATGGAAATTGTAATAAAAACAAAATTTTAGACATGAACATCATGATGAATCCAATGTTGTCTCAAAAAAAATTTGGATGTCTCAATTGCTATGTTAGTTGATATTGCAAAAAACATTTGGACATCTAAGAGGACTTCTCAATTCATGTCTTAGTTGATGTCTATAAAAACAATGTTAATTCTTAGACAATGTCAAAGTGTGCTGACATGGCATGCCACTTCATCCTCATTGGGTGCTATTTTACCCAAATGCCATGCCAAATGCTTTTAAGAAAAAATGTGCCATATGGTTGTCCTTCCCCTATTTTTTTCACATATAGTAAACGTTTTACATTTATTAGCTTTTAGTAATTTGTACAAACTTACACGTAGTTGTAAGTGCTTATTTACTCACCTTTGGTAAATGAGCAAACACAACCAGGTTTTTAGTTTTGGTTTTTATCCTATGGGTGTTCTAAGTATCAGTCTATTATGCCTTCCAAGAAATGAATCTTTTCTAAAATTCCTACTCCTATGGTTTGAGGATGTTCCCTACTTACTAACCCTTTACTATTGATGTCCAAGTATTGCTTTATGATTTCTAATTGAATTTTTTCCTGCTTTGAAGGTTCTAAGCTTCTTCTAGACAATATATTCTTTTTGGACAACCAAATTTGGCTTCTTTTAGATTCTAGTTCACCCTATTTATATTGGTAAAAAACTCTATATTTGGATTTCCCTAGTGAAAGTTATGAAGAGATGAAGTTTGATTGCTAATTGGTACTTCAAACTTCATCCATAGTTTTTTACCAACCTATAATTGAAAATTAACTCTTTCTTTCACTTATGACTTCCAAATTCTTTATCCTATCTAAATTTCCCTTCTTTTTCCTCTTAGATGAAATGGACTAAATTTCATCCATTAAGACTCCTAACTTCATTCGCTAATATCCATGTTAATTTATATCAAAATTGAAAGTGTAATATAGTTTTGGAAACCTCTAAACAAAGTCTACACTATGAGCCACCTGAATTTAGGTAAAAACCTTATCTTGGGACCCTGACTTGACTATGAATTTTTGGCTATGTGGTAAAATGACTTAACTTAAAAAATTCAAAAGAGAGGGATGAATTATCGACTACTCTCAAAAGTGGGGTCATTGTTGAGGTCGTTGTATTACCCTTGGTATTCTTCATCGCTTGCCATCCTTTTTATGCCTCGGATAATTTTGCCCACGGCTTGAAAATAGAAATAATTCACAAAGTTCAAGTTCTCACAAGGCTACTTCATCTTTCTCTTCTATCCTATTTCTTTCCCTTAAACATTATTTAAACTCCATTATTGTATTCCAAGAGTTGATTTGGAATTTATATACAATAATATTTGTACAATTTTTGACCCTTGACTCCTATTTCCTACCTCAATTATTATTCTAATCCTTCCAAGATTTAGTGGTTCCAATTGACCTCTCAAGATTTCCTTCTAATCCCTTCCAATCTAATTTATACTTCAATTTCCTAAGTTGTATTCCAATTGCTACTTGCTACCCTTCACTCTCTTGGTTATGAGGATGTTTTCTTTGCTTCTCCCCTTCTAATTGCACCCCTTAGACTACTTCTCTATTCTAGAATTCCTATGATTTTTGGTTGCCCTCTCTTCTCCCTTGCTTGTATTTTATTAATTTTTTCTTTCAACAATCTCTCTCCAAGGCCGTGTTGGCTTGTTTTCTTTTCTTTTAAACCCAACTTGTAGTCTATTTACCCAATCCTTAGACCCCCAGTGCTCCTAGTACCGCAAACCCCCCAAACCTAATACCACAAATCCCAATACCGTAGCCCCTTAGTGCTCCCAATACTGCAGTGTCAAGTTCCCGTGGCAGTTGCACCCTGTAGTAGTTGGCTACTTGTCGCAGCTTAAAATTTTGATTTTCTTAGCATGCACCAAAATAGGAAAGGAAACTAGCCATTAGGGAACCGGATCCGATTAGGTGAAGAAGGAAAACTCAAAACTAGCACAGAACATGAAGTAGTGGGCCTCTTAGATCTAATCCGATCAGGAGTAACTATCGACGGAAACGGAATGCAACACGGATTAGGTCTAGGACCGGATTATGGGTGAACCGGATTCAAGACGACCAAACCGGAAATGGTCCAGAGACTATATAAGGAGGAGCCTTCGCAGTTGCACCCCCTTTTAGAAACTCGACCTTGAGCGCGCGTTGTAGAGTTTTTGCGTTTGTGTGCTGCAGGCTTTGATTCCGGTTGAGATCGGAGAGAGAACGTGAGGAACGGGACGTGCGGCTAGGACAGAGTGAGGTAGATTGGAGTGGGAATGCCGCCGCTACGTAGGGCGAGACCAGCGAGTCCCTCTGGAGGCGAGGTGAAGCTCCGGAAAGTCATTCCGGTTATTCCCTCCATAGAGCCGGAAAAGTCTCAACTCATGGAGGACCTCACCTTTATGGGTTGCCTAGGGTTTGCAGAGAAACCCTGGGGTTTTAGGGAGGAGAGAATGGTCAAGGAACTCCTCGGCAAACTGTCCAACCAATTTGATAACACCGTGAGAGGATCCCCTAGCCGCTGGAACGAGGAACTGTGGAGAGGTGTTTATCGTTTCCGGGCAGGAGGGTTAGGAATGGCAAACCGAAAGGATGAGTTCGTCCGGGGCAAATTCTAGGGGGCCGTCAATCCGAAGGACAGGTACGCGGTTGAGGATTGCGTGGATGACCGACACCGTCGGCTTCTGCAGTTCTTGGTTCCGGTCCTTCACCCGGAAAAACCGACAAGGGTAACGATCACCCTTGGCAACACCATTTTCGGTGCCCTAAGTGGTACCCGGAAAGTGGACTGGGCACGGATCATTTCCGATCTCGTGGCCCAGCTCATTAGTAGAGTTGGGAAGAAGAGGGCCAGTCCAGTGTGCCCTTACCTCTTCCACCTCTATCGGGAACACCAACTCCTGACCGATGCGGAGGAGAAGGTGTAGAGGACTCAAGAAGTCCTCCTGAAGTATGGGGAGTCGGAAATGGATGACGAGGCCGAGTCCGATTCCGGGTCAGACCGGGAGTCAAGCGAGGATGAGGAGGAGCCGCCGATGCCGCCTATCAAACGACAGAAGATGACGCCTCCCCACAAGCGCGGGACACCTCCCGGTCACGACAAACCAACCCCTGAAGAAAGACCGGAAGTCGAGAAGACCGTTTCCGGGGAAGACACGGAATTGCAAGATCCGTTCAACGGCCTCATCAACCTCCTCTGCAACATCAGGGCGGATTGGGAGGTCAAGCACAGAATGCTTTCGGCGATCGGGAAGTTGGTAGATGCGCCACCGGACAGTAAGTTGGTGGAACAGGTGGCAGAGTGCATCACCAATCCGGAAGAGACCCGGAAACAGGAAGCGGAGATCCGCCGGCTGCAGGAGGAAGTGGACACCCTGAAGGCAACCCTCTTTGCCTATCAGAAAGACGTGACGGCCACCCGGGAGATGGCGGAGGAGACTCGGAAGATAGCCGAGCAAATCAAGGCCACCCTGGGAGCGACCGGAACGGCCGCCACCAAAGTGAAGCTCTTCGACGAGAAGATGCACGAGGAGAAGAAACTATCCGGTTCCCAGATGGTCCGGATTCTCACCGACTTTGCTGAGCAGGTGGAGACGGCAATGATGGAGGGACGGAAGGTTGCGGACCGGATTGAGGAAAGCAGCCGGAAGCTGACTGGAGCAACGTGCTCCAAGAGGATACACCTCTCGGACCTCTCGCTACCGGATTCCTTTCCGGATGCGACCGTTCCGAAGGGTGGGAAGGATTGGACTCCCGAGTCCAAGAAGTCAGCACGGACTAAGAATCCGGGCACGAGACCGGATATTACAATCGACCTGGAGTCTTCACCCGGATCTAACCCTAGGGAGGGGGAACGGAACCGAAACTTGAGTGAAGTCTTCGAGCAGCTGGATCCGTAGAGCAGAAGCCCAACAGTAGGATCTAGGGTTGTAGAGTAGATAGGATTTTGATTTGAGTTAGGAGTAGGAGCGGATCCAGATCCGGATCCGGCTCAACAGTATTAGGTTAGACCGGAAGTTGAATAAGGGTGGCGGCGGACCCCCACGGGTTTTCCGCTCCGCTTTGTACTTTTAGGGTTTTTACATTTGGTATATAAATCGGTTCCTGCGATGGGAACTGGGAGTCTTCATTTTGCAAATCTCTTGTGCCTTCCCCTTCTCTTCATTGTGTGTCTCTCTCCAGCGCGACAGGATTGTATGATGTGGAGTTAGGATAGTGAGAGCCGGTTTGCGAGTGATTTCTCCCCTTGGTGTTTCTTTTCCGATCCTAGGTGCATGTGAGTAGGTATCTAAGAGTTGGGAGTGAACTTAGTTCCTCAGCACGTTTAGAGTTTGAGATTCCGGGTGAGAAAGCCGTTGTTAGGCTAGGCGGGTAGGGAGGGATTCCTTAGCTGCGCTGGAACTCCCGGGTGGGAAATCCAGTCGAGTGTCCGATCTCCTGTGAGGTCTTACCGCCTTAGTTGGCAAACGGAAGAGCTTTAGTCGATGTTGGAACGGACGGGTACACTTGTTACCACCTATCTTCGCACGGATCGGAAGTAGCATCAAGGTCGTTGTAGTATGAGAGGGTCGAGTGTGGGGTCTTTGTGTGACCTACAACCCGGATTGCTATCTGGGTTGTTGTGAAGGACCAAACCGGATCCGGATTAGCTTAGGAGTTTAGGAAGTAGGACAGTGGGTCTTCAGCCACTATAAGTCACGGAAGGAGTGGTGGGCCTACCACTCTCAAAATTAAACGGCGACCCCTCTGATGGTGAAACAGAGGCAAAACCAAACCGGATAGGATTACGGATACATGATGACCATCCGGACCGGATTGGTCAGGACGGATTTCCAAGACCGGAAGTTGTAAGATCCTGGGATTTGGATATTTGCACAGACTGGATAGTTAGTAGGATCGGAAGAAGGAGTAATCCGGTCTATAGTTATCCGGTGTGGTGGTATTTCTGGTTCTAGATCTAGGACCGGAAAGTAAGATTGGGATACTAACTGAGCTTAACTGCTTAATAGAGCTAGATACTTCACAGGATCTCGTGGGTTCGATCTTTAGAGTCACTTAGTTATACTCTAGAGTGATTTTTGTGAGTATAATGGGGAATTTACCTGCCCTGTGCTGCGACACTACTAGACCTTGACTTTGTCTCGTAGTCCTCAAGAACCTCATGGTGGTTGCAACCACGTGGTGGCTTGCTACTGATCGGACTCCAGCTTCGTCTTGTAGCCCTTAGGCCTTGGTTCATAGCTCTCAAGCCCTAGTTCGCAACCCTTAGAAACCCATGGTGATTGTGGCTAGCTATTAGTCGGACCCCGACTTTGTCTCGGAGTCCTTAGGCCTTTGTGTGTAGCCTTCAAGGCCCTAGTTCATAGCCCCTCACGGCCTTGGTTTGCAGCCCTTAGGACCTTGTGGTGGTCACGGCTGGCTACTCGTCGGACCCCGGCTTCGTCTTGTAGCCCATAGACCTTTGTACGCAACCCACCAAGCCTTGATTGTAGTCCTTAAGGCCCTAGTCTATAGCCGTTAGGCTTGGTTTGCGGTGAACCCTGTCCTTTTCGGGGATCAAGTTCTTTTCCAAATTTTTTGACCCTGGTTTAAAAATCCAATTTTTGAAAAATTAAAAATACTAATAATCACATTAACATAAAAAGGGAGTTTCGGCTCTCCTTTTAACTTCCTAATAAACAACAAAAGCCTTAAAGGGTTTTTTGACAACTACAACAAAAGCTTAGTCGTGAAAATGTAATTTTAGAACTTTTTTCTAAACTCTAAATTTTTTCAAAGCTAAAGCTTCGCTGTGAGAATGGAAACCTTGAAAATTTCCACTAAATACTAAAATTCAAAGCCAAAGCTTCATCGTAAGAATGAAAACTTTAGAAATTTCCGCTAAACACTAAAATTCAAAGCCAAAGCTTTGCTATTAGATGGACAACCACAAAATTAGCTAACATTAATGTAAGTCAACTTTCACACATAGACAAGAGTGTCAATTACAATTACAAGCACTAGAGGTCCCTTTAAGCAGCATTGCCAAGATATGGAGGGGGAATTCTCTAGGATTAGTACAAGGACCCAAAAACTTACACAAAATCAACATAAGGACTTCAAAATATATGAAATCAAGGCAAAAATTGAAGGTACCTCAATGTTCTTCAAGAGAGCTTGAAAAGTAGTGACAACAGGGCCTAAAATACCCTCAAAACACAAGAATTTGGCAATATGGCCTAAAACGGCCAAAATCCAATTAAATGGATCCAAATGAAAATAAGGCGGTTCAAAAATGAATCTAAGGGGTGATTTGATAGAGAAATGAGAGCCCTTAATTACTTTTTCAAGGGCCTCATCCTCCTCCCAATTCCTACAAGGTAATCTTATCATCTAAGATTTTCATCCTAATCCTTAAGATTTTGACTTTCTACGTTGGATCTAATTTCTAACTTTTGGAGAAATACTCCAAATCACAAATAAATTGTGCCAATGGCTTTAGAAGGTTGTTCTTAGTCTTCAAGATTCCAAACCCCTTTTTCAACCTCAAAAAACCAAAGAATCTTATTGGCGACTAGAAACCCAAAATGAAGTAAAAACTCAAATTTTGTAGTTTACATTTTTAGTCAAAAGTAACTAGTCTAGGCTTCTAGGTAAGTTTAAGGGAGTAAGAGAAGACACTAATTTTGTTTTATTCCAACGTTGTGTGCTCCCAATACGCCGGTCAACTCCGCATATGGTCTTTATTTTCGCCGATTTCGGAAGATGTTGCTAATTTTAGCACCTCTTGCTATTGGAATGTCATGAAATTTGTCGAAGCGTTTTATAAATATAAAAGGAACTATAATAATTTTTAGTGAGATTTTACCGCACCTATGATAGTTTCTACGAATTTACCATATCGGATTTGGATAGTTGACCGCTTAGAAAAAGATCTGGGATGATTAGAAAAACTAAGACTTTAAGGGGAACCTCTCATGGAGTTTTTCAAGAGATGTGCAAGCTTACATTCTTACCTTACACATGTGAAAAATGTATACAAATCTTGTTATCTCCTTTAACTTCTAGTGAATAGGGAATCTTTTACAAAAGGGAATTTTGATGAAGTGATTGCGCTGTTGGACTCTTGGCCTGACTTCCTCTCTAAATCACCATACTTATGTCATAGATGCCTTTTGTTGCTCTAGTTTGAGTTTTTGCACCTATAGGCTAACAATTGGGGTTTCAACTATTTCTTTGTTGAAATGGAAAAACTAAAACCTATTATAGGCAGGGTTGTCACATCAGACGAGTTTGGATTATCAAATGGGATGGACAGACGGGCGGTCCGTTGGACAACTTTTAGAATTTGGGGTTTCAAATTTTGTCAAGGTATTACCATGAGTTACATTTACTACGTAACATGGTAATTTATGTTGGAGTCCCGGTGCAAATGTTGTAGACGTGGATGTATTCTCCAAGTATAGACGCAGTTGTATGGGTGCGTACATAGACAAGCAAAAACTTTGAAGTTAGGGGCATAGACGTCGAAGTTTGGGCAAAGACGTGGGCACTTGGGCACAGACAGAACCAGGCAGAAACTTGAAAGGCCAAGGTGCAAACTTAAGGGTCAAGATGGGAACGTTATTGTATGGGCGTGGACTTAGATGGGCATGGATGTCTTTATGTGGGCGTGAAAGGAAGTAGTCTGGACGCGGACCCAATCAAGCGCAAACATCGCATGTCTGGCGCGAATGCTGTTTGGTGGAGACCTATGTTGACTAGGGCATGGATGTTGTGGGCTAGAGTTGGAGGTGCTGGCCTGTTTTCTAAATGCGTAAGAGGTCTTCTAGCTTTCTAAATAGAAATGAATAGTTTTGAAATAAGTTGATTGCAAGTTCTTAACATTATCCATTAGAAATTGTTAAGTATAAAGCATTTAGTATCTCTCTATAATTGACCATTGATATATAAAAAAGATTGTTCAAAGGTAGTATTTTTAGTGGTATTTCTTCTAAAAGTTTGTGAAATTTTTTTCAAGGTCATTATTTATAATCTAATATTCAAGCGTGGACATAAAAACTCATTTAAAACAAATCTTTCTCTCATAGTGATTGCACTTCATATATAATCATGTATGACCAATAAACAACCTATACTCATGCAATTGAATGTATAGTAACAATACTATGAACCTATACTTCCATAACACATAGACCCCTACATTGGTTATCAAAAAAACTCCTTCTTTAACATCTCTTCACCTTCAATCAAGATTCAAGTGTTAAGAGCATCTTCATAAGGATCCTCATTTGCTTGATCTACTGATGTTGTCATTGAATTATTCAAATGATGTAACTTGTGGACTTTCTAGTTAGAGACCCCCATCCAATGAGCATCTCGAATGCACAAATCCTCATTTGCTCGTGCTTCATCACAGTTGCAGTCATTGTCACCGTCATCTTCCTCATCCTCGCTTCTAGAACCTTCTTCATTGTTAATGCCTTGTGATGAGAGATGCCCATTGACCTTTGAATTCTCATTTCAAAGCTTTGTAACGACTCTTCTTCTTTTACGATTCATATTCACTATCTTCTTGTGCCGTTTTGGTACAGGATCTTTTGCATCTGAATTTATAGTTGGGCTTATGACATCTCTGCAAACCTTAAACGTTGGTGTCATTCTCGTGGGCTCTGGAGTAAATGTTTCTAGGGAAATGTTTCTACCACGACGCCAACGTGTGGTGCTCCAATTCTATAGGGGGGGGGGGGGGGGGGAGGTTTAGGGGACCTAGACGATGATGCTCCACGAGTGTTCTTTCCTCCATGAGCACCGCAATGTGCTGATTTATATTTATCCACAATGATTGCGCGAGGGGGTCTACCACCCTGAGCAATATTAGAAACATTTTGCACTGGGACCTGAGCATTCCCTATTGAGCCTAATCCTTCTTCCACATATTTGGAGGTAGGATTTGAAGTTCTCAAAGCAGAGGGTAATGTAGAATATTGCCCTAGTGAACTTTGTCTACGACCAATGGTAGAGAACCTCATATGTAAGGTAGCATTTGCACTTATTTGTGTAGGACGTGGAATGTCATCTTCTTCTACACGTACACATGAAGGGTCAAAATGCATTGGATAATCAACTTCTATTTCATTTGTTGGAAGTGTGTGGGCCACAGGTGTCTTTCCAATGTCTCTACTATAGTGACCTATTGGAAATTTGTTGCCACTAGCTTGGCCCCGCACTCATCCCTTGCTACTACTGCGATTATGGCTTGACAACCCATTATTTGAAGTGGTATGGTTCACAATGTTCTCTCTATTTCCATTGTTGTAGTCATCTCTGTTTTCGGCATTGATTTTTGAAAACACATGATTATTGTTGTTGTCCTCATTAGGGGGAGGATCATCATTGCTACAATCTCCTATAGCACCTTCATTGTTTTTTGAAGGTAAGGGCATATGTTTGTCAATTGCAATACCTTCATTTGGAAGGGGAGGAGGTGAGGATTTGCAACAACTGTTTGAACTCGAAGGTCTCAAATCATGAAGAAGAATATCATCATTTGCATCTAGTCCATCTCCATAGTAGTTCTTTGCTTCTTCAAAGTAATCGGCACCTTCCGCCCCCAAATTCATATGTATACGAGCTACAGGAGGTGCTCAATTTGCTTTCATATCATCATCTTCTACATTCTGTGCTTGCATTGCATTAAAGGTGTGATTTGGTTCTTCTACCGAGATAAGGCCAAGAGCATTTGGATCAGAATCCTCAGATTCAATTTGAATGTTATCATCATACCAACAAGCCGGATCAGCCCCTGGTTTTGTACGAAGCACGTGAATGTTGGTATAGATGTATACCAAAGATTTTGCCTTTTGGGGCGGTTGGCAATTTCTGCTCTTATTGTGAACATATGAATACATACTCTAGTTCTATTCACAAGATGATACTGAATATGTAAGTGATAGAACATGCATTGCAATTTTAGACAAGCTCCGGTCTTCAATCTTGTGCCACCATTGGTGGGGTTGCAATTTGCCCACACGAATGTCGAGTGATTCTTCTGGGCTATAGGCTCTACTACACTCTTTGTATTGCGTTAGTTTCAGCAAGCAATCGTCAAAAGTCACACCTGCCGGCTTCTCTAATGCATGAATAACACGGTACAATGCACGAAGTGCAATTCTGTCTCCTTTTAGATATAGTGTGTCCCTGAGGAATGGATTCAAAAGTGAACTGGCATAGTGAAGATTGGTAAACATCATCGCCTATATTTCATCAAAGGTTCTCTCCAAAATTTCAACCACATTGCCCGGTAAGGAAAAGGGTGGCTTTCTCAAACCATGCACGTGTCTACACAAGTTGTGCATTGTGAGTCATGCCTTGTCCATCATTGTTTTTTTGCCATCAAATACACGCAAGGCCTTCAACACATCTTCCAACATGTATACATAATCCCAGCATTGGTGCCCAAAGTCTTCATCTTCAATAGTATATACAATATACTCTCTGTTAAATAATTTGATTTTTGTCCAATCCTCTAACAATAGATCCAATGCGTGCACCGTGCAGCCTTGCTTGAAGATGTGTAGGTATATTATGGTAATATCATGTAGCATTCCAAGCATATTTTTTGCATCATCAATACAAACTTGGATTATATTTTCTGGTCCCACCTTTTCGATGAATACTTTCATCTGGTTAGCTATGTACGCCATACTTTTCATCTCGCCACTTGTATCAATGGATCCAAAAAATACATCACTAGTGGAACATGACATCATTACATTCATGAGAGGACATCGATTAACATCATCCCAACCATCATTGTATATACTCACCCTGTAGTTCTTCACTGCAAAATTCATTTTGGCTTTGATCTCGTTCTCAATTTGCAACCTTTTGGGTTCAATCAATTGAGTCCTCAACATATGGTAGAAAGGAAGAGAGTATTCAAATTGTACCAGTGAAGTTGCACACACCGCCTCGATAAATGCCGGATTTCTAGCCACATTGAACGGCACATTTGCTTCATAGAAGAAATTAACCCACTTCTCATCCAATTCCTTCCTCTTTGCAATATTCATGGCGTCTTGCAAGCATTGTTGATGCAGAGGCCCAGTTCTTGTAGAATTTGAACCACCAGGACTATTGGATCTAGGCATATGTCCTTTGCTTTGACACCCCCCCTCTCCAACCCCTTTCCATGTCACTTCATTTTGAGTGGATTGGCTTGAACTTGGCATCGAAGGTCTTTTGGGTGGACTGCTAAACATTGACTCCACATCTTGCATTTGGTCAGCACCCATCTATTGTAGAACAAAGTTAGTACAATTTGCAAATTTTTCTCACATAGCTTGAGGTATGCAAGCACACATCAACTTCTCTGATCTTGTCTTGTACCCCAAGTGCGAAAGAACATGCTTGCGTTTGTAGCTAAATGAAGCGCCACAAAATATGTAGCTCACTTTAAGCCCACACTCTGAGAACTCATACCATGGCTTCCACTCCTTTGTTTGTTTACGGTTTAGTACCATTATGGGTCAAAGAGATAAAATGATTCTTCAAAGTCTTCTACAACCTAGTATCAATAACAACAGTTAGCTTTGGTTCTCCTCCTAAATTGATTTTTACATCACCTCAGTAGAAAACCAGGGCAGTTATTTGCTACATAAACTCTACCAAGGAGCTCAAAATGGAGTTCGAGTATAGAGGTTAGGCGGAAAATAGGTAGCCTAATCCAACACGTGCTACTTTTATACTTTTTTTTGAAGTTTGGGTACAGATGGTTAGGTATAGGTAGGGACGCCAATACCTTGGGTGGGGATTCATTTTCTTAGGTGGAGACTTACCTCATTTGGGCGGAAATGCTATAATACGTCCCTACAAAAAGAATTGGGTGTAGATGTAGTCTATACAAAAGTTGCACCCCAGTTTTAGAGTATGGACAGGGACTTCATTGTAGGAGTCAGTACCCATATTTGTTGAATCTGCATCCATGCACGTTGAGTTCGTGCTAGAACAACCAATGTTTGATAGCGTCCGCGCTTGACCGCTGCACCACAAACTAGATAAGTACCCGCCCAACATTGTTTCCGCCCATACCTCTGAGTAAGCCTCAAAATCTTAGACTTTACACCAAAGCCATGGTTTTCATAGTAGACAAACATCCGGTTCGCCTCTCCAATAGAGGTCCTGCCCGTCCGATAGAGCCAATACATAGTTGACTATCTTATAATGAAAAAATAGTCCATGTGGCTGCCACGTGGTATAGGTAGGGTGTAGAGCACGGACGAAATCAGTAGGGCACGGACAGAATCTTGGTGGGATGTGGACATAGGCATAGAAAAAAAGATTCGCCTATATATTTTTCCATTCAAAGTTGTTTACTTACTACACATTCATCAATTTGCAAAAGTCATAAAATTGCCATGAGGAAAGAACAAACAAATTGCATATTGTAGGGTTTTGATTATGGTATACATCATTACATCCGTGGTTTTATATATAAGGTATTTGGCAATTGCCAAGTACACATGTTCCTCTTTGAGCGTGACTTACCTTCTATGTAAGTACTACATTCTAAACTTCAAAAAATAAAATAAACAAAATACTATGTACAATAACATCAATACTTTGTACTTGTGAAACTTTGATTCAATCCATTTGGATTATTTATGAGAAAATTATAGACAATCTTGTTTCCACTTTCTAGGGCATTTTGAGTTCTTGGTTTAGGGTAAAATATAACTCATAAGACTCGTTTTTGGAACTTTTAGAATGCAGTTTTCAATTATTTTCCATTTTTATTTTAAAAGGTTCAATTTTTACTATCAAACAATCTCACCATTGGGATTATTGTATTTCAATCTGATATTTCAGCTATTAATGATTAAGTATTTAGTTCAATGTTGGACCCAATTTTTAAATTCCAAAAGAATACCTTCTATCAATTATCTACAAAGGTCTTCAATTAATCCCTTCACAAGAATTCCAAAAAATATAACTTGTAAGAATGTAGGTTCATTAAAAAAAATCCCTTATAGCAATTATCCACAACAATGAATCCCTTCACATGATTCCAAAAGAATTTAACTTTTAATTTTATTAAAAAAAATCCCTTGTAGCAATTATCTATAATGTAGATCCCTTTACATGAATCTAGAAAAATGTAACTTGTTGGTTCATTTAAAAAAAATCCCTTGTAGCAATTATTTACAATGTAGATCCCTTTACATGAATCTAGAAAAATATAACTTGTTGGTTCATTTTAAAAAAATCCTTGTTCATTTAAAAAAAAATATCCAAAAAACTAAATCCCCTAAACATGAATCCAAAAAAATACACATTCTAGGTTCATTCTTAAAAAAATCCCTTGAAACAATTATCCCCCAAAAATAAATCTTTTACACTTGGATCCAAAATAAGCAAAATTTTACAAAGAAAGTCTTTACGAAAAATAACCATTTGCTCTAGCAAAGGAAAAATATGAACATCAAAGAATTTTGGATCTCAAGTTTCCATCATTCAATATTTCTTGGTTTGGACTAATTCTCAAGCATTTGAGGAAGTAAACAACAAGAAGCTCTACCACAAGAAGGGGGACGTGTTCTTCCATGAAGTCTCTTGCAAATCTTAGTTGGTTGAGCTCTTTATTTTGGCATTTGACTTTCATATACTTGTCCAAATCTAAAATAAGAGTTGGCTACATTTAATAGTTCTCCCCTCTCCATGAAAAAGAGGGATATCATGCCAAAAGCCCCAAGAGCATTTGAAAGGCCTGCCTACTTTGCCATGCGACCATGTCCACGCCCTAGAATCCACTCCTTGACGTTCTTGCTTTTAGTTGCATAGTTCTTCTTCCTTGATGAATTCTCACTCCCTTCGTCTACACTTTGACACCCTTGATTCAAGCAAAAGACTTTTGAAACAATGTGTTTGTGTCTCTCCATAAATAACATGAATCCATGAACATTTAGGATGAACCTAAAAAAATATACTTCACATGTGCATTCAAAAGAATACAATTTCAAACTTGAATTATAGAATATAACCTTTTACCAATTAAACACAAAAATGAAACAATGAATCCCTTCAATATGCCACCCAAAGAATACAACTTGTATAGTTGTACTCATTATAGGTTGAATGTTTTAAAAATCCATGGTAGAAATTATTTATAGAAATGAAACCCTCTGCATGAATCCAAATAAATATAACTTGTAGATTCATTAGAAAAAGGAATCCCTTTTAGCAATTATCCAATAAAAATGGATCCTTTCACATGAATTCAAGAAAACATAACTTGTAGGTTCACTTAAAAAAGAATCCTTTGTAGCAATTAACCACAAAAATGAATCCCTTCACATAAATCCAAAATAATAGAACTTGTAGATTGAATTCAAAAAAAATCCCTTGTACCAATAATCCACAAAAATGGATCCCTTTACATGAATCCAAAAGAATATACATTGTATGTTCATTTAAAAAGGAATCCCTTGTAGCAATTTTCCCCAAAAAATAAATCCTTTAAATTTAGATTCAAGAGAAGCAAAATTCTACAAAGAAAGCCTTTACAAAAAATAATCATTCGTTCTAGCCAAGGAAGAAAATGAACATCAAAGAGTTTTGTGTCTCTAGTTTCCATCATTCAATATTTCTTGGTTTGAACTAATTTTCAAGTGTTTGAGGAAGTAAACAACAAAAACTTCTGCCACAAGAAGGGGGATGTGTTCTTCCATGAAGTCTCTTCCAAATCTTAGTTGGTTGAGTTCTTTATTTTGGCATTTGACTTTCATGTACTTCTCCAAATCTAAAGTAAGAATTGAGAGCACTTAATGGTTCTCCCCTCTCCATGAAAAGGAGGGATTCTATGCCCAAGGCCCCAAGTACCATTGAAAGGCCCGCCTACTTTGCTCTGTGACCATACTCGTGCCCTAGAGTTTGCACCCTATCCTCCCATTCACACCCTATCTTGAAGTCCATGCCCTAGAGTCTATGCCTTGCAGTCCGTGCCTCGACCTAGAGTTTGCGCCCAGATGTCTCTACTTCAACTATGCAATCTCAAGTTCCTCCTTCTAAGGTGAATTCTCACTCCTTGCATCCACGCCTTGCATCTGTGCCCCAATACCCCTAATTCAGGCAAAAGATTTTTGGAACAATGTATTTGTGTCTGTCCATAAATAATATGAATCCATGAACATTTAGGATGAACCTAAAAAATATACTTCACATGTGCATTCAAAAGAATACAACTTCAAACTTGAATTAAAGAATATAACCTTCTACCAATTATGCACAAAAATGGATCCCTTCTCTTAAAGAAGCCACCAAAAAAATACAACCTATAGGTTGAATTTTCTAAAAATCTATTGTGGCAATTATCCCCCAAAATGAATCCTTTCACATGAATCCAAAAAAATATAACTTGTAGGTTCATTTAGAAAGAAATCCCTTGTAACAATTATCCACAAAAATGGATCCCTTCACATGAAAATAAAAATAACTTGTATATTCATTTAAAAGGAATCCCTTGTACCAATTATCCACAAAAATAGATCCCTTCATATGAAAATAAAAATAACTTATATATTCATTTAAAAAGAATCCCTTGTACCAATTATCCACAAAAATGGATCCCTTAACATGGAAAAATATATATAACTTGTAGTTTGAATTAAAAAATAATCCCTTCTACCAAATATTCACAAAAATGAATCCAAAAAAATATAAATTATAGGTTCATTTAGAAAGGAATCCCTTGTAGCAATTATCCACAAAAATGGAACCCTTGACATGAAAAAAAATGTATAACTTGTAAGGTGAATTCAAAAAGAATCCCTTGTATCAATAATCTACAAACATAGATCCTTTCACATGAATCCAAAAAAATATAACTTGTAGGTTGAATTCAAAAAGATTTCCTTGTACCAATAATATACAAAAATTGATCCCTTCACATGGATCCCCCAAAATATAATTTGTAGGTTGATTTAAAAAAGAATCTCTTGTACTCAAAAAAATAAAAATAGATCCTTGCATATGAATCCAAAAAAATATAGCTTGTATGTTGAATTCAAAAAGATTCCCTTGTATCAATAATCTACAAAAATGGATCCCTTCACATGAATCCCAAAAAATATAACTTATAGGTTTGTTTAAAAAAGAATCCCTTGTATCCAAAAAATAAAAAATGAATCCCTTTACCAAGGTTGACGAATCTCTACGTCCGCCCAAAAATAGCGTCCGTTTTCCGGACGTCCGGACGCTAGCGGACGCAGCGTCCCTCCCGCCGTCGGAAGGTGGACGCGCGGGGCGGGGTGGACGGGCGGGGCAGACGGGCGGGGCGGATGGACGGGGCGGCTTAGAAAACCCGTTTTGGGTTTTTTGTTTTGATTGTTTTCACCAATGAGAGATTGAGAGTGAAGTCATTTTGATTTTGATTTTTCTTATATTGCAATTGCAATTCAATAGAGTTGTATATCACTATTTATGTAAAAGCTAAAATATGAAATATATTTAAAATTTTTTTTGTTGAATTTCATTTTGATTTAGAAACAAAATCACTTTAAAATCTAGCGAGATGTATATCATCAATAAACAAACAATTTTATAATAAAATGATTGAAGAAACCATTGTCATTTGTCAACATGAGCTCCATATATCATGAGCAACTAAACAATCAAACATCTAAATTCACATCTCCACAATTCCTATGGATGCCAATCCACATCTCCTCTAACCTCAGCCCCACTACTCTCTTCTGCAGCTCTCCGTTCAAAATCTTCATTATCGGAGTCATCTTCCTTGTCGGAGTCATCTTCATTGTTGAAATCAAGTATTGTTGTCTCCTTCAAGTCTTCTCTCGAAGTAAGTTTACTCCCTTCTTTCGAATTTAATTTTTCTTTTTTTACTTTGACAGAACGATTAAAGGCTTTTTGAATAGGAACCTTTCTTTTCTTTCTATTTGACAAAGTAGCAACATTTTTATCAAGAGGGGTCCTATTTTTCACTAGAGAGATAGCAAAAGGTTGCATTTCTCTTTTCGCTTTCACGTTACTCGATTCTTGAACCATCAATCTCAATGTAGGGTCGACATATCCATAAACAGTTATCTCCACTTTGGCTTTTTTTTGAAATTATAGAGTGCCGTTTGTTGATTTGATGGGTTCTTGCGCCATTCATTTTCCTAAAATGCAAGCACGCAAAGATGCCAATGGCATCCGATTACTATCCCTTTCACTTAGGCTTGTAGATGATGACGCTACTTTCCGTAGATTACCGCCTGTAGAAATTTCTTTGGAAATATTCATTAGGCGTTTTCCATATCCAAAGCTCTGAGAATCATTCAGTCGTGTACTAACAGACTTCAACGGTATTGGTGGAAGAGCACTAGATCTCGGTACTTCAAAAATTGACTTCATTGGTTCTTTTCCTTTATCACTCTTCACAATTGCCGAATTTGTGATTGCCATCCCAAGTGAATCATTATTTTTCTATACCGCAATATTTGGTTCCCCCTCATCACCACTATTGTTGCCCACATCTTTTGGAACGTCCACCTCCATAACCGCATCTTCTCTTTTGTCGTTTCCTTGCACTACATTTAATGCCATAGATGGAGATTGAGAAATTAAAACTTCTTCATTTCTCCCATCATCACCAATAGCATTCTCATTGATTTTCACCTCTTTGGCAATAGCGTTTGCCTTTTTCGATAGAATGTTTTCGCTATTCAAGAATCCCATTCCATTGCAATATGCAGTTAAAGAAGGTAGATTCTCTTGTACCTCTACATTGTCCTCATCTTCACAAAAGGTATATGCATCGTTTGCATTGTCGGGAACGACATCCTTGCGGTTTAGATGATAATCATGCGTATCATTCACCAAATCGGGAAAGCCTTCCATAACGTCTTCATCTCCCCATGCTGTCGCACGATTGAAGTCATCTCCGCCATCTATAGCTGAAAGGGCCCTTTCCAAATCCTCGTCATTATCGTCTTCTAACATCAGTCTATCTGAATTCTCCGATTCCATCGGATCCACATTATCATTATACCATTTTTTTTCATCTTTTTCCTTCGATGTGTTTAATACTTTGGAATTGGTATATACATACACGAAATCCGCTACTCTCTCCGGCTTCAATTTATTTCGAGATTTGTTGTGAACAAAAGAATAGTTGCTCCAATTCCGTTTACATGAAGATGATGACACCGGTTGAGCCAATATCCTTTTCGCTAATGGAGCTATAAACTTGTCACATGCACCTTCAAAATCCCACCAAGCATGTGCAGACAACATTTGATCTCCCGGATTCAACATATTGTAGAATGGAGGTTCCTTGTGTCGAAAAGCCACAAATTCCTTTACCACTGCTGCATATTTATTCAGTTTATATATTCTCTCCAAAACTTTCTTACATCCTGACATTGCATCTGCGTCATCCGCTAGCTCTTTGTCATGAAGAAGGTATGGATTTAAAAGAGCTGCGGCTGATTGGAGATTGTTGTCCACCATTCTTCTTTGGGCATAAAAAGACTATACCAATGGAATTGCAAGTTCTTCTAGCAAACAAAATGGTGGACTTTGTAATCCGTTCACGTGCTTCTCTAACTTCCTCATGATATGCAACCCCTTCCCCATGCATGGTAATTTTGAATCCAAATCGCGGAGTGCACATATAATTGGTTCAACCATCTCGACATAATTGATGGACCGATTCCAAAAATGGTCATCAAGAACAATTTTCTTCATCGCTAAGGCCAAGTCTTTTGGTTGGACTTTGGCTCCACGTTTCTTCTTGAAAGTATATACATACTCAACCCATTGCGGATCTATCACCGTTTGTTCCAATGCTCCTCTCAATTTTGTCAAACGCTCCATCATGATAAATTTAGAGGCGAACCTTGTATCCCCAGGCATCAAGAGACCAAGATTTGGCGAATACTTTCGCAATAGAGCTAGCGATATATGTCTCTTCCTGATAAATTTAGCTACAAGAACTCCTTTATCCAATTTGGAAGCAATTCATTTCTGTGCAACCCAATCTTTCAACAACAAATTCAATGCATGTACCACGCACCCTTGGTAAAAAATATGAGGATATTTTGCAAATATTACATCCCATGCGGACGGATTCACGGGAGCATTATCCGTAGTTATTAACACGACGTTCTTGGACCCACTTGTTCAATGAACTTTTTCAACACAGCTGTCAAGTACTCCGCATTTTTTTCACAACCACTTGTATCCACAGATCCAAGAAATTCTTCATCTGCGGATGATACAAGCATGGCATTGATGAGAGGTCGATTAGTCACTGAGCTCCATCCATCAATGGACAATGTTGCTCCAAATTTTCAAATGCTATCTTCGGTCCGTGCATACAACTGTGTCTGAATTTTGGTCTTCGCCTCATTCAACAATTTGTACCGAAGGTCGTGGTATGAAGGAGGAATGTATGGCCTACCGAACGCAGCCGTTTTCTTCACTACTTCTTTAAAAGCTGGATTTCAAGCCACGAAAAATGGTATGTTCGTCGAATAAAAAAAATTTGCCCACATTGAATGTAATTTGCGTCTATGACCTTCTTCAAACCCATTCACTAAGCTACCTTGCCTCTGAGGTCTAGAACTTGATGCCCTCGGGGTTTCACGTTCACCAGAAGCTTCCGTACTCAAAGTCATTTCAGTTGTAGCACATACCATTGATACCAATTCTTTGGACACTGGACAAAAGTCTTCGTGGTCAGAATGCGACACAGCCTTTCCGGCCGAAAACTCTTGGACATCTGAAGGGCCAGGGTTGCCATCCACATTGTCCATTACAACGCGTTTTGGAAAAACTCCTTCGCAATGCCGAAATAAATCTCGAACTGCCATTGATAATCGTAGACAAAGGCTCACCCCTTTATTACGTACACCTCCAGGCCCAGAATAGCCTAAGTGGTTGAACATATGGCTGAGCTTCCTTGACATGCTCGCTTTGCAAAGCCTACATTTTACTTTACCACCGTCTTGCACACTATACCAAGGAGAAAAATCCCCCGTCGGTTTGGCCACCATACTGACAAGTGTATGTTTTACCTCAATTTCAAAAGAAACCAATAAAATGTTTTAAATTTGAAACCCACAACGTGACAATCTATACAATATCAATGAAATTAGTCACACAAAGCTTTAAAAATCAAAGTCCCCCCGTCCACCGAACTATGCATTACCAAGCAAGAGACTCAATAAATTGAAGCTCATAGCCCTTGGAAATCTTAGCGTTCGGTTTTTCGAGAGTGAATACCAAAGCTTCTCTTCTAACATTTATAGTCCCCTCCAGAAAATTAAAGGTTCATTTTTAGGGTTTCCATTCAAAAACAACCAACGGCCTGGACGGGGCTGAAGTGGACGGGCGGACGGGGCGGTCGGATGGGACTGTCCGCACTGTCTGCCTTTT
This sequence comes from Pseudoscleropodium purum, assembly GCA_963969395.1. Classification (NCBI taxonomy): domain Eukaryota; kingdom Viridiplantae; phylum Streptophyta; class Bryopsida; order Hypnales; family Brachytheciaceae; genus Pseudoscleropodium; species Pseudoscleropodium purum. The sequence continues at coordinate 8,206,704 of OZ017801.1, forward strand.
GACGCCGTCCGCGCTTTGGACACGCCGACCGCCCCACTTAAACACTGACCGCCGACGGCGTCCGCCCAACTGTCCATTGGAGCATCCTATGAGGCCGATATTACTCAAAAAGAGCGGTAACATTTCCAAAAAAAAACAGCCTAATAATCACTGCTAAATGAGGATCAATGTAATTGATTTATCATTTAAAAAAAAAAAAATGTAAACCCTAAACCCTATACCCTAATTACCCTAAACCTTTTCTTTTCTCCCCTAAATTGTTTTACGAATGAGGGGAATGTAGTTAAGTTGAATATGTTTGGATTATTTACTCATATTATCCTTCTAAATAGGTTTTGAGAAGATCTGAAGATGGTGGGGATTTTTTTAAAGTTCATTAGGAAATCAAATGTTTTGCAGAAATAGTCAATTCCTTTTTCATCGTAAGCAAATGAAATTTTAAAAAAAGGCCCCAATACATAATTAGAATAACAGTTTAATGGATTTCAACTTCATGATATTTAATGAAAGGTTGTGATTTCTAATTAGAAGTGCATCACGATCTTCAAATGAACATCGAGTCTTTCATATTTTTTAATGAAATTTTGATTAGATTTGAAAACAAAGAAAAAGAATCAATATTTTAACTTTCAAATCATGTATCGCTATATTTTTCCTTAAAAACATAGAAAAATTCGTTACTTGAGTTGGTAGAGTAGAATACATTATACACTTATACATGTGCTATATTTATTTTGAAGGGTAATTCCAATATTCTTATTTCAGATGTTTTTAAATATTAATTTAAAAAAAGAGGGTTCATTGTTTAAAGATCTCAAAAATTGACAAACATAATTTCTATTATAAATAGGAATTGAATTCGGAATTTGAATTTTGAAATGATTCAAATGAATAAGATATTGATTATAAAATATTTCTTCGTTTGAGTTTTCAAAATGAATTCACGAAACAATTGCAAACTTTTGAACTTAGGTATATGATATTGTTTTCAGTTTGTACTTTGTAGAGTATAATATTTCCATTTTAATCCTAAATAAATGAAAAACTCCACATAAATGAAATGTTTCTATGTATTACACAAAGATTTCTACCAATTACTATGATAATTAAATACATTGTTACATTTCATAAAATATTCTACATAGAAAGAAAAAATCATTTCAGTTTTCAATCATGATAAACAATGTCTTCTACTCTTTCTGTTATATGTTCATTTTGTATAATGTGTAAATTGTACAATCTTTGAGAGCAGGGTAGTTCATTTTTGACTCTCATTGAAATAGAAAATATATTTGTGTTTGGATTTTGAAATCATTATGTATTCTACAGTCTTGCAAGAATGCATCTTGTTCCTTCCTTTGAATCCTTTTGATATTTTTTTCTTTTTCTTTTTCTTTTTCGTAGGGCTCTTGTTCTCTTGTTCTCTTCATTTGACTAGCCTATTTGGCTTGGCTCTTAGTTTTTGTTCTTTTTAATGCAATGGTTTATGCATATGTTATAAAAAACAATATTATTTATTTAAAATTAATATATTGATGAACAAACGCATAAAGGCATTCAATGCTTTCACATTTAAAGTTATAAATTTATCATAAGTCACTTTTGCAAATTTGAATGATTGAATCGAAAATTTTAAAATGTAATTACAAGAGCTTTCAATTCAATCAATTGCATAAATCATAAATGTTGAAATGCAACTCGTATGAGTTTAGCATCTATGAAGATTAATTCATGCCATCCACATGCAATTTTCCAATTTAATAAAATGCAATTGAGTACTTCAATTTCTTTCCCTTCAATTCTTCAAGTAACATTCATTTCATATCTTTCTCTATTTGTTTATTTAATTTTTGGGAACAAATGGAGAAACCATCTTTGTCTATATTTGAACATGCACTCTTATTTAATTGATGAAGAATAGATTTATGAAATATATAATCATTGATTTGTTCATGTTGATTTATCTAATATATTTTATATATGTATATATATTTATATATATACATATCATTAAAGGAGTATGGAAGACAAGATTGACAGATTGTGTTCGAATGTTGTTGATTTTGAAATGATTTAGTACTATATCATTTATAAAAATATTATAATAGTATTATGTTATAATATTCCTAAAACAATTGCAACAAATATTAAAATACATGCTAAGTTAGGTTTGTTAGCCTACCAATTGTTCATTAATAGACATAATTGAGTAGTCCCCTTAAATGAAACATTCAATATCTAATATCTTACAATCCAAATGGTGGATTTGTCTAAAATTTTTTCCACATCTTTTCCAACTAATTTACTACAAGATCCTACAGTTACATATGCCCAAAAGTATTTTTCTTCCAAGACTTGGTATTTGCACTACTAATGGCAGTTTTGAAGTGTTTTTAGTGAAAAGAACTTTAGGGGCTAAACATCTATACCGTTAGATTTTGAAAAAAGAACAATTTGCTTCATTGGGGATAACTATAAGTCCATGCTCTTTTTCGATAGCCAAAACACACTTGCAAGGACTTGGACATTTAGCGGTTTACTAAGTGATTAGACGTCAACTAATTCAATTTAATAGTAGAATTTTTATTCAACTACCTTCTTACAATTGCTTTATACACAATGCAACGTGAATATTTGGGTACTTATATTAAACGTCGCAATCCTTTCGTGAATTTTTGTACATTTTAGCTCATATCTTTGTACAAAAATATCATTTACCAAGAATTCATAAATTTGGTCATAAAGGAAGGCTACCTTTTTTAATTTCAAATTTTACATTGGATGAATGAAAAGTTAGTTGGACTATACAGTGCCATGAAGACCTTTGTTTATCGTGCAAAATATGGACGTCGAAGCACTTCAGGGTGAAACTGTCCCATCCGCCCTCGTACCCGTCCGCCCTCATACCCATCCGCCCCATCCGCCCAGACCCCCGTTCGCCCAGACCCCGTCCGCCTTCTCCATCCAATTCGGTGTCCGCCTTGTCCGCCCCGATACCCGTCCGGCCTGTTCGTCGGATCCGGCGTTTGCCCTGTCCGCCTCGATACCCATCCTCCCCGTTACGGCCGATGCGTCCGCCCCCCTGGACCGTCCGATCAGGCGGACGCTAGATTTGTCCACCTATGGCTGTCTAATCAGGTGGACGGGGCTCTAGGGTTTCGGGGAGGCGGACGGCCGATCCGTCCACCACCCTGGCCCGTCTGATCGGGCGGACGGTTTAGGGCCGTCCGCCCTTATAAGAGGGGCGGACGGGCCGTCCGCATTGTTACTTTTGCTTTGTCCTTTGTGAATGCAAGGTGGAGCGGAGAGCTTGGTGGTTCATCCTCCATTGGCTCCTTTCCGAGGCAAGGCAAGAGTGGTTTATTGGGGCCCCCTTGTTGCCAATTTTTTTAATACTTGCGTGTGAATTCACATTTAAATTAGAAAATTTTATCTATATCAGTTTCATTTGTCACGATGACGAAGGGGAAGAAGAAGGTTGCGAAGCTTAAACATGGAGAGGGACCATCAAACTTGGACAAGGTTGACGAATTTCAATGTCCGCCCCCAAATAGCGTCCGTTTTCCGGATGTCCGGACGCACGAACGCTAGCGGACGCAACGTCCCGACCGCCATCGGAAAGCGGACGGGCGGGGCGGACGGCCCGAGGCAGACGCCCAGATCGTGCGGACCAAATCAGTCCGCGCGTCAATCGGACGGCCGTAATCGGGCGGACGGGCGGACGCTGCGTCCGCCAGACCGCGAATGTCAGCGAACGCTGTAGACACGGCGTCCGCGTCCAAACGTCGTGTCAACCCTGAACTTGGAGGTAGCTCGCCAAAGTCCTTCGGAGGAATGCAAAAAATTCATGATTGAGCGCATCGTTCAATTTTATGAATCGGAAACAACATTGTCTTTAAATAATAAGTACATCAGATATCAAGAGGAGTGCGTGTCTAAATTCAAGGTAGACATGACACAGATGTTGTTGGATGCATTGAATGTAGCAAAGTGACATGACGAAATGCATAAAATGTACTTCACCAAATGTTTGGAGAACAAGGTTCATGACGCTTTGTGAAATTCCAAAGTCATTTTGGTTAAATATGGCAAGGAATATCGACCCAATGACGCCCAGTTTGAAGAAGTGATTCTGAAAGCGGGCTTATTTAGGGGGCGATGTGTTCCATTCGCCAAAACGCACAATCGAGTTGGTTCAATTGGTTGGTGAAAAAGCAATGATGGAGTTGCTGAAGCAGAAAGGATCAAACGGCACCTCATAGCACTTCCAGATACAGCACGCGTGATTGCTGTTGATGATAGAACGATGAGAGGTGGATATGCAACGATTCGAAAGGTTCGTATTGAAGGATGTCCAGGAATACTTTCTCATTGGGAGTTTGCGGGGAAGAAATCCATTCACCACCAAACTCGACCCGATCTTACAAAGTTAGAACATCAAAACGAATCAATGGCTGTTCGAATTCCACACGCGGGTGTGATACGGTTTGCTGCGGTGCACGGAACGACGTGTGAAGGTTATGCGTATTGGTGGAATGGTGGAACTCTTCGACAAATGTTGAATATGGATAAGGACTATCCAGACAACATTCAAATCCATTTGATGTATACAAATCCAACCGAAGAGGAGGTTGTAAAAGCTCACCGTTTAGGGCGATATCGGAAGAAGCGCACGGAGTTGACATGGGCGTTTATGCATATAATGTATACAGTGCATCTTGCTGGACATTTGCACAATGATCTTTCTCCAGACAACATCTTGTTGCATTTTCCAGAGGATGAGTCACGTGTGTACATTGGAGTTTGCGATTGGGGCATGACCACCTTAGCTTCTCAACCAATGAAGTCTTTGTATACATTCACATCAGCAGATGAGATGAAACGAACTTTGCAGAGGAGATGGTGGGTGGATTCACGTATTGCATATTTGCATAAAGCAGGTGCAGATGTGGAAGTCATTCTGATGTATTCACGTAAGTCGGAAGAGTATGCCATTCGAAAAATTGCTCGGCGGATGAATGGAAACAACATGTCAGAGGCGTATTTCAACGTGCTACTTAAAACACCTAGTGCGACACAATTTGCCTTTCATGACTTTGCAAAAGTGTTTTATGCTTACTTGAAGCGCATTTCTTCGAAGACTGACGATGAAAATACTAGTTTGGTCCATGTGATTATGCGATTTTCTAATACATATCGTTGGCCGATGCGAGATGAACATTTCCGCCATTTATATTAGATTGGTAGTGCAGAAGTAGTAGTTGAATAGGTTATATAGGCATTAAAAATTAGTTTAGAAATATAGAGTTGGAATGAAAAAAATTATATGTGCAATTAGCCAAATGTGCACAATGTATGGTATTCTATATTAAATTCAATATATTTTGCCCATATTGATTATGTTTGTATTTGTGTTGATCTTGATTTTTTAAATAGTATATATATATATTTGAAGTCACAAACTTTTTTAGTTTGCCTTCTGAAAATGAATTGGAATTTTTTCATAGTTTCAAGACTATTATGGACTCGTGGTCAAACTTTATAATCTTTCAACTTATAAGAGACATTGTTTTAATGACAAATCGCGAACCATTGCACTTCATTTAACATTTAATTGTTTAAAGATTAAGGGAGTGACCGCGGGGCAGTTTGGGTAGGGCGGTCGGGGGAAATAGGGCCGTCAAAGCGGACGGGGCGGACGGGGTGACAGGCGGACAGGGCGGTCCTGGCGGTCCCGGCGGACGTTGTGTCCACGGGGACCACGAATGTCAGCGGACGTTGTGTCCACGGGGACCACGAATGTCAGCGGACGCTGCGGACACAGCGTCCGCGTCCGGACGTCGTGTCAACCCTGCCCTTTACATGCATGAATCCAAAAAATACAACTTGTAGGTTCATTAAGAAAGAAATCTCTTATAGCAATTATTCCCAAAAAATAAATCCTTGAAATTTAAATCCCAGATAAGCAAAATTCTCCAAAGAAAGTCTTTACAAAAAATAACCATTTGCTCTAGAAAAGGAAAAATATGAACATCAAAGAATTTTGGGTCTGAAGTTTCCATCATTCAATATTTCTTGGTTTAGACTAATTTTCAAGCATTTGAGGAAGTAAACAACAAAAAGCTCTACTATAAGAAGGGGGACGTTTTCTTCCATGAAGTCTCTTGCAAATCTTAGTCGGGTGAGCTCTTTATTTTGGCATTTGACTTTCATATACTTGTCCAAATCTAAAATAAAAGTTGGATGCATTTAATAGTTCCCTCCTCCATGAAAAGAGGGATCCCATGCCAAAAGCCCCAAGAGCATTTGAAAGGCCTACCTACTTTGCTGTGCGACCACGTCCACGTTCTACAGTCCGCGCCCTGTCTTGTTGTTCATGCCCTACCCTAATGTCCGCGCACTAGAGTTCGCACCTTAATGTCCCTACTTTAGTTGCGTAAAAATTGGGTGTTTTTTTTTATCAAATTATATCAATTTCATATGTTTGCATGCTAAATCCCCCTCTATAGAGCACATTAAAAAAAACTCGCCTTGGCCGCGATGATGACTTCCACACCATGACCTTCTATGTATGTGCCCTATTTGACGTCTACACCTTGTCACTAACGTCCTCGCCTTGCCTAATGTCTATGTTAGTAAGCATCCATGCCTTGGTCCAACATTACAAAGGAACACGTCATTCTAAAAAAATCCATAAGTTACAAAATTAAAGCTGTTTGGATTGTTTGGACGCCCAGTCCGGTTTACCTATTCACCCATTCTGTCCAATGACCCTGACTCACCTATTATGACAATCCTAACTAGAGCTCTAAGTTTGGTGTGAGTACTTAGGGGGCTGTGGGCCCAACAGCCTTCAGGCATTTGGGCTTCACTTTTCACATCCACTTTGTTAGTTCTAACACTTTTTCTAGCGATTTTGGATTATAATGCCTAGTAATTGTAATTTGTACATTCATTGTGATTTGAATTTGAAATACATGGCTACTTCTACAACAGATATTAACAAAGTTTCTTGTCAAATGTGGCCTTGAGATAAGGGGAGGAATCGTAATTCAAAGGTGTCGCAGCACAGGGCAGGTCAATTCCCCATTATACTCACAAAAATCGCTCTAGAGTATAACTAAGTGACTCTAAAGATCGAACCTACGAGATCCTGTGAAGTATCTAGCTCTATTAAGCAGTTAAGCTCAGTCAGTATCCCAATCTTACTTTCCGGTCCTAGATATAGAACCAGAAATACCACCACACCGGATAACTATAGACCGGATTTCCCCTTCTTTCGGTCCTACTAACTATCCGGTCCATACAAATATCCAAATCCCAGGATCTTACAACTTCCGATCCTGGAAATCCGTCCTGAGCAATCCGGTCCGGATGGTCATCATGTATCCGTAATCCTATCCGGTTTGGTTTTGCCTCTGTTTCACCATCAGAGGGGTCGCCGCTTAATTTTGAGAGTGGTAGGCCCACCACTCCTTCCGTGACTTATAGTGGCTGAAGACCCACTGTCCTACTTCCTAAACTCCTAAGCTAATCCGGATCCGGTTTGGTCCTTCACAACAACCCAGATAGCAATCCGGGTTGTAGGTCACACAAAGACCCCACACTCGACCCTCTCGTACTACAACGACCTTGATGCTACTTCCGATCCGTGCGAAGACAGGTGGTTACAAGTGCACCCGTCCGTTCCAACATCAACTAAAGTTCTTCCGTTACCCCTACGGGTGGTGAGACCTCACAGGAGATCGGACACTCGACCGGATTTCCCACCCAGGAGTTCTAGCGCAGCTAAGGAATCCCTCCCTACCCGCCTAGCCTAACAACGGCTTTCTCACCCGGAATCTCAAACTCTAGACGTGCTGAGGAACTAAGTTCACTCCCAACTCTTCGATACCTACTCACATGCACCTTGGATCGGAAAAGAAACACCAAGGGGAGAAATCACTCGCAAACCGGCTCGTACTATCCTAACTCCACATCATACAATCCTGTCGCGCTGGAGAGAGACACACAATGAGGAGAAGAGAAAGGTACAAGAAGTTTGCAAAATGAAAAACTCCCAGTTCCCATCTCAGGAACCGATTTATATACAAAGGGTAAAAACCCTAAAAGCACAAAAAGGAGCGGAAAACCCGTGGGGGTCTGCCGCCATCCTAATCTAACTTCCGGTCTAACCTAATACTGTTGAGCCGGATCCGGATCCGGATCCGCTCCTACTCCTAACTGAAATCAAAATCCTATCTACTCTACAACCCTAGATCCTATTGTCGGGCTTCCGACCTCCGGAACCAACTCCTCGAAGACTTCACTCAAGTTCCGGATCCGTTCCCCCTCCGCAGGGTTAGATCCGGGTGAAGACTCCAGGTCGATTGTGATATCCGGTCTCGTGCCCGGAGTCTCAGCCCGTGCAGACTTCTTGGACTCAGGAGTCCAATCCTTCCTATCCTTCGCAATAGTCGCGTCCGGAAAGATATCCGGTAGCGAGATATCCGAAAGATGAATTCCCTTGGAGCACGTCGCTCCAGTCAGCTTTCGGCTGCTTTCCTCGATCCGGTCTGCAGCCTTCCGCCCCTCCACCATTGCCGTCTCCACCTGCTCAGCGAAGTCGGCGAGAATCCAGACCATCCGGGAACCGGATAGTTTCTTCTCTTCGTGGATCTTCTCGTCGAAGAGCTTCGCTTTGGCGGCGGCCGTTCCGGTTTCTCCCAGGGTCGCCTTGATTCGCTTGGCTATCTTCCGAGTTTCCTCCGCCATCTCCCGGGTGGCCGTCACGTCTTCCCGATAGGCAAAAAGAGTTGCCTTCAGGTTATCCACCTCCTCCTGCAACCGGCGGATCTCTGCTTCCTGTTTCCGGATCTCTTCCGGATTGGTGATGCACTCCGCCACTTGTTCCACCAACTTGCTGTCCGGTGGTGCACCTACCAACTTTCCGATCGCCGCAAGCGTCCTGTGCTTGACCTCCCAATCCGCCCTGATGTTGCAGAGGACGTTGATAAGACCGTTGAACGGATCTTGCATTTCCGGGTCTCCCCCGGAAACGGTCTCTCGGCTTCCGGTTTCTCTTCCGGGGCCGGTCTGTCTTGACCGGGAGGCGTCAACTTCTGTCGCTTGATGGGCGGCATCGGCTCCTCCTCTTCCTCACTCGACTCCCGTTCTGACCCGGAATCGGATTCGGCCTCGTCATCCGTTTCCGACTCCCCATACTTCAGGAGGACTTCCTGAGTCTTCCACACCTTCTCCTCCGTGTCGGTGAGGACTTGGTGTTCCCGATAGAGGTGGAAGAGGTAAGGGCACACTGGAGTGGCCCTTTTCTTCCCAACCCTACTAACGAGCTGGGCCACGAGATCGGAAATGATCCGTGCCCAGTCCACTTTCCGGGTACTACTTAGGGCACCGAAAATGGTGTTGCCGAGGGTGATCGTCACCCTGGTCGGCTTTTCCGGGTGAAGAACCGGAACCAGGAATTGCAGGAGCCGACAGTGTCGGTCATCCACGCAATCCTCGACCGCGTATCCGTCCTTCGGGTTGACGGCTCCCTGGAACTTCCCTCGGACAAACTCATCCTTCCGGTTCGCCATCCCTAAACCTCCTGCCCAGAAACCGTAAACCCCTCTCCACATTCCCTCGTTCCAGCTGACGGGAGTTCCTCTCACGGTGTTGTCAAACTGGTTGGACAGCTTTCCGAGGAGCTCCTTGACCATTCTCTCCTCCCTAAAACCCCAGGGTTTCTCGGCAAACCCGAGGCAACCCATGGATTTGAGATCCTCCATGAGTTGAGACTTTTCCGGCTCTGTGGAGGGAATAACCGGAATGACTTTCCGGAGCTTCACCTCGCCTCCAGAGGGACTTGCTGGTCTAGACCTAGGTAGCGGCGGCATTTCCACTCCAATCTATCTCACTCTCTCCTAGCCGCATGTCCCGTTCCTCATGTTCTCTCTCCGATCTCAACCGGAATCAAAACAAATAGAACACAAACGCACAAACGCCGAAAACTCAACCGCGCATGCTCAAGGTCGAGTTTCTAAAAGGGGGTGCAACAGTGAAAGCTCCTCCTTTTATAGTCCCTGGACCCTTTCCGGTTTGTCATCATGAATCCAGTTTACCATCATAATCCGGTTCTAGACCTAATCCGTGTTGCATTCCGTTTCCGTCGTTAGTTACTCCTAACCGGATTAGATCCAAGAGGCCCACTACTTCACATTCCGTGCTAATTTTGAGTTTTCCTTCTCCACCTTATCGGATCCGGTTCCCTAATGACTAGTTTCCGTTCCTATTTTGGTGTATACTAAGAAAATCAAAATTTTAAGCTGCGACAAAAGGTATCAAAAAAGCGCTTGTAGATTATGCTTGATCCCAATAACCATGCTTTCGTAGGTTGGGAACAACTGTGGACTATAAGGACTTGTAAAAAATAAATTGACTGGTGTCACATAGACAAAGTATTTGCACACTCTGAGTATACAAAACATTGTAAGTTTAAGAGCGCCAACCTTTACTATTGCAAGGACCCGTTGTTCTTCGAAAGATGCGTCCAAGTATATCAACACCTATATAACACTACATTAGTACATAGAAATGAATCTAGGATTACAATGTTGTGTATGGTGTATGTGGAGGAGAGACTCCATCATAGGGTGGAATAGCATTCGATGAAGAGTAAGCAGGAGTTCCAGAAAACATTGATATCCCCAAAAGGGGAATGCTGGTATGTGAGTGGGGAGCGGATGGTGGGAAGTGGGAATGGGGGATTGGTGAGCAGGGAGCAGGGATCTTGGATGAAAAAGAAGGAGCGGAAATTATATTGTTAGAATATTTGATGGAAATTTGATGAAAATTTGGATGAAAAGTTCATTAAAAATTAGGTGAAAGTTTAGGAGGACTAGAAAGGTAAAAGCATTGTCTTGTGAATTTGGTGATCTTGATGACTTGGACCCATAACTATGGATGACCTATCCTATAATTGTTTTTTATTTAAATAACATCAATTATTTTAAAAACTAGTGATATATTTTTAAGAATAAAACCTTTGTGAGACGTCTCTCGGTACCAAGACCCCTTTATGCTTCCAGGCGGTTTAGGACTTCTAGGCTCAAGCTATTGTGAATCACATAGACAAAAAAATATTTAAAAAAATTGGATACATAATATGAAGGACATAACACATTCTTGCCCACTCTAGGACTTGAGTCATATATATGGTCCCCTACCCTCCTACGATTTTTCAGGTATTCACATTGAATTTTGAAAAACTTTGCCTCAAATTTAGGAAACTAATTATAACAATTTTGTAGGAGGCATTCATTTCTTATAACCACTCTCAGTACTGAGAGATGTCTATGGCGCCCATACCTATTGCAATTATTAAGCTCTTTGCATCTAGGTACTAATTCACAGCATCCACTTTAAAGTGGAAATTTTAATAATTAACTTGGCACTTCTCTTATAACATTAGATTTCAATGGTTTAAGGTTAGAAGATAAAGAAGAAATACTATTGTAGCTAGAAAATGTTGGTTATAGTTCATCAAAAGAAAGATACTTGTTACATGTGATTTTGATCTTTATAGAAAGCATTGTTGATTTACGAGATGCAAGAATGGAACAAAAAGCCAAATCATTGAAATTGGTGTGAAGTACAAACTATATGAATAGAAAAAAAAGGAGTAAAATCCTAGTGCTATTGGTCAATCTCTCAAGTACAATGTGATGAGCTTGAATTAGCCTCACTATGTGATGATTGTGAATCCGACTCTATGACTCAATCATCTTCAAATTGCAAAATGCAAGGATCTACTAATCGTGCCCTGGATGTTGGTCTTGGGTTCTAGCTTACTAAAACTCTAGAAATGGCCTCAGTGTAGATAGGGAGGTGGAATGGTTTAGGGGGACTAGGATGAAACCCAAGTCTAGCAAAAAATGGAACCTATTTAGAGTTCCTCACTTCTTGGGTTTGCCTATATACACAATGAAGTCAAATATTAGATCATAATCAATTTGAATGGCACATCAATTAAAGAAGTAGAAACTAAAAGGGAAACTTACTTACTGAATCGTGATTGCTTGACAATATGTTGTACTGGTACATCTTCTTCATCCAAATCAATAGGAGCAACAGTAGTGTGTGGTTGTTGAGGTTGAGAAACCACATGTGAGTGCATCACTAGTGTAATGAGGGCATCAAATATCGCTTTGTCTTCTTCAAATACAAGAATATGGTGACGTGTTGCATGACAAGTTTGAATGGTGGATCTTGCAATGATCAGTAATAAAAGGTAGACGAAGAATTCAAAAGGAGAATGTTATTGCAAATTATAATGAATCTCAAAAAAAGAGCGTGCTAGACAAACTTGTAGCCACGGTGCAATCAACCATCACGTCCCTTGGTTTTAAGAGTCCTTCCACGAGCATCTACATGAATTGCCTTGCCTTCTCCTGAGGACCCTACTATGGAATGTTACCATTCATGGAGAGGTCATTCTTGTTACAAAAGTTCTGCACGATGTCGTCTCAACCAACATTGACATCCACTGCAACATGTGATGGAACAAACTGAAATGGGAATTCCAAGTCCATCATTGGTCCCGATCCTTTGACCACCAGGGAGATGGCAAACCGCATAGTCTACAGGACACAATAATAAGAACTATTTTGAAAAGAAATTGAAATTGATCAAAAACATTTTTAAAGACAATTTGAATATTACCGTCTTTGTTGCCTCAAGAAGCGAAGTAAGATGAAGATGATTCATGCCAAGCTAGGTGAGAAGACTGCGAAAACCGTAAGACTTGCAGCATCCAAGTAGTTGACTACAATGGGGTTTTGATGGGATAGGATATATGACCAACAAGCGAGCCTTGTCATGTAGATACTCCTATGCAAAATTAAAGAGTGGAAGCAACCAATCAAATGAGAACTCACTCCATTTCAGAATATGTGCAAGTGGACTTGAGACAGTAGGCATGTGGAGGCCTTCAGGAACATCCACAATGATCAAGTCTACCACATCCTATGTACTCAAGACCTTGTCAAAGTATCAATCCTTATTACTAGAATGCTGCATAGAAATTGAATTTCAGTGACAATTAGATGAAATTTGAATTTGAGCAAGGCATGTGAATCTAGAAGGACAAGTTAAAAGGAACGTAGATAGTACTAGAAAAAATAAATACATGATTTTGTTTCAAGTATGTAACCTAAATTGAAAGAAAAGTAAAACAAACATCTTAACATGAGAAGATTACCATGTCCAAAAAATCAAGGACTTTATTGAAGGCCTTCTTATCACTCAAGAGAATGCACTCATCTATGTCCAGAACAAGATCCAAATTTGCGGTTGTCGGGGTCAGCCCATGTACCAAGCACTCTTGAGTGAAAATCCTAATGATGTAGCCTTCATGTCCGCTCCACTCGTTGCCTGGTCTTGCACTGGGGTCTTAGCTTTCCTCTTGGTGCCCCTCTTCTTGGCTTTCTCTTGCTCCTTCTCGACCTTCACAACTTCCCTCTTTTTTTTCTTTGCCTCCTCCCATTTGTCCTCCTTTTTATCGGCTACCTCCCTTCTCAACATTGCTTTGGCTTTTGCCTCTGGATCCAGTCCAATAAATTCATTGAACTTTGGTTCCATTGCAGTGGATTCCCTTAGCGTTTAGAAGAGAATCTCTTCTTTTGGTGGTGGTGTTGTTCCAAAGTTGTACTCTAGATACTACATGCAAACTTGGAGATGAGGTGTTGTCCAATTCTTCAAGTGCAACCACATGAACATACAATCTAGGGAGGACCTATCCAACCACATAGTGAGGAGCGGTGGCAAATTGACCTTCTAAATAACTTTCTTGGCATACAATTCAAACTTGATGTACCTGAAGAGATTACCAAAACAATGAACAAAGATTAAAAAGGAACATGAACACCAAGATAAATTGCAAAGACGTGTTGAAACTAAACCAAACTACTAGTAGAAGTGGAGTTCACTAAGACGCATTCTAAACAAGAAAGGCAACAAATAACATATGAAAGAAATCCTTGAAGTCTACTTAAACAAGCAAATGAGAAAAAGACAATAAGAGACGAAATCATTCACCTATATATAAGGCACTTCACTGCTAGTGTGGCTCCTTTTAAGTCCTTGAAAGACTCAGAATTCTTAAAAGAATTGTTTCTCGTGAACACCCTTGTGTACGCATGGTCCCATATCTTCATTCTCTAGCCCTCCAGATATTCTTTAAGTGTTTGCGGCTCCTTTGGAACTGACATGTCAATTGGAATGTCATCTAATCGAGTGATGGAATCAAACATTTTTGTAGTTGCCTCCTCCAACTATAAAAAATCTGATTATGATAGTATGAGAAATGGAAGAAGTAAGTAATGTACATTGAATTACAAAGAATGATATATTCAAAGAGTGTGTTCAAACTAATGAAATGAAAAGATGATGAAACTTGCAGTGCTTAACCCAAAATAAAAGCCTTTGCAAGAAACGAATGAAGTTTGTCCTCATTAATTGGACAAGTCGGAAAACGTCAAGCCAAGCATGTATAGTCAGAGGCATTCATCCATTTGAGCCACTTTACTTTGTGAGATGAACAGGCAATGGCAATAGAGATCATCTACAACTTCTCCAAAGTTAACTCAAGCATTGCATATTTGTTGTAATGTTTTTCAACTTGCGCAAATGTAAGATGAGGGTCATAAGAAATGTTGTTTTCACTAACACACTTTTTCATTACATTTTCAATCATCACTCCATACCCTCGTATGAAGTCTAGACCTAATTCAGGAGAGCCCACGGAGACAATCTTTGACATCTTTTGTTTAGACCTCTTAGTGGAATCTTTGATAGCCATCCTCATTGGTGCTGCCACTCCTTCTTTTGTAGCCTCGTTGTTGGGAGTATCTTCATGGTATTTGCGCATAGTGAAGTCGGTTGCAACTGCTATATCTTGCTAAAACAATTATACAATGGAGTCAACAAACGTAGAAACAATAAGTATACAGAATGATAATTTTTTTAAAAGGAATAATTGCATTTTTCGAAATGACATACCTTAAAAATGAACCAGGTGAAGACCTCAAGAGGCATGGTATACCATTTAGTGCGTGGACTTTTCTGACAAGTCCTGACTTCCTAATTGTTGAGGAGCTCGTTGAACGTGTCCAGCTCCATCACTCCATATTTTTGAACGCGATACAAAGTGTGGACAAGGTTCATCTTTACATGAGAGTTTTTTATTTGCCTATCACCAAAGCAGACTGAAATTAGAGTCTATATAACTCAGAATGGATAGGAGAAGGTAATATAAATGCAAGCTTGAAAGTAAACAAAAAAGCACAAAGAATAAAGAATGGAAGTTTCACTTGTTGACATTGTACATGGCTTGCATTGCAACACCGATTTGCCCCCCAGTGTCTAGCATAATAGAGTCCATGCAGATATGCCAATCTCTCTCAGTTGGATGCATTCTTTGGATATGACTCATCCATGCAAGCCACCTAGGATTTCCGTCATACACATAGAATTTATATTCTACCAGGTACTTCAATGCAGCTTGGAACTTGAAATACAAATTGAACTGATTGTTTACATAATTCCAAATCGGTCTCCCCTCTTCTTTCTTTGCATTTGAAAAGGTACCAATTTAGCCTTCTTCATTTGACATAGAGACATGGAAAACTCTAGCCCCCTCCTCATACCTATGGGTGAATTGGTTCTAAAGCAACTTCAAGTTGCATGAGAGTGTTGGGCATATCATTGGCATGGGGACCAACATGCACAAAGGAATCTCCATCTTGAACAAATTAGAAGTAGTTATCCTCAAACTTGAAATAATGGACACTATATCCATTTTCTCAAATTTTCTAATGTCATCTTCAAATATGTTAAGGTCCATTGGTGCAAGGTGAACCTCTTGAATGTCAGGAGGATTCTCATATATGCCAATCTTTGGTTGCTCTCCAACATCAGTCATCAGAAGTCCCTAATGACGAGACTTCTTTAGTAGTGGCCCTAGTGTTCTACAAGAATATTGACGTAACATTCATAAACTTACAAAATACACCTTTGAAGCAACTGGAGCAATACCATAGAGGGATATAAGAAATAATTACTCAATAGATAAAGCCATCATCCAAAAGAGATGAACCAAATTAACAAGGACAACCTCAAAGAGCACAAATACATGGCTTTGTGATTGCCCAATAGTGTCCACAACAATAAATTAGAATGTCATCATTTTCATGTGGCCCCAAAAGGATCATTATGTTGTTATGGTCACAAGTACAAAACTCCTCGGATATTGAAGACAAGATTCCATCCTCAATTACGTGATTAGATCCCACAGAGGAACACATTGAACTAACAGGGGAGAAAGGCCTTCTACCAAACATAGCATCACTCTCTAAGTCTAGGTTAGGGATTACCATGTCCAAAGACTGTATTGGTGTCATATCAGGTCTAGCATGGATGTCACCACTGCAAGTGCCTTCTAATGGCACAAACTGAACATCTCAAGCAAGAACAATCACTGAACCCAAAGGTGAAGGCACAACATCAAATTGTTCATTTTCGAATACATCAAGAGTAACTTGAAGGCAAAGGAGAAGAACTTCATCAAAACCAAACAACATACTTCATTTAATTGACTAGCACCTACTCCTCAAGGGAGAAGGTGGTGTCCCCTTCTTGGTGTTGAGACACTCTAGTGCAATCAAACTTGAACAAAAAGGGTCCCCACAAACAAACTCAAGATGCATTCATTTTTTCAATACCAAGTTCCGTTTCTCAAGGGAGAGGTCAGAGCCCCCCTCTCGGTGCCGAGACTTTCCAAATGTTATCAATCTCAAACAAAAAGGAGACCTACAAGGATCCCCACAAGCAAACTCAAGCCACATCCTTTTTTTTTTATATCGAGCATTTGTTCCCCAAGGAGAGAGGTGGTGATCTCCCTCTTGATGTTGAGACACCCTAGTACAATCAAACTCAAATAAAAAGGCTACCCATAAGGGTCCCCACAATTGAACGAAACAGAGCTCATAGCCCCTTTATGGTGTTGATAAAACCTAAACTGAAGACACATTCAAACCCCAGCAACAACAATTGTTCTGCAAAATTAAAATAGAGGCTCCTAGATCATACCTCGTCCATTGTAGGAGGGAGTGGTTCAACAATTTCTCTAGTACCTCCCAGGTCTTGGATTGCATGTTGGGATCGCAAGTTTCTCTCTATTGCAACAAACTTGAGGAAGTGAATACGGAGGTTCTTCACCTACGGGAACCAAGTAAAGAGCATGCAATTAGAAATTTAGAATGAAAAGGTGCATTTTCAAACGATGGAAAGACTCAGGGAACGGTTTGTGAAGATGAAGATATCAAATAGTCTGAAAATAGAAAGACAAAGATTGTTGGAATCTATAATTTGTATGAATAAGGTACCGAAACTGCTCTAGGGTATGAAGGGCTCAAAATTGATATTTCTAGTCTTGTCCGATTTCAAGGTCGATAATGAAAGCTTCACATGTTGCTACATCAAAGTTCATGGTTGTTGATCGTGTCCTCATTTTTGACTTGGTTTCAAGCCTGGGTCTCGGTCTTGCTTCATGCCTCTTACTTCAAAGAGTCTCTCAGCATAGATTTGGACCTAGCATATAAGGGGTATACACGGAATTTAGTGTTTACTCCTGACCTCAAACCTTAACCTAACATGTATGACTCTATTTAAACCTCTCTCCTTCTCCATGAGGTCCGGCTTTGTCTCAGATGTTCTCATGTTAAAATAATGTTCAATAATATTATTTAATCTTATGTGGCGGAATTGGGTATTATCTAACTTTCATGAATATGCATTCAAAGTCAAGGTACTAGGCTATCTGCCACTATACAATGATTTTAATGCATTCATTGAGATTTATCATGTTGTACTCTTCTGACTGGTTGACAATCTATAAGTCAGTTAAGAGTTACATATTCTCTACAAGCACTAACGCCTGTGACTATAATTTCATAATAGGGATTCAGGTATTCAGTTGAGACTATTAATGCATCGCCAACCTCATCTAAACTTTTGTACGGTAGAGGCGAGTATATTCAAAGTGCACCTCTCCATTAGGCTAGTCATATGAATTCACCATCTTGAAGGGACGTACTTTTAATTTTTGAGTATATCGCCAATTCTTTGTGTTTAGGGTTTTTTGAAAGTGTAGTTTCATTCACGCTTTTTGTTGTATTCCTTATGAGTAGTTGGCTTTGTTGACCTCACTACATTTTTGGGTTATCTCTAGGTCTCAACTTCTTCACCGAATTGTATTCTGATTTGCTTTATTCCATAGGTTGTAATATAGAAAACCTTCACAACATGGTGGTTGTTAATGCAAACAACGCCCCAGTTTCTATAATGTTTGAAGTGGGAGACAATAGACTCACTATTGTAACTACAGTGAGATTGTGTGAGGTTTCAACTTAAGGAAGACTTTGTCTATATTGATGAGGAAATCTATGATTTGGAATCAGGGGTCTTTAGCCATGCAATAGGACAATACCCTTGTTTTGATGGAAGCAACATCACCTAGAATCTTAAGTCTAGTAAATACATGGCATATGGAGTATAGAAACCTACTAGATGAGTCTCTTTGGAGAATGTCACACCTTATCGGCCATCGTCTTTGTCGTTCCAAACGCCTTCCCTTAGTCATGTCAAAATCAAACCTCTTGATAAAATGTCATGGTACTTAGTAATGATTCAGAGGGTGATTCTCCATAGCATCTTCCATTGGTTGAATGTCCAAGCCTAAACCCACCTAATTCAAAATCAAAGTTCATTGAAAAGCTTCTTGCTAAGACTCAATCAATCAGGGTTGATACGACGTCCGGACGCGGACGTTGTGTCCGCAGCGTCCGCTGACATTTGCGTCCGCCTGTCTGCCCGTCCGCCCGGTTACGACCGTCCGATCGACATGCGGACTGATGTGGTCCGCACGATCTGGGCGTCCGCCTCGGGCCGTCCGCCCCGTCCGTCCGCCTTCCGACGGCAGGAAGGACGCTGCGTCCGGACGTCCAGAAAACGGACGCTATTTTGGGGCGGACGTTGAAATTCGTCAACCTTGCAATCAATAGGATCACTATAGATTGTTTGAAGGGTTTGCATACCCTAAAAGGCTATTGGAACATATTGTCTAAACTAAATTATGACACTTTTGACATCCAGAGAGTAGACGTGTTGTCTTTGTCATTTATTGGCAACATCATATTTGAATTGCCTCTAGTAGATCTGTCTAGTACTCCATCAATTGTGAAGCAAATGTCAAGGATGGATAAGCAATATGATGGCCACATGTAGTCAAAGACTATTACAACAAACATCATTAATGAAAAGGGGTTATTTTTCCACACATCTGTTTGCTTGGATCATTTGAAATGCCAAAACTCTAGTTGCGAGTACCTTTCTTGAATTCACCAAATGAACACTCTAAATGAGTTAGAATGGGAGGGGCTTGCGACCACACTAATTGCTGTTGGACATCAACATTATGAATAGATTAAGAGTAGTCAAAGACATTAGAATTCTCTGAGCTCGTCCCCGTATTGGATAAGTGTAGGTATTTTAGTTCACCCAATATAAGTTATGAGGTCACTTTATTTAAATATTTGAGAAGATTTGGAGTGACGGACAATATTACCAAATTGAAGGGGGCAAGTACTTGAGCTTTTGTTCAAGAAAGCAAGTTTTTAGGTCAAGGGTCTAAGTCACATAAATTGTTTGTGTTCAAAATGTCAAAGGTTGGTCTAGATAGTAGAGTGGATCTTGTCAAGTGTATGCAGAAGGGAAGGAACCTAGAAGATGCTTAGATCATGTTCAATCATATAAAAAGAGTAAGAAGATGGACAACAATGGCATGTCATGTTTATGACTCTTTTTATTGCTGAGTGATGACCATCGCATATTGTGACATGCAATTTGTGAAATGCAACAAAAGTCTTGTTCTACCCAAATTTGAACTTTGTACTTGAAAGTAGTGGCGTTCATGAGGTTTAATTCAAAGGATCATGGCAGATAATGCCTAAACAAATTGGAATGCTGTTAGGATCGTGTATAGGTCGGGGATCATCATTGAATCAATAAAGAATCAAGAGCCCACCTACTTATTCCATTGGACTCAATCCATGCAGAAACACACGAAGGCTGACATTTGTGCGGATTTACAAGAATAGCACCTTGTGCTCTGCAGACAATACAAAAACGCAACTTTTTTAGTCGAGTCAAAAACACGATACCTTGCCATCAGGGCCTACTGGCTTGGTGGTTATCCTCTGGTGCCACAATAGCTGGAGGATTGTACCACCTGGATTTATGGTTGTCATTTTGGCATTTCCATTAACACCAATGGGGTGGATTTATGCAACTTATAAGTTTCACAGTATTCTTAATTTAATTTGTAAGGATTCTAAAGTTCCAATATATCTACATGTAATTGCCCATCAAGCAGATATGCATTTCAATCTATAGGTTTCTATAGGAAAAGTACCTATTCCAAATTTGGTGTAGAGCTTATATATCTCCAATTGGTGTCTAGGTACTAGGAGGGTCACTTCACAATACTAGCCATGCCATATTTTGGCGAAAACTTATCATAAACATGCAGCATTGATCATTTTTTTTAATTTGTACATAGTTTGCATGTCCTTCAAGAGTCTCTTGATACCAAGAAGGTCCCGTCTTTGAAGCTTTTTTTTATTGTGTTGGATAAAATTTTGTACATACTATCAGTTTTTATGTTTTTTTTCAATCTGGTGCATAGCTATTATGTCCTTTAGAGTTTTCTCGGTACCAAGAGAACCCTTTCACAATACTTGTTTTTTTTTATTTGGGATTCTAGCTCGTCGATCTATTCCTCAAAGTTCAAATATATTATACTTTGTGGATAGCCATATTTATGTGTGAATGTGGTTTTTGTTATCTATATTTGCAAGGTCTTACGTATGTCAAGCTTGCAGAAATACCTTCATGTGACCTTGCTAAGACAATGCACAACAAATGGCCCGAGCAATCTAGAAATCATGGGAATGAATTATACATTGCTATTGTTGATGACTTTGTACGAGCGTTTATGTAGATGGTAAAGTATTACCAATACCTAAAGAGAGATCAACTGGGACTAGACCAGGAAAGGAAGAACTACTACTATGAGTTGCACAGAGGTCAACTAAGCGAACTAGGAATCCCAAGGCTCTTATAGATGCAATTTCAAATATTTTTGAGGCTGATGAATTTTACAATTAGAAACTACATTTGGATCACAAGAATGTAAGGTAGACATGCCATCAGGATGTGAGTTTGACTCCTACAAACTTGACAAGGTGAATTTTTCTCATCCCCAAGTACAAACTAGATCATGTAGGGCCAATACAAGTGCTGTAAACTTGAATTTGATTCTTGAAGATGAGTCTCTAATTGCGAATGTGGAGAATCATGGAGCAATCTCAAACGAGGACCACTTAGGACACCAACACCATCCGAGGTCAACCCATGTGTCATCAGTTCAAGAGAGCATGTGCAATGAGAGGCAATGGCACATTGCTCAGTTGCAAAAAACTTCCGCAAAAGCGTGCTTTGCACTTCAAGCCATTACAAAGAAGAAGTGCACTATGCAAATTGTCCAAAACAATACGGCAATTGCACCGCCAACCTATACATGTATGATGGTGAATTATAAGAAGAATCGCAATGATCATATACAGTTTTTCTTCTGTAATGATGATATTGAGCAGTGTATGAAAGGAACATGTAGGAAGTGGGTGTTAACAATGCTAAAGGTCTTTGAAATTTAGCTGGTACTAATGGACACAAAATTGTCAACGGCCAAAATTTTGTCATTGGAAGCGGCTGGTTTCCAACTACCGTAACATCAAGTTGTTTCACCTAGGAGACTTTTTTGAGGTGAACTAGGCGTCAACTTAGTATCTGCATACCCTATTCCTTTGTCTCAGGATGTGTTTTCAACAATCCGTGTAGGCAAAATTGTTCATAAGAATACGAAGGCCCCAACAATTATGCATCAAAATAATTGTGCTTCAATTCTAACACTCATTGCAAGAATTTAGAAAGTAACCAAGGTTCCTCATCTAGGAATCTAGGATTCGGATGCAAAGTGTCCCTAAAGTCGGGTGTAGATTCCAATGCAGAACTATATTTGTTAATTATTTCATCTTTTCTAAATTGCACTTGCCTAAATTTTAAGGAAATGAAGCTATCGTCCTTGGGTAAGCATGGAACTTGGGCAAATTGCAAGCACCTTTATTTTGTCTTTACTATCATTTGCAACCTAGAGTGTATGCGAGATGGCTTCATTCATGCTTCAACTTTCAGTTTTAATGAAGTAAAGCATGTTCTCTTCAATGGCGTACTAAATCATTTAAAATGAAATATAGTGTTGTTTCTACAAACAACAGTCAGTCTCTATGTTTACTATTTATATTAATGAAAGTGTAGTGAGACTATAAGGGCCACTAATTTCATTGCATTTGTCTCATTGCAACTCTAAGAAAAATTTACCTTTTCCTAAACTCTGAGACACCACTTGCTTCTCTCTTTGGTTGCTTTGCATAAACTCTTCATCTTTTGTTTGGCAACCTACATCTAAAAAAGAAAGGAACCTTATAGAATAGATTATGTTTATCACTGTGCACAAAAGCAGGCCCTAAACCATCCAAATTAAACTAAACTCCATGGTAATAGGTCCAATTATCATCACATGTTTAGGATATGCAAAGGAGTTTGGCCCCCCCATCTACCATAGTTATAGGATATTCTTTTTTTGGTTGGCATTGGTCCATCTACTATGGTCATAAGCTACTCTATTTTGGAAGGGCATGGGTCTCTAAACCCCAATCATAAACCACTTTGTTTTGAGAGGGCATGGGTCCATGTATACATACTCCATAATTTCAATGCATCAATGGCATAACCCTTAACCTTGAATCCATACCTTAATCCCTATTGCCAATACCTGTATACATTTTGTTGACAATTACCTCCACTTTGTGCGAATCTTTTCATGTAGCCTTCAAATACAATCATCCATTTTTCCATGTATTTTAATCTACTTTCATCCTATCTTTCATCTAGAGTCACCCAATTATACATCTACATTCATCCATTTCTCTATGTGCTTTCATTCGATGTGACTTCTACATTCATCTATTTTTTAATTTATTTTCTTCATTTTTCCATCTATTTTCACCTTGATTTTTATCTACATTCCTCCAACTTTTTGAGCCCTATTTTTACCATTTCCTATTCACTCTAATTCTAATTTTCAATCCTTTTTTTAAACATTCACAAAAAATTCTAACTTTTTTATACAATTCTTGATGAAATTCTATCCATTTTTTTCCCACTTTCATTTGATATTTTCATTTTTCATCCTAGATCCCCACTCCCCACTTACCACTCACATACTAGCAACATTGATCCCTAGAGCATGAAAGTATATGGGCAAAGGAAGGCTAACAAAGGCAAAAAGTAGTGATGAAACAATTGTACATGCATGTGTTGAGTGGTCCAAGGACTCAGATGTTGACCTCAAGTTGGGATGCACAAAAGAAGAAATGGACCAAAAAATCAAAATTCTCAAACAATTAAACCTGGTTGATTTTTATAAAACATTATTGAAAATGAAGACATTGGAGCTATTGCCTTTGGATTGAGAGAAGTAGGCAGTAATAGCACAATAGGTGGACCATCATCAAATCCTCTAGATCCTATAACTAAGCATCTTACTAAACTTGATAGATGGGAAGCTAATCAAGATATGTTGGAGCATCCAATGATGACTGAAGAGTTGCTACAATCCTACACATCTTTATTAAAAATGATTGAAGACCAAGACACTTAGCTTTGTCAACAAAAAAACCCCATAATATGCAAGTAGAAAACCTAAAGAGAGAGTTCAGTATTAAAGAGGAGGGATACAAAAAGAAGATTGAAGACCTTGAACATGCCCTCCACCTAGTCCATTCAAGATGACATTATTAGAATGATCATCTTTCCACATTGTTAGGGAGGTAGTTAGATATACATAGGGGTATAAGGACATTGTATGTTTGTATATAATATATAAAGTTGGAGAATGTTGATGACAGAATTTTTGTTATGTTTTCATGTATGAACTTTGTATCTTTAATAGAGGTTTAGAGACTTTATTGGTGCTATAATTTGTTAAAATAAAAAATTAGCATGGTTCTTCCTAGATGAACAAAAAAAATCACCTAACATTTTCATAGAACTTTACATGTGTATTAAGTCCAAATGCGTTACAAATACAAGTGCAAGCAAAAGATTTCTAGATGTCAAGGCATAGACAAAAGTTGGAGTGCAAACGTTGGAACGTCTGGGTGTGGACTTAAGGATAGACCATACACTTCGGGAGACTTCCCATCTAAGGATGTTGGGGCACAGACGTCAGAGTGACAAGGCAAGAACATAGGGAATCAGAGTTAAGGAGACTCCCGAAGTGTCTCCAAAGTCTTTTTGGTTTTGACAGTCGGGTGCGGACATAAGGAAGTTGGGATGCAGATGCAAGAATTCAAAGTCCTCTTCTAGATTTTCAATCACTAGTGCATGGACAAAAACTGGGGTGCGGACTCTTGAATGTGGATGGAATGTTTGGGTATGGACAATGCAAAACAACTCATTAGGGGCCACAAATTTGCAATGTCGCTTTGGATCCTGCTTGTGGTTTGATAGTAGGGATTGTTCTAGACTACCAACCTATACTTGATGAGCTGAAATTTAATGGTGGTTTCAATTTCAAAATTTGGGAAGGAGACACTTGCACTAAATTTTTTCTCCATTTCAAACAAAATGTTTTTTAGAGGGTTTTTTTTTTTCTTTTTTGAAATACATAGATCAATTTTTTTAGAGGTTTTCAATAGCGGATTATTATTTCATTGCCAAGGATTGTTTTGTT
Source organism: Pseudoscleropodium purum (assembly GCA_963969395.1). Lineage (NCBI taxonomy): Eukaryota > Viridiplantae > Streptophyta > Bryopsida > Hypnales > Brachytheciaceae > Pseudoscleropodium > Pseudoscleropodium purum. Next base: position 8,231,656 of record OZ017801.1, read on the forward strand.
TTGTTTTTCTACACTTTTTCCTTATTCTTAAAATTGTCCCCATTTTTCAAAATAAAATAAAATAAGATTGAGACTATACAATAAATTCCAGGTTTCATCCAAAAAATGTAGCATTATCCCATTCCTTTGTTCAAAGGGACACTTTAAATAATGCATGGAGGCATCTAATGCCATTCATTCTTCCATTTTGAGGTAGACCCTACTAAAAAAAAATGACAAATAGAGTCTTATCTTCATCATTTATTGTTTTACTTTAGAGCTAAGAATATTCATCAAATACCTTTTTTGGTTTATTTAGGGGGATAGAAAAAAAATAAGACTAAAAAAATGTTCCTACAACCATAGGTTTTTTTTCTACTTAAAAAGTATAGGTTACTTGTCAAATGCCTTGATACATTTAAATTAGGAAGTAGAAAGAAAAATATCATGAGAAGGAAGTCCCTTTCACTATTGATTTTTATTTTTCACTTAAAGGATATAGGTTATTCTTTACGTGCCTTAAAGCATTTAAATTAGGAAGTAGGAAAAAAAATATCATGAGAAGGAAGTTCCTACAACCATTGATTTTTATTTTTCACTTAAAGATTATAGGTTATTCTTCACATACCTTGGTGCATTTAAATTAGGAAATAGGAAAAAAAAAATATCATGAAGAGAAAGTCCCTTCTACCATTGATTTTTATTTTTCACTTAAAGATTATAACTTGATCAACATGTGCTTTGGTCTATTTAAAACTTTGAATGATTGACACGTGATTTAGAATAGAGGGTATAGGGTTTAGGATATAGGGTTTGGACTTCCAGTGAATTGATCATTGGGAAAGTAAAGAAACTATAGTTTTGAAGAGTTTTTGTACTTTGAAGCACCTTTGCATTCTTGTATTGGGATGTACGAATGTGGACTCTAGGATGTTTGGGCATCGACTCAAAGACAAACAATGCACTCTGGGACAGGGTTGACAAATCAATACGTCCGCCCCAAAATAGCGTCCGTAACCCAGACGTTCGGATGTCCGTCCTCACAGACGCCAGCGGACGTAGCGTCCCTCCCGTTGTCGTAAGGCGGATGGGTGGGGCAAACGGACGAGGCGGATGGCCCAAGGCGGACACCCAAATCATGCGGACCAGATCAGTCCACGTGTCGATCGGATGGCCGTAACCGGGGGGACGGTATGCGCAAATGTCAACGGACGTTGCGGATACAGCGTCTACGTCCGGACGTCCCGGACGTTCGACCGTCCTGTCAACCCTGCTCTAGAAGACTACCTCATTTCAGGACACTAGGGTGCAAATGAAAGAGTAACGGGGTTGGAATATAGAGAATCAAGGATTAGGAGACTCCTAGAGTGTCTCCAAAATCTTTTTGGTTTGGACAAACAAGTGTAGATACAAGGACGCTAGGGTGTGGATGCCAAAACTCCAAGTCTTCTTCTAGTGGTCATCTAAGATTCCTATCATTAGAGTGAGGATGCTAGGGCAAGGACTTTGAGGCATGGACCTATGGTCCGAGCGTGAACATTGGGGCGCAAACGATGGGAAACAAGTGATGGGAGGGTTCACAATTTGAAAATCAAGTATTTTTTTTCTTTTTTCTTTTACACTATCAACTCTATTGATTATCATAATTTTTTTTTAATTTGAAAGTTTGTAGTGCTAAGAAATTTTAGAAATGGTGGTCAAAGTTATCTGAAATTGCAAGCCATTATTGAAAATATTTCTCTTTTCCAACTTTGAAGGCTAATATCTTTCAATCTATATGGTCAAACTTCATGAAATTTTTTCCACATGAACTAAAACAAGTGAGATACCAAATCATACATATAGATTCTAATAATTTTGTTTTTATCCTAAATGCAATAGAAATGGAAATTTTAAAGAATTTTTGATAAGAAATCAACCTCGGGACTTCATTCTGAATTAGTGAATTGCAAAAATGGAACTTGCACTTCATAAAAGAAAAATCACTTGTATATTTCATATTTGTTATACATTACAAAATTTGGAAAAAGCATGACTACAAGCCTCTCTAATGCTAAATATTTTTCTATAATATTCCATGTTTTAGTCTAGAATAGGTAGAATTGCACCTAATCAATATTCATCGAACTACTTGACCCGCCACTAGATCTAGCTTTGTTGTCGTGTGTCTCGACTACTACATCAACCTCATTCCCATAGAGCCTTCATGCTCTTGATTGGATTCATCTTGCCTGTCCATCTTCTTCTAATAAATCCCTCATGAATTGTGATTGTTGCATTTCTTAAAGGGCTAGTTGAGTCCCAGGGTTGTGTTCATCCATCAAAAAGTCAATGGCCTCACCTTTGAAAATTTCATGCCACTCTGATTCCAAAATATGCACTTCCTCTCGGGCAGTAGGCTCTTCATATGCACCTTCTTCAACAATACAAACTTCGTCATCATTAGTGACATGAACTCCATTCACATTCCATAACCACTTTCTTGGATGTGGTCCAAATCAGAATTCGTTTTGATCTTCACTCTAGTAGCCATTGTCTATTGAAGCATTGGTAGAAGAAATTTCGTTTTCCAAGACTAAAGTTGTCCTTGATGGGGATCAAATGTTCACATACTCTAACAACTTCAATTGTATTGTTTTTCCAACTTCATGTGTTAGAAAGTTCAGGCTTCTATAAAGAATGGATCTTGTTATGCCAACTCCAAAGTAGGTCTGCTCCCCACTTATCAAGATGTTCTGGGGTATTGGCTTCATTGAATTCCCAACGTGGTGGTATATAGGGCACTAGCCCAAACAACTCATACAATCACTCATGGAAAGGAGCCTTGCACATTGCACACTGCCTACAACATATCATCAAGATGATCAAGTAGATTGGGTGGTACAAGTGATTGTATGTGCCCACGTGCATTCCACCTTTAGGGCCAAAAGGATTTAAACAAATGGGGCATGTAGTACCATTGAACACAAAGCTAGAAGGTTGGGCCACAATAAATCCGGATTGCGATTAAGATGTGTGGACCAGGTATTTTCAAAATTCTAATCATGTTGAGAGCAATCGATCATGGTTTCATGGCTGGTAGTAGATTTGGTTGCCATGTTTGATACATTGAAAAGGCTATTTACATCGACCCGTGATGTTAAGCCAAATACCCTTTCTTGATTGTGGAGCAAGTAATTGTTGGCCACCTTCTTGAACTCCGTGGCCATCTGATTGCTTCGGTCCATTATAAACACGCATGCCAACTTCCACTAATAGTACTGTGCCGCCATTGCATCCAATTTACTTTGGAGATCTGCATTTTTGGAATGCAAATCTCCAACTTTTTTGTTGGGTGGCCCCATATTATTTCCCTCAGCCAAGTTTTTAGTAGCATTTTGAAGAGTGTGGTGAAGTTGTTGTGTATCAAATTCTTGCTTTGCAATCAAGTTACTCTTCTCTACCAATTTGTTGTGGATTTTGGTAGTATCTTCATACAACTGATTGATGAGTATATTTTTTTCATCCACAGTTGCAGTTATAGTAGCAATTGTCTCCACATCGGCACTAGTATCTTCAATAGCTACCATGCCATCTTCAGCCATTGCCACATTGTGTTCAACTTCAAGTGGCTCATTTTGTTGTGCCCTCCTTTTTTTGGCCCACATTGTGCCCTATAACTCAATAAATATGGTGGAGTATGAGTTCCATCCGAGTCACTGTCTAGATCTAAGTCCGTAGTTTGGTTGTAATCAACCAACTCAATCATGGTTCTAAAGGTGTCTAATCCACCCTATGGATATTTTCGCACTCCTTTTGGAATAAATCCATCAGGAAGCCATGGAACTTTGATGTAGTTGCCAACACCTTTCAACGTCGACCAATCTATTTGTTTCTCAAGCTTCAACTTAACATGCATACCTTTCAGAATGAAAAGGTTGACTTTGTTTCATTTCACAGTGGGTTGGTCATACAAAACTTGGCACACCTCAATGCAACGATTCTTGAATGTTTCATTGTTGTAGTGGTTCAAATTAGCTTTGTAGAAGCAACAATGGAAGTTGTGACATTCTTCAAGGAAGGCCTTGTCGATGTGACACCACTATGTATTGAGCCCAGTGATTGACACTCCATGGATCCAGTATTGCCTCCAAACCTTGAAAGGCAAGCTTGGCTAGATTTCTTAAAACATGTAGCCGCTTGCATTGGGTTTGCCTTGACCTTTGTCGTGTCTTGTCTCATTGCTCTTTCTTCAATGATCCCGGTGTCGACATATTGATGAAGATAAAAAAAAATCCTATGTAAATGTAGTAGGCTGGCCCCACATGTGCGCCCTTGCAACCAACTCAAGAAGAAGTAGAGGACCAAAGAGGTTGTGTGGCGACTTGTGATGGGCAGGAATGGCCTTATATATCCATTGGTAGTGTAGACGCCAAGCATTGGCGCAAACAATCTAGGTGGGGATGTTGTTGAGTTTAGGCGAGGACATAATCCACACTAGGGTGGGGGACAAGGTAGGGATGTTGTACTATATAGGCACGAACGTGGGATTGGGCACGGATGTAAGAGGGACAGGGCGCAGATATGGAGGCTAGCCATGGATTTGAAATTCAAGGCAGGGACGTAATCGAGCCAAGGTGAAAACCTCATCAACTTGGGTAGGGACTATATATTTTGTGGCCCCAATATTTATCATTTGCCAAGTCTACTTCCACTCACCTCATGTACTAGCTTGCTCTACACTCTATGCTTTTTGAGTTGGGTGGAAGTTAGGGCTTGGCTCTAACAGTATATCCATTTTTTTGTTTTTTTTCCAACGAACACTATTTGGGTTTGAATCACATACACGGAGTTCACTTGAAAATGGCTGCAAAAGGGAGTGGTTTGTTTGAGAAGCGTCCCATGTTTGTAGACTTGGATAGGCCAATTGAGGAAGATCCTCCACTAATGGACACATCTATAGCCATTGGTTTGTCAATCCCTTCGTCATCAAGCCGAAAGAAGCAGAAGAAGCCTCCAAATCCCAATTGGCCCCCCTTTCCATACACCAAAGAATGTAGGGCCATAGGAATGGAGTTCTATAAGCGACGAAGTTTTCCGATGTTGTAGAGGGAGTACCTGAACAATGAAGAAGAAGGTTAACATAACCTTACACAAGATTTAAGGTGGGAGCTTGAGTTGAAGTTGGAAGCGTCTGAGACTTCCAACAATTACTCGAACTATTGGTTACACTCAGATTTTTTTGATAAAATGGTTATTACATTGACCACTAATGCAGCGCCAAGCTATTTGTACCATATGAAGAAAAAGGAAGGTGCTACCAATTTGGACACCAGAGATAAAGAGACAATTTCAAAACTAGAAATGGTTTAGGAGTGGTCTCAAAAGTTTTCTAGCAACCGCAATAAAGCAAAATCATCATAGAAAGATATAATGGAGAAATGCATATTAGACCAATGTGTGAGTGGATTTGTAGATTGGCTTCCACCTTTAGTAAAAGTGGTACCAATACTAGGACAAAAGGAAGAAGGCGCGTAAAGTAATGTGAGGAAGGTGCAGTTGACAAAATTGACAATCCTCCCTAATTGGATGGACTTTGCATGGAAAGAGTTGAAGACCCAGAAATGAAAAGGAGAAGTATCGAGATGTTGTACTTGAGGTTGTGAGGTGTTTAGTACAGCACCCAAGCATCATTAGATTCTCATATGTGCATCCAAGCACGATGGAAGGCCTTACACTTTGGTGAAATAAAGAATCTTTAATTTCTTTTTTGAAAAAGTACAACTCCAAAATCCCCAAATCAACAGTTGTGAATGATATTGTAAAGTTTACTCGTACTAAGTTTACAACCGAGGAGTTTGGGTGAATTGCCACATATCATAGAAATTGAGTGCATTTGGCATTATCATTGCTTATCATAGTGGGGAAATGCCACAACGCAGATTACATTCACAACGACATTTCTACATCTAATGTTTTGCTCCATTTTGATCCTTGGAAAAAAAATGCGGTTTACATTGGACTTTGTGATTGGGGGCTTTCAAGCTAAGTGAAGGAAAAAGAACCATCAAAGTACAGTTATAAGATGTATAGCGATATGCAAAAGGTGAAAGAGGCTCGAAAGTTTGTTGCCCCAGAATTGTTTTTTCTTTACACCGAAGAAGACCCTATGAACTCATTCCACATTATGCAAAAAAAAACACCTTTATTCCAAGGTTATTGACGCATATGCAATAGTATAGATCGCGTTGAGGATTTGGAATGAAGAATGGGATTCATTTTATTTTCCCAAGGATAGGAAAGAGAAATATGTTAACCTATTGTTGAAATTGCAAAGCCTCTTGAGAGAAGATCCCCTCCAAAGGGCGTCTGTCTCAGAGGTCCTTGACACATTGAGGTATAATCCATATTGCTTGACTATGCCTAAGTGTTGCTTTTGTAAATGAAATTTTTTTTTTAATTTTTGAAAATTTTATGCGTAGTAGCTATTTAGAAGGTGATGAATTTTCTCCTATCATCCTCTAAGAGGATCATATGTAATTGACATTTGCCAAACACCTTATTGTATATAATACAATAGTAGTATCTTCAAGACCCTATTTTACACAATGATTTTTTTTATTTTATTTTGACATCATTTACAATATAATGTATTCATGTTAAATTCCAAATCCTTGAATGATACGATGATAATCACACCAAATATGTATTGCAAGTATGAAATAAGAAATGAATAATATATGTGCATTGTATTAAATTTTCTAGAAGTTAAAGTTGCAAAGTTCAAATTGATAAGCACTTTGTCGTACTTAAGGGAAAAAATCATCCATACAGTGTCCACGCTCCAATCAACTTCTGTCTATGCCCTAATTTGAGTTCGTGCCCTAATTCTACTTGCACCTGCACCCCCGTCTAGATCCATGCTCTACCACCGATTGTATCCACGCCTTAATTTGAGTTCATGCCCTACCACCACTTATGTCCACGCCCTAGTCTATGTCTATGCCCTAAACCGCTTGCATCCGCACCTTTGTCTACATCCACGCCCCAACCTTACATTAGCACCCTGACTTTGACTTGGTAACTAGGTGTTGTTAAGGTAAGTCCACATCACTTTTTTTATCTTCATAGAAAGTCAACTATATGTTGACTATATTGGACGGGCAACACCTCTACCAGATGGGTGAATCGGACAGACGAACGGGTGGTTTGTCCGTCCACTATGACAACTCTAATCACGGAAAATCTACCTTAGAATCCTCATAAGATTCTCTCAAACCATTTTTAGCCAATTTGTGTCTCATTGTATGAATAGATGTAGATAATCAGGCAGTTTCTATTAATACGCTTACTATGTACAAAAGGTGGATTTCTACCCTATTGGTCCTAAGGAAAGTATATTCTCTAAGATTTCCTTTAGTTTCTTTATATATACTATAAATCTTGTGAAAACAAATTTGTATTATGAATTTTCTTCCAAGATGTATTGTATTTCACGCTAATTTCAAAGAATCCTCAACAATAGAAAATGAAGATTTGCACTAAATGTTTAATAGAAAAATCATAATCATTCATCATCAAAATAAAATGTTTGATGCTAAATCTATATTTCAAAAAGACATCATTTAAAAAAACTAATGAAAATAGTGAGTAGTTTAGGAGTTTTTTCACTTCAAAGTTTTGGCAATACCAAAATGTGGTGTCTTTCGCAATTTAGGTTTAAATGTAATTGATGTAGTAGTAGAAGGTGAATATCTATTTTTACAATACTATTACATTACTAGACTGTCAAGATAATTTTTGAGTAATGAAATAATGAAATCGGATAGAATCTCAGTTTATAAAAGAATGGTTACTTCGTAGAATTTTGAAATGATAGCAAAATTGTCTCAAAACAAACAAAGAAGAATTTATGCTAGAAATATTGAATATGGCTATAATATGAAGATTGCAATGGCTTCTAATCTATTCACAATTCAATTCTTTTGAAGCCTTCAATGGGAAATGGAATAAGTGCAACATACAATGGAAGCAAGTGCAAAATCATTGTTTTGTTTCCAATATTCCTTGTTGTTTGGGAGAAGATATAAACAATAACTACAATGAAAAAAGAATTTCATTTGCAATGCAATCAAGAAATGAACCTTCAAGAATTAACAATGAAATATGTTTTATTTTGGAGTATGAGGGAGCATGAAAATATTTATTTATGGATAGTATATATGCTACAATGCATTACACTAATTTTTTTGGACTTACTAATATAATTTGTGCTATATTGAAGTACAATGGAAAATGAAGTCATTCTATAGCTTTCCCATCCATCCATATGAGGTTTTTGAGAAATAATGCCAAGGAGATGCTTCTTCTTTGAATTATTTACATGTGGTCAGTATTTCACCTCAGCTTGCAATAAGTTTCAATAACTTATCCACAATAAAATTCTAACCCCTTGCCAATATATTATGTTTGTGTTTTTTTAGACATTGCTCAAAACGCACACGTGCTTCTATTGGTGTCTTTGGGAACATTCCCATTGCACATAATATAAACTCATTTTGCCAATAACATCCACATTTTTTCCTAGAACATCCAATTGAATTCTGCCTCTTGTAGCTACAAATTCCATCTCCATGTTGGTGTTTTGAAAAATATGGTCATTTGATGCTAATGCCCCTTAAACCAAGGGTTTCTTATAGTGAATCTACCAACTAAAAACAAAACCAAAGATTTAAATTAGAGGTGCAAGGCCAATCCCTAGTCCAATCCTAAATTATAGTATCAATTTCAAAACATGTACCAAGTTCTACCACAATAGAAGAATACAAAATCTTACTTCAAGCAATACCTGGTGGCCAACATACAAATGGAACCCAACTTCAAACTAACTTAAACCACTAAAACACACCCTAAGCAAATTGTAACTCCTAAATCTTTGACATGCAACAACTAAACGTCCTAAACCTTAACCCTCAGCCCCCTACAAGTGACTTTGTAGCATACAATTTTATAATTTTCATCCATCTATTAGTTACTAGACAACATTCATCTATACCTCAAATGCCCCCATGTGCAAACATTATATATATCTTCATTGGAAATTGTGGTAGCCTTTGTACCAAATGGTATAATAGATGTAAGAAAATTTAAATTAAATTTAGTATTGAGGACCTTATATTTGTTATAAACCAATGTGCCAAATTTTATCCATTGTATCTTATCTCTACAAATTTTCAAAATTTTAGGTTCAAATAATTAAATACACCATATATTTGGTCACATTGTTACAAATAAAATTTTCTAAGTAATCCTTATGACATCATGGTGCACATTTTCTTTATGGTGTCATTTTAAAATTAGGAAATCAACACTCAATAGTTGCAAATTCATTTTTCCAAATTATTGGGCAATATTTCAAAAAAAATTCTATATTTAAGTAGAATACTAAATGGATAGACAAAGAATATCAATGAAAATTGATTACCAATAAAAATCTAATGCTTTGGAGGTTCCAATACTTGTGTGAAAATTTATGTAGCCAAAGTCTCTCAATCTAAAAAGAAGGCCTTGTAACCTTCAATCAAGCATCATTAGTTGTGTAGAAAAGAATAGAACCCTAGTTATATTTAATAGCTTTTGTAGAAAGAAAAAAAATCAATAATAAAATTATAATTACTTTTGTGTTTTTAATATTTTCTTTATATTATAAACTTTGACTTCTTTCCCTCATTATACAACTTTGGCCATAGTGGTTTTCATTTGTAATGTACCAAATGAAAGACACCTAATTGGAATCTATAAAAAATCAAATTGTAGAAGAAAGCAATTTCTTGTCTTAAAATGTTTACTTTAAAAAAAGGCAACCATAAAGTGGTTACTTCAATATAATTCATAAGAAAAAATCTAAATGACCCTACAATTAGTGTTTCCATTGAAAACATGTACCATGAAAAAATATTTTAAAAGACTTACATAAACATTTATAATGTTGATTGCCTACTTTTTTTAGCATACCACTACTTGTATTGTAGATAGTCATTGGCACCAACTTTTCTTGCCTAATTATAATGGTTGGTTATTAAGCTTCATTTTTAAATTCAAATTGTGAGTAGTTGTGAGTAGTTGTGAATTGGAGCATGTTAATTAGATGACACTAGTAGAATTGCATATCCTAATCAACAAACAATTGACATATTTATGTTGATTTAAAAATTTATAAAATTTCTAGTGTTGGATTTGCAATTCTACAAGAACAAAATCAACACAAATTTATCAATAGAGTCTTCAAGTGCTCATGGAGTACATGGCATGCACATGTGGCATCTTCTCATAATTCTAGGTCAAAGATTCCTCCCTTTATATACGCATTTTCATGAATTTAGGCTAAATGAAGTCTTCTAAAATGTAACTTATTTTTTCTCTCAACAATCTTGGCACCTTTCACATCATTTTTTCTTAACCTTTGATATCTTCCCCAAATAAAAAAGGTCATTAAATGGCAACAATTCAACACAAGCATTCCATTAACCCCTAAAGGACCAAGGCCTTTTTTCTACCAAAAAACACTCAAAACTGTCATTTCTATAGCAAAAAGTAAAAAAATTTAAAAATTGTTTTTTTTTCACATCAAACCATAGAATCTTACACTTATCTAGTATGATAATGTGTGGAAAAAATTTCAGAATTTTTGACCTCACAAGTTGCAAGATATCTGCATTTAAAGTGAAAAAAACAAGTTTTTCAATACATTACAAGACTAGATTTCTTGACTTTGAACATTTTTAACTTAAAATTTTTGCATTACAGAGTTTTGAGCTTTAAATCTTTATAGTAAAGAATTGATCAAAGAGTCTAGAAAAAAAAGAAAATATAAAAAAAAACTTAATTTTTATTATTTAAAAAATTGTTAAATAGAAGGAAAATCTAAATTATTAATATCTCTTAAATGGAATTAAAATGCACTAATTCCAATAGTGAGATTGTTTTAGACAACAAACTAAAACAAGTGGATTTTTTTTTTTTAAATTGTAAAAATTACATTCAAAATTGAATCCTACAAGTTCTTTTTTTAAGATGTTCTAATTGCCCAAAAAACAAGATTCTCCATAACTTTCTCATAACAAATTCAAATGGAATGAATCAAAGTTTTCCATGTAGACAAAAATATAATCTATGAAAAAAAAGTTTAATTAAATTTTTTGAATTTTTTTTGCTAACCCCACCCCCACCCCCACCTCGTTCCCTATTTTGAGCTTATTTGGACATAACTTTTGTTTTGGGGCACTGATTGAAAAAAAAATTATAAACCCACATAGCTAATCATTTTTTCTATCTTCAAGAAAAGTTTCAAAAAATTTGGAAAAAATTTCAGCCCATAGGTACCTGCCCAAAATCCCATTTGTCCTTCAAAGGGACAATGGTCCTTTAGGAGTTAAGGAATTAAGGGTTCAGAAAGAGCTCAATACTAAACTTCCTATGTAGTCCTCTACTCCAATTCAAAAATATTGACTAAAATTAGCCCTTCATTTAAATTGTTTTTCTTACACACAAATTTTTTTGTCTTCAAGATGAATTTTATTGAAATTAAAAAATAAATCATAGACTAGTTTCAATGCCTTTATTCAAACAATGTTCTATACAGAACAATCTATTAAAAAAAAGAAAAAAGAACATCATAGACTTCAAACCAAACTCCAAATACTATCTTCTACTCCAATTCAATCTTCTTTTCTAAGATCAAATCTTTATAAAAACTACTACCTTCAATTAAAAACTACGATTGTATTCTCCTTAAATTTCACCCTAAACTAATAAAAAAAATCATAAAAGCAAGCTACACACCAACTTCAATGCCTTTTCTACATTCCAAGCATCTGTAAATTTGCAAAAGGAATTGTCCTAACTATTTCATTTTCAAACAAAACTCTCCTATCAACCTTTGATTCTAAATGCTTTGGTTGCAAGTCCATATCACTCCTCCCAATACAAGAAAACTGAATCTCATGAGGATACAATGGTTGAAAGCATCCCTTTGAGCTAAAAACATTAGTCCTCGTCAAATGAAGATCTAGAATCTCCAACATTGCCATCGCAAACTAAGTTTTGCTCTTTAATCTAAGAAGCCAAAAGATATTTCCTTCTCACTCGCCTACTTGTTTTTGGTACCTCTGAATTTTCTTCATGAATAATGACTCGAGGTTGAAGGTCAGCGTGATTTATGCCCCTCACAATTTAAACATACCTCTCCCTTCTTCTCCTACACTCACATTCCCAATTATCTGCCTCCTTCCCTTCTTTTTAAAAGATTACCTTTCACTGTGGTTCTTCCAAAAAGTCACAGAAAGGTACTTGCTCAATGTTCATAAGAAAAGTAAAATAATTAGGGCCCAATGGTATCATCTTTTGGAAGTTAGCAATTGAGAAATCTCATTTATCTTTTTTGACTATTGCAATGCTTCTACAGTAGTTAGCCCTCACCCATGAACAAATAAAAACCACTGTACACAAGTTTCCATAGTTTAGTTCAACAATTCCTTGAACATAACCAACATATTCAATGGACGCTAAAATAGGATTCACATCTCCTACCTCAAAATGACAACGATAATGGAAGGTTGCAACTACTCCCAAATCATTAGTCTTAAGATGCAACTCCACCAATTCAACTTTTAAATGACTGCCAAAAGCCCACATGCTCCTATATTTAGTGGCATGTGTCAACGGTAATTGTGACAAGTTTTGCACTTCTTCTGACAGGGCCAACAAAGTCCCATTGTTTAGCTCAAGTATACTTGGCATTCTAACCATACCAGAAAAGGTGGGGGCTTTGATAGCTTGGAAAGAAATGATACAATTCTATGGCCACAATGTTTGCAATTCTCATGACAAAACAAATCATGTCATACAACCTGTAATACATTAAAACCAACCACAACAACCACAAAAATCATGTCAATACTTGCTAGATATAGGCTCATTGCTTATTCATCAATAAAATAAATCTAGCACTATAGACCATTAATCCCTTTGCATAGATACGTCAATCACCCAACATCCACCTCAATTATAGAGAATGTCTCCCACATGCATGGGACATGCATGTAAACACACACAGGTTAGAAGAATTTCTAATGACTTTAATAATTTGCAATAAACCCATTTTAAATAACATGCCCTTCGACCATAATAAAAATTTCTAATGGTTCCGATCATTTTGTTTTTTTTCCACAAAAAAGATTGACCCCATTTACTAAGTCACAAAAACAATTTATAGTCACATGTACATAAAAGAACAAAATTGTTCACGTTTAAATAGCCTTCGTGAAACCTCTCTTACTTTTACAATTCACAAATATCCACAATGGAGCTTATTGCTTGTAGTCTTCTAATTGGGCCATATTTTTGCAAACAAAACTGTGCATCCAATTTTGTAGTTGCTCTCACATCTCCAAGACCTCTTAAACTAATTGGAAGAAGTTGTTGCTTGAAAACATGATAGTCATGTGACTTTAATCCACAAATCTTGCCATTAGCTATACGATTTGAAAATTGGAGTTGTAGCTTGTGGGAGTTTTGATGCTCCCTAAGTTCTTCAAAAATGTTGACCAATCTGTGTTGGACAATACATAAGGGGAATTTGGCATGAAAAACTTGTCATGGTTGTTTGGAAGTGGCTTCACCCATAAATGCTCACATATGCCCTTTGATTGCATGTTTGCACGTATCGCCAATTTGTCTCTTTCTCCAAGTAAAGTCTTCAAAATGTTTTCGCAAATATTTTTCTCTATATGCATAATGTCCACCAAATGTCGCATTGACAATTTCTACACCAAACAATCACTACAAGAAAATGATTGTTTTATGACTGCAAAATATGACTGAAGTGAGTCACAAAATCAAGAAATGTGATTCAAGCAAAAATCACTAAAGATGACTTGTGCTAAGTCATTTACTTTCAGTCATATGACTAGTGAATCATATTTGCAGTCATATAGATGTGGTAGTATAATAAACCATTTTTAGACATATTTTGCCAACATGGTATATATGTTGACTATCTTTGGAGGCTTGACTTTTTCATGAGCTACCTAGACAAAATTAAAAAATCCTATGTGAAATATGACTCACCGCAGTCATATTTTGGTTGACGTAGAATATGATTGCAATGAGTCATATTTTGAGTCATATTTTAAGTGATTTGGAATATAATTGTAGTAAGTCATATTTTAAGTGATATGGAATAATGGAATATGATTTTAGTAAGTCATATTTTGAGTGATATGAAATACGACTATAGTGAATTATATTTTGAGTGATATGAAATATGACTACAATGAGTCATATTTTGAGTGATATGAAATACGACTGCAGTAAGTTATATTTTAAATAATATGGGATATGATTGTAGTGAGTCATATTTTGGTTGATGTAGCATATGACTTGTAGAATAAAAAATTTAGTTTTTAGCTTACTTTTTAGTTTTTATTGAAAAAGTATGTAAAAAGTAGTCTAAAAAGTAGAAAAAATAGTTTAAAAGTAGACTAAAAACACTAAAAAACATAAAGTAGCTAAAAGTAATCGAAAAAGCAATTTTTAAACTTTATGCAGTGTGAATAGGGCAGTTTGAATGGATGAAGTACAAAATGGATGAAAAACTACATAGATGGATGAAAGATTCCAAAAGGTGCTAGAAGGGATGAATGGGACTTGATATGGATGAAAAATTTCAAAATGGATGAATGAGGCATGGAATTGGATAAAAAAAACAAAAAACAAAAAACAAAAAGCAAAAACAATTGGAAGAGGCGTGAGCCTTCTTCCTAACGTTTCAAAAGATACTAGAAAAACGAATTTTTTTTCTCTCTCTCTCACTCTGCATTCAGGAAGCACATGTCTGTACTTTCTTGCGTTTTATAATTTATAAAAAAAATATATATAAAATTTTCTTTAGTGCAAATCCGTTTTATTTTGTTGCGCTCTGTTTGTATGTTCGAGTGTTTGATTTTGTAAACTATGAATGTGTATTTTGATAATTATTGCAATTGCTTATTCTGGCCTTTCTGAATTTGCAATCTATTCATTTTAAAAATTAAAAATTGTGTCGAAGCATTCTGGTGGCGACGAACTGTTGCAACATAAATAATTCAATCTACAAAACAAAATGGATTCTCGACTGAAAAACACACATGAATTCTTTGAATAGTAATAGTTTTATCAACCCATTGAGATGGAGTTTGAGTTTCAAAGTCTTCATTGTCAAATAAATGTAAAGGTGTAAGCCCTTGAAGTGTTTTATTTACAAAGATGCCAAGAGACTTAAAGAACATATATGCGGAAAAGCTTTAAAAGAAGACAACTCACCCTGTGGTTTTGGACCTATTGCCTTGAGACTTGCTGTCCAATCTTAAAAAAAAGGAGAAAGCTCAAAAATCAAGAATCTGGTATTTTGTCTTAAACATTTCATACCTTGCATACTGGACGTATTGCCCACTGAGACTGCCACGTGTAGTCATTTTGCACATAGATTCAAAAAGCTCAGAAAGAGCAATTATTGGCCCTATTGCCCAACACATAAAAAGGTGTTAATTAAAGAATTATTTGTATATTTTAAAAGTATTATCTTGTATATATATGATTAGGTCATAGGTTGCATCCATGTATAAGACGTTTTGCCTAGCCTGACGTGTTGCCAAAGACGTATTGCCCACCTTAGAATACTATATAGGACCGAGCCTCTTAAAGCATTGTGTCTGCATTAGTGGTAATGGACTGTCTACCAAATTGAGAGAACCTGGGAATAAAGAAAGAAAGAAAAAGAAGAAAAGTATAAGAATAAAGTTTCCAGATATAATTTATAAAGTTAGTTTACACATAACCTAAATCTACTTTAAAAGTGACATTAGATGCACTAATGATAGACTATGTTGGCTTATCCACGGATGAACTCCTATACTATTAGTACTTGAAAAAAAGTAAAAGTTAGTGAAAAAGTACCTCACATGACTATAGTGAGTCATTTTTTTGTTCAAGTTAGTATTAAGAAGTAAAAGCTAAGATATTGCAAGAGGCAACAAAAACTAAAACTAAAAATCAATAAGAAGCAAGATTAAGACAAGTTAAGATGTAATAAAAGATAATAAGAGGCAAGAAATAACAAACAATAGAAAATAATGTCTAAAAGACAACAATTAAGCAACAGTTAAGATTCAACTTGAGGCAACAATCTTAAAACAACAACTTTGAAGTAACAATTTTGAAGCAATAAATAAGAGACAATAACAAACTAGCAACAACTTTGAAGCAACAACTAACTAACAACAACTAAGAAGAAACAACAACAAATTACTTAGCAACACCTATAAAGCAATAACTAACTAACATCAACAAATTAGCAACAACTACAAAGCAACAACTATGAAACAACAAATTAGCAACAACATATTAGTAACAACTAAGAAACAACAACTCGAACCTCAATAACTAAACAACAACTAAAACACAACAACACAACAATTAGAACTTCAAAAACAAAAGTAAAAAGAAGAAACAAGAGTTAAAAAAAGCAACAAAAAACAAAGAAAATGTAGCAAATGAAGTGGCAGCTAGGATTTTGAAACCCTAAAAAATAATAGCTAGGATTTCAAAATCCCCCCAAAACAATGGCTAGGGTTTTACAATTTTGAGCAATAATTTATTTACATTTTTTTTAGGTTGCCCAAATTTTTAGGAGGCTACCTAAAAAAATGATTAGAAAAAAATGTGAAATTACAAAAATGTGATTATAGAATATAACTACATGTAGTCATATATGCAAAAATATGATTAGTGTCTTGTAATACATTTCCTATGGTTCCCTAAAAAATGTTTTGCCATTCCCCATGCATGTATACTCTACACCCATGAAGTACAAATGCAAAATATGACTAATAGTCATATTTGTAGTCATGTTTTTTTCAAATGTTGTAGAATCCAAAAATATGACTACGAGTAGTCACTAGTCATCTTTAGTCATATTTTTGAACTTATAAAACACTCAAATCCTAGCAGTGAATACATAAATGAGAATATTGGCAATAGCATAAACTTCAAAAATCATGTGGATCCAGGCTATCTGAAGGACATGACTAGTTCATTACCAATCATGTGACAAATAGACTCCCTTTCCATACCTACAATGTTTTTGAAACAAATAATGCCCTCATTACTTTGAACACATTGAATCCCACAATTAAAAAAATAGCCTTTGATTGAGGTCTTAGATTATGTTAAGATTATATACCAAACACCTGGTATGAGGAACTTCTTGCAAATTGGTTGTACAAAGAAAAACCTTTACAAGCACATCAAGAGTTCTAAATAACCATTTGAAGATAAAGACATTTTGAGTTAAAAATTTTAAGTGCCTTCTAGTTATAATAAAACTAGCCTTCAAAGAAACTAAAAGCCTATAATATCAAGAAAATTCTTGATTTTAGGTCTTTAGATTGTTTATTACATAAATCATCAACAATGAGTACTTTTCATTGATTTTCCAAAAAAAATTCTAATTTATAGGCGGTGAATTGGCAATTTATTAAGCTCATCAAAAATCTAAGAATATCCTTTTATTCATCCTTAGCCTACAACAGGTGGCTTCAAAAATTTGAAATTTTTTAATTTATTCTTCAACAAATTCACAAACTGCAATTACTAGGAAAAAATATTACCAATGATTATTGTGAAATGAAGGTCTTCTAAATGTAAATTACAAATACCATCATAAGCACCTACTTAATGTTTCATTTCTAGAAATCGTTCTAAATTATAGGCCTCCATCTCATTATTAATTCCCCTCATACACAAGTGAAACAAGTAGTATGTAGTTAAAAACTTTATTTAAAAAAAATTATTTTTAGCTTTTATGGTGAAATTAAAGACAATTATTAAATTTAAAAAAGAATTTATAGTTTGAATTTGAAAAATTAAATGATTAGGGGAATATTATTTCAAAAGTAGATAAGAAAAAATAATAAATAAATATGTAAAGAGACACATTTGTTGGGAAGGGGTGTAAAGAACATTATAAAAAGACTTCAAAAATTGTAAAAAAATGGCATTTGATATATGATCCACTTTGCAAGACTTTTTAATATATATGTATATATTTACAATTCTCGTGTTTTTTTTGTTGTGTTTGAGTAATTCTTTTGTTCATTATGAGTTAGGGATTTAGGATTCACCTTGTCTTCCTTCTTGGATTGTTGATTCTCATGAATCATGACTAATTCTATAGTATTGATTCTCATAAATCATGTATAGTGGTGATTATAAGTGTGAAGTTGAAAGTTTTAAGCAATCACTTCAAATGAGATTATAGAGATTGTATATGGTTGATCAAGATTGTTCTGAAGATTAAATAATTCAAGACCTTGGATGTTGTAAGAGACAGTTGGGAGTTGGGAGTGTGTATCTCAAATGAGTTGCTAATAGTGTCAAGGTTAAAAATTAAAAATATGAATAAAAATTTATCTATTTGTAGATAGAGGTCTATTTCTAGTAGTCAGTGATTTGGAATTTTTGGTACTAGTGTGCTGAAGTTAGCTAATTTTGACTAGTAAGAAGTGTATTCCAATGTGTTGGTGCTAATTTTGTTTTAATCGATTTATTTTGCCAAATTGGTTAGAGTTATCAGGTAGTAAAGGAGCCAAGTAGTAAGTAATAAGTGACCATTTGGATTTGCCTTCACGGAATCCAATTTGGTGGTGGTTAAGATCAACTTGGTTCCCTATTAGGTGCAAGAGGGCGAGGAGGAACTCACCCACTGTAAGAAAGAGCCAATGTGAGTCCAACCTCAAATTTGGTTGTTTTGATCTTGTTTTTGCGATTAATATATTGAGTATTTAGTTACCTAATTGGATGTTTTTATGTATGTAGAATTAATGGGAAGTTATGTATTTTATTGTATATGAATTTTTGTGGCTGGTGGTTGAAAGTATACAATGGGAATCAAGTGAAATTGGAGTGTATGAACTAATGTTGTCTAAATTGAGTTTAGGTCAGTGCATAATTAGAACGTGAATGTTTGAAAGTTAATTTGAATATGTTAGAGTATTGTATGTGCTGAATGTGTACCTAATAGGAATTGTTGCAATGTCATCTTGTGAGATAAATTGGATGTGTCATTGTAGTATTGTTTTGGCTATGGAATTCCAAGTTGGATTGTTGAACTTAAGTCAAGATATTTGGATTTTAGAAATTCAACCTATTAGCATTGATATCCTACTTTACCGTCTCTTTTGGAATGAACTTATTATACTAATAGGATAATTTCCAAATTAGTAATAATCTTCCTTCAACAATGTTTTTAAAATAGTAATTGGGATTTTAAAGGTTTGAAATTAAAATAGGGTTTGTAAAATTTATTTAGTGCTGTATTTGTTTTTTGACTACTTTTTCAATAAGCTTAGCATATAGGCTTTGAAGTCAAAGATTACTTGTAGTGCATTCAAGTCAAGTAGTTTGAGAGATATAAAAATAAATAAGCATGCAAATGAGCGTTCAATTAACCTCAGAATGAATAATTTGGAGCCAAGAGGTAAGATGATTGCAATCTAGATTTGCACAATGGAACATCAATCCCCATGAAGCAAGAAAACATGAACAAGGGCAAGGTGAAGTGTTGGCAAGAAGATTGATTCAATTGAAACCTTAGCATTGGAATTTCACACGATCTGAGAAGTTGCAGAGTTGGTTGTTGGCAGGATTGTCCTAGACATTCATTATTCTAAAAATCATATCCAATAATCAGATGTCCTATTTCAATGGATATTGCGGACGCAAATGGACGTTGTCCAATCACTGTCCGTTGGATGGGTGGACATGCGGTCGGGCAATCAGGCAGACGACTCAATGAACGACAAACGAGAGGACACCAATCCAAACCAACAAAAAACCTCTTTTGTCATTTGTGGCTTCAATTTTTGGAATTTTGAGCATGTAATATACCATTGGAAAGGTCTCGGAAATACCTTTTTAATGGTATATTACACGCCCCCAAACTCTAAAATTCATATTGCAAATGACAAAAAAAAATTATAGCAAATGCATTTTCAGGGTCATAGTAGTAGTCCGCCTAGCCGTCTACCCGTACACTCATTTGCCCAACCGTTCACTTGGTGGATGGGCGGATGGTTGTCTTGATGGACAGTTGGGTGGATAACCTCATGAAGGAGTAGAAAGCTTCATTTTCCATTTGCAACCTCAATTTTTGGAATTTTGAGGCATATAATATATCATTGGAAAGGTTTCGGAAATACCTTTCCAATAATATATTACACATGCCCAAAATCTAAAAACTCAAATCGCAAATGACAAAAAGAGGTCGCAAATGGCAAATGCATTTTTAGCATCACAACAATTGTCCCCCAAGTCATCCACTAAGCAATCCGCTTGGTAGATGGGCAGACAGCTTGGCGGACAACCTCATGAAGGAGCAAAAAACATTATTTATCATTGGCAACCTCAATTTTTGAAATTTGGAAGTGTGTAATATACCATTGGAAGGTCTCGGAATTACCTTTCCAATGGTATATTACATGCGCCCAAACTCTAAAAACTCTAATCGCAAATACCAAAAAAAGGTCATAGCAAATGCATTTTCAGCATCACATAGTTGTCCCGAAGTTGTTCGTCCGCCAAACTGTCCACTTGGTAGACAGGTAGACGGCTCAACAGCCAACCTCATGAAAGAGCAAGAAACATTATTTATCATTTGCAGCCTCAATTTTTGGAATTTTGAGGCATGTAATATACCATTAAAAAGGGCTCAAAATTACCTTTCTAATGGTATATTACATGACCCCAAACTCTAAAAACTCAAATCGCAATTGACAAAAAAAGGTCACAACAAATGCATTTTCAGCGTCACAACAATTATCCCCAAAGTCATCTACTTGTCCGCTCAGCTGTCCGTTTGGCAAACACCTAGGTAGATGGCAGACAACTTGGTGGACAATCTCATGAAGGAGCAAAAAACTTCATTTGCCATTTGCAATTTCAATTTTTGGAAATTCGAGGCATGTGGTATACCATTGGAAAGGTCTTGGAATTACCTTCTCAATGGTATATTACACGCTCTCAAACTCCAAAAAATTAGATTGCAAATGACAAATGAAACCAGCTACAAGTTTATAGTGAGCTTTTGACCTATTGTTTGCTTGGTTGTCCCTCATTTATTAAAACATTGGATTCTATAAAGTACGAGTTCACTTTCTAAATTTTACATAATGCTATACATACTCAATGTACCATGCATATATGAATATGTAATTCATGTAAGTTTCTACGCATTTGAAATTACAAATTCTATATCCTAAACCCTAATGCTAAATTTTACATTGCTTATAAAACTTTTAAAAATATTGATGCAATGTGTGGATTGAGGAATATGTTTCACCTTCAATTTTGTTTAGATGAGATTATTAAAAAGTACTACATATGTAGATTGCTCAACCTAATGAACCTATGAGACATGTAATAAAAGAATTCATATAATTAGTATTTTGAAGTTTTTATTGTTCTCAAAATATTCATTTCATGTATTAAATTACATTTCTAATTTATTTGTAATTTTAAACCAACTATATCTTGTGAGATTGGACTAAAATGCATTTCAAGTGATTATATACAAGCTCGTATAATATAAAAGTTCCATACCAAAGGGTAAGAATAAAACTTATGCATGTACAAATGATTTTGTCAAAAGTTATCATAAAATGTTAAATCATTTTTAGTAGCATCTTCTAATAGAATAAAAAATAATACAATTGCTTGTACTATGCATAGCTTGGTGTTTCAAACTTTCAATACATTTTTCAACAAACTTAAATAAACACTTTAAATTATAATTGCATGTTCTACATTTGAACAATTGCAACAAAATATAGATGAATTGATGAAGAAAAACCAAAATCACATTCAAAACATCAAAACATAAGTCATTGAGATCTACATATGTAGTACTTTTTAATAATCTCATCTAAACAAAATTGAAGGTGAAACATATTCCATAATCCACACATTGCATCAGTATTTTTTTGAATTTTAGAAGTAATGTAAAATTTAGCATTAGGGTTTGAGGTTAGAGTTAAGATGCCACATTTAACTACTTTTGGACTTTTGAAAGTCCAAAATTAATAATAGTGACTATAAGGAAAAAAAATGTTCATCAAGAGATAATCCAAAACATCAGGAGATCAGTCCAAAACATTCAGAGATCTATACAATCATTAGGAGATCTCTCAATGTTAACATTAGGAGATGTATAGTCCATAATTCATTGAATAGTCCAAAAATAGTTAAATGTGGCATTAGGATTTAGGATATAGAATTTGCAATTTCAAATGCATAGAAACTTACATGAATTACATATTCATATATGCATGATACATTGAATATGTGTAGCATTATGTAAAATTTAGAAAGTGAACATGTACTTCATAGAATCCAATGTTTTAATAAATGACGGACAACCAAGTAAATAGCAAGCCAAAAGCTCACTATAGACTTATAGCTGGTTTCATTTGTCATTTGCGATCTACTTTTTTGGATTTTGGGTGCGTGTAATATACCATTAGAAAAGTAATTCCGAGACCTTTCCAATGGTGTACTACATACCTCAAATTTCCAAAAATTGAAGTCACAAATGGCAAATGAAGTTTTCTACTCCTTCATGAGGTTGTCCGCCAAGCCGTCCACCATCTGCCTAGCCATTTGCCAAGCGGACGGGTATATGACTTTGAGGATAATTGCTGTGACATTGAAAATGCATTTGCTGCGAACTTTTTTTGTCATTTGCGATTTGAGTTTTTAGAGTTTGAGGTCGTGTAATATACCATTGGAAAGGTAATTTTGAGCCCTTTTCAATGGTATATTACATGCCTCAAAATTCCAAAAATTGACGCCGCAAATGACAAAAAAAGTGTTTTGTTGGTTTGGATTGGCATCCATTGTTCGTCCAACTACCCGACCACTTAACCATCTTGTTCACTTGATTGCCATTCATTCAATTGCCTGGCTACTTGACCACCTTGTCCACCCAACCATTCAATCCACCCAACTATCAGCCCCATCTACCTTGTTTCCCCATCTGTTGGACATACTCAGACTAAACTGAGTAAAATTTCTATGTCTCCAAACACTCCAAAACGAACAGATGCGAACACTGGATAGACAAATGTCCGGGTGTTTGTGCAACCCTAAATGCTGGTGTGAAAGATGTTTTTCAATATTGTCATTGTCGATCAAAACTTGTGAAAGCTTTTGTGTATTGAATGATTAATATTTTAATTGTGAGTTCAATTTTGGTCAATTCAATTATGACCAATTGAATTCCACACAGTTGAATTCAAATCAATTCAATTCTTATCTATTGAATTCAAATCACTGAAAATCCATTGAATACAAATCAATTCTCATGGTTGTAAAGCTAATTTTGTTTAGATTTAGGTTTTGATTTGCATAGGCCTAGGTTATAGTGCACGAACTTAGGACTGAATTGCATGGGAATAGGGCTAGTTGCATAATCATAGGACCATAGTGTATGGTTTTAGGTCCACAGACCAAAGTTTGGGGTATTTCAATCCATAGTTTTAGGTGTTGTTAAATGGTTTTATGGGCTAGTTTGGCATGGTTTTAAGAATACTTATGCATGGTTTTAGATTCCTTTCTTGAATAAACATAAGAATTGGTTCAATAAATGTTGTATGTAGATATTAATATTGTGTGAATTTTGAAACATTTGACCTAATAAGTGAAAGAAATAAGAGAAGAAAAATTGAACAACATGTATAAATTCTTACTTGCATACTTCTGAATACAAAGAAAAATTTGACGTACTTGATTGAATTGCTAGACATATTTGCGTTAGGTGCAAATTATACGTAATTAACAAAAATATTTTACTATCATACATAAAAAGTTTAATTAATGAATTATGTGTAATATTTTCAAATATTATCTTAGAATAATTAGGTTCTAAAGCATTTATTGCATAAGATGATTTGACCAAACTTGAAATAATTGACCAAACTATATTACTTCCTTTAGAACATTAGACAAGACTAGAACTTCATTCATTGGTTCTAGCATTTATTTGGTAAAGGATTGGCCACCAAATCATAACTTCTAAATCAAGAGTGAAAATCTATTTTGTAGCTAATTAAAAAAAAAAAAAAAAAATATATATATATATATATATATACATATTTCACTATATTTTCAAATACATGTGATCTTAATCACACAAACATTAGACTTATTGACTTTTCCTTTGGATTTACCCCCTTATACTAGTATTCTCTAAATTTTGACAAATAGACAAAATTTACATTATATTGTCCTATTCATTTTTCGGCTAAAGAAAGTGGTCTCAAATAAATCTATGGTCCTAGGAAAAGATTCATTAATTTTTGTACAGATTTAAAAATCTCAAGTTAGAGCATTCAATAGCATAATTGACCTTAATCAATTTTATAGAATGAAAAAAAACTAGACTTTGTTATACTCTTTGATTCATTCTATAAAAAAAATTCATTAATTAAAGTAGAATTTGACTAATAGACATAAATTTTAGACACAATAAACCCTTCATATGTATTTAATGTGCATTGATTGACAATTACTGCAAAAATATGACTACATCATTAAACTTCAACATGGCCATGTTCATTATATTATTACATCGTTAATTGAATTGCTTAGTGATGTAATGATGTGTTCACTACATTATTAAGCTTCAATATGGCCATGTTTTTTTATTTCAAACATTGCATTTCACACAGTGCAAAGATAGTGTCTATTTAAAAAAGTAGAATTTGTACATGTGACCTAAGATTATTTACCAAGATACATTTGAAGACTCACCTAGTATTACCATAGTCAATGATATGAAAAACTTGCGTATTACTAGCCAAGGCGGTAGGTTTTACAAGACAAGAAGAAGTGGCCATGAATCGTGCTTTACAAATTGATTCCCAAAAGGATTCACTCTATTACCAACCATACCCATGTACATATTCTCTTTAGTCACAGAGGAGGGATCAATGTCATCCATAAGAGCCCATTGTAGACTATCCACAACAAAAGAATTGTTGTAAACATGGAACAAGAGGAAAATACATTAAGACCTTTTGTGGAACTTGGTTTGAGTTGATTATGTATGGTTGAAGTTCACACATTGGGTACTCTAAGAGAGCCTTGTCCTCAATGCCTTTGTAAAGAACATGCCCATTAGGGCAACAATGAATAGCTTGGTGTTCTAAATCCATCCTCATTATTATTCTTAGCCTTATAATTTTTACGTGGTAGGCAATTCAATCTAGGTAGCAAGTCTCTAGATAAAAATGTTAAGAGCTCATCCAAGAAGGTGTTTAAGATTCCAAATAAATTATATATATTCAACAAAATGATATTGGCTTGCAAGCAATTTATGAGACAATTTTCATATACAACCATGGTAGACTCCCTCAATAAGTGATCTTTGTCTCCTTCATTGATTTCCAAATTGGATCCTCTGTTTTCATCTGCATCTTTAGGCTACATATTGTCTACTTCCTTGGCTTGCTCATATAGCTCATCTGTCCTCACAAATGCTCTGTATACCAATTCGTCAACATTGACCTCAATTCCTCCTAGCCACACAAAGTGTGGAACTTCTTTGTAATTCTCCCTCTGGATGTGATTTTCTTATGCATTGTCTTATAGTGATGCAAGACGTTGTATATTGCTCCCATCCACTGCCTATAAAAATAAAAACTTTGAGATTAGATGTATGTTCGTCCATACCTTTGTGGAAGTAAGTCCAAACTACCAATCTATCTAAGACAATATCCAACATTAGCATGGATTTTCTTTGCCTCCTCAAACACCAACAATACTTCTAAATACTATACAATCCCAACACTGATTTTATATATTCTCAAGAATGAAAATTAGAAAATTTCTAACAAATTTCATTCTTTAAAATTTTGCAATTATCACAAGGCTCATCCAATATATATTTGTTTTCCAACTTTGAACCTTATGGATTCCTTAGATGTTCTTCAAACTAGATTTAAAAGGAGCCGCAATCACTTGCAAATTTTAACTTCATTTGTAATGAGGTTTAGGCTAAACAATTACTACTACTTATCTTGGATGGTCATTTTGATCCATAACATGCAAATTCATTAATGAGGTTATTAAATATTATTAGTTACTACTGCATAATTGGGACATTCAATGCAACACACCATTAGTATGTACAAGTCTTGCATATATACAAACAAGAAGATTAAATTTTCTACATGGACTAGATTACTATATGAATTCTAGGGTAGAATTAAAGGAAAAAAATTCACTTTATTCTACACATGTAATGTAGTATTTTGTTACTCAACTCTTTCTGTTGAAATCCTATGCATTTTGTTAATGTTCTACCTAAACCTTTCACCACTACACATCTTAATACAATATATTGCCAATTTAAAAAAAGACTCTTTGCAAAGATTGTCATGATATTATAGGAAACTCAAACATACATCCAAAAAAATAAGATAGAGAATATACCAGTACTAGATATGGAAAAAAGGGTCTCAACCATGTTCTCTATGATGCCTTGTAGCACCATGTCTTTGTGGTCTCATCTCACTTTATAAACATGACATTATTTCATGCATCATTTTTGATAATCTTCCATTTTAGACATGGCATTCAATTAATTTGACAGTATTTTAGTGTGCATCATTTTAGCTACTACAAACATTTAAGATAACCGATTCCATTACCAAAATGATACATTGACAAACTAAGCAATTTTGGAAATGGCCTTCATTACACCATTAATCCACATATGATGGAAACAACCACCTGTGGATGTAATTGTTGACAGAAAAACATGACTTGTCACATTAGATGTCTAGAAAAATCCTTCAACTTAGACACAAGAAAATCCAAAAAAATACAAGCTTCATCTAATGATCATATTGCAATTTAATGTTATAGGTCTTCCAAAAGAAAATTACATATTTAATGTGCTTCAAAAATTACTAATTCTCAAGTTCAAATTATTTGCTCTCAAAACTAGATAAATGTTGTGAAATTCTAGTCTTCTAATAATAAAAATGCAATTTTCTGAATTCTGTGATGAGTGGCTACTACTCACCATAAGAAAACCTTGTTTAAGGTGACAAATTGGACATCATTGTTGACATAAAAATATGGGTTTGTTTTTTAATGTCACCTAAAATCCGTTCTTCTTGACATCAATAAACCTTGGTTTCTTATAGTGACTACACGTTTGACTTGTCAAATAGTGTTTCTACTACACATGTTCAAATTAGTTTCAATTACAAACTCCACTATATTTTTGAATGTTTCTTAATTTTCATTCCGTATATAGTACTAATTGGAGGAAAAATAAAAAATATGCCATCCTCATAAAAAAACACATAGAGGATGTCCAATAGTTTACAAAGTAGGAACAAGGATAATAAAAAGATGGGACAATTGGGAAATTCCTTTCACATTTCAAAACATTAGATTACATATTGCATACATTATGACAATGGCAAACTTATGAAACAAAATAAAATTGTGGATACTACTATTGTTTTTTGTCTACATATTATAATCAAAGTCATTTCTTCAATGAAGGAATCTATAGCTCTTTTCTTTGCCGCTTAAGAAAGTCTCCTAACCAAATTTTTTGAGGCACTAATGTCATATTTTTGATGTGTGCAGCGATGGCAATACAAGCCTCACTACATGTGCCAATGTTTTTCTTTTCCACTGTAGGCATATGAATTAATGTGGAGGACTTGGCCATCAATTTTTCCAACTTGCCTCAAAAACTTCCTTTGTATCTCTTTGATAGACAAGACGCCATAGAAGTTTCAGAGATCGACTGAAAAGTGTCAATTATCAAAATGGATGTAGTAGGCACTAGACTCTCTTTGATTGTGCTCAATTTGTACTTTTCTTTAGTACCAATTGTCCACTTTCATCCTCGTCCAAATCAGTCTATGCAAGACAATTTTTTCTCTTTCAAAAAAAAGGTGTAGCTCAAAAGATTAGTACTTTTTTGCACCACATTGTCCATAGGATTGCCCAATGAAGCAGAAGTCTAAATAGCAAAATCAATCTGAAGGAAAATTTATACCCATAGATTCTACAAATTAAATTCACTCCAATTTTTTTCAAGATTTTTGGACACTTCAACAATTTTACAAAAATCGGCAAAAATTGCTAAAAACAAAAGTACTGGATTTTGACTAAAATTCTTTGAAATTGGAATATTTCAAGAAAGATTCCATGATGCTATTTTAGTTTTTAGGCTATAAAAGACTCAATATGTATCCGTTTTTTACATCCTATATACCATTAGAATCGGGCTTTCGATGCGCAAAAAATGATGCAAAGTTGCTAAATCTGCATTTAAGAAATAATTTCACATACATTCAAAGGTAATATCACTTGGGATAGTTATTTCCTTACTATTTCCTTTATACTTCTAAGATTTGCCTCCAACCCAATGCTAGTAGTGCTTGTTATTCTTGCTCTTCTTCTTCATCTATTTTTTTTTTTCCTCTTCCTCCTCTTTGTTAATATATTGATCCCAATCACAACAACTAGAAGCATTACTTGGTTGAGCTTCACATGAAATGGATTCGGCCTCTATGATATCCTCCCTACTTGCTTCACATGAAACAATACCTTCATATATTAAATTCCTTGTGCTCAACAAATCAATTGCAATGATTTGAGGCAACCGTCTAATCATTCTAATTCTTAACAATTGCCTTCTACTCGAATAATGAAAGCTAATTTTTCTCCTTCTATTTCTCCTACCTTCACTTAGAGTGTCCAATGCTAACAATGGAGGAGAAAAGTTTTCATGCATTTGAAATAATCAACTAGCAATGCATTATAATATCAATGTCTTCAAAACTACATCACAGACACTCTTTAGAACATGCATTTCTATATACTACTTCATTCTACTTTATAAGCTCTTATATTCTATGAGACTTTATAAGCTCCTCTCTACAAGATTTAAATTCTATTTCATTACTAACTGACAGTTTACGTGGTTTGTTATTGATAACATAATCAAATATAAGATTCTTAAGCAGTCTCCAAATATGAAATTATAATTGTAAGCATGTGATGGATCACCATCTCCTGTTAGTGCCCATTCATGCATTACCAATATGGTCTCACAAAGATTGATATGTTCTTTTTTAATTCATGCCATGCAATATGTTACCTTCCCTACCTCCATTTCAAATATTCTTCATATACCTTCCTCTATATCAAATCTTTATATGATACGTAATAATAAGCCCTTAGATTATCAATCCAAATTCAAATTTCAATTCATTCATTTGAAATGATCCTTCTTTATATTCACAACCTTTGCACTTTCAAATATAATTGTTTGCTTCTTCTTCCTTTTCAGTGTTATCGCTTACTCACTCATTTTTTTAATGCTTCATTATGACTAGTATTATCGCTAGAGGTCATGAGGTCCCATTTGTTTTACCTTTAGGGAGTGAAAATTATATACATATATATGCCCATCTCTTTCATGTCCACTTTGGATTCTCCCCTTCTTCTATCGTTGTAAAAAAGAAGTTCAAGGTGACTATGGTGTTGTTAAAGAAACTATCTTGCAAGCAAGATGTAGCGATCAAGAAGGATTCTATTGGCTTTTTCTAGTAGGACGCTATAACGTTTATAGTCTCTTGTCTGAATTCTTGCCAATTTCGTCTTAAATACAAACACTTGTTTCTGATTAGTCCAATGTTGAATGTTCATTATTACAACTAGTAAAAGTAAAGTCTTTAGATAGTGGATGTTCCCAAAATGATATTTTGTTCATTCTCAACAATATCAAATGCGAGTCTTTAGAACTAGTCATAAAGTTATCTAGTGATTCGGAAGGCGAGACTTCAATTAAAGCTTGTCAACCTTCCTCTTCAAATGCTACTTTGCCATCCACAATGGATTCATTCATTCCTACTACCTTCCACACTATCCCTAGTAGTCTTGCATCGTCTGGATTTTCTTGTCCTCCTTTCCCTTTCAATTATCACGATTCTCTAAGTGTATTATAGTGCCTTTGCAAATTGTCTTCTATGCCCGGATCACAGAATGAACTTGCCCAAATTGATTTTGATTCCATTGAATATCAAAGGGTTCAGTTTCTCCCACCTCGTTTTGATGGGAATGTTCTCTTTGAGTTGCCGCCATGTCATAAATTTACATGTGGGGCTAGAGGCATGGAAGGCATAAATAAGCGGTATGATGGTCACGTATAGTGTTGCACCATGACGTTTAACATTTATAATGGCTTAGGTTTAAAGTTTAGAAAGTCACTTTGTATTGGGTACTTGATCTGTGAGAATCCGAAATGTGACTATCACTCACGAGCTTCGAAAAGTAATAAAACTGAGTGGATTGGGACTATCAAACATCCTTTTAGCTTGAGGCAAATTCCTCCACCAGATTCTACTGTGCTTAGTAAAGTTTGTAAGCAATCTCCTACTTGCTTCAATTTATGTAACTCAAGAATATATTACATATTTAGAAGCAGAGATTTGTCACATGCATCCATCCATTTGGGTGTCTATTCACATCTAGTTGCTAATGGCCAATGCAAAAGTCCCTTGAAACAATCACTGGATTGATTGCTTACGAAGTAGCTAGAACTCTAACTGCCAAAACTTCTGCTATCACCATGGCAGTAAACAAGGAGTTTCTTAATACATTTCTTATTCATAATGGATCAAGACCAAAGGAGATGCTCCATGGCAATGGGTTAGGGAAGGTTATAGATAAATTCCAGCTCCTTATCTCACCAAATGTACACAATATGATATCTTCTTTTCGGAGCAACAACAAGGGTGATGGTGAAATTGATTGAATTCTTGACATGAAAAGACGTGCCAAAATGCAGTATATCTACGATAGTGTGTTTCCTGGACAAGGACAAGAGAAGGTCTATTTGTTCAAAATGCTTGTAGATAGACCTAATAGTGGAATTAATCTCGTACAACAAATGCAATCAGGCGATGACCTTGAGAATTGCTTTATCATGTTTGATCATGTAAAAAAGATGAAATTATGGACAACTATTGCTTGTCACGTCTATGACTCTACTTATTGCAAAGTCATGACCATCTCTATTTGTGATATGCAAACTAAAGGCACTGAAAGCCAAATCATTTTTTGGCATTGCCTAAATAAGGTTATGGTATAAAATGGAAGGTCAAATCCAACCTTCAAGGAATTTATGTGTAATAGTGCTCAAGCCAATTTT
Organism: Pseudoscleropodium purum; assembly: GCA_963969395.1. Lineage (NCBI taxonomy): Eukaryota > Viridiplantae > Streptophyta > Bryopsida > Hypnales > Brachytheciaceae > Pseudoscleropodium > Pseudoscleropodium purum. The sequence goes on from OZ017801.1 coordinate 8,262,950, forward strand.
AATGCAATTTGCATTGTATATGGGTCAAGGGATCCATCCGTTCCAATAGTGGATCTTAAAAGGACCTACTTATTTCATTGGGTAATAAGCACGCACAAGCACATAGAAAAGCTAATCGCTAAAGAGTTCCAATACTAACATATCCAACTCTGTAGGCAGTATAAGGATGCAACATCAATGTCCGAGGTACACAAGATGTATCTAGAAATTAGAGCTTGGTGGTACTCCTCTGGAGTTGCATTAGAATTAATAATTCATGAACTCAAAGATTGGCTTACATTTTGGCACTTTCAACATCATTAGTGGGGTGGATTCATGGAAATGGTTTGACCTTTTTTTTACTTTCATTTTTTCTTTATTTCTTATTCTAAACAATAAACCATTTGAATAATGACTTCATTGATCATTTTTACAGAAATTGACAATAGAGGAACTAACAAACATTCCAACATGTAATCTAGCAGATACAGTGTACAACAAATAGATGCAAGCTTCTGGCAAACGTGAGTCTGACTTGTTCGTTGCCATGCGTGATGATCGGGTTTGAGCCTCTATGTAGATGACCAACTATAGAACTTATTTTTGTGAGGGCCCTTCTGGAAAAAGCCCTTCTAAAGAAGATTTGAAATTGAAGAGAGCTATGACATCTAGAAATGGAAAGAAAATTGCAGACGCATTTAGTGAGATGCTTGGAGCGGAAGACATTTGTACTCGAATTCCACACTTGGAGGGAGAAGAGTTATTTGGATCTAGCAAAAGAAAATTGAATCTTCCTATTGGTTCTGAAGGTGATTCTCATCATCCTAACAAGGTGAATTTCTCTCATTTTCAGGTTCAAACTAGATCAGCCATTGCTAGACTGCAAGTTGGAATTGTTGTTGAAGAGTTTAAAACAATCATACCCCATACTCAATATGTGGTAGAAACGGATTGCGATACATCGGAATGGCATATAGCAAGAATCTCATACAAGTCAAGGAAACAATGTCACGCCATTCAAAAGTATACACAAGCCAAATGCAGGCTATTGATTGTCAGGTATGGTAAACCTATTGTTGCCCCTACTTACAAAGGGCAAAAGCGTGAATATAAGGATACAATTGTTCAGATTAAGGATTTTTGGTTTTGTACTGACCAAATTGAAAGATGCGTCATGGGACCTAAATGTTCCCATATTCTTACCCGACCTAAGATCCTTGAGGTTTGGCCTATTCTCACAGATACCAACCTTATTCATGCTAAAATCATAGAGCTTGAAGAAGCTGGCTTTCGCTTAAAATCTAGTGTGCCAATGTCACCTCAACGTCTATTCACTTCCTCCAAGATATTTGAGCCTATGCTCTGGATGCATCCTCAACTAGCACATACTAAAAAAATCCCTTCCATTCAGAATAGAAAACAAGTGTAGCGGAATAGTAAGGCCCCCATAGAAAATCATTACAATCAATGGGAAAGTGCAAGGAATGTTACCACAAGTATAACTGGGGTGAATTTCCTTCTTTATACTGAACTTGGTGGTATTATTATACTTTTGTTTGGGATTGAGCCTAACCAAAAGATTTATAACATTACACTTTGCAATTTTTCATCTTGTACTTGTCCCCATTATGTAAGTATGAATGAAACCTCCATTGGAAAGTGCAACATGTACATAAACTACAAACACCTTTGTTACATCTTTCATTATCTTTGCAAACTAAATTATAAGATAAATACGTTCATCCACGTTCCTACCCTTAGCTTAGATAAAGTGAAGCAAATACTTCTTGGAGTTGGGATCATCAAGATGTGCGAGTGTGTAAATTAATAGATAGATATTAGCATGATATGAAGTAGATACGTAGTACCAATATATTATTTTCAAAATCCCCAAATTTTAATAGCAAAATCTTATATTTATATTCCAATGTGTATTCACTTTTGCAATGAAAGGATATTTTATTATGTACACAATTTTTGACATCCTATGATATTTTTATTACATTTGTCTTTCTCCCATCTTTAGATTTGATTCTAAATTATTTGTATTCTCACTTCATCAACCCACTTTGGGACAACTTCTCAAAATATAATATAAATTTTAAAACATCCAATAGTACCAACTTTCCAAGGTTTAGATTTCAAATCCATAGTTATGAGTCCTGTGGTAATAGGTCAAAAAAAATTTAATTCAAAAAATTTTGTTGAAAAAAAATTAATCTTTTGATTTTTCTTTTAAGAAAATTTTGAAATTACATCATATTCTAAATTTCTAGACTCTAGGCTCACAATCTCCATTCACTGCTTTGAGGCTCACGCTCACATGCTCACATGCTAGCGTCACTGACTAAAAAGCAATCCACTCTACTCCTATTTGCGCATGTTCCAATTGTGTTCTACCTACATTGTTGTTCAATAAAACAAGACTAATGTAGTGAAGTTGCTTAACAATGACAATTGCTATGTAAGTCTACTTTGATAGAATTGTCACAATGAGACGTTGTATGTAATGTCTCATCATTGATTGGATGAATCACCATAGAACCGAACAAAATTAGTACCATTCCTATGACCCCTACATTGATCTATAGCAATGAAGACAATGAGTGACAACAATTATCATAATATCACCAATAGTAATGGTAGAGTAGCCTATCGGAAGAGAGTTTGTATCCAAGCAATTTTTGTGTTGCCTGCTAAACCAATTATGCATTAAGTGGTATTGTATGTAAAAGCACTTAGTTGTGACTTCATAGTCCCAATTACAAAGTCTTATTAGAACTCGGACAAACAACACAAACACAATCTTCAGTAGCATAAGAAGAAGGAAGAAGATTCAAAGCAATAGTCAAGGAAATACATACCTTTCACCATTTTCAATTCTATCACAATGATGATAACTTGATTTAAATATTTCTTGCATCATTCCAAATGCAAATCAAAGATTAAATTACATTAAAGTGTGCTAATGTGTCACCTTGTAATTGAGCAATTTCATGCGCTAGGAGGCAAGTGATAGGCATTAAAGCTTTTATGTTCATGATTACTAATAATGAATTCTAACTTGAAGTATAAACATGACATCATTAGGTAGAACATCACTAGCAAGGACACTACAATTATGTGTCTTTTACATAGAAAATATAGTCTTGGCTTCAGAGATGTCTACAAGCCTATAGTATTGAACAAAAGTGGAGAATGTTGTGCACCTAGTTGCTAATTGCTTAAAGATGTGCACTACGACTGGAGACAGACTCTGTATCCATGTGCCACATGCAGTTGTGGAGGAGAAGTGTAGATGGCCTAGTTGGTCAGGTTTTTGCGATTTTGAATGTGTCATTTTGAGGTGTTTGTTGTGTTTTGTGTGGGTTTTTTGTGTTATTTGTTGACCAATTTGGTCATTTTTAGGGGTGTTTGAATGGCATGGTTTTATTTCCAAGTAGTTTTTTTGAAGAAGTTGTTGATCTGGCTGGGTTGGATGAGTGAGGTGGCTGAAGTTACTAACTAAATTGGAGTTTCGTTGTGTGCAAAATGACTGAATGGAGGTCTGGACAGTGATGAGTTTTGTGGTTTACATCCAGATGGATGTTGGTTTGTTTGTGGGTAGTTGCCAATTCAGTTAGTGAACTTGCAGGTAGTTGTGCTGCCAAGTTGGTTGAGGAACCGCTGGACGGTGCTATTTAGGGGGTCATTCCGATTTGGTTTGCACCCAGTGTTGAAGAGTGTCCACTGCGAGTCCCAGTCCAAGTTGGCTGTGTATGTTTTTGTGATTGTTTGTGCGTATGTGATTCTGTGTGAATGTGTGCTTGTTTGTACGAGTCCTAATTTGGAAACTGAGATGGTCATGGTATCGAGTCAGTCCTAGTCGGAGAAGTTGGTGGTGCGGTGAGTGTGTTGTGCAGGAAGAGTTCAGTGGAGTGTGGAGGATGAGTCCAAGTGGGAAACTCAGGATGAAGTGAAGGATGCTTGATTTATGGTTGAGGATGGCAGCAAGTTTAGCAAGTCATAGCAATTCCTATTTGGAAAGAGTGAATTTACAGAAGGTTGAAGTGAACATCTAAGCAGATGAGAATAGAACTAAGTTGGAATTCAGAAGGAAGGACTTGAAGTTTTTTTCAGAGTGCAGCGGAGATAGTTTACATTTGAGATCTGAAGGCTGTTAAGTTCAAGTTGTAAGAACGGTGATATTTTCACCAATTCGGCAATATGAGTAATTAATTGTCAAATTGGTGTTCTGCATGTATGGGAGATGTTGTGTGCCAAGTCGGGAATGTATTGGTGCAGTGTATGTGATTTATCTGGGCCTATTTGAAGTATTTTGTTTGTTGCATTTGATGTATGAAACCAAGTCGGAAGTTAGAAGCCTGATCTGTGATGTTGTGTGTAAATCCGAATTGGAGTTCAGGAGTGAAATGGTGAATTTTAATCACAGAACCATTGAGAAGTAATTGGTGTGTCGTTGTAGTTTGCCGAGTTGATCTGTGAGTTCAATTTGCTGTGAAGTTGCCAAGTCGGGAAGTGTGATAACTGAAATTACATGATTAGCATGCGTGTGTGAAGTGTTCTGTGAGTAAGCTGAGAAAAGAAAGTGTTTTAAAAATGGAGAGTAAGAAAATTCCCAAGTCGGATAAAAAGAAATGCAAATTCTGTCAATGTGGAAATTATGTAAAACTGAGGTGTGAAACTGAGAAACAAAGCTCCAATTTGGTGAGAGAAGTAGCAGTTGTGACGGTGTCAATTGACAGAACGAAGCTGGTTGAGAAAGCACAACAATAATTGCCCAGTCCGAATCGGAGAAAGGAGGCCGCAGCCCGATAGCCAAGTTGGAGTGAGAGGAAAGCTGCAGTGAAGAAGCCAAATGGGGAAAGAATGAGACCGAAGGAAAAGAGAATGCTGGATCCAATTTGGGAGATAAGCATGAATTAAAAAATATATATATATTTAAGAAAGAATGAAAATTGAAAAGAAATGTTAAAAATTAGTTTAGGTAATTAAAGTAATTGAAATAGAAATCGAAACTGAAGTCTATGCTTGGTGTTGGTTTAGGCCAATTAGATATAATTAGAAACAATCCTATTTAATAACCTCCCTTGGAACGAACTTAACTATTAGTTGAATACATCCAAGTTGGTATCAACGCAGTCTACAAGAAGCAAAGGCACTGTACAAAGTCTACAACAAAAGAGAAGTAAGCTTGTTTCTTCAAGTTCTTTTTATCTTGGCTTCAATGCATAAGCAAACTCCATTATTAGTAAGGATTCTAAAATAGAAGGTGGCTATCAATGCATCTTGGTTGATCAAATGTTGTTAGTGTACCACACTATTGGGCTCAATGAACACAAATAAACATGCTAATTGTAGTAAGATCGTCATTACTTTGCATGTGCAAATTATAGGGTTAATTTAGTTGTAGATGAAAGTACACATCATGGGAATTGTAGGTAATATAGTATAGAATAGAAAGAGACTATGAAAGTGAAATTCCATGGCATAATATGGCACTACATGGTGGACTTAAAGGCACAAATTTCTATGCAATAGTTGTTAAGGTCTTACTAATCCTAGGAGAATTGCACCTTACAAAAGAGAAGTTATAGCTAAACACTTGCCACTTTATTTCTATGGGTACCAAAATTACTTTTGAATCTATAAACACATTCTTCAACTTATTTCTATTGGTTTGGTGTTTCTTGTAAGTTTTCACATACTTGTATGCCAATTGGGATGTGTAGAATGTTTTGCTATGCAACTAGAAGTCTCTCTTTTGGCTCGCTGCTATAATTTAGCTAATTGTGTTGCATCTAGAGTTTGTATTGAATGCTAGTTAGGAAATAGAGTTTGTAGAAATGGTTATCCTACCATTGTTTGTGTAGCTTTAAAGGAAGATTACATTCAATTAATTTTTCAATTGTTGTGCAAGAAGATGCAAAATTGTTGGCACACATCATAGACAAGGAACTTTCCATGTAATGAATGGCTAGAAGCAAGAGAAGGTTGTAGGCTTTTGTGGAAGAAGGACAAAAATTCAGTTACATAGATACTTGCCTTTCTATAGAGTTGAAGAACTATAGTGAAATTTGGTTTTGAGTTCTTTTGTAGTTTTGCCATGCACAATGCCTTGGAGAATTGGAATTTGTACAAGCTAGAGATTTGGGCTAGGTAACAAAAGATAATTTGACATGAAAGATAGCTTTAGTGCTAGTGTTGGTGTTTGATCAACATGAAGTTAAAATAGGCCTTGCAATTGAAGCTAGGATTTGTCTAAGTGAAGGTGGTTCATTGGTATTGTTCTCTATTATTGTTAAAGCTTTGAAATTTTGGTGCCCTTGTTTTGTTGCTAGTGTACTTGTTTTTGTACCACATGATATTATATACATATATATATATATATATATTTTTTTTTTAATTTTTTAATTTTTTAATTTTTTTATATATTTTTTTATTTTTTATTTTTTTATTTTTTTATTTTTTTATTTTTTATTTTTATTTTTTTTATTTTAATATATTTATATACATAGTTGCTAATACATTTTTTGAGGATGAAATGTTGTGTAAATTGATGTGCATATTTTCATCAAGTAGCTATGGAAACAATAGAGGTAATGGGCCTTTGCTATTAATTTGACAATCATATAGCAAACATTGTGAATGGTATAAGAATCTCAAGTTTTTGAAGGCTTGGGGCTTTTTATAACATTTCCTAATTAAAACTGCAAATATTCTTGTTGTCGGTTTTGGTAATAAGGACATGTGTTTTGACAATAATTTATCAAAATCTAGAAAGCATTTTGTTTTGTATCAATATCTGAATTTAACTAAATGTAATAGGTTGCTTTGGTAGAGCATATATAAAACATTTGAATTGTTGTTGAGGAAGATGGTAAGCAATAAGGAAACTTTTGAAAAGTGGTGTATAAAGAAGAGGTCTAATAATGCATAGTCTTCAAGAGAAATAAAGGAACCAAGAAAGGGTGCAAAAAAATTGAAGACAATGAGGTTGCAAAGTGATAGCAAGGACAAAGCGACAAGAAAGGGAATGAAATGGACTCCACTTATTAGTGATTCATTTCCCCTTCCTTCACCGCATGGCAAAACAATACATTCATGTCTACGTATTAGAGGACAAGAGACCAATTGAAGATGTGAGTGCCAAAAAGAACCTATACTCTAATGAATTATAGAATTCTTGTTTTATTTCTTGAAGCACATCTATGATAGTAGGATTTGTTAGTAAATCCACATAATATTATCTCCATTCACATTCTGTACTTGAGACTTTTTTTGTAAAAATATGAATGGTTATGTGATCTGGCTTCTAACTCTTAGAGGTGATAGTAAAAAAAAATAGTTATAGACTCAATTCTAAGAATATCTTGGTTCTTCAAAGAGCATCATCAATGCATGATTAAATCATTTTTCTTCTCACAAATTTCAGAACCTAAACCATTTTTGAAGCAGTTAATTTTCATTGCCATATGTTTGAATTTGAATTTTCTTGTATTTATTAAAATTGAGTACGGATGCGCCTACATATATAAAAAGTTCAACTTCTTATTATATACAATTGAAAAGTTCTAAAAAAATTAAGAGTAAAAAACTTACCTAGAGCCTCTTCAGTGTTTTCTTGAAACAATGTTGAGACATACAGGCATTGAAGTGTCTAAGTGTGAGGAGGATATTCTTGTTGTCCACAAGAACAATGGAAGCCCAAATTTCCAAAAAAGTTGCATACATGAAAACAATGGAGTTGTAGGGAAGGTTTTCTTGCAAGATTATGAATTGGTATCTTCGAATGAACTAGAAAAAAGTTAGCCACATAGGAGTTCATCAACTAATGAACCTAAGAAGAGGAGCTAATCAAAGGATGTGCAAAAGATCAACTTGACAAAGAAACATATCCCTGAAGGGACATTATCACGTAGGAGATCATGCAAAAGTTCATCTACATCATCGGAAAGAAAAGAAATAAAATTCAATGATTCCATTTGCTTTATTAAAGTCTTGAAGTTTTTCAAATTTCCTAGGATAGTAGTGGCTCATGTGAATGTATCATTACAATATCTGCACTTGAATTGCTTATAGGAATATCTTTATTTCATGAAGTCAAAGTTCACAGATTGTCTCCTTCTTATCCACCTTGCAAAAATTGTTAATAATGATAACATGTGTATAGTACCCTAGACAGGGACAATCTATACAAAGAATAAAGCAACGTTGCAAGCACCAAAGTCTATGAAAAGAGGAAGACTATGAACACACTCCACACATATAGTAATTGTTAAAGATAGTAGGCAAACACTCCTAAATGAAGGAGCATGATGTAAAGAAAAGTAGTAGTGAAAGAAAGAGGAAGCATTGTCACCGTAGCTTGGGAATGACCAATCTGATAGCAAAACTATTAATACCCTCATAAGTATATTTTAGAATCGGAAGAGCAAAGTAGGGCATGCTATGGCAGTCTTAAAGACAAGTCCAATGGATTTGAACAAAATTCACTTCTCTTGTTTGAGACAGGCATAGACTAGTTACAGGATCCTATGAAGGAAGCCACAACAAATTTAGCAATGGTTCCTCCAAATTACATAAAGAAGTTGAAGGTGAAGTAGTTATCTCAGTTAAGTCTATTGCGGAAAGAAAGGAGGGATAGGCATAAGAGTTGGGAACGCCATGTTTGTAGTTGGGAGAAGTATGGGCAAAAGGCCTAATATTTACAAGTGAACCACAATGGAAAACCATACAGGGATGGTGTTACAACATGGAAAAGGACTTGAACAAATTGTCAAGAACTCTTGATCCTTTAGTGATAGAAATGTAGCAACAACCACCCACAGAAATGGCAACACTATACCGCTATCTACAAAAAAACTTTTATTACAATGATCCTATGGATCCCATTTTCATCAAACAACTTGTTAGACAGGCAATAAGTCAATGGAAAAATTTGTTAAGGAAGAAAATGGATGGTAGAGCTCCTTGTCCTAAAAGATTTAATGCAAATATATAGAGCATACTTGAGAGAATAAGGTTATGTCCTTCCTACAATCAATACAAAAAAATGAGTACATAAATGACTTCAAAAAATGACTGCATAGTAGTCATTCCAGACACATTTGACTTCATAATGACTTAGGGGCCTTGGATTCATTGTAGACAAGTCGTTTATTTATGACTTGCAATTTTATTATCACCGTCCATTTTTACTTTGGATGTAGGAATGGATGATAAACATAATGGGTCAAGTGATAAAGAAAGGGAGCTTAAAGGAAATGTCTCTTATGTTGCCATGTAGAAAGTACATCCAGTGCTCATCTGATGTGGATGACATGTGTCAAGTCAATTAGAAGTCATTGGCAAGTTGCATTGAATCTATAAAAATATGATGTAGACAAACACATCGAAAGTCATTATGATTGTAGTCATTTAGAAGTATTGGTGAATTGTGTTGGACCCATAAAAAATTTGATATAGACAACCATGTTAGAATTCATTTAGAACTTGCGATAGAATCTTTCCATTATTCTAATAGATTAATACAGGGCATGGCATTTTGTAGTGATATAGATTTAAGGTTTTATAGTTGCAATAATATGTGCAAAAATGAATATAATGACAATTGCACAAGGAGTAGTCATTCTACAATCACATATGAATGCATTTGAAAGTTTGTGGCAATACATCATATACAAAACACCATGCATATACAATACATCATACACAATACACAAACAATATACTGTATTTGACAAATGTATCACATAGCTTCCAAAACCACTTAATGTGTGAGTAAGAAGAAATAAAATGACAAGCCTTTTATACAAGTAGGGTGGTAGGAGGCAAGATAAACCATGTGGGATATATAAAACACACAAATTGTGTTACAAGTAATATTTTAGATCTCATTTAGGAATAGTAGATTAATTATTTTCAAAAAACTTTGAACTAAGAAAAGTTGGAAATTCAATCTCGTTTTCATCTCCAAAAATCTAATTTAGATTTAGATCCTCAAATCAAAAGTTGTAGACAAATTTGAAAAAGAGATTGGAAATGATGTTTTCTTTGACATTTTCTTAATATTTTTTCTGAATTTAGTAGTGCAAAAGATGTGATGTAGTCATTTCATGTGGTTATCCAAGTGCAATATTATAATGCAACTTCCACATGACTAGGTCTAGTTAGGTGGAAGTCATAGTTGGCCCCTAGTGAATTGGTATTGCAAAAGGTTATAATTAGGAATGTTGTTTTAGTTATTTTTTGCAATGTGGTTTTGAAGGGTAGGTTTAAGAATGGAATTGTATATACGCACAAGAAGTTGAGGACCAAGGAACATACAAATCCATCTACTTCAAAGTTTATAGAGTTGATTGCTCCCCAAACATTATCAATTTTGGTGGAGATTATGAATTCAATAGGTGTAATTGAATTGTCTATAGAAAAGAATTTGTTGGCACATGAAGAGTATTAGGGTGAAGTAGGAGACTTCCACAAAGCATAGATGTATGTACATGTCCTTGTTCTTTTTATATGTAGTTGTCCAAATTGTAGCGCGCCCATGCTAGGATGTATGTAAAGTGGCATGCTAAATGAAAGCACAAAGGGCCATGTAGTAGTATTGAAGTCGGTGTTTAGTAGTCTATGACTTTAACGCACTCACTTAAAAGTCATTTAGAAGTCATTCTTTAGTGAAAGCTTAGAGGCAATGTAGTTGTGAATATGAAGTAGAAGTTTCACTTCTTGTCTATTGCTACCAACATCATAATACCTCACTATACATCTGTGAAGACCCATACTAAATCAAAAGAGAGTTAATTGAACCTTTCAAAAGTTGTTTCATGATAAGAATCTCATTTGGCTAAAAATCTTGCTACCATTTTTGTAGGAAATGATGAAAATTTTATAAGAGACCGTGAAGCCCGAAACTATATATTCAAAGAATGAGCAAAGGCTAGGTAGAATGCCTAACCTCCAAAGAAAGCTTACCAAATATTTGCTCCGAAAGAAAAAATGTTACCAAAATAAAAGATAAAAAAAAGTTCAAAAGAAGGTTGCAAAATCAAAGATGGTTTGAAGAAATGAAGAAAAGGAATGAAAATTTGGAAAATTTGGAAGGATATTTTTTTTAATTAAAAAATAGAAGGGAGGATCAAAAGAAAATATGAAGAAGAATAGAAAAAATAAGTTTTTCAAAAAAATTTAAAAGAAATAAGAAGTAATGAAATAGTCAAATTGATACAAAAAGAATAGAGAAATAAAAAGATATGAAAGAAAAAAAGACAAGAGAAGTTAAACAAATATTGTGAAAATTAGAGAAATCAAAGAAGGATCAAAGGCATTAATGGAATGAGAGGAAATTCGTGAAATTCTAAAGGGAAAAAGAATTTTCTATAAGAAAAAATCCAAAAAAAAACATATAAGAGAGAATAGACAAAAAAAATTTAAGTATTTAAAAAAAACAGTTAAAAAAAATTTATTCTTAATGAAACAACCAAACAAATATAGAAAAAAATTAGAAAATTAGAAAAAAATAAAAGTAATAAAAAAAATTATAAGAAAAAAAACATAAAAAAACATAAACCTACTATAGTAACAAGTATTCAAGTGGTGACAAAGAAATCATTACATAGTCGCTATGGACTAAAGCACAATCACAATGTATGACTACATTGTACTCTTTCATGACTCATGTCTCTACAATAGATGACATTGTATCTATGTCTAAAGGTCAACAATGTTGTGAACAAAATGTAGTGGATGAAGCTCAAACCTTGTCAATTTTTCATCCCAGAGTCGTGTAGGCGGCTGTAAAATGACTTAGATGCTATGGAACCTTTATTGTCAATGCAATTAAGGAACTTGAGTCATTCTTTAGTCATTCCGGACTTAAAGTCATTCTTCTGCAATCACAAATGGTCCCGTTTTCTTGTAGTAAATGAGAAACTAGAGATGATGAAGCATGCAAATAGATGCAAAATCACTCTAGAAAGAACTAGTTCTTTGCAAGAAAAGGCATAAGGGAATCTTTTTGGAAACAAAAGGAGGTTTCTTCATATTATGATGAGAAATTCAACAAATGCAAAGGGACAAAGGATATAGAGGCAAAGTGGCTGAGAAGAGAGCATTGAAGAAAGCCTATGAGAAAATTGTTGTAATTTTCAAAGTGGAAGGAATACATGAATGTCTGCAACATGTAGGTGATATGGACAGTAAAGTAAGTAAGTGTGGTAGCGCACATCTATGGCAAATTGGCAATTGATGGAAAAGGTTTACTTCACAAATACAAATACGTGAAATTCCTTGAATATAAAATTGCAAAATTGCAAGCTTAGATATCAAAGGGTATTTGTAAGGATCGGGAAGAGGTTGGTGACTGTAACTCTATGCATGACAAAGTGAATGCATCTAGTTTAGACCACTTATATGTGGACCTAGAGAAGGAAATAAGTGATGGACGTAAAGTAATTCACTTGAATGTATTATGGTAACCCTAACCCCTAGTTTGTTGTTGTATAGGTGTTGTTTTAAAACTGAGCAAGTATTGTGCATACATGATTTTGTTCTTAATAGATTCACGTCTATTTTCATTGTATTTGTTGTTGTTCTTATTCTAGTCAATAGCTATCATAAGAAAATATTGTTATGCTATGACTTTGAGCATCTTTTTGTATAATTGTTGTCGTTGATGTTGTAGAAATACTTATAGTTGAATATGAAATGGAATGTTGGCACAACATTAGTAGAGGAGATAGTATGCCGAATCTTCTTGAGCTTGAAGAACCCATGGCAAAAAGGGGGGTCAGTATTTAATGACAGTCATTAGAAATTGGGATCATATAAGGATTTGTAAGGATTAGAAGTAGTAGTTGTGGTTGTAATTGAACAAGGTAAGTGTCTCATTGTCAACCTATACTCATTTATAACAAAAAAACACAATTCAATTGAGGACCTATAGTTGTTTTCCAAATGCAAAAGTCTTTGTTTGGAAACCTTTTGTTTTATATGTGGACTTAAGAATAATATGGGATACATATCAAATTTGGATTTATAAATATTTGTGAACATGTTGTTGATATGGTTTATAGTATGTAAAGCTTGAAGGGGTAAGAGCATTGTTGTTTATATAAAAGTTAGTATAAAAAATAGTAGCAATGGGAGTATGGTTGGATGAGTTTGTTTGTTCAAGAAACCTACAAAGGTAGTCATTACTTTCAAATGGGGATAATGAGGAACACATACACAATGATTCTTTGTTTTGATGGTTTTTACAAAAAATGTTTATGTTTTTTTATTTTGATGAGAATTTAAATTCCCATAAAAATCTAATTTTGACACTTTTTTTAACAACCATTAGATGCCAAATAAAAGATTGGTGGAAGTTGAAGCCCCAAGTATCGGAGCATGTAGAAACAATTGGAGTTTTGTGTAGGGTTGTAAAGTACAAATTGACCTAGAGCATAGAGTGTGTTTTGTAATGTGTTTTGTGTTTAAGAGGAGTCATCCTTAATGCATGATTTGGATTTGCTTTAAACTGTGCAACAATAATGGATATCATGTCATGGAAGTATTAGTGGAAGTTCAAAGGGAATTTTGAATTTGAAGAAGCTCTTAAATGTTCACTAGAAGAATCCCGTGCTTATTTAGACATGAGTTGTCTAACTTGACATTGTTTACTTGCGCATTCAATGTAGCAACACTATATTTTTCTGTTATTGACAATGTTATAGTGAACGCCAGGGGATGTCAATGTTGACATAAAAACATGGGGTTGCAATATTGAACGTGCAAGTAAACAACATCAAGTTAGACAACCCATGTCTAAATAAACATAGGATTCTACTAGTAGTTATAAGTGGGTATATGACTTATTGCAATGCATTTATAACTAGCTTGGGTCACATTAACAATTTTGAAAAGGTCTTGCACACTCATGTATGAAAAGCATTGTCTAATGAGTAGTGGCATGCAGTTGTTTTGTGTCTTTGTTGTTCTATTATGTAGAAGGAGTCTAACATGCATTGTTGAAATGAAGAGATAAATTCTCTTTGACTTCAAGTAGAGGAATGATCATTCCGGCACACAAGAAGAGACAATAAGATTGGCAAAAAAAATATTGTTCTTTGATATAATTTGAGTTTGTCATTAATAGAAGTGTCAATTGCTTTCAAATTGTAAATCCAAAATACCTAATAAAATAAAATGTGGAATGAGTGTATTCCAAATCATGGTAAAGACCCCGAGAATGTTGTGATACCAATCTGAAACAACAACTTAATAAGAACCAACCACCTAGTTGTAGATGTGTAAATTTTAGAAAGGAAAGAGTATGACACCTCTCCGTAGTCCATAAGGAAAAAAAAATCTAAATTGGGACTTAGCAACAAACATATCGGGAGGAATCCTAAACTAGCTATGATGTGAGAAATGGTAATGACAGGTTCATAAATAGAATTTCACCACATCATAAATTTAGTTGTAGTAATTGATAGGTCATAGGGTCTACATTATGCCAACGTGTCAAAGGTCAAGGGAGGTGCTCATACACTACTAGAATCACAAGGAATATGTTGGTTGGTGTCTAAATCAAGCTCTCCAGACCAACTGGGCAATTTAGCACAAACCAGTAGCTACAAAAATGGACTTTCATTTTTCTTCTAGTGTGACTATCCTAAGGTGGGAACTAGTTTAGCCAATATTTAGTGATATTTAATTATATATTGACAAGTATAGGCTACACAAGGTCTAAATAGACAAGACTAAAGCCATGGAATTTTGATGCTACATAACTAAACCAATGAAATGAAGAGAGAGTGCTAGCATGTGAGTATAGAACATATGAACCCATGAGCCTAGAAATCTATTTTTTATAGTTACAAGTGTCTATGTTATAGGTACCTATATTATAAACCCTTTTCATATTATAGTGTACCTACATTATAGGTACATATGTTATAAACACCTTCAAATAGTTGTAGACTTGTAGGTACACATTTTCAACTAAGTTCAAGGCTTGTAGGCTCACATTTCTATGCTCACAAGCTAGCATTGTTGTGAAATGAAGCACTTGATTGAAGCTATGAAATTCTGATGTCATACCACTAAATTCAACAAGTGTGCATTAAGTGTGTCATTAGAGAGATTTCAATGTATTGAAATCTTTGTGTAGATTGTCCACAAAGGAAAGCTCTTTTTTAGGAAAGTAGCAATTGTGTCCAAGGAGTTTGCAGCTCCTTTCAAGAGTCTCATGCATATACGTTTCTCACAGACAACATTTTAAAATAAAAATACAAATTATCCAACCGACTCCACTTCACTGCAAGAAAGATACATTAGTTTCAATCGAGCATTTCTAAGAGAGCCTCTTGAACAGCACTCTAACTTTTGCAAACAATATTTAAACTCCCCAGAAAGGCAAAAGTCGCCTGAAATGATGTTTCCACTTGTTTGCCTGTACCAGGAAATGCCTTCTGGTCTGGGTTCGTACTTTTTTATCCTCACTGAAAGCGCAACAACCAAAGAAAAGCTTTCAGTCCTGCTCCCTTTTGTTTGGAGCAATTCAAGTAAGGAAAATTGGAGTGCAAAGAGACCAATGCCAGTTTGCACGAGGAGTACATTGCAGTAAGTTAGTACCGCTTTCCGTGAGTGCTTGCAAGCACTGCCTCAGTCTTTGTTGACCACGTTGGTGAGGTATCGATCGTTCTGGCAACAATGGCAGAGGCAGAGCTTTGATTGGAACTGGAAGGTCGAAAGTAAGAAAAAGGCTCTTGGCATCAGGTTCGCGGGTAGAAAGGAGGGTGTCTTTTGGCACCAAGCTAGCGTGCAGGTAGCGTAGCTTGATTTCCACATGCCCGTAACGACATCGAGCCTCATGGCATGGGCCTTTGGATCCAAGCTCTCGTATGACTGGGAGCTTGCTGCCCCCATGCCAAGACCTCTTTTGTACTAAATATTGGCTACTTGCTTGCGAAATGATGAGCCTCCTCCTCAGCCTGACTTTGCCCTTGCTCCACCAACGCAATCGTTGCCACCAGATTTGTGGGCTTGTCGGCTTCAGGGGACCTCCATGTATGACAAACCGTACACTGCGTCTATGATAAGGCTACAACGACCACTGGACTGTGCAAGCTTTGATTTTTATAAAGAAACGAAAGCGAGGGTCTACCACACTCTCGGCTTAATTTCAGGAGAGACATGGAGCTGCTCTCAAGTGTTTAGCATGTGTAGTAGCCCCCAGCCAGAAAGACAGCATGAGTAGCACTGACTTTGAGACTTTCAAAACGCAGGAATCAGGCATTGCGATGGTGTGAATACCGACAAAGAGAGACAGAGCACTGACTGAAAAGTTGGCACTTTTGGAACCACCCGAAAGTGAGAAACTCGTTGTCATTTCGACAGGCTTGTGATTTCCTTGAAAATTCAGCATGTAGAGATTGTTCTTAAAGAATTCGGAGCTAACTAAACAAAATTAGTTATAATTGCCTAACAAAACTGCATGTGTGACGCCGTGATCATCCTCGGAGATTGATGATACTAGTGTACTGTCTACTAGCACAATGCCAGACCTCCCTTCTCCCACTCGGATGCAGGGGCATGCATTTCCAACTCGGCGGAATTGCTTTTTGGTCACAAAAATTCCCTGTTTCATCCTTGGTGGGATGGAGACGAGGGAACTTGGATTTGATTTGGGGTTTTTACCAGTCGTTGATATTTGACCCTGTAAGGGTCAGAATCTCACTGCATTCCGAGAAAATCTCCGGTCTCCCTGTGTCTGCTTCACCCATCTCAATATGTTTGCAATTGCTGCAGAATTATTGAAAATCCTGCAAGGCACAACATGCAGTATACTTAGGGTCATTGCCAAGCTCGAAAGTTTGCTATCTCGATCATTATTAACATGTCACCTTAGAGCCACGTGAGCACCTCCTCATTATATTTAAGATGGTCGAATTCATAAAAATGGTGTGTTTCAAAGTGCCAAAATTCTGACGTTCGAGTGCCAAGAGCTTTGAAACTAGGACTTCTATGTGCCCCGGGCTTTAAAAACTAGGTCTGATACAGAAGTATATAGAAGTGAGGATTCAGTCAAGCTGCTGAAACTGCACCAATTTCACTGAAAATCCGTCATTTTAACAAATCTGAGGTTTAAGTTTATCGCTTGTAACAAATCCCTTATTTCTAAATTGAACATTTGAAAGCAAGCCTGAGGAACATTATTATTATATTTTTGCCCTTCAGAATGTTTGCTCAAATCCTGTTTAGCAACGAAAGTTTCTACATGTCATTATTTTAGGTCAACTTTCATGCAGACATCAAAGTGAAAATGCTCACGAGGAATCGATGCTTCAATTCTAATTCCAAGTTGACCGAAACTCCATCCTTACCTATTCTTAACCTCGTAGTATTTCAGCATTTTGCCTTCCCTGTAGCTGGCGTCTTTCCGTTCATCACTCCCACTCAATTCAGAGGGGTAACCTGGCCGTCTCCGGTATTCTTTCCATAAAGTTTTCAATATCTGGTCCTGCACATGAATTCAAACAACGAGTTCTTGTATTTCAACTCCCCATTCAATGCAATATGTTCTGCATCAGATACAACGATTACTATTTCAGCTCGTCTACATGTTTCAAAGTACTTCAGTATCAAATTTCTTAAGTTTGGCACCTCCTTAAAAGAGTTAGTAAGCTGGTAGCAAGAAAAAGAAAACTCCTCAGATCTCTACCGGTCCTAATTTAATTTAGAGCTAAGGTTTTAAGGTAATAGCACCTAATAGTGACCTGTTTATAAAACCATCTCATCAATTAAAATCATAAAATTTATTAGCTGCATACACGAGAGCCTAGCAACAATTTTAGGTACATTTATTTTCAACACTAAGAGAGTTCATACTTTATTCATGGAGAATCTAAAAGATGCATTCTAAGGGAATCTAGAATCTCCTTGCCAATGAGACCCAACAAAAGCTTTAATAATTCCACAATAGGAACCATGCTCAAACCCTTATTTGGACATGTTAAGGTGTTGTTACCTTATCAGCACTTGAATTGAAATGGCACCTTGTTGGGAATTATAAACGCCAATGGAAAGAATTTGACCATTACTACTTCAGAGGAAGTTTTGAACAATGGACATGGAAATTGGAAAATTGGAATCCCTTTACCGTTGGCTGAGAAGCGTCAATCCAGTGGAATTGCTTGACGTCATTATGGTGATCACTCCGGAACCATGTGAGTTGTTTTTTCACGAGGCTTCTGCGAGAGACAAACAATATCCAATAAATTCCTGACCATAATGTAGTGAAAGTCCATCAACTAGAAAACAGTAGAAACAGATTCCAGGTCGGATCGTTCAAGGGAACTTGAAACCTGGCAGGCTAATAAAATTCAGATGGAGCACTGGATTTCCAAGCTCACACCTTGACACGCGTTGAAAAGCTGAAAGAAAAACCAGGAACTTCTCCGCTGTGATCATGCCCCCGGCTTTGCGGCACTCCACCAGAAACTCCATTGCCTGTTTCATCTCCCACAATTGTTAAAATTTTTACACCCACCGTAAGAGGCAATAATGCTCTCAATCGACTCCTGCCATTCCTAGAACTTGGTAGGTTATTTCTCATAACAACAATCTATTTTCACATTACCTATAACATTTGTGATTCAATAGGAGAACTTGACACTACGTTTCAGATGGACTTATCCAGCCAGACTGCCAAAGGTTGTCAAGTTCAAAACTCCCAAGTGCAAGATTTCAGCGGTGCTTACTTCTTGGTAACCAATGCCACGTGATGCGGAACTTGTGCCGGGCATTAATCCAAGATCCAGGAGGCATGACGCTTCATGAAGCAGACCAAGTGGATCTGTCATCACCCCAAATCATAATACTACATCAATTTGCTGATAAAATGGTGGATTTCAGTGAAATTGGCACAGATTCAATTGTCGTATTGAATGCTCAGATCTAAGGTAAGCCATCCTACTTGCACCACAATTCAGTTGAGCCTATCTTGTGCCATTAAGTAGCATAGTGCTCATTTCAAAATTTGAATTGTGCACCACTCGTACATAATGGCACAAATAGGATGACTTGTACTTCATATTAGTCCTGGTCCTTCAAACTTTTGACACTTGAACATCATAATCGTGGCACTTCAAAGTACACCATTTTCATCAAATATAGCCCTCAGAGAATTGAACCAATTAACACCAACACTCGTGAAAACATCGTTTGCGTGGACCTCGAGAAATAACCATGAAAAGCTCCGCAACGAGTCTAATTGGTTATATGACACGACACTCAGAAATGTAATCTAAACCATACCTGCAATCATTTGTTCGCAGCGGAGATCGATCCAGCGATACAATTCGGCGCGGTGCTGGTACAAGAAATAGCATTGGAAGTCATAGTCATAATCCCACTCGGAGCCTTCCATGTGGTGCAGCGTGTAGTTGTCGGGTCTCCATGGCTGCCCAGAGACCTGCAACTCCACCTTGGAAGATTAACTCCCGAATGGGTTTTTAATGGGTTTTTAGCAGTTTTGAGAAAGGTCAGACGAGGACTTTCTTTTGCCTGATTATTTTCATTTTACAAATCCATGCGAGCAGTGTTCTTCACTAATTCTGAGAGGGCAAACCTTATTCTATGTTATTAAACAAATTCTCAACTTTGGAGCCTATTAATGTACGCATCGTACACGTCTTGAAACTGACAGTGTTTTTTCTTTTTTTTGACAAAAATAAAGGAACTTGTGTTTGAAATTGACAGTTTACAGTTTTAGAGGTTTAGGCTTCCAAACTTTGACAATTTAAAAGATAATTAAATGACCAAAAATGATTCATTTCGTCAAATTACAGTATTTCGAATTTATCACCAAAAGATCAATGCTGGTGTCCCTGTTTCATACTAGAGGAGTAGTGTCCCGGTTTCATATTATACTGATTTGCCCTACTAGTGAGGGGGGAAATTAGTGTCACCACAAAATTTTACTGTGTTGGGGAAACTTTGTATAAAATGATACAATTAGGTATTATTTCAACCTACACTAACTCAAAATAGTGTGACACAAATCAGTGTCGAGTAGTACAGTTTTCCCCCGAGAGTTTCCCTGTCAGCTTCCAAGAAATGACAATTTCTCTTTCAGTGTATCAATAGAGGAAACTATCATTAATTCCAGATTTTGGCTTGGCTGTTCTGTATTGTGGTTTTTTTTAATGCAATGGTTCTTCCATTTGTTAAAAAAACAAAAAAAATTATCATTAAAAACGGACCAGACGACCAGGGTCGAAAGCAATGTACGTGGGTACGAACTAACCAGTAGAACTTGGAGCGCGCGGCGCAGTCGGAACCAATCGTTGCGAACCAATGTGTGCGCAGTGACCGAGTCGCCTGCTTGCGCCAGCATGTGTACCGCAATGTCCCACCCGTCCGGCTGGCTGACAAAGCGACGGAATTCGGCTTCAATGGCGGCGCTCACTGTCGGAGAGGCGCTCACGGCCGACGCTGCAGCCGCTTGGCTCCTCCCGCTCATGTACCTGGGCCAGATAATTCAAACGCAAGTGCAATGGTAAGCCAAGTCTAGGCCACAACACCTAGTTAAGTAGGTCGAAGTGCTGGAGTGCCCAGTCACACAAGTCTAGAAGCTGAGCTGCTAAAGTGAGGAAATTGATTTCATGTTCTTGTCATCGAAACGAGGTGTGTGCACCCAGAATTATAGTGCCACTTGAAACGAAAGGAATGCCCTCTGCAGAGATTTCGGGTGCATATACCTTTAGATGGACTGAACTTTTAATGCAAATCTAGTTTTTCAAATTTTCTGACAGTCTAGTCTCTAAACACCAACTAGCCCGGCTGGAGAATCAAACCAAATTCGAATGTAGAATCGGGACCCCAGAATACACGGAGACCCCTAGATGTCTCCTGTTCAAGTTGCTTCTAGTAGGGACATCTTACAGCGGTAGTTCCCGATTCTACATCTGTCCATGGATTGGTTGCTAGTTTGGATTGAGAGGCTATGTGGCCCTGGCATAAGCTGGTATTTGGCAATAACTTAGTGGTCACTTCCCTTGTTGGGGGCTCTCATTGTTGGACACAACTTGCCATGTCCAGCACTGGCATTCTTTAAAAAGTCTATCAACGTTGGAGATTGCCCTTCATCTCAAGTCCAAGCTTTCAACTGATCTATATGTTTTGTGATTTGAAACTCATCTTCATGTTGCAAATGGTGGAGGCTCATTTGACTCTGAGTAGAAAATGTTGAGAAGATAGCCTGGTACTAGGATACCGTGACCCCTTCTATTAGTGGGTTTTACACTTATCACTTTCAATGTTGAATTGAAAACTCTATTCAAAGAATCGAGTACGCTGACTCTTGAAAGTGAGAAACCCACCACTGGTCGTCTTGTCCCACTCAACTTTGGAAAACACTCAAACTTGAGTGTTTTGCCTCCTACACTAGCCTGAGACCCGGTAATGAATGGTACGGTGGTGGGAGCGTACCAGCGCAAGTAAGTGCAAGTGCCGCCCACAACGATGGGAACGCGGTTGCGCGCTAGCACGAGCTCCGTGGCGGCTCTGGCATCTTTGCGAAACCGGCTCGCTGAGTACTCTGCCCCTATGAAACAAAAATCAGCTGGAATCTCGTAAGGAATTCATTGCAGTAGTTGCCTCACAGAGTTACATCTCACAACATTTTGTTCTTTCTTGGGCCTCAATATTGACAGATTATCAATGCAATGCATCGAAAGCCCTCACACTGATCAACGTACACTCTTACCACCTGGCACAATTCAAATTTGTGACCAAGGGTGGCAGGATACTCTGGAATGTCATTTTAGGGAGGTTTTGTCATTTAGGTGTACAACCTCACAGGTGGTAACTGGCCACAAACCTTCAGTGGGAGAGACCACGTCAAGCAGGTGGTGGTGCACGCCCTGCGAGAGAAGCAAAATAATTACCAAAGGTAAGAACAAGGATTCGTGACGAGCAGTGAACTCTGTTATGAACAGTATCAGGGTGGACGATGGCGAACAATGCCGAAAGGGTCAAAGGGTGGTGTTGTGTCAGTATGGACTTGTGGACGGCGTTCGAAATTTGTTCCTTATTTTATACGTGACGGTTTCATGCAAAAAATCGATGTCTTAAAAAAGGTGTGACAAGCCTACGTCACAGGTCTCTGTTAACTTGGGCTCCCTAAACAAAGATAAATTAAAAAAACAGCAATTTGTTGGCGGGGTTCGTGTGCCGTGTCAGGTTGACCACCAGTAACTACCCGTGCAGAGATTACAAAAATAGATCAGTATAGACATTGCAACCAATCGCACACTGAACCCACCTCGCGTTGCTGCAAAGGCGTTTTGGCACTTCCCACGTTCATGCCTTTGTATACCTGCAATTCAAGGGGTTTCAACTCAGTAAGCACACCTGCAGTGACGGATTTCAGTGCCCTAGTTCTTCCTCCTGCTCACCAAACGGAAAATTTAAAGCATATACACTTGTACAGCAACTCCACTCGCAGGGAACCTCGCCATCTTCACCAGTGCTCCAACAGAATTACCATTCACGTTCCAGAAGAGGAAAAAATGACGACGGTTCGTAAACTACTTCGACGAAGATAGCAAAGCTATTTTCGAAGGATCCAGCATTGACGTCGAAACGGTATCAATTCAAACTCCAACGAATCAAGATAATCGAGCTCCGGGATATGCCAATCGAGTTCGTTGTAACGGTAGTGATAACAGAACTTCATTCTTGCGAATCAGTTGAGTGAGTCGCTAGAAAAGGCGCTCTCACCACGAGGAAATCAGACAACGTGACAGACACAAACTGCTCTAAGAAACTGATTGTAATTGGACTGAAAATTTGAGCAAGCGAGGAAAGTGCACAGATCGAACTGGAAACAAAACCTGAGGAAGGGAAGGGAAGGGAAGGGAAGGAGAGAAGGCAAGGGAAGGGGAGGGACTGATTGATCTTACGATACAAATTCAAAAAAAAAGAAAGAAAGGAGTTGTACTGAACATTCGAACCTGAATGGAGTCGGCACTAATGATCTCGCCGTCGAGCTGCTTGGCCAACGCTATCGCCACGCGCGACTTGCCAACGGCCGTGGGACCTGCGATGACGACGACGCGACCCTTGTGCAAGCTCTTCGCCGACCTGCTGCTCACGTCCACATTGTCCAACCGGCCGGCAAATTCCAAGCACCCCACCTTACCATTCTTCCCGGCTACCGACGATGACGACGACGACGACTCCCCATCCGTCAAAAGCTCGAGCGCTTTCTGTCGACTGGCCAGCTTCGCGCGCACCCCCAGTTGTACCCCCGGTACTGCCCGCGTCACGCAAAACTCGACATGGCAGCGATATTGCAGCTGCCCCGAACCCAGTCTACCAACACCACCCACCCATTCACCTCCGCGACTGCTGGACAAACTCGCTGCACTACTCCAGCCTAATGGCTGAGGGCACATGAATCCCGACATGAATCCCAACGTGAATATTCCAACGTGAATCACAAACGTGAATATATCCCGGCGTCAATGCTAACGTGAATCTCGACGTGGAATGCCAGCCGTGAGTACTCAGTCGGATTGAGCTCCCACTCGATCGATCAGTGAGCACGCAAACTCGCAAACTCGCTACTCACAGAGGCACAGCGATTGATACAACGTGTGTGTGTACGTTCTAGTGTTGATCGAAGTTTGGCGCCTGTGCAGATCTTCTCACTCTATACCAGGTGACAACCAGTGAGTCCTTTTGTATTGTGGCGCTTGTCACGTCTCATCGCTCTATTAATAAGCTTCTTAGAGATATGATAGCGGTGGTGGTGATGGTGGTGATGATGCTCGCGATGATGTTGTGATGCTACGACTCCTACAGCGAAGAAGCTTGTTGCCAGAGACAGACATTTTCTAGCTCCGACTTCCAATATTTGGGGAGGCGCAATGGTGGTGTCTTTTAATTTTCTATTACCGGTTTTGAGCAACTTCGTCATGTTCCCTCCCCCTGTTTTCATTTACTTCTGGAATCTTTCTTCTTTTTTGGAATTTTGGAACTGACGGAGAGATGAGATGCAATAGGTGCCAGGAACGTGCACATGACAAAGGGTAGTGGAAGTTTTGGTGTTGTGGAGGAAAGGGCTTGGTCTCCTTCTTGCAATTAATTCGTCCTTTCAGTTGCACCCAAAAAAACATGAAGGCATTGAGGGCTAACCTTGCTTTTATTGGGGGTGTACAAGATGAGAGCAAGACATGAGAATGGAAGGATGAAAGGTGTACCGATGGATTGATGTGCACATGACCTGTAGATTTACTGGGGGTTTCGTTGGGGGACTTAAACTTACTGGGGTTTTTGTTGGGGGACTTAAACTTACTGGGGGTTTCGTTGGGGGACTTAAACTTACTGGGTGTTTTGTTGGGGGACGTAGGGCTGGCTTCCATGGGGTTGCAGGTCGTTGTAGACAACATTAGAATCGGAGTTTTAGAAAAAACAAACTTTCATTTCGCCATTGATCAATAGGCTACATTGGCACTTGACTCTACATAAAAGTTTGTCCTTACTAAAGGTTTGTTGGAGTTTTTGTTGTAGAAGAAAGGATCAATGGGACTAAGTAGGTATTGTAGCCACTACAAATGTTGTTGTTATGGATAAACTTTAGAATCCTCCTTTTGACACCTCCCTTTGACATGTTCATGAAAACTTATTATACATCATTTTCAACTCTCTTATATAATTTTCTTTTAATTTTCAGAAACAATTATAAACGAATGAATGAATAAGATATTAAAAAATTCTCTTCTTTATGATATGTTGAATTATGTCAAAGGAAAGGTATAACACAAGCAAGATCAAGTCATCTACATAGAATTTAATGGTAAAAATACCATGCGGACTGAGGTAATTACACCTTAAATATAAAATGATTTTTGAAAATTTATGAAAAATAAATACTCTAATAACTATCTAGTAATCTAGTTTTTTATTTTTAAAAGAATTCAAGTACATTGGCTTCAATGTGCAAAAGTTATGGCTGATGACAATTCAAAAATGTCAAGTGTGATAGAAAATAAGATTCGTCTTTTTTGCATTCACCTTGAACTGTACATATATGTTAAAAGGTAGAGTCTTTCTAATGATGTATCATTAAACAAAGACAAGTGTAAGGTGGAATTGGGGGCCATTTTGTATAGTGAATGGTTGTATATTTATAGTATTATGGAGGTGGTATTGTTTATAGTATTGTAGAGGTGGAGGTGGAATATTACAAGAGGCGGATTTGTTCTTTTGTTTTAACTTCTTCTCTATGACATGATTTAATACTACTAACTAGTGGTGTTTCTTAATGTGCATCAAATGGATTTAGGCATCACCTACATGACACTTATAACTTCCTACACCTTCCATCTTTGAAAATTTGTAACTAATTTACTATGCTTCCAAAAATCATGGAACCACTTGCATTTTGATTCATAGACCTTCACCCATGTGTGAAAATTGTTGTTCATTGTCAAGAGAATATCAGTTATGCCACAGAGCTTATTTGTGCAATTTCAAGTGTAATGACCTTAGTCCACTTCCGCTCAGACATTCAGACTTTCAATCCCGAATCATCCAAGGAGTTCAGTTACTAGCCACATAATTGTCTAATCATCTAATAGTTGGTTCGTTTGAATTCATTCCCATTTTCGCCAAACATTAAAGTCAAAAGTGCACACTTGCAAAAAGATGCCCAGGCACATGTCTGAGCGTGTTTAAAATGTGTGTGTTTCAGCCGTTACGCGGATGCTTATTACTGCTAACATGCACACAACATTAGATTCCAGGTGTGATGATTCCAGTGATTTTAGGCAAACTACTTATTGCGGGTGTCAAAAGTGAAATAACTGCACCGAAGTCCATCTCTAGTACCGAAGATTTACAGTAATAGGCAGCATACACACAACAATAGATTCCCAGTGTGATGATTCCAGTAATTTTAGGCAAACTACTTATTGCGGTTGTCAAAAGT
The DNA here is from genome assembly GCA_963969395.1 of Pseudoscleropodium purum. Lineage (NCBI taxonomy): Eukaryota > Viridiplantae > Streptophyta > Bryopsida > Hypnales > Brachytheciaceae > Pseudoscleropodium > Pseudoscleropodium purum. Next base: position 8,288,916 of record OZ017801.1, read on the forward strand.
GTAACAACTGTGCCGAAGTCCGTCTCTAGTACCGAAGATATACAGTAATAGGCAGCTATGGTAGAGAATGAATTGCATGATAAGTGGCTGTTGAGATACCAAGGTCGTGTACCTGAACGAACTGGCTCCAATCAGTTTTAACCAGCTTAGGGACCAGTGAATGCGAGCCTCGAAAGCAGAAAGAGCAGCTTGCAGCCCTACGCAATCAGTACGCGCTACAGTTCCATTGCACAGGACCTAGACTCTTTGATGAAAGTGGAATGAAGGTCGTACCGATCTAGAAACTAATTTCAGCAGAAACGGAAGGTCGTACCAATCTAGAAATTAGTTTCAGTTCAGTTCAGTTCCGTTTGAGGTCTTCAACTTCTCCTTCTTTTAAAATTTTAAGAACTTTTATACTCAAAAAAACTAGTGGTACGGCAAATTAGGGTCGTTGAGTTTAGTTTTCGCCTTTTTCAGGACTCCGCCGCAATCCGCTCAGTTGCTCCGCCTCCACTTGTCGCCTGCCGCTCCTTAAGGTTAGCCTACTGTTGGCTTGGCTTTTACGACCAGGGGACGCTAGCGTCAGTCAATGGCCTGCCACGAACAGTGAAGCTTGTCAATGATCACTCGCCGCTGGAATTGAAGGGGAACCCCCGAAAGAACGGAGCCTGTGACGCTGTCGTCAAACTTTGGAAAGGCCTCCGTTTCTTTGCTATTTATAAGTGAATTTGTTGTGGTTATATTTTTCCTAGATGAAAACACATGCCCGGTACTTTGTCATAAAAAATTTAGAATTTTTTTGGGAAATTTCAAATTATCATGAATTTTGGAAGAACAAATGAAGAAAATTCATATCAAATACAAATCATGCTCAAAAAATCTAACTTTTTCCAAAAAAAAAACAAACTATATTAAGGTCTAGAACATTGTGGGGTGAAGAAATTTTTTGTGGAACTCCATATTTAGAACATGGTTAGAACATGGCAACTTCAAACTTCACCAAAATGTTCATTTTAAGGAATCTTTCGAAATTTTCAAGTAGAATAGAAACTACTCTTTTAGAAGCTTCATTTTGTTGGTTTTTTGCTCAAAAGCAAGAGAAACTGTTTTGAATGTCGAAATGAAGTTTAAACCTCTAAATTCCCAAGGCCAATTTTCTGTCAAAAAAACACTCAAAACTGCCGTTTTTGTTGCATTCATCCAAGAATACAAAAAAAACATTTTTTTTAAATCTAACGGTAGGATCTTGTACTTTACTTGTCTTATCTCACATGGTAAAAATTTTATGAAGTTTAACCGTATAGATTGGAAGATATTGGTATTCAAAGTTGAAAAAGAAAGTTTTTTTGAACAGTGGCCTGCAATCTCAGATGACTTTGACCACCAATTGTGAATTTTTTTTGCACTATAGACTTTGAATTTAAAATTTTTATGTTGAAGAATTGAGTTGAAAGTCTAAAAAAAAAATTTTTTTAAAAACACTTGATTTTTGTTCTTTAAAAAAATGCTAAGTAGAAGTAGATCCAAATTGGAAAAAAAACTAAATCGTTAATAACTCCAAGATGGGATTGAAAGACAATAATCCCAATGGTGAGATTGTTTTAGCAATTAAACACAACATTCTCAAAAAAAAAATTGTGAGAAATTGTGAAAATTGCATTCGGAAACAAACCCTACAAGTTATTTTTTCAAGAAGATGCTGAAATTGCCCGAAAAATAAAATTGTCTTTAATTTTCTCATTATTAGTCCAAATAGAACGAATCAAAGCTTCACATGTAGACAAAAAGAAAAAAATTTAGGGGAAAAAAATTTTAATTTATTTTGGTTTTTTGCAATTTTTTTTGTGCTGCCCACCGAGTTCAATTTCAAGCTTTTTGTGGTATAACTTTTGCTCCCAGGCACCAATTGAAATAAAAATTATATTCCCACCTAGATAATCAGTTTTTCTACCTTATGGGAAAGTTTCAAAACAATTCACCAAAAATTGAGATCACAAGAACTTGCCCAAAATCTGATTTGTCCCCCGAGGGGACAATGGGAATTTAGGGGTTAAGGGAAAAAAACTCAAAGTATTGAAATATACTAGATAATGTACCATTTTTGTAATAAACTATTCTATACAAAATTAAATAAATAAAATATCTTAAACTTGACTCAATGACATAGATATAACATCACAAAGTTGCATGCAAAAATTTGGATGAAAATCATCCATTCTTCAATATGTACAAAGCATTGTTGACTATCCAAGGGACAAAAAACATCATGGACATTCCTCTAGAATAAAAATTTATTTCTATTTTGAATAGTTAGGATGAAAAAGAAATTCTTGCTTCAAAAATAATAATTTTGGAGCACTTTCTACATATAATTTCCAATGTAAAAATTCAAAGATGAAATTAGGCTTTGAGGGAGCTTGATTTACTATTATTTTTTCATACTAATATTCACAAAATAATAGCTATTGGGTTTTGATATTATGCCCAAGTTGGATCTTCATTTGTAATAGACCTAAGATAGGCTTAAAGTTACACTTTCTTAGCACCCAAAACTCCCAAAATATTGCAATGTGAGCATTTTGGGGCCTTGGACTTTAAAACATAGTGTAAAGCTCTAAGTTGATTATCAACTCTCTATTGATGAGATTTTGAACATTGAATGGGACTTGGGATATAGTGTGAATAGGTCATTAGAGAATCTTTTAAAAGATACATTCCCATCAAGGTGACGAAAAGGTAGAGAAAACATTTTAACCTTGTAGGATTATAAGGGATTTAAACTACGACCTATATAAAGATCAATTTTTCTTCATAATTGAGAATTCATTTTAAACAAGAAAAGGTGGATCCACCCAAATTTGTGAGCGTTTTTGGTTCTCCAATTTCATACACTAGAGTTTCAATTAATTTAAAATGATGCTCTTTGCTACCTCAAGAGAAATTCAATATAAGTTGTTCCACAATTTTCTCACACTCATGTAATATTTTGAGAATTCAAAGCTTAAAGCATAGAACTCCTACAAATGCAAATATGTAGATTTCCCTTGAACAAACACCTTTGAAGCACAAAATGCTTAAACTCCTATATGGTGCCTCAAAGAACTCTTCAACTCCTATTGGTTAGTCTTGAAAGCTTGTGGTCACTTTGGATGACTAATAAGCCCAAATGTAGTTCACAAAGACATTCAATCCAATAACATTCTAGAGGATGTTGAAGCCATAGTATATACTAAATTTGTGTTTTTCTAACCATAAACATATAATTTTTTGTTGTATATTTGGAATCATTGCTATGATGAAAAATCACATTTAATGAATTAAAGACATATTCTTCATTGTGCCTAATAAATTTTTCAATAAAATTGTAATGTAATGATATTAATTCATCCTTCCTTCAACTTTGTAAAACATACAAGAGTCTTTGAGTGTCATACAATCCCATATCATCACCAAACCTTACTATCAATTGACCATGGTGATAAATTTTTCCATATAAATCCTTTAATGCTTGAAAATGTGATTGTTCTTACACATTCTATTTACAAAAAAGAATGAATAATGGTGGTCTACAACAAAGATTACATGCAATAGAGCTCTATGCACTTTAGTAATATCATCACTTTGCAAGATTACAAAAATTGCATTAACAATACAACTCAATTTATTTGTCAAAGAATAGAATGAAGCAAGCATTCTATCTATATCATTTAATAAATAGAAAAGATTAAGTGGAATTTATTATACCCCTTTACCATTGTAGATCAAAAAGACTTTATGAATAATTTTCAAGATTATTTTTCTTACTTACAATTTTCTTTGAAAAAATAGTTTCCTAAAAATTACATCCATTTGTAGGATTTTTTTGCAGACATCTACTACTAAGTATTATAATAAAATTTCTATTTTTTTCAAATATCAAATTTGATATTGAAATTGAATGTCTAGTGCTAATATTTCATTTTTAGATTCTTGGACATGTACAAAGTCATGATTGGAGAGCTTCAACTACTTCATACTAAAATAAAGAAGAAAACAAGAATATAAGTAGTTTGTCCACAATGACTATTAACTAAATAATGACTACAAAACGACTATTTTGTAGTCATTGTGGACAAATGATGACTACTAGTCATTGTGGATGAGTTGTTTATACCCTTGTTTTCTTGTAGTGAAACAAGTATTATTTTTGCATTGAATTGGTCTATTGATAAACCTGAAAAGTTTAAATTCTTTCTATTGCATATATTAAGCATTACTATCTTTACTACAAGCAATTAGAATGAATGATAGAATTTTCTTGCATTTACTTTATTGCAAGATTAAAACGGTTGAAGCTCTAAATCATTCATTGTTTGTATTCTTATTGTTATGCTCACAAGGTTTGGAAGATATTCATAGGCATCATGGTTTCAAAAAAATACTCAATAGAGTACAAGCTAACTTGTGCTCAAATGACAATCATTCTCTTATAATTCACTATTTGTATATTCATTGATGGCATCAACACGAGATTGAATTTTTACAAAATAAAAGACCTCCAAAATCAATAATGCTCAATATCTTTTGATATCTCATGGCATAGGTAGACTTATCAATATTTTGGGACATCTTGCAGATAAGATATAAATGATTTTTTCTTTACATTATTGGCACCTCATAAGGACACATTAAGGTTTATTGATCTAATTGAAACAATTCTAGGAGTCATGTTCATTTTTTTGGCACCATCACGTTCTATATCACACTTCTATATCACACTTCTTTGAGTGTCTCAATCTCGTATTCATACTTTCAAACAATTCAATGGTTTTCAAATTTTCCTTTTGGCTTGCCATGACTCCATATTTACGGGCATAGCCCACTTAAGAATCATTCCAAAATCGTTAAGATATGCAATTATGACCATAGAACAAAGTTGAATGGTATATGCATAATCATTTGATACGCACATTACACATGGAATAGATGGACCTAACAATTACTGTATCTGTCGGTGGTCATGTCACAAAATTTAGTGATGACCATCAAACATTATCCATTTCAAGTGCTAGCTAGTAGAATGAAGGACTTGGCACACCAAGCTCCATTGCCTAAGGCATGGTTTCAAAGGCCCATATGAGCACCAACACCTAGGATGTATCCCATGTATATTTTTTAATCCATTTTCAAGCCATGATTGATTTCTCTTTTTCCAATTTCAAAAGCAAAAGTTCGTGCAGAGCACACTGATTTGTTCTAATGAAAGAATTTGGAAAAAAAGCCAAAGCCATGGCCAGCCCTTCTTCATTTAAAAAAAACAAACCAAAAAACAAACACCTTTGCAGCTACTAATTGATGAATTCCATTTCCAAGTCAAAAGACCTACTGAAAATCCGGGAATCCGGGAATCCAAGGGAACCTGAGGGAATCCAAGGGTTCCTTAGGGTGCATGAGGGTCCGTGACCACATGAGTGATATCTCCTTCCCCATCAGAAATTAGAGCGTGTGCAGGTACCGCATTCTTTTGGGCTGGTAATCATTGCAGGTACTCAATACAACCAATTGTCTTTGGACTCGTGAAGTGGTATAGAGAAGATAAGGGATGGATTTAAGTTAAAAGCGTACTGGTACTCCAACAGACAAATATTGCAGAATGCCAGTCAGTAGAGAATGTGAGTAAGTTATGATAGTGAGCTTTCACTCATCAGCACCAGAAGAATGTTGTGAGGATTATGTGGATAATGTTGAATTGGATTTCGGAAAGCTGCAACAGGACCAATGGTGAATGAACATCAAATGTAGATCTTTTTTTTCCTTTTTCTTTTTCCTTTTCTTTTCTATGAAAAGTGAAATAAAGGAGGCTGGGGACAGGGCAGGGGCTCCTCTTTTCAGGGGATGGGTAAGATAGTGACAGACAGTGGAAATTTTTTTAAATAGTTGCAGAACTCTCGTGCCTTACCTTGAATCAATGGAACATGAATGATATAATATCTGTCCATGTGTTGGGGGCATTGCAAGACTTTGAGTGCCAAGGTGTTCTTTTTCAATATCAGTTAGCAAAGTAACATGTTTTTATGTGCTTTTCAAAATGATTGCTATCATGTGCAATCAACAGAACTTTTTTTTTTTTTTTTAATAACAAATGGCGACCCATTGCATTAACTAACAGAACTTTTCATAACAACCACAGTAAGAACCAGGCCTGTTTACACTTGCAAAATTTGGTTTCATGCCAAAAATAGACACAAAATGATGGACTTGCAGTTGAATGATGCAGATAGACGGGCTGCAGCTATACCCTCAAAAGCACCCAAGCAAATCATCTCAAAAACAACTTTAAAAAGAGAAGAAAATGGGTCCAAGTGGCATGGGGATGAGAACTCAAGTATATATGCATATGGATACAAAGTGAAAAAATGCACAAGTATGTATAGATAATTAGATATATATGTGTATGCAGATTTGTATACACATGCATACATACATTGTCCCATATCTCTTGAACTTCTTAACTTGGGACTCCCTCCACTCCAAAATAAATTTGGGGTTTCTTGGAAATGACTAGATTAATGTGAGAGCTGTTTCTATTTTCAAAAAATTGTGTAGTTATTGTAACTTCTAGTGAGCCCCACAAGGTATGAAAGAGTAGAAGTCAAATGCATGTTGAAAAAAATCCCCCCTTTTTGAAATTGCTTTAGTATTATTAATTTTGATCATTTTTTGACCGATGTGGTGAAATTTAATTACATCCTCTATATTCAATTCTGATGATGTCTTGTAATTCAATTTCATTAAATTCTCAATAAGAGATTTGTTAGTAGTAGTTCTTGTATAGTTATGGATTGAATTCATCACCTTTTGTTGATTAGAGGTTGCATTTTGATTCCCTTTGAAGGGATCAAATTGCTATATAGTCTCTGGAGCACAATATCTACAGATGGTTTTGCTTCCAAATGTTTGAACTAGCCCCTAAGTGATTTTGACTATGTTTTCACCAAAAGCACTTCCAAATTGCTATTTCTAGTACATGTACCAAATTATAAAAAAAAACATTTTTGGACACATGTAATCATAGAATCTTGTAGTAAGCTTGTTTGAGAACATGTGGGAAAAATTTCAGAAATTTCCACTATATATATTGCAAGATATTAGCATTTAAATTGACAAAAATCCTTTTGGAGGTCCTACGAAAAACCAAGTAGCTTCACTTCACAAGGTCACATTTGTATGAAAAAATGTCTAAAATGGTAGTTGCTCTTTGAATTCATTTTTCAAGTCAAGTTCGTTATATGCTTGAAAAATTTCAGATCATTTGGAATTGTACAACATATAAGAAAAAAAAATAGTAAGTAGAAAGGGCTAGAGAATGATTTGAAATAATAAATTGTTAACAATTTATTTATGGAATTGAAAAATGACAATCCCAATACTTGTAACGTTGTTATAAACAATCTACACTGAATGTTTTTATTTTTTTCCAAAAATATTGAAAATTGAGTTAAATAAAGGACTTCAAAGTTTGCCTAAGAGTAGAGATTTAATAATGTAATTTCTTAAAAAAGTGATTTTTAAAGAATTTTTTTTGTTGCCCAAGCTACCCATTGAGCAATGAATAGTATATATCATACAATTGTTTTTTAACCATGTAGTCAAAAGTTATGAAAATTGTTGGGCCTTAAAGCTACTCTTTGAACACATATTGTGTTGAAATTACAAGAAAATCCGTTCATAGTGAGCTACCTAAAATTTCTATGTTGCCAAAAAATGTAATTTGGGTGTTTAGTGGCTAGCTTCAATTGTTCATAATCAAGTTGCGGAGAGCCATTTCGAATTTGATTTTGGACAAGTATATTTGGAAACTCTCGATTTATTTTGGGACAAAAGGAAGCATGTATGAAGAAAGAAAATACATTAAAGAGCTAAAAATGACTTTCACATCCCTATTTTATATAAGAAAAAATTGTCTAAAAAATGAAAAATAAATCTCTAAAATAAATCTCTACTGAAAGTTAATTTTCCTTTAATAATGGTGCAATGGTCATCTAAATGTATTCTCAATAAATATTTGAGTTGAAAAACATGCCATTTCAGTTCATTTTTCAACCTCTTCTACAAATCATTTCATAAGTTATTTGAGTTGGAAATTTTCAGCAATGGAAACCTGTAGTCATTGGTAAACTAAGCTCAAAATTATAGGTTGAAATTATAGTTTATCAGAAAGTATATAGGGGTCCAAAAAATCACTTTAATGCACATAGTATGTTATAAATATACTAGGTGATCTCCCCAACCTTAAATTATCCTAAATTATGAATCTTTTGAACTGTGAGTCACTCAATTGCATTCTTAGTACCATTAGAAATTTCTTTGTAGAGAAAGGTGCACAAATTTTGATTTGTGGTGTTTGAATTTTTTTTTAAATTAAATGACTTATTTCTTATTTTGGCAATGGTACAAGGTACAGTAGTCTTTACCCTAAATTAGGTTGTTTGATTTGTTTTGTTTGTATGTTTGATATCTTGAGATTTATCAAATTGTGAGGCTTTTGGCAACATTCTTGGTATTGTTGGAAAGCCCTTCACAAGGAAGGGTGCACAAATTTTGTTTTGTAGTGTTTGGACATAGGGTGTGAAAGTTATTGAACTTCAAATTTTTCATTAATAAAAAAATTGAATTAAATTATCTTTTATTTTAGAAAAAACATAACTTTTACATCACATGTCCAAATGCCACAAAATAAAGCCTTTGCACTCCTTCATGTATATAGATTTTTATTTGTACCAAAACACTACCTCTCAAACTATAGCAAAGCCCTTGCACTTTTTTGTGCATAAAAGATAGAATTTCAAAGTTTTTATTAAAAAATTAAAAAATTATTTTTCCTTTTATTTTGGTTGTAGAAATGGCACATGGCACAATAGTAGACCTTAAATTAGGTTGGTTTTTTGGGTTTTTTTTATTTTTCTTATTTGTCATAGTGAGATTTTTGGGACAATGCATCTTCCAATGGCATTCTTGGTACTACTAGAAAGCACTTTACGAGAAAGGATGCATGGACTTTATTTTGTCACATTTAGACTTATGGTATGAAAGTTATTGAATTTCAAAGTTTTTAGAAATTAGAAAATTAGAAAATCACTCTTTCTTTTATTTTGATTGCAAAAACAACATAGGACGCATATATAATATTAATTATGTAGTATCACAAACACTATTCAAAAATTTGTTACATTTCATATTAGAGATATATTATGGTCGTTGCAAGAAACACTTGTCCTTTTTTTTTGTCCCCTTAGCTTTGGACAGGTGTTTTTGGCTCGTCACTTTTGTGTTGGATGTCTGTTTTCTTTAAAACTTGAAACAAAGGTATATGTAGTAGTTGTCAATATTCAATATTTTTTTCTAATTTAAAAAAATAGTTTATGATTTTTAAACTACCTCCAATTGGATGTCTATTTTGGCCATTTTAAGGATTTCTAGTATTGTTTTTGACACAAAAATGCAAATTGGAAAGTTAAAATTCAAATTCAAATAATTATACTAAAGTTATATATACCTACAAACAAATTTTTAAAATATAGAAAAGTGTCCACCTTCCACATGTGCTCAAAGTGTATTACTTTGGTACACTTATAGATAATGCAATTTTTATTTCTCAAAGATGCAAATGGTTGAGAAGAAGCACCTTCTTGTTAGGAAAAATGTCTTTTTTAATTTGAATACTTTGAATTTTTTACTTATTTCTAGAAATCAGATTCCAAAGTACCTATTTTCTTGTATTTTTCATCACTCTTTTGTTGTGTATAACTTTTAGAGATAAATTTTTTCAGGCCTAAATTTTCTCACATATACTATTTTGAATGCTTTAAAAATTATCCATATTTTATTTTATTTAAAAGAGTTTATTTGGAAAGTTGCAGTATTTTAATATTAAAGCCGTTTTAAGCCAAAAATGGCACATGTTTCTTGCAACTATCCATCATCCAATTCTTTCATCCAATGTTTATGATAAAAACCTAGACCATGATGAGTGACCATTATTCTTCGATTTGAGTGTGACAAGTCATTGCAATTTGAAGTTGCTAGAATATATGTATATGTATATTTAACATATGAAAAACATCACCACCACTTTTACTTCATTTTAGAATTATGCATGTCTTTAACAAGTACATTTTGGGAAATATGGAGGAATTATGAAAAATTGACCAAGAATACTTTAGTAACATATGTTTCCTTCTGAATTTTTATTAATTAGTGTTACAAAATCAACTTTGAATCATCACATGGTGTCACAATCTACTATCCATAGCACATGTCCTAGGTACCTTTAGCACTCACTAAGTAGATGTGAAGAATTCCTATCATCTTCAAAAGGAGGCTTCATTTACATGCTTCATTTATATGCAACATGAGCCTACTATAGGTACGAAGCATTAAAGAGGTCAATTCATTCAAAATATTTTGGGAGAATGTAAAGTAAAGAACACATTTGTATGGAGGTTTCAATATAAGAAACCTAGATTTTAGGTGACAGGCCCTATTTTTCTTGACAAATTTTAGTAGATGTTCAATGTAACAAATCCATGTTATAGTGTCAACATTAATGTTACATTGGATGTTTATGTTGACAAAAAACATGGATTTGTTGCATTGGAAGTCTACTAAAATCCATCAAGAAAAATAAGGGCTCATAACCTAAAATGCAAATTTCTTATAGTGTTTCTAATTCCATTTGTAAGCCATGAATAGGTTCGAAGTAATGCAATAGTATCTACATAAGTTAATTCAATTCTAAGTGTAAGAGTTTGAATAGTGTAAGATCCTACAAAGTAATTTGGATGAATGTTCAATATTTATTTTGGACATTTAGATAAAGTTGAAAATTAGGTGCACGTAGATTTAGATGGCTACCTACATTCTAAAGAATTCAAAATTGATTCATTACCTCCAAAATGTAAATGGCTTGCCTTATTGATGGTAGAGGTTGTAAGGAACCAAATGTTGTAAGCTTATGTCCATTACTTGTGGGTCTTGGTGTGATGGTGAAATCTACCATATTAAAAAACTATCTCATATATGGTCTACATGACAATCTTTTCAACCATTTGATTCTCCAAGAGAATCATCAATGCATTAACCGCTAAAAGCTAGGGACCATCTATCTCCTAAATTGGAAGGATTCTTTCCAATAAAACATTACACCTAGGCCACTCATCCTTAACTGTCATGCATGGTCATCTTTGAGTGTTTTATAATTGGAACAGAAACATTGGTTCTTTTGTACGTGACTCTAGCATTGGATCTTCTATGGGTGGCAATATTAGTTCTTCAATTTGTTGTATAGATTGTTCTTCCATAGGCTCTTGTATTTTCTCCTATATGGATTGTAGTGACATAGAATTCATTAAGTCACATTGAATTTGACCTAGTCTTGGCCATATTAGGGGGACTAGATTTGACCTAGCTAGGCTCTTTGTTGAAGAAATAGGCTCCTTATAGAGCGATGTCAATGGTAATGTTTCTTGAGCACAACAAGGCTAATTCATGATTTCTACTCTAACTAATTCCTACAAAATCTACTCCACTAAAGTTGGTTTTAATCCTATACTCAAGAGATTTTGAAATGGCTTTTTTCCTTGATACAATGAGATCAGCAAAGAAATGACTAAGAAATGATTTACTAGGTGGTAGCACATCGTGCCAAGATCCTCACAATTTTCACAATGTGACTTAGAATAGAACAAAAATGATACAATTTTCCATTTTTCTTTATATAACTATTGGTATTACTAGAGGTCAAGGGGCATGCATTACTAATCTAAAAAACCTAGGACTAAACAGAGACAAAATGAATTTGGTGAAGCAATGCTTTTTGATATGTAACATCTGAATATTAATAGTTTCCAATGGCCAAACTGACAGTGGGAGATACCTACTATGGTCCATGTGCCATCATCTACTTCTTGCAATAGTACAACCATTAGTGGTCTAGGCAAGAGTTGCATCTTGATTTTATACTTGGAAAATAGGTTCAAATAAGCATCTAGTTAGTTGTCTAGCTAGTATTCCGTAGAAAAGATACATGTGATTTTGACAAGTTGGTAGTCAATTACTGGTTGGTGGTTTGTGGATTAGCATTGAAGCCTTTTGTTTTATGCTACCTCTTGTAGTGGTAGGTGGGATTTAGGCTATTCAAGACTTTAGTATTGAAGACTATAATTCCAAATTATCTACTTGATTCTAATGTAATTTTATAAGATCACAATGATGAATGTTATCTTTAGCTAAAGACAATTGGAGAATTAAACCCCAATAGGATTCTGACTATATTTCACCAAAAATGCTCCAAAACTGTCATTTCTAATACAAGTTTTAAAAAAACAAACATTTTGAAATATATACAACTATAGGTTCTTGTAGTGCACCAATTAGAAGAGATGTAGAAAAAATTCCAAAAAATTCCATTGTATACATAGCAAAATATTAGCATTTCAATTGATAAAAATCCTTTTTTGGATTATGTAAAAAAAATTGGCAACTATACTTTATAAGATTACAATTGTCTGCAAAAATGTCAATAATGGTGGTGCTTCTTTGAATTCATTTTTTGATGCAAGTTGGCTACATGCCTGAAAAAATTCAAATCATTTGAAATTGTACAACATATAGGAAAAAATAGTAAATAGAAAGAAGTAGACAATGATTCAAAATACAAGATTGTTAAGAATTTAGTTATGAAATTGAAAAATGCCTATCCCAATCATTTTAATGTTGTAATAAAAAATCTACATCCAATGGTTTTATTTTCTTTCAAACATATTGAAAATTGAGTTGAATAAAGGACTTCAAAGTTTATCTTAGAGTAGATTTCATAACTACCCACAAAACTAAAACTCTTCATAATTTTCATCTCATTAATCAAAATGGAATGATTCAAAGCTTTCTATACATATATAAATCTAGAAAATCGTTTTCAAATTTTTATTTCTAAAAAAAGTGATTATTAAAGAAAATTTTGAGTCGCCCAATTTGTGCACAATTCATTGACATATTGTATAATAACTTTTTAATTGTTCAGTCAAGAGTTATGAAAATTTTCTTAACTCTTGACATCTGCCCAAGAAATAAATTTAAGAGCACATGTCACATGAAAATTTTAGATAAAATAAAAAAAAAATGTTGTTTGTAGTGAGTTGCCCAAAATTACTATATTGCCAAAAAAATGTTGTTTGGTCCTTTAGAGGCTAAGAAATGCTATTTTCTCAAAAATTGTAATTCCATTGGAAAAGGTATGATAAAAGATTCATATAAGTAATCACTTCGCTTATAAACAAATGTTGTGGAGTATGTGATCATTGCGCTAGTGACCTTCTATAGGTTGTTTAACCCCTAAATACCCAAACTGCATTTGTTGGCAACATAGAAATTTTGGGTAGCTTACTACGAATGGAATTTTTTAATTTTTTGCTGAAATTTTAACACAACATGTGTCCAAGGAGTAGCTTTTCAGTCCCAATAATTTTCATAACTTTTGACTACATGGTTAAAAAATTATTGTATGATATGTACTTTTCATTGCTTGACAAGCAACCCAAGCAACAAAAAAAAACTTCTTTAAAAATCATTTTTTTAAGAAATTAAAATTTGAAATTGGTTCTTTAGATTTATATATACTTGGAAAGCTTTGAATCATTCTATTTTGATCAATGAGTCAAAAGGTATGAGGAGTTTTAGTTTGTGGGAGTTTGTAGATCATTATTAAATGTCTATTCTAGGACAAACTTTGAAGTCCTTTATTTAACTCAATTTTCAATATTTTTGGGAAAAAATAAAAATATTGGGTGCAGATTGTTTATTACAACATTACAACCATTGAAATTTTCATTTTTCAATTCCATAAATTAATTGTTAACAATTTAGTATTTTGAATCATTATCTACTCCTTTCTACTTACTATTTTTTTCCTATATGTTTTATGATTCCAAATGATCTGAAGTTTTTCAAGCATATCTCCAACTTGACTTGAAAATGAGTCCAAAGAGTTGCAACCATTTTGGACATTTTCATACAAATGTGACCTTGTGAAGTGCAGCTGCTTGGATTTTTTTAGAACCCAAAAAAGTCTTTTTGTCAATTCAAATGCTAATATCTTGTAATCTACATGGTGAAAATTTCTGAAATTTTTTCCACGTGTTTTTAAACAAGTCTACTACAAGAGTCTATGGTTATTTGTGTCCAAAAATATTTTTTTTTCTAAAATTTGGTACATGTATTAGAAATGGCAGTTTGGAAGTGGTTTTGGTGAAAACATAGTCAAAATCATTTAGGGGTTAATTACATTGTCATTGCTCCATCAAATGATGCCATCCAAAGTCTTTGCTACAACATGTGGGGAGCATTGTGGATTCCATAGGGAATTGTGTCAAGCATTTTTATATTAATTGTGTGCATTGCACTACAATTGCTACATTTTTGCTACAAACAGAATAAGTGCTTCACCTTTTGTATAGCCTTGGTTGTCCAAGCCATCTCCACATTGTCTAGGAGTTCTTGCAATTCAGTCAAGTAGGGTTGTGCTTTCTGAAGAAAAATCCCTAATGGCAACCAGACCATTAATTAAATAGTTATTAGATTTAGCGGAATAAGCCTTTCTTTCTTTTATTCCATTGACATTGGGGAATGGGGATGTGTCCTTTACAAGTGCACATAAAAAGTTTAGATACCTTTGAGCACTATTCTTGCATGTAGGGAGTGAACTTAGAGATTGAAGTGATGCCAAATAACTTTGTTGTCCTCTGTGGAGATAACTTAGAGTCCAGAAGGGTCTAATGCAAAATGCACAAGGTACATTTTGAACTATTTGGTCTAATTGGTGTAAATATAATAGAATGGTAATAGAAGATATTATTTCATTGTTCCTACTTGCTCCTTGTTTTGTTGATGGCAACTTAACAAATGGAGAACTGCCTTCAAAACTTTGTTCTTTAGCTAGTTGATTCAAATTAGCTTGCAAACTTTTGCTAGTTGATTGTGTAGGCATTGAAGTATCATATATAGTCTTTGCTCTTTTTTCAATGCTAGTGTCTTAAAATTAGAAGTATTAATCTTCTACACTTTTTACAGTATTGATAGGTGTCTTGCTTATAGATTCCTCATGAGGAGGGCTCTTGAGTTCTTCTTTAATGACAAATGCTTCATCTCTAGAACAAGAATGATCTTTAAGCCTTGAGTGCCCCTACTATAGCACCACACTAGCCACACTTGGCGGACCACCTTCCACCAAACTAGGCACCATAGATTGAGTGTTGACATCTACAAGACTTGACTACTAAAAATAAAAAAGGATGAGGGTTTGTAGCTGGGGTTTAAATTTGGAAAGCATTTATTGTTTACAAAAAAAATTATAATGATAAAAATAGCAAAAAAAAATGGGTGAGTGCACAAAATGGAGGGGGGCTGACACTTCAAGACAGTACTAGGACCACATATAGTGGCCTTTTATTTAGATTTTTTTGTAGCTCTAAAGGATCAACAAGTACCTCAATCTTTGTAAAGTTGTAGATTAGACAAATAAAAATTGAAGAAACACTCCTACTTTAAATTTGGAAGGTACACGATCCGAGCCAATCATTTTAATCGCAATTAAAATTCCCCTAAACTTTAGAAATGCAGTTTTATTATACATTCTCAAATTGCAATGACCCCTTATCTGGTTTCTATTGCAACGTTACTTATCTCCACCTTGCATTATCACTACTATACCTTTTGTTGTTTGTCCCCTATACAATTTGATAGTATAGAGTGGATCTGGCTCCATTTTAGGTGAATATCAGTCCTAAGCGCCTATATTTGGGGCACTAGAGTGCTCAGAGGTTAAGCCATTGATTGAAGGTGCCATCATTTACAAAATCATATAATTATGAACAAATATATTTAATAGTGCCTAGTGTCTTGATTCATGAAGTTCAAACTAAAAAACCCATCAATTTAAACACTTGATACAATTAACCCATCAGTTTCTATATCAATTACATGAGCACCAAGATTTGTACTTAGAATAACTTCATTTACAATCTTTGATCATTTTCAAACTAATTTGGACTTAAGGTCTACTG
The DNA here is from genome assembly GCA_963969395.1 of Pseudoscleropodium purum. Lineage (NCBI taxonomy): Eukaryota > Viridiplantae > Streptophyta > Bryopsida > Hypnales > Brachytheciaceae > Pseudoscleropodium > Pseudoscleropodium purum. Next base: position 8,304,995 of record OZ017801.1, read on the forward strand.
AAAAAGAAGGAGCTATTCCCAATAACTATCTAATAGAAATATTAGCTTTAATATCATCCAAAATTTCTATTACATTATACAAACTTATTTCCTCTATATTTTCTACTTATTTATTATTATGTGTCTTTTTTTTAATGGAGAATTCTAATTTTTCTAATTGGGATTCTAGATTTCATTTTTTTATAATGGTTCCAATTTGGTTTGTCCATGTCCAATTGGTCACCTAGCTCAAACCAAATTGGATGAATAATGACTAGTTCCAATGGATTATCTACTAGTCCAGTCATCCAATTTGGAATAGAGCTTCTACTTAATTGGCTTGTGGACTCTATTTGGAATTTGTTTAGGACTACTATAGTGATATCCACCATTAGGTCAAACTAGACTAATTTTCCAAATGGCCTATTTGTAAATCAATTTGATTTGGTGACAAAACTATTTGGTCCTTTATTCTCTACCATTGGGTCATTGACTTGCCCTAAAATTTCATCACTTATAATGACATTAGCTTTCCCAATTTCATTTTTAAATCCATGTAGTTGATGAGTTTCTTTTTCGGTTATTTTTTTTCCTTTATAATTTCCAATCTATTTGGTGGATTTTCTTTTATATTCTAACTCTTGGTAATAACTTTCTAGACTCCTCTCTCCACCATTAGTGGAAGACTATTTTTTTAATCTTTATTTAGATATGATAAGAAGCATGATCTTTATTATCATTTGGATCATCTTCTTCATGGCTTAATACTAATTTTGCACTCATGTCATGTTTACTAGTATAATCATTCCAAGCATCTTCTTGTCTAGGACCATTACATTCTTATGTAGCATGCCCTATTTGTTTACAATTTCTATAAAGAAGAGCATATGGCACACTTGCACGAGGATTAGGACAATTTAAAACAAGTCATCATTCTTCCCCTACTTCAGTTACCATCCTAATTTAGGATTTGTCTTCTATAGGTTGGAGTTCTTTAGTTGATATCACTAAATGGTAATTGTGACCAACCTTGGTTATTCCTAGTTAGGATTTGAGTCACAAGGGCCACAAACCTATTAGGATTATTATTGTAACCTCCATTGTTAAAATTATTAGGATTAAAATTAGGATTAATATAATTAGTTCTTTTATATTTTGAATTTGAATTAAAATTTTGACTTTAGTTCAATTAGTTGTAATTTTAACTTTTAGACTAGTTGTTATTGTTTTCCAAATTTAGATTATTCCTATAGAGATTATTATTATTCTCAATTTGATAAACTTACACATTCCTATTTTGATTATTAGTTTGATTATTGAGAGTGTTAGAAACTCCACCCTCAAGTTCCAACTTACACAACTAGGTTCTATTATTATTAGTTTAATTCTATGGATATGTGGTTTGTAGTAAATGAGATGCCTTCCAAGCAATGGAGCTTTTTTACTAATTCTAATTTTATTCAAATAAAGAGTTATGAAACTTAAACAATCCCTGACTATCAAAATGGTTGGAGGTTTTTTGGATGAATTCTAGACGCAATTTTCTTCTCCATATAAGCCTTGAGAGGTTGGGCCAAGCTAAATTGACTATCCTTCGAATTCCTTTTAACAAGTTAGAAGCTTTTAGATCCAAATTTGAGAATGTTCAGAAGATGTGAGTGGTCCTATTCTCAAAGTATCCTCTAATGAATTTAAGGTTATGCAATTTTAATAATTCCAATATTCTTCTTTGCTAATAGTTCCTTATTCTATTGAAGTGGTTATAGATCAATTCTTATTGGTCATATATCTTATCTAAACTTCTAATAATTTTTCTTTAATTTTCCAACTAATTTGTGTATAATTAATTCTACCTCTAAAGCCTATGTTTTTATTTTTGTTATTTTTCATTTTCATTTTCAAAATATTTTCAAAATATTTAATTATATTTTTTATTTTTTTATCTACGTTGATACTTGGATAATTAGTTGGAATTTAATTGCTTATTAGCTTTACCCTCAATTTCTATCTTTAGTTGATCAATTGATTTGGCTTTATCTTAATAACATATTAGCATAAAGGTGAAAGTATAAATCCCCTTTTACTTCTTAGTAAATTGATTCATGAAAGAATTTTGACTGTGGATTCTCAAGTAATTGTTATTTACTTTTGAAGTTTGAAATTCACTTCTACTTTGACCTTTCTTGACTTCTACTTTTGTTTTGAGAATGGATTCTATTTTAGATTTTGAGATTCCTAAAAAATATTCCTTTGGATGAATTTTTATATTTTCATCCAATTAAAGGCTAAGGTTCATTTTCTTGTAACTTCTTCAATTTTCATCGTTTTTTTTGTGTTTAAGATGTTTTTGGAACGCTAAAGAATTTTTCTACTTATTTTTTGACTCTAATTCTCCTGATTAAATACTCTAATGGTCTGATTTTAATTCCTACCCATGGCTCTAATTGCTAAGGAAATTGAGTGTCTAATGGAAAATAAAATGCAATGTATGGTGGGTTTTAAACACTAACCTCCATCTCATTAATCTCCTCCCTTTTGGTTTGCAATTCCACTACCATGGCTTGTACCTACGCCCCTTTCCTTACCCACTTATTTCCACGTATTTTCAGTTCTTGGTATTTGGCTTGATATGGTCAAGTCTTTCTTTCCTAATTTCTGTTACTTTTTCCAAGTTGAGTTTTTATGTAATTTTTCTGATTTCTTTCTAATTTTTTCCTTTTCTTTTAAAGACCCTAAATTCTACATCAAATCATTGGAAATCTTAATTTTTTTAAAGTATTTGCTAACATATTCAAAGTCAAACTTGCTCCAACTAAGCCCCCCCCCCCCCCCCCCCCTCTAACCTTTCTCTAATTTAGCTAATCCCTAGACTCCTCCAAGTCAATTGATTCTTTATTTAGTTTTTTTATAAATTGACTTAGGATTCAATCGAAAACTATGGCAAAAAAGTCAAATCCTAGCCCTATCTTAACATTCTCATTCTTGTTGACAATTTTCACCCTTTCCTCTACTACTTAAGGTCTTCTTCAATCTTCTTCAATCCTTGGGGCCTTGTTGCATATGTTTGATTTAACACCAAGTTGATATTTCCTTCAATTCTTGATTCAAACTACAAAGCTTGGTACCCAGTTGAGTTGCTGGCTCATGAATGAACTGTGCCTGTGGACAAGCTATCTGCCTGGAGCTGCAACAGCTGGTCAACCCTCTTTGACCGAGGTATGGTCGGCTGGCCTCCTTCCCAAACCAGTACTCTGATACAATCAATTTCAAATCAGAACACTTGTGATAGTAATTCGATTTTTTGTGCTGTCCTCTCAATTAGGAAACCTCCTGGTTGGAATCCTCCTTTTGATACACGTTCTAATTTTTATATTTTGACCTCATGGACTGACTTCTTAATTGAGAACCCTCTTGGTTGATCTCTCTTTCGATTGAGACTCTCACTGATTTAGAATTTTTAAAAAACAATCCTCCGTGCCTACATGATCCTTCTGGTTTGGATCTCTCGGTGGAGACTAGCTGAGTTGAATTATCTTCTTTGAGTTCTGACTCAAATGAAATAAAATTATTTTGGTTCTACTAGTCCTTTTGGTTTGACCTTCTCGGTGATGGCCTCACTGGGTTTCGGTCTGTCAACACCCCCCTGTTCTCATTTCAAAGTTTTGGATTATTCCCATAGTTGTAGCTCACTGGCCCAACTCACTCGGTTGGAGGCCTTGGGCTGGTTGGTTCTTTCTTTTGGATTTTTAATAAAAAGCAAACAAATTTTCTTGTTTGATTAAATCTCTCTGATTTGAGCCTGTCGGTGGGAAACCTCTATGGCTTACTGGTTTTGAATTCAAATCAATTTGGTTATGTCTCGGCCCTCCTTGGATGGCTGCTTCATGAAATTCTCTAATTGAATGGAAGACCCCTCTGATTGGCTCTGGTTTGGTTTCTGAATAAAAACGAACTGACTGACTGACTGACTTCCCACTAATCTCTGGTTCGGCTGACAAGGATTCCACATTAGTGACTGATCTGTCCCTATCGGACTGTATTCTCGGTGGGTCGTCTCTTGGTTGGAAATAAATAAAATAAAAATAAATATTTTTTTATTTTTGTTTTGATCTGTGTCCCTACCGGCTGATGTTAGGGCCTTAGGGGCTGTCTCTGCATGCAGCCCCGACCCCGACCTCTGCACGGGCGTCCGCCGGTGGTTCGCATGGGGGGATTTACAGCCCCCAACCCGATTTGGAGATCGGGTTCCCTCTTCGATTTCCGTTCTTTGAAAAGCGGAATTGCGTGCCCGTACTCTTGCCCATGAACCCGACCTTCCCCTGAAACCCAATTATCCGCCACTTGTCAGAGCTCGATTCATCGCCGGGTTTGCAGCAGGGAGCTGCAGTTAAAGTTCAACTGAAATGGCCAGGCCACCACTGCCACCTCCGGCTGCATGCGGAAGGGAGATGACGGGGGCCCGACCTGCCTGCGAATCGGGTTGTCTCGACCTTAAGGTCGAGGTCGGCCCCCCCCCATGCAAACAGCCTCTTACTGCAGGGCCTTGCTGGCTGCTCTCCCTTGATGGGGAACTCCCCTGGCTGGTCTGCCTACTGAGGCCTTCTTTGGCTGCCCCCTTTTCTGACAGGACCTGCCTCATTGGTCTCCTCATTGATTTAAAACAAACCACTGGTACACCCAATAATCAAAATGTGGCCGTTGCTTAGTCGACTCTTGGGTCTCCTTTAGAAGACCCTAACCAAACTAAATTGGATTTTGGGGGTGAGATTTTCTTCTTCTCAAATTCTAAAACAACACACACACAACGATAAAAATTCAATCTAAGAGCGAAGCTTCACCATCTGGGGTTATTATGCCCCACGAAAGGACAAGAGTGATGTATAGGAGACATGAAGAGGGATTTTGAATTTGGGAAATCACCCAAGTCTTTCTAAATCGGCAAAAGAAAACAATACTTATACCACATATCCTTCCACGTATCCTTCCACAAGGAATTTTCTACAACGAAGTTGTGAAATTCCACTCTAAGGATTTGGGTGGATGATGGTTAGCATGTGACCTCACTTAAACCAACAACAACTTGGAATCATCAAACCCAATAAGACTTCAATATTTACTCAAAACCACAAAGTTTGACTAGTGTTTCAAAGGGACCCCATGTCCTCTGAAATAGGTTGAAAAACACAATGGAAACCTTGATTTGCAAGAAAGAACAAGGAGCTTGGATAATCACCAACTTCCTTAACAACATGGCCTTGTATGGCTTAAAATGAAAAACAAAATGAATGCTTTGTGTTGGTAGGTCTCAAACCACTAGAGAGGTTTGGTCTTGAGAGACCAAAGGACACAAAACAATCAAAAAGGGGTGCAAAGAGAGTCGGTGGCCACCCTCTTATACGTCTTTGGGGCTCCCACTTATCTAAAAACTACGTTAAGTAAATTAAAATTCACTAAAATCCATAATTATTACACTTAATTCTACCCTACTGCTGAATGTCCTATAACTTTTGGAGAAAAACTCCAAATGAAAAACGAACTATACCATTGACTTCAGAAGACGCCTTTTAGCCTAGGGGCACTTTGACCCCCAACTCCAAAATCAAAATTCTCAGAAAAGATAGTATTTCTCAACTTAGTGAAAAGGGTGAAAAAACTAACTTTTGGAGTTTGTAGATTTTGCTAATTTTGACTAATCAAGGTTGTTCAAAAGGTCCAAGAAGGTAAGGTAAGAGTCCAATATGACTTAATTTGGTTTTCGTATTATCGTGGTTCGCAGGCCAATTGCAGAATGTTTGGAATTTTGTTAAAATTTGTTAGCACTGTTGGTTTGGGTAGTTACCGTTGTCGGAAAGTCGTAAAGATTGATTAGGCTCTTATTTAGACTAAAACACATAGTCCTAATTTTTAGTGGGATTTTACCATCACTAGATGAATTTCTATGAATTTTCCTAGTTTTGGTGATTTGGGTTGAATTCCCATGGAGTCATGTTCTGTAATTCAAAAAATTACAAAACTTTTTGGGTGACTTTTAGGAAGTCCCCAAATACTTTGTACAAATTTCCGGATCCAACTTGTACTTTTCTTAGGAGAAAGAATTTATTCCTTTCTAATTTCAATTCCTCCTCCGAGGAAACATTCCTGTATTAGGGAATCTTGATGATTTGGCTTCACCGTTGTACTCCTAGCATGTTTTTAGGCTAGAAACACTGCTCTTTTTGTAGTGATCGCCTATTTGTAGTTGTCGTGGATTTTAACCTGTAGAGTTATATTCAATGGCTATTTCTACTTTTTACTTTTGCTCGTGATTTCATCTAACCTCTTTTTGTAGGCTTTTAAGTTACTAGGGAAGTCAGAAGGACTCCAATTCTACTAATTTTAGCCAACCTTCTTCACATGCACCTTCAATTGTTAAAACTCCATGTAGCATCTAATCGAGTGTTTTTCCCTTGTATGTTGACCAGAATTGGAATTGCTTCCAATCCATAATCTGACATTTAAACGCCATTTCTAGATACTTAATACTTACAAGGAGCATGTTTGGAGCATTCTTAATACCCTCGGGGTGTTAACCTTAGTACATACGGTTTTATTCCAATTTCTAGTAAAGTCTCTTAAATGGTTTATTTGACCATAATTTACTCATAAAAATGAAGAAAAGACAAAAAAAATAGACCCTGAGTCTTAGGTGACATCCTTAGGACTCACAATTACCAAGTAACATCCTCAAGGCTAAGGATGTCACGTAGTAATTGACTTGCATGTTTTGGCAAGATTTTGTTTGATGCTTCCTACTACAAAAATGACATTTAAGTGGTAGATTTTATAGAGAGGGACAATCAAGAAACATATGCATGTGTCCCCTTGTAAAAGAGGAATAATGACCTATTTGAAAATTATCCATTTAGTATAATAAGTTTGTTCCAAAGGAGACAATCAAGTAGGAATTTCTATGCTAATAGATTCATTCTTTAATTAGGTAATACAACTTTAATATACACGATCTCTTGTTTGAAAATACTCAAGTAAGCACAATGATTAATTTGGATCTAAAACTCATTCTTTCACTGCTTTAATCAATTTTATAACCACAAGCATCTACGCATATTGCAAAAAAATTAGGCTAAACATATCATCATATTTAATTGAATTCACTATATCATTATATCATCATATTTAATTAAGCTAGACCCTCTCGTCCGTTAAAGAAACTTTGTGTAGAATAACATTGGTATAAAAATCTTGATAGTGACGCTTGTACTTTGGTGGATCTACTTCAAATAGGATGTATTGAGCGAAGCACATAAGACATGATATTTGAAATTAGTTACGAGGGCTCGAACAATGATCAATATTTTTGTATGATGAGGCTAGACAGAGAAAGAACTGGCCATCAACGTTGGTTGAAAGGGCCAATGAATCCTTTAACAAAGGCCAAATGTACAGATTACATGGCAAATACTATCAAATTCATCCTTAAATTCTTACAAATGGAGTAACGCTCTTTATCGACTTCAATTTTTACCTCTGTTTAATTTGGATGGGAGTTCTCTAACTAATTAAAAAAAATTTAATTATTTCTTTTGTATTTGAAGTTGCAAGATAGGAGAATAGAAGTGATATGCCTACTAGTTTAAACTTTGGGGGTTCATTGGCTTTAGAAAATGAATAGAAATTGACCTATGGTTGTTTTTCTAGGACCAATGGGGGGTAAGGAGGCCCATGTGATGTATCTTGGGTTGATTCTTCCTACTTTAGGGGTTTAGTAGGTACATCAATATTTTCTATCTTGGGTTTGAGAGGTGGTGGTTGTTGTGTGTTGTGTGGGAGAAAAGAAGAGTTTGAACCCAAATTTTGATTGAGGATATATTTTGTTGTACTCATGATTTTGTAATAAAATCTAAAAGAATTGTTTTTTGTAAGATCAATTTTCCAAAATGAGTTTACAAGCTTAATTTGAGTTTGTATTGAAAAAGTTCTAGGGGTTCAAGGATGACGGAATTTGTGGCTACCCGACAAAAGCAATTGAGACTTTCGAGGCTCATAATTCTTGTTCAAGTAAATATTTTTGAATGAAATTTCGAGAAAAGACATTTTGTGATGTTAAATTTCTATGAAGTTATTACACTTGAGATTTGAAGAAGTATGAAAAAAGTTATGGAGTACTAAGGGAGGAAAGGTCTATTGCCTTTTAAAAGAGAAAGTCGAGATTTTTCTTGTCTATAACTTTTGGATAATATCTTAAATCAATTTGAAATTTGAGGAAAAGTTAGTTTATAAATTTATCTTTTTAAGAAGTTATCATACTTGGAATTTGAATGAAAATTGAAGAAGATATAGGATTTTGTGATAGGAGAGGTTTGCTATCTTTCAAAAGAGAAGGCCGAGACTTTGCTTGTCTATAACTTTTAGATAGTATTTTAGTTCAATTTGAAATTTTAAGAGGTATTTGATTATTTCATTAGCTTTTTAAGTTGTTATTTTATTTAACATTTGGAGTTTGAAGCGATTTTTGCTAGTAGATCAAAGAATGCAGCTAGACTAGAGTTTGGTTTCAAGTCTTATTCAACATTTCAAGGTATGAAGAGTTGAAGATATGAAGACACAAAACATGAAGATTCATATGTTGCAATTTTTGGCTTGTTATTCCTAGCCAACTTTAGAGTCTCGTTGTCTTTATTTTGTTCCTAGCTAGTTTGGAATGCTTGTTGTTTTTCATTTTTTCATTATAAACTTTGTTGTGAACTATGTGGTGATTCAATATTAGTCTTGTTTTATGTTTGTGGTGACAAAGTAGAATTGATCACCCACATAGTTGATCTTTTATGTTGTTCCCATTGGTGAGGCTCGCTTGCTAGTCATTGTGGATTTGAGGCTTAGGAGCCAATTTTTGGACGATCAATTCGTGGTTTGGCTATTCTGTTTTATCCATCTAAGGCCATGGGTTCTTATCACCTACCTTGACCTTTATAAAACCACTACAAGATAGGTCAACTGAGAGGAGTTTGAAGATTGAAGACTAAACATTAAAAATTGAAGATTGAAGACTAGAAGATTTGACTGAACTCTATAGCAAACTATTCCCAATCGTAGCCACAATTGTTGTGATTACCCAAAGCAAAATCTCTCTACACAACAATATTTCCATCCTTCCAAATCCATCATCAAATTTCATAGTTACATTCATTCTCACATACCAACACACATTACATAACACAAAAAAATAAAGGAATTATACAAGCACTTGGGGTTGCGATTTACACTTTCCATTCACAAAGTAAGTGACAAAAACCCTAAACCAAATTGGCAAACACTTAAATACCCCTTAAAACACATCACTTCAACACTCAACTTCCAAATTGGCAATCGCAATTCCCCAAATCGAATTTCACATTGACACACCAATTCAATATATTGCCGTGTTCACACACTCAGCTCTTATCCAACTAAATGTCCAAAACCACCAAAATAGGCATATTTTTTCACATTGGAAGGCTAAAAACCAAGTCGTATACTTCCTAATTGAAACTAGACCGCATCAAAACTCTCACCACATATTTTATTTTATCTATATCCCTACAATTAGTATATTATATATGGGCTTTGTCATTATGGCCATGGCTCTTCTTTTAAGAAGTTTTGGCCATATCAACTTACAAATTGCCTAATTGTTTGGTTAATTCCAACAACAAGGCTTCAACTATCAAATTGGCTATTTTTCCTAAGGTTTATACTAATTAAGATAGAATTTTAACTAGATTGACCTTACTATTGTCTAATAGGAGCATGGGGGCCACTAGTGTTGGCACCATAAATACAAGGTTCACATAATTTGGTTGTATATAAGTTAGTGGATTTATTTGCTCTAAATAACTTATTGATCTAGACTATGAGGCACATAGGTTTCACCTAAATGTATTTCCTCCCACAATTTGTCTCTTTGATATACTTTAGGTAAAGTAGTGGAGCAAATTTTTTTTACATAAGCTTTTATTCTAAGGGGATATAATCCATTAATAAATTGGTGCATTATATGCACATACAACATATCATAGTATGGTAATCTCAACAATATCTCCTCTAAATGTCCATGATATGGGTCTATACATTCATCACTTGCTATTTGTAACTCTACCGATTTTTCATATAATTTTTTGTCATAAGAAAATAAGAAATTGGCCTAAAGTGAGCCAAAAAGGCGTTTCTCAAATTTGGCCAATTTTCAAAATGATCCATTGGCTATCTTTGGAACTATCACTTGGCTTGGTCCGCCAATGTATGAAGAAATATGCTCAAAAAATAGGCTTCTATTGAGGCATTATTAGCATTGCACCAAGTTAGAAATTCATATACTATATATGGCTATCGAGATCATCTCCCATTCAACCATTCAAAACTGGATATAGTATTAATGAGTAGGGTCGATCATTTTTACACATGGCCTCATAATTATAGGGATATGTCGTGCAACCATTGGTTGGCCAACTTCAACAACTTGACTTGGCTAGATTAATTTGGAAAATTTAATTTATTCTAAAGTGCAATAGTTGTTAAAGGAATTTTGATTTGTTCTAAACACAAACGAGATTTCTAATTGCTTCTTACATGAATTTCAAGTTGGATTTGTATGCCAAATTGGTTCCCATCAAGGTTCTCTACTAGGCTTGATCTTCTTTAGAATGACTCTAATGGAGATTTGATAAGTAGGATGATTGTAGGTTTGACTATCTTACTTTCTTCAACCACTTCTAATTTGGGTTCATGTTAAACTAATCAATATTTAGGTGAGCTTATAGGTGTACTCCTATTTGAAAAACAAATCCCCTCACAAAACATGTAAATGGATAACGTTGAGCCCTTCATCTTCATTTATTGTATCTTCTAAACTCTTTTGAGTATTCTCTCCTACTAGGAATTTATCCAACTACAAAACTCTTTCATCTACTTAGTCAACATTTGGCCTATATTGGAAGTAATGTTGAATATGACATCGATCTTTTCAAGTAGGCAAAACAAATTTTAACTGGGATTTAGAAGGTAATTGACAAAATTTTCCTACAATTCTTTTTGTAGCTCTTTTGTCCTTTGATTTTTTACCAAAATTTGAAGGTATAGAATTGTTGCTTATGACCAACCAATAATTTTATACTTCCAATTTGAAAAACTGAAAAAATAAATTATTTTATTGTCTTTCCAATAACTGTGCCAAAATGATGGGAAGATAGTCACAAATAGGTTTGGCACTACCACTACTCTGTAGAAATGCTTAGGACATTCATCTAAAAAATTCCAAGCTTTAGTGTGAAGTTTGTTTAAGGTGACTATTTCAAATAGGATTGCTCATAGATATTCTACTTCCATCACTACAACCACAAGCAAGGACAACTCTTCCAACTAGATAAATGTTAATTTTCTCATAGCTTTGACTAATTGCACAATTTGGCACTCCACTCTTAAAGGTCATAAGGTTACAAATCTTTCCTCAATTTGGATTCTTTTATCTTAGATTGATTAGCACTTTGCAATTTGGCTCTAATTCTTTTCCAATATTATTTAGATTCTTGACCACCAAATTGGCTTTAATCTTAGCTTTATTACTCTTGGAAGCACAAATCCCTTTTGTATACCCTCATTAGCAACAAAATTAGCATTCTTTTTCTCCAATTTAGGACTAATCTTACCCATCTAGCTTCATTTTTTTGCTTCAATTCAATTTGGATATTCAACCCCATGCCAATAACTACTACGGTTTATGCTCTTGAACTAAACACAACTCCTAATGAGATTAATCTCTCTAATTAGGACTTACTTCCACTTGTATTCAAATATACTTTTTGGTATTGCAATCCATTAGAAGATTTTGGGGGCCTCTAGATGCCTGTGAGTTATCATAGCCTGCAAACGCAAGAAACAGGTTCAGTGCAGTGGTCTGATGTGGTCGAGACCCTACTACGTCATTGACCAATGTTGTTGTTTTTTTTAATGAAAAAAAAATTCTAACAGTGGGCCGTTCTCCTCGCTGCGGGGGAACATGCCCGAAACAGGCTTCTAGACCCTCCAAAACTCTTCAAATGCATTCACAACACTAAAAAATTGAACTTTCAATGTATTTGCAAAATTATCAATTTCAAATCCAATATTGTGAACAAGTTTCAATCAAAACTATGACATTTATAGTTATTGTAGTATGTCTAACAAATTGAAATTTGTCCAATTGGTAGATTGTAGGCTAAACATAAAAGAATTACCAAGGGGATAAAAATTATAGTGTGAACATGCTCTATTAGTTAGTTAGTTTCCAATTGATGAGTTTAGTACAGATATAATCTAATTGGTAGATGAAAGGTCAAGTGAATTGTTGTAAGCAATTGTGAAGAGTACAAGGATAAGATCAAGACCTATTGGAATTAGTTTTCAAGCAAGTGAGGCTTGAGCTCCTTCCTTGTGGAAAGGAAGTATTTAAGTTTTGCTTTGGTAATTTGGAACTTTGTGATGTGATTATGATTATTTGGAGAAATACAAAGATTATCTATAAAAATTGTGTGTGATTAGACTATGTGAATTTGACAAGTGATTGTGTGAGTTTGTGCTTGATTGCAAAATCTAATGTCAATTGATGAAAAGTGGACATGGTGCAATGCTATGGCCATAACATAATTAACAATGGCAATAAAGGAAATTAGAAAATAAAAAAAATTGTAGAATTAAAAGCCGGATGTCATTGTAAAGATTATTGGATAATACTTGTTATAGGAAGAATTTGATATATGAGAATTAATCAATTAAGTTATTATAAAATAAAAAGTGACAACCAAATTATACAACTTAGCAGATGGCGTCCCTAGCAATTGAATCCGACCTCTTTGGATATTTCCGATTAGGTAAAAACTACATTCAATAGTTAATCACTTCCTATTTGGTAATTCACAACTATACACATCATAATATATTCATCAAATCTTGGAATTTTTACTTTCAACAACAAAGATAAAGAGTAATTCTCAAGTTAATCTAACAATGAAAGTGACAATGAGCTAAAAAGAGGCAAATCTACCATTTCCTCCAATTTCCTCCCCCTCTTCTCAACGAAAAATTGAGAGCCAATGATTTAAAATTTAAAAAAAATACTCCCCCCCATACTATTGGTTTGGATATGGATACGCATACAAGTGTGGGCAGGGTTGACGAATCTCTACGTCCACCCGAAAAAGGCGTCCGTAACCTGGACGTCCGTCCGCACGGATGCAGCGTCCTTTCCGTCGTCGGAAAGCGGACGCCTCAGCCGCGGTGGACGGGCGGGGCGGACGAGATGGGCGGACGGGATGGGCGGACGGGCGGGGTAGACGGGCGACCGCGGGACGGTTGGAATAGGGCGGTTGGGGAAGCGGATGGGGGAGATGGTTAGCAGTTGGAGCAGTCAAGCGGTCGAGGTGGACGGCGACGTCAGGCGCGGCGGACGGTCTAGGCAGACACTGCGTCCGCTAGACTTGTGAATGTCAGCGGACGCTGCGGACACAGCGTCCGCGTCCAGACGTCCGACCATCCTATCAACTTTGAGTGTGGGCACGATATGGAAAAAAAAAAATTAAAAAAAAAAAAAAAAAAAAAAAAAAAAAAAAATATATATATATATATATATATATATATATATATATATATATATATATTGTATGGCGATATGGATATGACACGGGAATATGGATATTATATGGGAATAAAGATATGATATGGGATTTATCCCATATTAAATGCCACCCGCCCTCCTTTGAAATTTACAAAGTGGTGGATGGAGGGGGGTGTTACTAAAAAAATTAATTTAATTTAAATTTCACCCCAAGGGATACCGGGGGATTATTTTAAAAAATGAATTTGACTTGATTTGAGCTCACACTATAAGAAAGACGCATTTTTACTCTTGTAAAAAAAAACATGTCATATTCTAGTAGACATTATAGTGTTCTACAATTTTGGCAAGGAAACAACGAATTTCGTGTGATGCTACGGAAAATGGGTATATGCTTGTCAAAAAACAAGGTGATGTCTGGCAAAATGAACATGTTCTCAACAATGTTCCTCAAAATAGGGGATAGTTTGTTTGAAACATCCCGAACAAACATAATGTCACCATGTCAGCATTGTAGATGGTATTCACCGTGAGTAAAAGTGGATAAATTACTGTAGAGTGAGGTAAAAGACTACCTTGAAAGAAAAAATAGGAGGGATGGGTAGCTGCTTGGATGTTTTAACAAAATAATATCTTAGATGGATGTAGATGTGGTGGATATAGGGCTAATTTGCATTCTATGACTTTTGGGCACTGGAAATGCTAGTAAAATAGAGAGAATAATTATAAAAATGTGGGACTTTATAAATGGAACGTTAAAATTAAATAATAGGACCAAAAAAGGGAAAATTTGTGAATTCTTTTACAAGTGCATAGCATTCTACTTAAGTAAGGCAAATTGCGTGAAGATGACAAAAATAAGCCAACACTGTGCATAAGGAAAAAAAAATTTCAATTAGAAAACTCCTATACTTGATTGATAATCCTCCAGTTCTCAATACACTAGTTAAGAAGTATGAATAACTTTTAAAATGAAAATGAATCTTTACTTTAATAGCTACTTCTCGATAAACGTACTATTATATAGATCGTAAATCTTAATAGGTCAAAGTCTTATCTGTGAGCAAGCTAGTTGGTATTAGAAACTCCCAGCAAATGCACCATTATGTGGGTGCTTTATTTCTACTTTTGAAATAAAGTATACACAACTAGGTTCTAGTCATGGTTGTCATAACGGGCGAGTTAGGGTCATCAGACGGGACGGACAGACGGACGGTCCGGACGGCTTTAATTTTGTAACTTGTGCAATTTTGCGGAATGACACGTCACTTCGAAATGCGAAATGCAGGGCGCGGATGATTTCGTTTGCGCCCAGCATGTTCCTTAATCCACATGGCATCCATGTGGACTATTTTTCCGTTATCAGAAAGTCAACTATGTGTTGACTGTATCGGACAGGCGGGACCTCTAACGGACGGGCGAACCGGACGTCCGTCCACTATGACAATCATGGTTCTAATTGCTTTTGTTGTAGTATAATCCTAATGGGTATCTAACAACATGTAATCCAATTGTGCCTTCCAAACAACGGATCTTTTATTGTTGTTCTACCTACACTTTCCTTAAATGATTGCTAACCAAATTTAAAGAGTTAGTAGAAAAGGGCCGATTTTGGCTACAACGACCAAAACTAGGGCCAATGAGGGTTAGTCAAGCAAAAAGTTTAAGTAGCCAAAGTTGTAGGGCTGAATTTGCCCTTTCCAAAATGGTAAAGAAATCTCAAGTTGATCTAATTCTCTAAGAGATATATGCAGATGAAGTTTGATACTAAACTAACTTCTAAAACTTCATCCATCAATTTCTAACAATCTAACTATCAAAATTGAATGCGTATTTTTGAATTATTTTCTATTCTAAAATTTCTACTTGAGTTGTGAATTTGACTTGGTTTGGTCAATTCTAGTTGACTTTCATCCAAATGGACTCTACTTTTGTTGAAAACTTCATTCTACTCTACTTTGTTCAATATTCTTTCAACTTTTGAGGTTAAATTGGTTTTTGAATCTTGAAAATATTTTCTAGAAGATTCTACCTTTAAATCACTCTTTGGTGATCTTTTGACCTAGTTGGTAAATTCTTAATTGTTTTTGTTATTTTAGTTGAAATTGGATTTTTGTTTTACATCTAAAGTTAATCTTTTCAAATTCTACTTTTACTTTCCCCTAAAAGGTAAAAATTCTTACTTTTGACTTCCTTGGTAAATTTTGTTTACAAATGAATTTTGACCATTGACTAGTTCATCAAAATTCTTCCGTAATTTTTTTTATTGTGGAATTCCAAAATTACTTTTTTTTTTTTTTTTTGACTCTTATCTTAATTCTAGATTCTAAGATTCCTAAGAGATTTCCTTAGATGGTTTACTAACTTTTCATCCACTTCCAACTAGTTTTCACTTACGGATAAACTTTGGTAACTTTTCTTTAATTATTGTAGTAAAATCTTCTAAAGGTATTGTGGTAAGTTTTCAATTAATTCCGAACCCTATGGAGTGATTTCCTACCTACTCTAAGTTATTCTACTTTTAATTGGAAATTCAAAATTTAATTCTTAATCTAGTGTTTTTTTGGGAGAAAACGTAAAGAGTGTGGTAAAAGAATCAGTTACTTACCTCCACATTGGTTCCATCTTCAACGAACACTATTGCTATGTTGTCCATCGTACGCTCCAATTCCATTTATGGTTTTTGGTAATGTAATCGTAGCTTGTTGTAGACTTCTACTGGTTTGGAGGATGTCCTAAGCTTGTCCTTCAATCGATTCTCCTTTCCTTTTCTTTCCACTTCTTTAAGATATATATATATAATTATTTATTTTTATTATTTTATTATTTTATTTATTTATTTAGATATTTTCTTGGGAACAAAATCCTATCAAATTTAACACTGAATGCTTTGCTAATTTGGTTTTGGAAATCAAACAAAGCCTTAAACAACTCCACTAACTTCTTCTTCCTAATAACCAATGTTCAGGGTTGACGAATCTCTACGTCCGTCCGAAAAAGGCGTCCGTAACCCGGATGTCCGTCCTCACGAACACCAGCGGACGCAACGTCCCTCCCGCCGTCGGAAGGCGGACGGGGTGGACGCCCAGATCATGCGGACCAGATCAGTCTCCGTGTCGATCGGACGGCCGTACCGGGGCGGACGGCATCCGCGAATGTCAACGGACGCTGCGGACACAGCGTCCGCGTTCGGACGTCCGACCGTCCCGTCAACCCTGCCAATGTTTAGGATCTTCTAAGTCAACTATCCTTCTTCTTATATTTTCCTATTTGTCTTGTAAGCAAAATCCAACTTGTTTAATACTCCCTAATGGATGTGTGTGTGCAAATTAGGACCCTTCTTCTTCCCAAGTGTTAGTGCAAATTCTCATTCAATGTCTTGCTTCACAACTCTAAGTGTGTGTTATGAAATGCTACACCAACTAAACATAAACTAGTTGACATTGATGGAGCTTTGGATCTCTTGAATTGAATTTTGGTGAGCTTGGATAATTTGGTTGATCTTTGGTGAAGCCTTGGCTACTCTTGAACTAATCTTGGTGAAGCCCTGGATGCTCTGGTTGCTTTTTGGTGAAGCCTTGGCTACTCTTGAACTGATTTTGGTGAGCCCTCGATGCTTAGGAGGCTGTAGATGTTCTTGAATTGAATTTGGTGAAGCTTGGATGCTTTGGTTGATTTTTGGTGGAGTCTAGCTATTTTTGAATTGATTTTGGTGAGGCCCTAGATGCTCTGGCTGAGTTTGGTGAAGCCCTGGCTACTCTTGAATTGATTTTGGTGAAGCTTGGATGCTCTAGTTGATTTTGGTGAGGCCTAGGTTGAATTTTGGGGAAGCTTTGGTATGTTGAATTGATTTTGGTGAAGCCCTAGATTCCTCGAATTTGAGTCTGGTATTCAAGAAAAATCAATATAAGAAAAAAAAAAGGCCCTTTGGGCATCATCTCTTGATTTGGAGTCTTTTCCAAGTGATGTATGTATGTCAAATCGGGTTGGGGAGGTACCCACCAAGGGCCTCGTAAAGGCTAGCCACTATTGGCTTGCTACTATGTATTGGCCGACTGCCTACTATACCCAATAAGGGTCTCTTAAGGGTTGGCTACTGCTGGCTTATTACTATGTATTGGCCCATTGCCTATTATGTACTAGCTAGCTAGTTCCAAATTCTTGTTTTTTGGAAAATTTTCCCAAAGAACTCAAATGGTCGTTGCTTGCCAATCTTTTGGGTCTTTGTATGAGGATCCTTTCAATTAAAACTAAATAGAAAAGTTTTAGGGGGGAATGAAGCTTCACCGTTTGGTTTGTTAAGCCGAATTTTGGAAATACAAATAAAAACACTTCAAAGGGAAATTATGTCTAAAGTCAAAGCTCCGATGTATTAGGGAGTTTGGATATTAGGACTTGGGCAACAAAATACTAATTGATAACATAGAGGTTGTTCTAAGGCAATAGCTTTTTCATTTAGTGGTACATCACCACTTTTTAACACCAAACACAAGAAGGTTAGTTGGAAACTTATAGTTCCTAGTTAGTACGAAACAAGAAACATTTAAAAAAACACAAATTGCGGGACTTTGGAGGATTGCAACAAACATCACCTTCCAAATGACTCGATGACTCACGAAAGACTACATATTCAATTGGAAAATTTCAAAGGGAGATTTGCAATGACCAAGTTGTGAAATCTCTCTCCAAAGAACCCTCAAGAAGAATTGGTTAGTAGACTTGACACAATAATGGATAATTCAACGAACTAAACCACTCAAGAGCACAAACAAAGGTTAGCAATACTCAAAGGGACCCCATGTCCTTTGAAGTAAGTAGAAAATGCACAAGAATTCTTAGGAAGCACGAGCAAAAGTTTAAAATGTAAGAAAAAGTAAGAGGTTTTTGGCAAGTGCCAAAAATTCCAACAACATGGCCGCGTATGGCCAAACACAAAATGAAAAAGGGGTGCAAAAAGAGAGGAGGTGAGGGCCTTTTATACTTTTCCAAGGCCCCCAACGCCTCTCCAATTACCTACATCTATTCCTATGTAAATCCAAATTAACTTTAATTAAAATTCTACACTATTGATGTGGTCGCTTTAACATTTGGAGAAATGTTCCAAATGTCAAACCAATTGTGCAATTGTCTTTAGAAGGCCCAAATTAGCCTAAAGAACCCCATTCCCCCCTACTTTCCAAATTATTTCACGAGCAAAAGCCAAAAAATTGCGAGCCAATGAAAAGGTAGAAATATAGGAGTTTTCTTTTTCTTAAGGTTTTGAATAGCTTAGGTTGTTTGGAAGGTCCAAGATAGTAAGAAAAGAGTCCGAGTTTACTTCATTTGGACACCGTATGCACTTGATACGTCGGTCAACTTGTCGAATGTTCTTGAAAATTGTTAAAATTTGGTGCTACCATCAATCCTTGCACTTGTTGGTATCAGAATGTCTTGAAATTTGTCTGAGCGCTTGTTCAAGTTAAAACAAACTATCCTAATTTTTAATGGGATTTCATTGCTACCTAGATAATTTCTATGAATTTCTAGTTGTCGATAAACGTGATTGACTTCCCATGGAGTCATTTTTTGCAATCTAAAAAATTACAAAAAATTTGGGCAACCTCTAAAAAGCTTCCAAATGCTAAATTGAAAGTTTAATTGTTTACTTGCATCAAATGTAGAGAGGTCTAAAATTCTTTGCCTCTTGATTTAATTCTTCCAAGGAAGAATCATTCCCGTATGAAGGAATCTTCATGAACCAACTTTGTTGTTGAGATCTTAGTGTGTTTTTATGCAAAAAACACCTTTCTCCAACCTTCAGTGTGTATCCTTGTAAATTGGTGGATTTGAGTAAATCCGATAACAGTCTAAAATAAGGGTCTTCTTAGACTTTGTCTATTAGGGCTTAAATCTATCTTAAACTCCTAATCAACATACTAGACACCTATTTAGACACTAGGAATAGTAGAAGGGAGTGCTTAAGGCACTTCCGGACTTTTGGGAACTAATACATTACAATCATAGGGACTTCTACCAATTACAATGTTAATATGCTTTTTAGGCCTTTTAGGTCCAAAAAGGCTATTAGAAACAGGGTTGACGAATCTCTACGTCTGCCCGGAAAAGGCGTCCGTAACCTGAACGTTCGTCCGCACGGACGCAGCATCCTTTCCGCCGTTGGAAAGCGGACGCCTTAGCCGCGGCTGACGAGATGGGCGGACGGGATGGGTGGACGGGTGAGGCAGACGGGCGACCGCGGGACGGTTGGAATAGGGCGGTCGAGGAAGTGGACGGGGGAGATGGTCAGCGATCGGAGCAGTCAAGCAGTCGAGGCGGACGGCGACATCGGGCGTGGCGGACGTTCTAGGCGGACGCTGTGTCCGCTAGACTTGCGAATGTCAGCGGACGCTGCGAACACAGCGTCCGCTCCTGGACATCCGACCGTCTTGTCAACCCTGATTAGAAATGAGCAAAAGCGAAAAAAAGGAAATTTTCAAGGCCCAAGTGACAACTACTGGGCTCACACTAAAGGCCCATTCTCGTCTAGGATATTGTGAACTACTATTGGAAGGATCTATTCACAAAGTTCAAGAACATTATAAAAATCATCGAAGAGACTGCAAAGCTTCTTATGAAATCGGATGAGGTCTTCTCTTTTTAATAGTGACCGTATACCTTCCGTGTATCCATGTCCACAAAAGCAAGGAAGTAATCGACATGTCACTGGCGATGTCTGCTGTGACATACTTCTTCGTGATCATTAATATTATAGTGAAGGCAAAGAACATCCTACATATCAAGATTATAATACAAACATGTCATTGTTCATATATCTCCTAACATAAGTATTTGTCAATGTTGACGTTACAGAGACAATAAAAAACATTCCACAAGTAATGATTGACTTCCTATTAGTAAGTCAACATTCTAAAATATAAGTACAACCGTCATTTACAATACTTGTTGTATAAACACATGGTAATCATGTGTCTTTATGTACTGCAATTTTCCATCCACAAAACGCTTGTGAATACTACCCAAGTAGTTGGAAGGGGTGTGAATATTAGAGATAATGGCAGTGAACTCCTTACGTTCACTCGGCGTGAACACATAAGGAGCTTGAGGCATGAAACACTCATCTTGTTGTTGTCTTGGAGGTTGAAGTCAAATCTCCTCACAAATGCCTAAGTCTTCCGCATCCTTTCAACTTTCTGAACTGTCATTCATGCCCATAAGAGTCTTCACTATGTTTTCACACAAGTTCTTCTTGCAATGCATAGCATCCAAGATGTGACGATCCAACAAATGTTGCAGTATCGCAACAAACATCAATAAATACAATATAGCATTCAAACTAACATATGAAATATTTATTGTTTGTACCTCACTTCTAAATTCAATATGTCTTCATCAATCCCCACAACAATGGCCACTCTTGACTTGCAATATTGTAGACGCACTCAAACCAAGGTCACGAATGCACGGGTCAATAATGATGTCAATTACTTCCCAACGACATTTTCTGTGACGTCGAATGAAATGTAGCCTACTTCTTTGAAAATGCCCTTAGTTGTCCTTCAACAATGTGTTTTGTGACGTGACATTGCCTACCTACGACAAAGTCAATGATTAGTCGTGCAATATTTCTCACCTGCCAATAAGGCAACTTGTATAGAGCACTAAGACGCTTTATCCCTGTGAGGTGTACAGGATCATCCGGTCCATTTTCCTTCCCTCCTAAATCCAAGTAAGACTGCCACCATGTTGCATACCATATCACATCTTGTTCTAATTGAATTCTTGGTTTCCCATGGTACTCTGGTTTCCCATTGAATCTTCTATTGCGTTGATACGGATGTTGCTAGGCTAGGTATTGACATGCACCACTATACACAATCTTCAAACCACAAATGTTTCTATTAGGAAGAATGTCATCCATCTTAGCCATTCTTGCATCAGTGTCCGGTCCACAACTAAAGGTAGCCTTCATAACCCTTGTAGCACAGATCCAAAATCAACCCATATGTGGGAAAATCCGATATAGTCTATATAAGTATCGCTCGTAAAGACAATGCATGGCTTCCTTCTAGTTTGGAGAAGTCAAGTGTTGGAATTCCTTTCCACAATTCAAGGAATTCCTTCAATAGTGGACGTATGAATATGTAAATGCTCTTCATTGCGGGTGACATCTTCCTTCATATCAAGATGGACAATGAAATGAAGAACTTTTAAGTTTCAAACCAAGGCTCAAAATTGTGAACCAAAATTAGAACTAGCCAAGTTGACCAGTTTGTATTGCTCAATTTGAAAGGATTAACTCCATCCAAAGCTAGAGCTAGGCGCATGTTCTGGATTTTTTAACTAAAGTTGTCAAAAGCAATGTCACAGTTGATGTACTTCCATGTGGGACTATCCACAGTGGAACACATGATGTTGTCTGTGCTAACATGCTTGGTGTAGCTTGTCAATATCCGCACTATTTCTGACGACCTCCACATTTGTTTTAATCTTAGGATGAATAGAAAGTGTTAGATTACCTTAGCAAGTATATTGTCACTACCTTTCAACCACCATGTCTTTCTACACTAAAGATAGCTATTCAATTCAGCATTGTCATCTTCATAGAAAACATATCCATTGGAACACGCATGAATGTTGTTGTAGTGCAACCCCAACTACTGTATGCTCTTCCTTGCCGCATAATGGGTACCGGATAAGTTGTTTCCAAGAGGTAGCAAATCCACTGATAAAAAGTGGGATAATTTATCTGTAAACTTATTACTCACTTGGAACACCGTGCACATATTCATGATTATTATGGTTGTAGAGACCACGCTTGCTCTTGAACCTAGATACACAACTGTAGTCGCTTGCATGCATAAGTCTTCCAATCCATCTATTGTTTGTGCAAAGCCATCTTCTTGATCTCCTCGCTCCCTCGAGGGATCTGCTTCATTGTGCAACGCATCACCTCTGTCGAAGGCCTCTATGACTTGTTGCTAAACTTCATGATATTCATCCAAAGGATGAGGATCTTGCACTCTTGGATTCTCTTCTGCCATTTCTTCTATGTTGTTATTGCTACTAATGTAGACATCAACATCTGCTTTAGCAAGATTCATGAGGTCATCGTCGTAAGCAACATCCTCAACCCACACTCCACGTGTTGGATAGTCGTCTAGAGGACCACCATCTAGAAGTGATTTGCTCAAAAACAGGTCTCTACCAATCGCTGTGTGGTGTTGGCGTACAAATTGTATACTCTTACAACGTCCTCCCTTGTAATTTGTACAAGGACACTGAAAGGCTTGTACATTTTTTTCTGTAGCCACTCGCAACTCAATGTGAAGAATCAAATCACCAAGAGGGATATGGCGAAGCGTTTCGCCGTCCTTAGTGAAGCGGATTCTTGCCGGCCATCTTGTTCTTTGCCGGTTCATTAGTGCTGCCATCTCCTAATAGCTTTCAACTACAGCTAGGGATGGAGCGCTATTAGAAGAGTTTTGGGGGGTCTAGAAGCCTGTTTCGGGCCTGTTCCCCTATAGCTGTTCCCCACAGCGAGGGGAACGGCATGTTGTTAGAATTTTCTTTTTCATAAATTTTTAAAAAAAAAATTAGTCTCTAAATGAAAAAAAAAATTTAATTTTTTTTTTTGGTCACTACATTGAAGTATTGACATTGGCTAAGGAACTCACCAATATGGTGTTGCCAAGCAACTTAATGAAGCTTTCTAGGGTAGTGCACTTTGTGGAAATTTTAAGAAAAGTGCATACTGTAGACGTTGTGAACTTGAAGGCTATTGTGGCATTCACTAATTTTGTTAGTGAATGCATTGACAAAAAACACCTAATGCTGAAGCTGAATACCATGGTAGGCTCTACAACAAGAATTGTGTGATGAAGTCAGAGATTCAAGTGTTCACAAAAGTTGCCAAGACTTGCGCCGCTACCGCAGTCATCCCTAGATGCAGTGAAAGCCATCAACAATCATGTACAATTCTTCCTTCCCATTTCAAATTTTAGCTTTCTCTTGTCATCCCACTTGTGATTTGCCAAATGTAGACACTATGCATGCGGAATCCTAGCATTTCAAATAAAAAACAAGTGTGCTAGGGCTACTGCGACAACATCTATGGAATAGAGTTTCATATGGATATTGACCTTTGCACGGTTATAGGTGGACGTGTATATATAGGCCCCCCCCCCCCCAATATTGAATATTGGCTCTACATGTGGCCACCGTCTTCATTGTGGTGATCGGTGGGACACACTGCTCTTCCCCTCCATTGCCTTCAAATACCCATGCTATTAGCTATCCATTGCAGTTTTTCTTCCAACGTCAATACATAGACATTTGGTTTCTTGCGGCATCAATTTTGCCCTTTGTAATTGTGATTGTTGATGCTAAATGTATTGAGGTTCTACTTTCGCGTGGAAGTGACTCCCTGCAGTTGGTTGCATCTACTTGTTGATGCTAGGCAATGGTCTTTAGAAGCGCAAGGTAGACGAGGGTTTGTTGTTAGTTTTGTAAGGTACAACAATTCTTTTATTAATTGCTGTTAGAAGGACTTTTGATCATAAGGTTTGCCTGTATATCATAGAATTTCACGGTATGCAAGCAGTGTTGGAAGTGGTGGCTGCATAGAGCTTTGTTCAAGAACCTATTGACATTGTAGTGGCTTCATTACCTTTGTCCATCCAAAAATTGCTTACCGACCAAAGCATGACAACCTCCCTCTCAAGGCACCGCACCATCACTCATCTTGACTCTAATTAGCATGCTTATGCTTCTTATGTTTGCAAGAAGGTGAGTTTTTTGAGAAGTGGAAACCTACTAGGACTCTAGGAGAAATATGCCTCACGCACAATCAAACCCTTGGAAGTAGAAGTTAGCGCTCTTGGGTGGTTCTTCAAAGCTTGTACATGACAATGCAAGGTCCGAGGCAATGTACATGCGGGCAGAGGGAGGACGTAGATTGAAAGGAAGGCAAGAGAGCTTGTAGAGACCTTCATTGAAAGGCAAGGGGAAGTCTCGGAAAAACACACCTTCGCCACAAAACATGAAAGTCATGGCATTGGAATCAAAGTCAAAGGAGGTGGCAAAAGTGGAAGAGAGCATGGAAAAGATATTGCAAACGCAATTGTGGAGGTAACATCAACACTATTTCTTGTACTAATTCTGCTTGATGAAGAAGATGTCATCTTTGACATTTGTGCGTCTCTGTGGACGTCACGGATGACATGTAAAAAGTGAACATCAATTCTTGTCGAGATTGTCTATGACCTTCCCTAAAGTAGCGATTTGGTTTAGAATTCTTGTTGTAGACAGTTGAGGCAATGTGAGGCTAAAGAAGACATTGCCATCATCCGTGTATTATAACCAATGTCAATTTTGACATCAACCATGTTGGTTTTGACATTCTTGACAATACATGTATGCTTCATGATGTCTACAGTGGCGGCAGTTTCATTGTATCACTATCCATGTAGAGCAATAGGAAATGCAACATACTCTTGAAGTTCAATCAAAATATTCTTTGTTCCAACAAACTTGTAGATGTGTCCACAACAATTTAATTGACTGCAATTATCGCAATTGCTTTTCCCAATCATGGATATGGAACAAGGTCAAATGCGGCCAACTCCGATGGTCATGACAAAACCAACTTAGATGGCAATACAAAGGAAGCCATAGAGGCACTGCAATCTTAGAAGAAACGCAAGCCAAAAGGTAGTGGAGGCCTAAAAAAGCCCAGCGAACTAGATAGAGGTGGGAAACCCTATAGAGCTATAAGAGATACCTTAGTAGTTGATGTGAAGAAGTATACAAAAGACCTTGATCCTACAATGGGTTGGAAAGGCCAGCCGTGTAATTATAAAAGATGCTTTTTCAAATGACTATATACAAATAAGGCTAATATCACAACATCAAGGGATTTTGTTCCTCGTAAGGTACTAAGGAACATGTTCATTTTCATTCTGCCTTCAAAGATTAGCACTCCTTTATTCAGGTTGGCATTTTAGTAAATGTCATGTATGACATCTAGTGGAACATGAAGACATTTACAATGAAGTTTAATACAACATCACTTGTGACATCATGTCTAATGTGATGATGTTTTTATAGACATTGTTAGTAATGTTTGTTTTTGCCAAGGTTGTCAGCTCACAGTTTTTACAAAGGGCTAATTGGTGATGTAATTCTTCATACTCTTCTTGTCGAATTCACATTTTGGTTCTAGAATTTCATAAACTGACCATTGATGAAACTGAAATAGGGAGTTTGTCTACATACAAATTGGCTCATGGTAGGTGATTGTGACAGAGTCAATGAGAAGTGGTTGGCACGAATAATAACAAAAGTCTTAATAACCATGCAGTGGACGTTGAATGTACTAATTGATGTAAAGTTACCAAAATCAACTAATGTAGACAACGACCAATGGAAGATTCTTGTGGCAATGCATACTACAAAGGCATCACAATGCAAATCTGAGCATGTGCGTTCCATTTCAAGGGGGAAGGCATCCACGACACTATAGTTAAAGGCCATCAAGAGGGAGGTCATTTCACTTTTAGTGAGTTACATATGTTCTTTGTTCCTATAGTCTCTACAATTTGATTTTTTTTTCTCATGATTTCAATTCATGGGATATGTTAAGTAAATACATTAACGCAACAATCTTCTTTGTCTTTGCAGACCATGCTAAGGAATCAACCACCCTATGATGAAGAGGTGGATGCAAAAGTCGTGAAGGAGTACCAATGCATTCAAGAAGAGAAACGACAAGCATGCCTTGATCACAACAGAGACTTTTAGGAAGTGTGTTGTCGTATGACTAAGTTGGAGGGAAGCTTGACACAACTTGGGAACAACATGACTGCTTCCCACAAGCGTTTGGAGGGCATGATGTGAGAGCTTCTCGGAAGTCGACTTCTACCCTAGTTGAATCAATTGGAGAATGCAAGGCAACCTTCATCTTCTACCCCGATTGTGGATATGTCAACACTAACATCAGCAACAACAACTACATGGACGTCTATGCAACAGGAATTTCTCTTGCCAATGTTGAAACCAACTTTTGCTGAGGAAGAAGCAATGGAGTCCGTTGATCCCACTCTTGCACATGTTTTGCAAACAATTGCTGCCACCACCACCGAAGACCACAACAATGTTGTAGCAAAAGGTGCCATAGAGGCAGGCATTCCTGAGTATGATCGAGAGAAGAAATTGTATGAGGCTCAAGTGAACGTTGAAGAAGCAAAAGAGATGCTAGAGGACTCTAATGTGTATGCCATAGAAGACAATGTACATGTCTAGACTGCAACTCAAGAAATAGGGGTGGTAGCAAGAAAAGTATCTGGACAACAAGTGAAGGATGTTTCCACCTATCATTGATTTCAATAGCATACCATAATTTGTTCTTATTCAAATGTTACCCACTTTTTTGTTGAATGTTGTTGAAAGTGTAGTGTGGTAGAAAATAACCCATTTGCCATAGTTTAGAGCACTACTTATTTAGAAATATGAGGGGTTACTGAGGTGCTTCAATTTTTTTAATGAAGTATTTGGCAATTATGAATGGATAGTTTTATAAAACAAATTTCATAACAAATGCACATATGGGATACATGTTTAATTTTCTTTTCCAATTGCAAGGCCTATTTTCTTTCCATATTTAGTAACTAAATGGACAAGAGTACTAAGCAATTGATCATGTTCGTATTAATGTAATGCCAACTTCTTTGTTGAATCTTAGTGAAAGATCACTTTACTTTTAGACTTGCTTACTTTGAAGTACTAAAAAGCAATTGTATTGTAGGATGATTTGGAAGTTCCTACAAAGGTAGTAGGTTGCCTTCAACGTCTTTAGAAAGGAGTTTCTTTCGTAGCAGCATCGAAACTCCACACAAAGGCAACAGTTGCAAAAGAAACTATTGTGAAGGTAGGTGGTATGTCAAAGAGTCCCCAAATTCAGCCAAAGGTAAGGAACCCCTACTATATCTGTGACCATGCTTGAATTCTCTTTGTTTGAAACTCTCTTCAACTTGTGTGCTAGAATTTCTATTTAACAAAGTTGTGGTTTTTGAATTGAATCGGAACTTTGTAGGTGGTTCCTTCGAGGAAGCACAATGCATCGTAGAAGAAGTGAGCAATCGCAGCTACATGGGTGAACAAAGGAAGACATACTTTACATCAAAAAGAGCATTTAACAATATCTGTAGCATCCGTGGAGCCTTTAGGGGGGCAAAGAGATGTTTTGGACTTCGTTTTTGGAAGGGGTAGGGCCGATGTTTTCTTTTTTCTTTCATGTGTGATGTTTTAGCAGAATCATATTTTGGTTGTCCTGTGAGGGGCCTGTCGCAGCACAGGGCAGGTCAATTCCCCATTATACTCACAAAAATCGCTCTAGAGTATAACTAAGTGACTCTAAAGATCGAACCCACGAGATCCTGTGAAGTATCTAGCTCTATTAAGCAGTTAAGCTCAGTCAGTATGCCAATCTTACTTTCCGGTCCTAGATCTAGAACCAGAAATACTACCACACCGGATAACTACAGACCGGATTACTCCTTCTTCCGGTCCTACTAACTATCCGGTCCGTACAAATACCCAAACCCCAGGATCTCACAACTTCCGATCCTGGAAATCCGTCCTGACCAATCCGGTCCAGATGGTCATCCTGTACTCGTAATCCTATCCGGTTTGGTTTTGCCTCTGTTTCACCATCAGAGGGGTCGCCGCTTAATTTTGAGAGTGGTAGGCCCACCACTCCTTCCGTGACTTATAGTGGCTGAAGACCCACTGTCCTACCTTCTAGACTCCTAAGCTAATCCGGATCCGGTTTGGTCCTTTACAACAACCCAGATAGCAATCCGGGTCGTAGGTCACACAAAGACCCCACACTCGACCCTCTCGTACTACAACGACCTTGATGCTACTTCCGATCCGTGCGAAGACAGGTGGTTACAAGTGCACCCGTCCGTTCCAACATCAACTAAAGTTCTTCCGTTACCCATACGGGTGGTGAGACCTCACAGGAGATCGGACACTCGACCGGATTTCTCACCCGGGAGTTCTAGCGCAGCTAAGGAATCCCTCCCTACCCGCCTAGCCTAACAACGGCTTTCTCACCCGGAATCTCAAACTCTAGACGTGCTGAGGAACTAAGTTCACTCCCAACTCTTCGGTACCTACTCACATGCACCTAGGATCGGAAAATAAACACCAAGGGGAGAAATCACTTACAAACTAACTCGTACTATCCTAACTCCACATCATACAATCCTGTCGCGTTGGAGAGAGATATACAATGAAGAGAATAGAAAGGTACAAGAAGTTTGCAAAATGAACAACTCCCAATTCCCATCGCAGGAACCGATTTATATACAAAGGGTCAAAACCCTAAAAGCACAAAAAGGAGCGGAAAACCCGTGGGGGTCCGCCGCCACCTAAATCTAACTTCCGGTCTAACCTAATACTATTGAGCCGGATCCGGATCCGGATCCTCTCCTACTCCTAACTGAAATTCAAATCCTATCTACCCTACAACTCTAGATCCTATTGTCGGGCTTCCGACCTCCGGGACTAGCTCCTCGAAGACTTCGCTCAAATTCCGGACCCGTTCCCCCTCCGCAGGATTCGATCCGGGTGGGGACTCTAGGTCGATGGTGATATCCGGTCTCGTGCCCGGAGTCCCAGTCCGTACAGACTTCTTGGACTCAGGAGTCCAATCCTTCCTGTCCTTCGCCATAGTTGCATCCGGAAAGAAGTCCGGTAGTGAGATGTCCGAAAGGTGAATACCTTTGTCGCACGTCGCTCCCGTCAGCTTCCGGCTGCTCTCCTCGATCCGGTCCGCTGCCTTCCGCCCTTCTACCATTGCCGTCTCCACCTGCTCGGCGAAGTCCGCGAGAATCCGGACCATCCGGGAACCGGATAGTTTCTTCTCTTCGTGGATCTTCTCGTCGAAGAGCTTCGCCTTGGCCGCTGCCGTTCCGGTCTCTCCCAGGACCGCCTTGATCTGCTCGGCCACCTTCCGAGTCTCCTCCGCCATCTCCCGAGCGGCCGTCACGTCTTCCTGATAGGCAAAAAGTGTTGCCTTCAGTTTATCTACCTCCTCCTGCAACCGGCGGATCTCGGCTTCCTGCTTCCGGGTCTCTTCCGGATTCGTGATGCATTGCGCCACTTGTTCCGCCAAGTTGCTGTCCGGTGCAGCACCCACCAACTTGCCGATTGCCGCAAGCGTCCTGTGCTTGACCTCCCAATCCGCCCTGATGTTGCAGAGGACGTTGATCAAACCGTTGAACGGATCTTGCATATCCGGATCTCCCCCGGAATTGGCCTTCTCGGCTTCCGGTTTCTCCTCCGGGGCCGGTTTGTCTTGACCGGGAGGCGTCCCGCGCTTGTGTGGAGGCGTCAGCTTTTGTCGCTTGATCGGCGGCATCGGCTCCTCCTCTTCCTCGCTGGACTCCCGGTCTGACTCGGAATCGGATTCCGCTTCGTCATCCGTCTCCGACTCCCCGTACTTCAGGAGCACTTCCTGCGTCTTCCACGCCTTCTCCTCTATGTTGGTGAGGACTTGGTTCTCCCGATAGAGGTGGAAGAGATAAGGGCACACTGGAGTGGCCCTTTTCTTCCCAACCCTACTAACAAGCTGGGCCACGAGATCGGAAATGATCCGTGCCCAGTCCACTTTCCGGGTACCACTGAGGGCACCGAAAATGGTGTTGCCGAGGGTGATCGTCACCCTGGTCGGCTTTTCCGGGTGAAGAACCGGAACCAGGAATTGCAGGAGCCGACGGTGTCGGTCATCCAAGCAATCCTCGACCGCGTATCCGTCCTTCGGGTTGACGGCTCCCTTGAACTTCCCTCGGACAAACTCATCCTTCCGGCTCGCCATTCCCAAACCTCCTGTCCGGAAACCGTAAACCGCTCTCCACATCCCCTCGTTCCAGCTGACGGGAGCTCCCCTCACGGTGTTGTCAAACTGGTTGGACAACTTTCCGAGGAGCTCCTTGACCATTCTCTCCTCCCTAAAACCCCAAGGTTTCTCGGCAAACCCTACACAACCCATGGATCTGAGATCATCCATGAGTTCAGCCTTTTCCGGCTCTATGGAGGGAATAACCGGAATGACTTTCCGGAGCTTCACCTCGCCTCCAGAGGGACTCGCTTGTCTCGACCTACGTAGCTGAGGCATTCCCACTCACATCTACCTCACTCTCTCCTAGCCGCACGTCCCGTTCCTCACTTTCTCTCTCCGATCTCAACCGGAATCAAAATGATCAGAACGCAAACGCACAGACGCACAAACGACAAAAACTCAACCGTGCGCTCAAGGTCGAGTTTCTAAAAGGGGGTGCAACAGTGAAAGCTCCTCCTTTTATAGTCCCTGGACCCTTTCCGGTTTGTCATCATGAATCCGGGTTACCATCATAATCCGGTTCATCATCATCATCCGGTCCTAGACCTAATCCGTATTACATTCCGTTTCCGTCGTTAGTTACTCCTGACCGGATTAGATCCAAGAAGCCCACTACTTCACGTTCCGTGCTAATTCTGAGTTTTCCTTCCCCACCTAATCGGATCCGATTAGCTAATGACTAGTTTCCGTTCCTATTTGGGTGTATACTAAGAAAATCAAAATTCTAAGCTGCGACATTACCCCTTCCTCATCTGTGAGCGTCCCCGCGAACATCATTGACCTCCAGTCGAAGAAGTAGCCACCGAATACTTTTTCACCCTTGATCCGTTCACACGAGTGTCAAGCCACTGGCCCTGCAAATTCGCAAGTTGCAAAGACCCATTTTGAAAAATTTGAATGACTCGGAAAGGTCCCATCCATCGGGTATGCAATTTTCCTGGAAACTCTTTGTGACGGTTGTCATAAACTAGCACAAGACCGCCTTCCTGGATTCCATGATCAACTGGAAGTTTCCGGTCATAATCTTTCTTGCGTTTGAATTGCACTTCCATGGTTCTCTCAAGAGTTGCAATCCGGGTTTCTTCCAGTTCTTCAATCGCGAGGAGTCGCGGAAGTATATCCATTCTGGTCTCCGCATTCCGGGCTGCCATGACACGGAAAGTTTCCACTTCTAACTCCACCCCATGAACTGTGTTTTGGCCGAAGACCAAAAAGTAGGGCGTTTTTCCGGTTGTGCTCTTCTCCGCCGTATTGTACGCATGCACGGCCGAAGGTAGTTTCCGGTCCCAATCCGTCTTGTGAGCGGAAACCATCTTGTTCAAGATCTTCCCAATAATTCCGTTCGCCCGCTCGGTTAATCCATTCGCCTTTGGATTATAAGGAGTCGTCTTCCGGTGCTTGATAAGATATTTGGTAGTTAGGTCGGAGATGACGTCATTGAGGAAATGGGTTCCTCTATCACTGACCAACTCCAGTGGGTGGCCAAATCGCATGAGGATTTCTTCAAACAAAAAGGACGCGGAAGTCTCGGCATCGTTTTTCCGGGTTGCTCTGGCCTCCACCCACTTGGTCGCGTAATCCGTGGCTAGGATTATGTACCTCTTCTTCCTAGTACTGACCGGAAAAATGGGTCCAATAAAGTCGATCCCCCATTTCTCAAACGGTGCTAAGGGAATTATGGGAGTGAGCGGCCAATGGTTCCGGAAAGATGGTGCTCCTGTCCGCTGACACTGATCGCAACTCCGAACAAAATTCCTCACATCCCTGTGTACATACGGCCACCAGTATCCGGCGGATCGGATCCTGTTCACCGTAGTAACAAAGGCAAAATGTCCTCCGGAACTCCCGCAATGGAGTGCCCGGATGACTTTCTTCCGGTCCGAAGGTTCCAAACATCGCCTAAGGACGTCATCCGCCCCTAACTTGAAAAGGACTTCCCTAATCATGGTATAAGGAGCCGCTTTTCTCTGAAAGATTTCTTTCTCCTCTAGACTCATCTGTTCCGGATATTTGGAATTCACTAAATAGCTAATGATATCCCGGAACTCCGAAACAAACTCGTTGCTTAGGTGAAAAACTTCTATCAAGGGAAAATCCGGTTTCTCCATTTCAACCGGAATCTCCAGAGAATCCGGAAACTCATCCGGAAACTCAGCGGAAATATCCGCCACGGATTCATGTCCTCTTTGTCTCGAGAGGTAATCCGCGTTCGAGTTTGCTTTTCCGGGTTTCACTACGACCTCGTAATTAAACTCTTGTAAAAGCAAAATCCATCTAGCAATCCGACCTGACAAATCCGGTTTGTTCACGAGGTATTTCAAGGAATCATGATCTGTGTGAAAAATTACCTTGTACCCTAGCAAATAATGTCGGAACTTCTTACAAGAATACACGACCGCCAGAGCTTCTCGTTTTGTGGTGGTGTAATTCCGTTCCGCCAAGCTCATTTGCCTGCTCGCATAGTAAATCGGATTCTCACGCTTCTCCGTGTCGAACTGCCAAAGAATGGATCCCAGACACCAACCGGATGCGTCGATGGTGACATGGAACTCTTTTGTCCAATCCGGAACGGAAAGGATCGGAGCTCTAGCAAGCTGAGTCTTCAGATCATCGAAGGCCTGCTGTCGCTTTCCGGTCCACACAAATTCCGTATCCTGTTTGAGTAGTTCCGTGAGAGGGATGGCCCTCTTGGCGTATCCGTCAATGAATCGACGGTAGTAGCCCACACACCCTAGAAACCCACGGATCTCCCTTACGCTCGTCGGAGGCAGCAAGGATAGAACCGCCCTCACCTTCTCCAAGTCCGCTTGTAATCCGGCTTGGCTCACCACGTGCCCCAGTAAAATTCCGGAACTCATTCCGAAAAAACACTTTCCGGGGTGTAATCTCAGATTGGTTTCTCGGCACCTTTGAAACGTCTTCCGCAAACATTCGAGATGAAGTTTCCGGTCGCTAAAAACTGCAAAGTCATCAATGAAGACCTCAATGAAATGGCGGAGAAAATCCTTGAAAATGTCCATCATCAGCCGTTGGAAAGTTCCGGGTGCGTTGCACAGGCCAAACGGCATCCGGGTAAATGCGAAAGTTCCCCATTCTGTCGTGAACGTGGTCTTCAGCTGATCCCTCCGTCGGATGAACACTTGGTTGTAACCGGAAAATCCGTCCAAAAAGCTATAACATTCGTGTCCGGCCACGTGGTCCAAAATGATGTCAGTAAATGGAAGGGGAAAGTAATCCTTCTTTGTGGCTGTGTTCAATTTCCGGAAATCTTGACACACCCGGATCTTAACTTTCCCATCCGTTCCCAACTTCTTGGGAACCACCACAATAGGGGAAACCCACTCGGAATTATTCACCGGATAGATGAATCCGGTTTCCAATAACCGGTCGATTTCTTCCTTGACCATTAACGAGTACTTCGGGTTGAGTCGGTACTGTCGCTGACGGACCGGAATAGATCCTTCCGTCAAGTCAATGTGATGCTCTCCTAAGTGAGGGGGGATTCCCTTCAGATCAGACGGCTCCCATGCAAAAATATCGAGGTACTCCTGGAGAAGTTGAACGTAACCGGATTTCTCCGTGCTTTGCATGAGCTTGCTCAAGTAAAAGCACTTGCCTGGTTCAACCTCCTCCTTCTCATAATCGATGGGCGAGACGATCGGTTTGATCTTCTCTTCGTGAACCTCTTCCGGAACGGAAACTAAATTTCCCCATTCCGGTCTCATCGTTTCCTCACTTACACCCGCGGGAAGGTTTCCATCCTGGATCTATCGAGTGATCCACTCGGCTGTGAGCGGAACGCTTGACTCTCCTAAGGATCGATCTTCCACCATGGTACTGCTAGGCTTTTCCGGATCATGCTCCAACACAGCATTAGAGAACCCAAAACTTTTCTCAGTTTTGTGTTCGAATGGATCCACATAATAGCTTGGAATCGACTCTTCCGAATCCGTCCAATCCGATGTGTAACCATCCGAGTCGCTGGTTTCTCCTAAATGCTTTTCCGTGGACCAAGGTATCCGGATGGAAGGTTTCCCGACCACCAGTTCCTTGTTTCCCCAATCCACCAGTACTTGGGCAGAGTATAACCAAGGTCTATCCAGTAACATAGGAAAAGGTCTTCCTTTGTGCACACGGATGATGACATAGTTCAGCAGATAATCCGTTCCTCCAATCCGGGTTGGAACTTGCGAAAGTTTGCCAACCGGATGTACTCGGGATTGATCCGCCATACGAAGGACTTGATCCGTCGCTTCGATCGTGGTGAATCCTAACTCAAATGCCGTGTCTTCCAACATCAAGTTGACTCCAGATCCGCCATCGATGGGAACCTTTGGAATCAGGCATCCTTCTATCTCCACACCGATCTCTGGAGCCCCGGAATCTTCCGGTTGGGAGAAGTTAACTGCCACCGCTGGGAGTTTCACCCTCTTCTTCCGTTTCCGTGTCCAGCTATCTCGGATCAGCTTCTGGTACATCACGTTGTCGTGCAGGAGCTGTCCAATCGTAACATTCGCCCGTTGATCTCGGATGTCCTGGATGATGTCATACTCATGAGTACGGATATCCGGATTGATAACCACTGGGGTGTTACTGAAACAAACCTGCTTCTTACTCGTCACCACATCCGGTCCAGAGATTTCCGTCCGAATCTCTGAACTGATGTCGATCGGAATCCGGTTCCGGTCCACCCCTTCCTCAAAGTGAACTTCCTCCGGTTCTGGACTCCGTCTCTGAAAAACAGGATCAGAATCACTACTCGATTTCTGCCTCCTCCTCTGCTTTTTCTTCTTTCCCCTTACAGCTCGTTCGGGTTGATTCCTGGTGGAACTGCGGGTCAATACCCGGTTTACCAAGCTCTCCGTCTCCGCCGGCAGTTCCACCTCGCATCGTCACTTGTCCGGATTCTCCGTTCCGGCTGAGTGGCCATAGTTGAGCGCGGTCTGCTCCCTTGGAAGAATTTGAACTTGTTTGTAAACCGGTCTTGGCTGTATGGGCTTCGAACACTGCTCCTCCTGATGCCCATACTCTTGGCAATTCTGGCACGGAAGAGTACGAGGAGCACCCTGCCCTGGTCCCCTGTTAGGACACGAGTTGGTATAATGTCCCGGTTCTCCACAGCCATAACAAATCACCACTTGTCTATCCGGGTAACCAAGGGCTCGCACGGGCTGCTGCATTACCAACCCCTGACTCGGTCCCGGTAAAAAGTTCCGGTTCAACATGTTGGACCGGGAAGGAATCGTGATCCCTTTTCCTCTACCATAGGTCGGCTGCACTTGGTAGATCTCCTCCTCTTCCTCGTTTGCTACGGTGTAGTAGATCTCTTCTTCCAGATATACATAGTGAACTTGCTTCTGGGCAGCTCGCTGGCATTCACTTGGATAGTGACCCGGTTCTCCACATCTTCCGCACCAGACATTGGATCGAGAAGTCGGAACGATCCGTCTCGGTTTCCGGTTCTCAACCATGTTGACCTTGATAGCCTCCAAAGACTCTTGGATGCTCTTCATCATCTTCTTGGAATCCGTATCTTCCATCTTCACTTTCACAACCCGTTTCTCTCTCTGACCCTTCGGCTTGTGCGAACGTCGGGGAGGTGAAACACTCTGTTCATCATCCGAGCTCGATGAATCCGGATCGGAAACTTCCGTTCCAGAACTCTCGGAACTGCTGTCCGAATCGGAAACCTTCTTACGATGCTTCAACTTCCGGTCGCCTTTCTTGTTCTTCCCCTTTTCTTGCTTCTCGCTCCTTCTCAAGGACTTCCGGAGTGACTGAGCGGAATTCTCGTAATTAGCCGCAGCATCCATGGCATCTCTAAGTGTCCTAGGTCGCGTTTGACGAATCAGAAATCCCATCGACTCGGGTAATCCGGCAACGTACCACTCCACCTGCAAACTAGGAGCAATCTCGGTGGTCAGCTTCTGGCTCAGCGCCTTCACCCTCTGGCCATACTTCCGCACGGATTCGGATGATTTCATCGTTAGTGTACTGAGCCGTCCCAAGGCTCTGGCTTCTCCTCCTACCTCCCGGAAAGCTTGCAGGAAATCCGTTCTCAACTGATCCCAGTTAT
Organism: Pseudoscleropodium purum; assembly: GCA_963969395.1. NCBI lineage: Eukaryota > Viridiplantae > Streptophyta > Bryopsida > Hypnales > Brachytheciaceae > Pseudoscleropodium > Pseudoscleropodium purum. Next base: position 8,341,574 of record OZ017801.1, read on the forward strand.
TCCGGATCGGATCGGAAATATCCTGATACCATTTAAGAGCTTCTCCCTTGAGCAATCCTTGGAAGATTCTTCGCTGGGCCGCCTCATTTTCCTGGTTGGCGAGTGCAGTGGATTCAAACTCGCACAGCCAGTCATCCGCATCTTGGCTTCCATCACCCTTAAAACGCTTGTATCTCAATCGAGTCATGACGTCTTCGTCCTCGAGGAACGGATCTTCTCTGTCCGGTTCCGGATCTAGATCGGAAACTGAAGGTGTATGACCAGATCTCGGATTCTCGCTTTCTCCTGCGGATGCAGACACGAAAATCGGACGGTTAACCGGATCTTGCAGATCCAGTTCACTCTGATCCGGTTCAGGCGATTCTTCCGATCGTTCTCTTCTTCTCAATCGCTCGGACGTTCTCGTATTCCTTGTTCCGCTTCTCATGAGTTAGTTTCCAGATTCAGCCGGAAAACAAAACCCAATCCGAGAAATGAAAAACAAGGAAAAGACGAACTACTGACTCAGCTTCTTCTGTACCGCAATAAAGCCGATAGCTTTAGGCTCCCCGGCAGCGGCGCCAGATTTTTGTCATGTCGCAGCACAGGGCAGGTCAATTCCCCATTATACTCACAAAAATCGCTCTAGAGTATAACTAAGTGACTCTAAAGATCGAACCCACGAGATCCTGTGAAGTATCTAGCTCTATTAAGCAGTTAAGCTCAGTCAGTATGCCAATCTTACTTTCCGGTCCTAGATCTAGAACCAGAAATACTACCACACCGGATAACTACAGACCGGATTACTCCTTCTTCCGGTCCTACTAACTATCCGGTCCGTACAAATACCCAAACCCCAGGATCTCACAACTTCCGATCCTGGAAATCCGTCCTGACCAATCCGGTCCAGATGGTCATCCTGTACTCGTAATCCTATCCGGTTTGGTTTTGCCTCTGTTTCACCATCAGAGGGGTCGCCGCTTAATTTTGAGAGTGGTAGGCCCACCACTCCTTCCGTGACTTATAGTGGCTGAAGACCCACTGTCCTACCTTCTAGACTCCTAAGCTAATCCGGATCCGGTTTGGTCCTTTACAACAACCCAGATAGCAATCCGGGTCGTAGGTCACACAAAGACCCCACACTCGACCCTCTCGTACTACAACGACCTTGATGCTACTTCCGATCCGTGCGAAGACAGGTGGTTACAAGTGCACCCGTCCGTTCCAACATCAACTAAAGTTCTTCCGTTACCCATACGGGTGGTGAGACCTCACAGGAGATCGGACACTCGACCGGATTTCTCACCCGGGAGTTCTAGCGCAGCTAAGGAATCCCTCCCTACCCGCCTAGCCTAACAACGGCTTTCTCACCCGGAATCTCAAACTCTAGACGTGCTGAGGAACTAAGTTCACTCCCAACTCTTCGGTACCTACTCACATGCACCTAGGATCGGAAAATAAACACCAAGGGGAGAAATCACTTACAAACTAACTCGTACTATCCTAACTCCACATCATACAATCCTGTCGCGTTGGAGAGAGATATACAATGAAGAGAATAGAAAGGTACAAGAAGTTTGCAAAATGAACAACTCCCAATTCCCATCGCAGGAACCGATTTATATACAAAGGGTCAAAACCCTAAAAGCACAAAAAGGAGCGGAAAACCCGTGGGGGTCCGCCGCCACCTAAATCTAACTTCCGGTCTAACCTAATACTATTGAGCCGGATCCGGATCCGGATCCTCTCCTACTCCTAACTGAAATTCAAATCCTATCTACCCTACAACTCTAGATCCTATTGTCGGGCTTCCGACCTCCGGGACTAGCTCCTCGAAGACTTCGCTCAAATTCCGGACCCGTTCCCCCTCCGCAGGATTCGATCCGGGTGGGGACTCTAGGTCGATGGTGATATCCGGTCTCGTGCCCGGAGTCCCAGTCCGTACAGACTTCTTGGACTCAGGAGTCCAATCCTTCCTGTCCTTCGCCATAGTTGCATCCGGAAAGAAGTCCGGTAGTGAGATGTCCGAAAGGTGAATACCTTTGTCGCACGTCGCTCCCGTCAGCTTCCGGCTGCTCTCCTCGATCCGGTCCGCTGCCTTCCGCCCTTCTACCATTGCCGTCTCCACCTGCTCGGCGAAGTCCGCGAGAATCCGGACCATCCGGGAACCGGATAGTTTCTTCTCTTCGTGGATCTTCTCGTCGAAGAGCTTCGCCTTGGCCGCTGCCGTTCCGGTCTCTCCCAGGACCGCCTTGATCTGCTCGGCCACCTTCCGAGTCTCCTCCGCCATCTCCCGAGCGGCCGTCACGTCTTCCTGATAGGCAAAAAGTGTTGCCTTCAGTTTATCTACCTCCTCCTGCAACCGGCGGATCTCGGCTTCCTGCTTCCGGGTCTCTTCCGGATTCGTGATGCATTGCGCCACTTGTTCCGCCAAGTTGCTGTCCGGTGCAGCACCCACCAACTTGCCGATTGCCGCAAGCGTCCTGTGCTTGACCTCCCAATCCGCCCTGATGTTGCAGAGGACGTTGATCAAACCGTTGAACGGATCTTGCATATCCGGATCTCCCCCGGAATTGGCCTTCTCGGCTTCCGGTTTCTCCTCCGGGGCCGGTTTGTCTTGACCGGGAGGCGTCCCGCGCTTGTGTGGAGGCGTCAGCTTTTGTCGCTTGATCGGCGGCATCGGCTCCTCCTCTTCCTCGCTGGACTCCCGGTCTGACTCGGAATCGGATTCCGCTTCGTCATCCGTCTCCGACTCCCCGTACTTCAGGAGCACTTCCTGCGTCTTCCACGCCTTCTCCTCTATGTTGGTGAGGACTTGGTTCTCCCGATAGAGGTGGAAGAGATAAGGGCACACTGGAGTGGCCCTTTTCTTCCCAACCCTACTAACAAGCTGGGCCACGAGATCGGAAATGATCCGTGCCCAGTCCACTTTCCGGGTACCACTGAGGGCACCGAAAATGGTGTTGCCGAGGGTGATCGTCACCCTGGTCGGCTTTTCCGGGTGAAGAACCGGAACCAGGAATTGCAGGAGCCGACGGTGTCGGTCATCCAAGCAATCCTCGACCGCGTATCCGTCCTTCGGGTTGACGGCTCCCTTGAACTTCCCTCGGACAAACTCATCCTTCCGGCTCGCCATTCCCAAACCTCCTGTCCGGAAACCGTAAACCGCTCTCCACATCCCCTCGTTCCAGCTGACGGGAGCTCCCCTCACGGTGTTGTCAAACTGGTTGGACAACTTTCCGAGGAGCTCCTTGACCATTCTCTCCTCCCTAAAACCCCAAGGTTTCTCGGCAAACCCTACACAACCCATGGATCTGAGATCATCCATGAGTTCAGCCTTTTCCGGCTCTATGGAGGGAATAACCGGAATGACTTTCCGGAGCTTCACCTCGCCTCCAGAGGGACTCGCTTGTCTCGACCTACGTAGCTGAGGCATTCCCACTCACATCTACCTCACTCTCTCCTAGCCGCACGTCCCGTTCCTCACTTTCTCTCTCCGATCTCAACCGGAATCAAAATGATCAGAACGCAAACGCACAGACGCACAAACGACAAAAACTCAACCGCGCACGCTCAAGGTCGAGTTTCTAAAAGGGGGTGCAACAGTGAAAGCTCCTCCTTTTATAGTCCCTGGACCCTTTCCGGTTTGTCATCATGAATCCGGGTTACCATCATAATCCGGTTCATCATCATCATCCGGTCCTAGACCTAATCCGTGTTACATTCCGTTTCCGTCGTTAGTTACTCCTGACCGGATTAGATCCAAGAAGCCCACTACTTCACGTTCCGTGCTAATTCTGAGTTTTCCTTCCCCACCTAATCGGATCCGATTAGCTAATGACTAGTTTCCGTTCCTATTTGGGTGTATACTAAGAAAATCAAAATTCTAAGCTGCGACAGGGCCGATGTCCAGCATAGCTGCAATTCGCATGTTTATCCTTTAGAGGAGTATAGGCTACATACTTGAAACTGTTGGATTTTGTCTACAAACTTTTGAACCCATTTTGTATAGAATTAGAGAATGCCCAATATATGTAATGAAATATCTTTTTTTTACATTCTTTGTGATAATAGTTCACATCTTCTGTTCATTGCCATTTTTTGTGATTAAGTGCAATGCATGTTGTCCGCAATCATTCTAACATGCCTACTAGAGAAGGAATGCAAACGGGTGACACTGGATTTTGTAGTTGAAGCAATGATCGTAAATGTAGCAAGTAATAACATTTGGTGACAGCGGGTGTGAACCTAGAGGATGTTACTTGGGACTAAGGGTCTATTTTTTGCCATATTTTATTCATTTTTATGAGTAAATTATAGTCAAATTGGCCATTTAAGTGACTTTACAAGAAATTAAGATAAAACCATTTGTAATAGGGTTAACACCCAGGAGTAGTGAAAATGCTCCAAACATGCTCTTTTTGAATATTAAGTGTTTAGAACAAGTGTTTAAGTGTTAGATTATGGATTGGGAGCAATCCCAATTCTGGTCAAATTACAAAGATAAAACACTTAGTAAGATGTTACTTAGGGTTTTGACCATAAAGAGCATGCGACAAAGAATGGTTAAAATTAGTAGAGTTGGAGTCGCTTTAGCTCTCCTCGTAACTTAAAAAGCCCATAGTGAGGAGCTAAGCAAAAATCACAAAAGAAAGGTGAAATGTAGAAAAGGCCATTATATATGACTTTACAAATCAAAATCCACGAAGACTATGAATAGGCAATTGCTACAAGGAGAGAGGTATTTCTAGCTTCGAAACATGCCAAGAGTGTCACAGTGAAGCCAAATCGTCAAGAATTCCTAGTACAAGAATGATTCCTCTCTGGAAGAATAGAAACTAGAAAGAGATAAATTCTTTCTCTTAGACAAAATACAAGTTGGACCTAGAAATTTGCATAAAGGATGTGGGGACTTTCTAAAAGTTATCCAAAAAGTTTCACAATTTTTTGAATTATGGAACATGACTCCATAGAAAATCAACCGGAATCACCAAAACTAGGAAAAATCATGGAAATTCATAGGGTAATGGTAAAATCCCACTAAAAATTAGAAAAGTGTGTTTTAGTCTAAATAAGAGCCTAATCAAGTTTCACAACATTTCGACATTGGTAACTATCTGAACCGGTGGCGCTAACAAATTTTAATGAAATTCCAAAAACATTCCAAATTGACCAGTGAATCACAATCACATGAAAGCCAAATTAAGTCAACTTGGAATTTTTTCTTTTATTCTTGGACCTTCCAAACAACCTCGGCTAATCAAAATTAACAAAATCTACAAACTACAAAAGTTAGTTTTTTCACCTTTTTCATTAGGTTGGGAAACATTGTCTTTTGTGAGAATTTTAGATGGGGAATTGGAGGTAAGGGGACCTTTAGACTAAAAAGTGCTTCTAGAACCAACAACGCAATTTGTTTCTCATTTGAAGTTTTTCTCCAAAAGTTATAGGACATTCAAGAGTAGGATAGAATTACATGTAGTAATTGTAAATTTTAGTTTACTTAGGTAGTTTTAACGTAAAAGGAGGTAAGTGGGAGCCCTGAAAACATATAAAAGGGCTCCCATTGACTCCCTTTGCACCCTTTTTGATTGTTTTGTGTCCTTGGTCACTCAAGACCAAATTTCTCTAGTGGTTTGAAACCCACCAACACAAAGCATTCATTTTGCATTTTGTTTAGGCTACGACGCCATGTCGTTAAGAAACTTGGAGATCATCCAAGCTTTTGTCTTCCATTGCAACTTCTAGGAGTATTTTTTAGCCATTTCAAAGGACGTGGAGGTCCCTTTGAAACGTATACTAATTTTTATGTTTTGGGGTTATTGTTAAGGTTTTGTGAGTTTTAGGTATTAATTCCAAGTTGTTGGTTTGAGTGGGAACATACACTAACCATTCTCTAGTGAGATTTTTGTGTGGGATTTCACAACGTGGTTGTAAAAAATCCCCTGGAGATTTATATGTGGGAGATTACGTGATCCTAGTGAAGTTCTTGGAGGTCTTTAGAGAAACTTTGAGTGAGTTTCAAAGTTCTCAAGTCCTTGCTGTAGTTTTATACCATCTTCTTTTTAAAAGAAATTAAGATTAGAACACGGCGAAGCTTCGCTCTTAGTTAGAATTTCCATCTTTGTTTTGGCTAAAAGGGTCTCCATTAGGAGACCCTAATGTGATTGTGTTTAATTCAAAAAATTTGGAATCAAAAATAAGAAATTGGCGAGCAACAGCCAAGTAATTGGAAGACCGAATAAAAGGCCCAACAATTCAAACGAGCTAGCCAGCAGTTACCTCTAGCCAACAAGGTTGGAGGGCCCTGGCTAGTTGGTCAAAAGATTGAACTACCAGGTTGGTACAGTGTTGGCAAGTTGCTTGATTATTGTTAATGGATGTGTTAAAAAAAAATCAGGTTGTCAAGAACTCAAAATCATTGGGATGATGCTTGAGGCCCCATTTTTTTAATTTTTAATTTTTAATTGATTTACTTAGTCCTTGTGCGTTCATCCAAATTTCCAGAGTGGAAGAGTCTTTTGGAAAAAACCCAAGACCGTGAATGTCCAACCAGCTTTTCTTTTCTTTAATCCAAACCAGAGTAGAAAGTGAGGGCTTAGAAATTAAGTTAGAAAACCAGAGAGAGTGGAAGTTCAAGAAAATTCAGAATTTGAAGTCAACTTGAGTTGACTTATAGGTCCAGAAGCTTGAGAGGTCCATACAAGGGTATACAGGGATCCAAACAAAGGTCTGAGAGGGTCTAACAAGGTTAAAAAATGTGAGAAAATTGAATTATTAAAACTCAAAGAGGGTAAGGGTTCCAAAAATTTCAGATTTCAAGTCAACTAAGTTGACCATAATTTATAAGCCAGAGAAACCATTAAGGTTCAGAGCTAGGGTCATAAAAATTAAAATAAGTTCTGGAAGGCCAGAGAGAAGGGAGATAGTTTGAAAATTCAGTTGTAAGGGCTAAGTAATTAGGGAGTTCAAAAATTCAGATTTACAAGTCAAACTAAGTTGACCAATGGTCAGTCGTTAGGAAAAAATTCATAAGACCATAGAGAGGTTCAGAGGATCAAAAAATCAGGGTAAAACTGTAAAAATTCAAATTATAAAGGCTAAGTAGACTGAGTGCCCAAAAAATTCAGATTTCAAGCCAAACAAGGTTGACCCAAGGGTCTTGAAATTGAGTAAAAACAATGAGACTGAGAGGTGAGGAGCTTGAATTTAAAACAAATTGAGAAACTGAGTTGAAAATTCAGATTGTTAAAGTCAACAAGAGTTGACTCAGAAATTGGAAGGCCCAAAGGAGCCAGAGAGGTTATGAACGGAGAGAGTTAGAAGAGCCAGAGGGGTGAGGAGCTTTAATAATGAGTTTGTAAGTTAACTGAGAAGGGGAGGTAACAAAAATTCAGCTCATTAAGTCAACCTTAATTGATCCAAAATTTCAGCCGCCATAGTCAACCTGCTTTGACCAGAGCCTGGGGCCTTAGAGAAGCTAGAAAGAGCCAAATGAACCAGAGGGTGAGAGAACCCCAACAAGTTTGGATTTGATTTCAAAAACCAGTGAAGGGAGACCAAAATTTCAGCCCATCATAGTCAACCTGCTTTGACCAGAATTTAGGGCCTTAGAGGAACCAGAGAGGTCCTAAATTGAGAGAACCAGAAGAGCCAGAGAGGTGAGGGATTTCTAGTTTGAGGTAGCAAAACTAATTGAGAGGGTGAGCTGAAAATTCAGATTATTAAAGTCAACAAGAGTTGACTCAGAAATTGGAAGCCCAAGGAGTCAGAGAGGTCCATAGGAACCAGGGTCTTACAACTGAAAAAATACGAAGAAGCCAGAGAGGTGAGGAAGCTTAAAATTTGAGTTTATAGAGCTAATCAGAAGGGAGAGCTAAAAAATTCAGATCATAAAAGTCAACAAGAGTTGACCCCAGGAAGTGAGACACCATCAAACCAGCCAAACAGGGTGAGGAAATAGAAAGTGTGAAGCTTAAAACTCCAACTTGTGAAGTTAAGAGGGAAGAGGTCACCCAAGCAGATCATCAGAGAAATTGAGGGATCAAAGGTTGAAGTCCAGGGAGTACAAAAGAACCCAGAGTGGCCCAGTAGTAGAGCTAGGAAGTCAAGAAAATTACAAATGCAAATGCAGTTGATTAGCAAGCTCAGACTGAGAAGTGGAAGCCTTACAGAGCCAGATTAGGTTGCTACTGAAAGTGTTGACAATCCCACCTATTGTTCATAAAATTGCATTGCAAAATTGATAGGATTCAAGTTGAAGAAGAAGCTACAACACACACAAGTCCAAGTTACGAAACAAGTGCAAAGGAAACTATTAGGAGCCTAAGTACAAGAATCAAGGGAAAGGAGGCTTCAATTTGCACGTGATAATTCTTACGAAATATTATCCATTGAATTAAGGCTAGAATCTTCTTATAGGACAAGAAAAGAAAAGGATGGAATAGTTGACCTTTCAATATTCCATAGATTAGTTGTTGGTTAGCAAAAATCCAAGAGATTTGTCTTCAAGCAATTGTCTTGTTCTTGAAGCAATTAGCAAGCATCTAGAATTTTGATTTGATTAGATTTTTCTCTACAAAAATTAGAGAAAGAAAAGAAAATCTTTAAAAAAAGAAAAGAGAAAAAGAAGAAAAGAAATTGGAGCTTGGCATCATTCAATTACCAAAAAAGTTTACAATAAACAATCAACAAATTACAAGGCATTGGATATGGAGTTGGATTCAACAAATAACGACATCGTGGAAGTATTCAACAAGGAGAAGACCAAAAATGAGGTTAGTAACTGAATCATTACCCACACTTGTTGCACCTTTTTAACCAACCATTCAATTGAGATTTGATTATGAATTTAACATTAGAACGAGAATTAAATTGTAGTAGATTAGGAAATTAATGCGTAGGCTAAAATTAGTTCTAAAATTTACCATAGTAAGTTTAGAAAGTTTACTATCATAGTTAAAATAATTTATCTTAATTTATCCTTTGGAAAGTAGTGGTAAAATTAAAGAAATTAACGAAGGAATCTTTGAAAGAATCTTAGTACTTTGAATAAAATAGAATCAAAACCATTAAGACAGAATTGCTTGGGTAAAACTAAAGTGAAAGTTCAAAAATCTTTCAAAATAGTGGAAACCACTAGAAAATTTACCAAGGAAGCCAAAAGACACGTAAGGAACAATTTAAAGGAAGAATCTTAAAAGAAATATTCTTCAAATTTCAAATCTCCCAAATTGAATAAAAATTGTAGAAGTTAGAGTAGGATGAAGTTTTAAGTTAGATTAGCATAGGAATGGATGAAAGTCAACCAAAGTTGACCAAATCAAATCGAATATAAAATTTAGTAAGAAAATAAAAAATAGAAAATAATTCAAGAATCGGAATTACATTTCAATAGTTAGATCGTCCAAAATCGATGGATGAAGTTTTAGAAGGTAGTTTTAGTATTGAATTTCATCTATGGATAACTCCTAGGGAAATAAGTCAAATTAAGTGTTTTTTTATCATTTTGGGAAGGAAAAATTCAACCTTACAACTTGAGACCTTAAAATCCTCTTCTTGACTTATGATATTTGAACTTGTTTGATCATTATTGTTAATCACAAGTAGTAATTCAATTTGCAGTTAAATAATTCATAGATTAGTTAATTAGGAGTAGGAAAAAACAAAGTTCCATTGCTTGGAAGGCAGCTTGATGTTACAGACCAAATTCACCCATAAAGTTCATTTCAAAGAACCTGGTTGTGTATGTTTGGTCTCAAGGGTGGAGATCAAAACACTTACAGCGAGCTAATGCATTGCTTATTTAGGAAGTGATCATCTTGCACTCTTCACTCAATGTTTTCTGCAATGTGGTGCACCATGTTTGACCATCTCCTCTGTATAGCATAGGCTTTTGAAGTATGAACAACAAAAGACATTGCAATGGATATCACTGAGCATGTGCAGTGCTATTGTGAATATATCATAATGTGTTTAGGAAGACATCTCTGCAAATGTAGGCTAAGAAAATAATGCTTGTTTCATACATTTAATCCCTACTCTGACATTATAAGAGATACACCACATGACATCTGCTTCCCAACTGTCTCGTTGTTGATGTTAAAGTGGATAGTGTCACAAGTAGCCTACTATTGTTGCTCATAATTCCAACAACATGCACTTCTTTCTTGTCCTTGTTACCTAAAATACATCTCCCTTCCACTTCATGTCACGGAAAACATGGATGCATCAGAGAAGACATCAACCACAATAGGAAGTCATTTGCAAGAAACACTGAAAATCCTTTACTACATAGTCCACATCAGTGTGATTGAAATCCACATCAAATTGATGTCCATGTCACCTTCTTCCAAGTCACAGTCACTGGCGACATCAATAACTTGACAAATGAAAAATATCCCATATGGCATTGCCTGACTATGAAGTGCTCAAGTGGCAATGATATGTCCTTCACATGTCACAATTTTGTAATTTTGGAAGAACACGTGCTATATGATGTTAGAAAAAAACATGTGTTAATTAAGCATGTCATGCATAATTTTGGCACGTTTCTAGCCCATTTTCTAGAACAGATTTTAGGTGACATTATTGATGATCATTTACAAGTCAATATTAACATCCTCTACAGTTTTATCCAACATCATAAAAAACACCAGTTTCTTATAGTGTCATTGTAACAGTTTTATTATAATGACAATGAGCTTTAAAGAAGTAGTTACTACCGCACAAGGTCAATTTAACTTTTCATTCTAGGCAAAATTAACATCCAATTAGGTAAATACTTATACAAACAACATTTAGACTTTAAATGTTTCAAATTACACTCATATACAAAGGCTATACATTTCACTTCTAAATAAAATCTATAAAACCCACTCACAAATACATTCAATTATATTAATATCCAATTTGGCACCTTGCAATCAAACAATCACCACTCATTGGGATTCACCCCTAAAGTCCCATTATCCCCTTGGGGGACAAATCAGATTTTGGGCAAGTTCCTATAACCTCAATATTTTGTGAAATTTTGTGAAATTTTTCCATAAGATAGAAAAAATGATTAGCTTTGTGGGAATATAATTTATATTTAAATTGGTGCCCGGGAGAAAAAGTTATACCACACAAAGCCTCAAACTGAACTTGGCAGGCAACACAAAAAAATAAAAATAAAAAAATAAAAATTCTAATTTTTTTTCACTAAAATTTTATATTTTTGTCTACATGTGAAGCTTTGATTTGTTCTATTTGGACTATTAATGAGAAAGTTAAGGAAAGTCTTGTTTCTTGGACAATTTTAGCATCTTCTTGAAAAAATAACTTACAGGATTTATTTCTAATTGCAATTTTCACAATTTTTCACAATTTTTCTTAAAATGTTGTGTTTGCTTGCTATAAAAATCTCACCATTGGGATTATTGTCTTTTAATCCCACCTCGGTGTTATTAACAATTAGTTTTTTTTTCAATCTTGGACCTACTTCTACAATTCTACCTAACAATTTTTTAAAGAATGAAAATCAAGTGTGTTTTTGTTTTTTTTTAAATTTAGACTCAATTATTCTACATAATAAATTTTAAATTTCAAAGTCTATAGTGCAAAAAAATTCCACAAATGGCAATCAAAGTCATCTAAAATTGCAAGTCAATGTTAAAAAAAACTTTCTTTTTCAATTTTGAATGCTAATATCTTCCAATCTATACGGTCAAACTTCATGATATTCTTAACACATGAGCTAAGACAAGTTAAGTACAAGACCCTATTGTTAGATTCTAAAAAAGTATTTTTTTTTGTTTTCTTGAGTGAACGCAGCAAAAATGGCAGTTTTGAGTGTTTTTTGACAAAAAAAAATGTCCTTGGGACTTTAGGGGTTTATACTACTCCATTTCAATGGAAAAAATTCCAATTTGAGCACAACAATTTTACACATAATACTTTGATCCATAGCCATGACAACAAATTGGACATTGATATTTAAATGGGAAGATACATTTTCAAATTATTCAATACAACCTTCATCTAGATCATTATACAATCTCAACTATAATACTTTCACACATGAGGCCAACACTTATAATGAAAGATAAACATAAACCAATTAGGCAACAGAACCATTTATAATAATGTGAATCAAAGAATACATCACTAAATGCCTACTTGATATTCTATCACTTGTCTACTAAAACATCTCAACAATACCAATTTACCTCATCTTTCATCAACCAAATAAGAGAAATTACACAACCAAATTAGGCTAAGACCCTTGCACTCATTTTAGCAATGGGTAAAAAACAAAATGAGACCTCCAAAGCCTAATAGGAACCAAGCACACAATTGCCATACTAAACTAGACTCCTCACCATCCTTGGACAAAACCAACTTGGAACTCCAATTCCCACTCAAGCTTACACATCATCCAACTCGATATCCCACTATCCCCCTTTCCATTCCAATTAGACTACCAACAACCTAATTAACACCATTTGGTACCAAATTGGCCAACTAACCTCCCAACAAGAAATGAATGGATACAAAACATGAAAACCGCAAATCACAATACAACTAAGAATTCCACATGTCCAAGAGTGATGATGAAAATTGCAGTTGAATTGTTGTGAGCAAGATGAATTTTTTTGTTGTAAATCAAATGAAGATGAGGCAATGCTTGCCTCTTTTGAGTATATAGTATAGTGACAAACTATCAAAAACATTGAAAACCATACATAAATTACAAAAGAAATACACATGTCATTTTCCATTAGCTGTAAAACTTTTATGCAAATTCTCAAAGGGGTATATTAGTCATTTTTCCATTGAATGTAAAACTTTTGCATTCAAATTTCTTCAAAGGAGTATACTACTCTTTTTTTAAAAGAAGTTTCTAATTTTCATTAAAAAAGAATTTGTAGTTCTGCGAGAATTCTAGAAAAAAAATTGTAAGTGTTTCAATGTTGAGAACTACAATACAAAATTGTTGGCCAAGTCATGGTCACTATTAGCTTGTCACTAGAATATACATAGGCCTTGCAATGGTTTGAAAATCAACGTTTGCACTAGTCTTAGGCAACTTTGCATGAAATACAACTGCATCTTGAATGCAATCAATGAAAATGGCATTGTTTAGGTACATGTAGACTAAGTTGGTACCTATTTGGATTTACCCAACTAATAGTTATGTTCGTTCCAAGGGAGGCTTTACACATAGGAATGTTTCTAACATAATGAATTATAAGTCATTGCAATCCAAGCAAAGAGAAAAACTATTCATTTACCACATACAATTTGTATTACTCCTCACATAATAAACTAATTACACAATTTGGCACTCCACTCTTAATAGCCACAAGAGTTTAGTAATCTCCCAAATTGGATTATCTTCAATCTTTAACTTTCAGTCTTCCAAATTGGACTCTACAGGAACCACTCGGTCTTTCACCTACCAACTTGGGCTCAGCATCACAGCTCTCCATCTTCCACTTGTTGACATCTCACCAACTTGATTCCCTTAATTCCTATTTGCTAATGTTAACCCACATCACTCCTCATATTTGGACTCTCCTAATTGGAATTAACCAACTTATAATTCTTCACTAATAAACGTTCTGCTCTACCAATTAGGACACTTAAATTATTTGCAATTATCCTCACAGTCCAACTCAGACAAACTACAACGACACACAATTTAGACTTCCCATTTGGATTGTAATAAAATCTCATTAATGCACTCCTACACTCCGATTAGGTAGACATTCTCAAACAACTATGCAACTAATCAGTTTCTTTACCAACTCGGGAATTGATATTAAGTATCACTGCCTTCCATCATTAACACCTACTAGGACTAAATTGACACTACAAACTGGTTCCTCAATTACTCCCATTTGGATTCTAAAACAACACCACAGCTTATGACACCAACTTTCGACTTGGACTCAGACATCAATCACGACAAATAAAATACTCCAAATAGGACCAAATAAATCACATGCACTAACAAATTGCATTCCCAATTTGTAACACAAAATAGACTTCCACACACACTGCACACCAATTTGACAAATAATTCTTCTCATATTATGCCGAATTGGTGAAAATATCACCGTTCTTACAACTTGACCTTAACAGCTTCCAGATTTCACATGCCAACTATTTCCGCTACTCTCTATTTATCTCTAAGTCCTTTCTTCTAATTTTCAACTAGGACTTAGCCTTCTTAACCATGAACATCCTAATTCCCAATTAGGACTACTTTGATCTCACTGCATCATTTCAACTTCTTGCAAGCTCACTCTCTCCAACTAGGAAATATTAACTCTTGTTGCACTTACTATCACACTCATGCATTCACAACATTCTTCACTCCAACTTGATTCTCCCACTCGGAATCATTCTCCACATTCACCCGAATTCTTCTTGCACAGTGCACACCCCGCACTACCAAACTTCTCCGACTAGGACTTATCATCACCATTCACTCTGACAGACTCAGCTTCTAATTAGTACTCACACAAACAAGCACACATCCACAAAATCACACACTCAAAAATCAAAAACATACGCAGCCAACTTGGATTGGGACACGACTGGGCTTCACTCAACAAACGGTCCTTACAAATGAACACAAATCCAACCCAAATAGGAAATTCCAAACTAGCGGTTACTCCCGCAGAGAGAGACAACCTAACTACCTACACCCCACTTTGGACTGAACAACCACCATCAAGAAATAACTGACCCAACTTGTTAATTGCAGCCTAATTGGACAACTGATTATCCTAATTGGAATTCTATCCTACCAACTCCCACCTTACTACCAACTAGGAAATATTCCACAATCAGTCAAAAACAACCTACTTGAAAATACCCCCATCAACACACACCACAACTTGGATCTTCTCCGACTCCTTCCATTACTACTTCCAATTAGACTGAACATCCAACTCCAAGTTGGTTTATAGAACCCAAAAAAAAATACTTGACTTCCTTCCAATTGGATTAAAATACACACAAAAACATCCAAATTGGAAAATCATCATACAAAATCATAGAAAAAAAACTCAAAACATTCACCAAAAACTCAAACATTTAACTCCAACTTGGACATCTATAGTACATCTTGCCCTAAGTCTCCCAAAATATTACTTGCAACAACATGATCAAATGAATTAAAAAACTAGTACATGTATCATTTTCATTTGATAAGAAAAAAATTATGAAGGGGTACAACTACCTTTTTACAAGAAAGATTTATAAAATTTTCATCCAAATAAAACATGCTACAAGTGTTAAAAATACCCATAGTTGGTTTAAAATTCTACTAAAAAAAATGTGTAAGTCTTCTAGAACATTATTTGCACTACATAAACATACTCTACCCCTTCTTGTGCCTTGTCTAAGTTAGTTGCAAGCCATTGTTGACCCAAATTTTCAAGGTAAGAACCTAAATTTGTGTATTCAAAAAATATTTGAGTGACATCATCCATGTCAACAACATCCAGATTCATCATACATTTCTAAAGCATTGAAGCCCTGATGTATTCCATCTCCCCTTAGTAAACTAGCTAATTCTAAGAAGGTGAGGGGATATATGGTCCAAACTACAACATTGACAATTAAGAGGGTGCCAAAAAGAATACTTCCTAGTTGTTTCTTTATCATGTATCTATAGAATGTTGCAACCCTCTCAATGATGTTTGTGTGAGTTAAGATGATTCTATTTTTCTGCGAATGGAAGACCATACTTCACTTACTCCTCAATTCTTTCAATCTACTTTGGGATCACATTTTTGTGCACACATTCAAAATTTTCTTTGCGCTTGTCTTTGACACAATACCCCAACATTCCAATGAATGTGTACAAACCTGTGTTGCAAAGAGTTTGAGTCAAAATGTAGTGCCCCATTGGAACATTCTAATCATGTCCCATTCAAAATAAGTTTTGATGCGTTTGCTCACTATATACAATGAAGATGTCAAAATCTAGTATACCATTTGCATATGCAACTTTGAAAGAGATCTACTTCTTTCAATGGAGAAAAATCTAGATATACATTATTTTTGAATGGATTCATCAATTTTTTTCAGAAGCTCGATGGAGATGTTAAAGCTCCCCACAAAAAGGGATAATACTAACATCCAATCCTTTGAGTTGTAGAGGAGCTATATTCTTTGGAGTTTTTCCCAAGGTAGTTTTTTTTTAATTCTTGTTTGCTTTTCTATGGACTTCTTTGCAATATTTTATACAATAGTTTTCTTTTTTTCTTGCTACAACAAATTTGAATTGTGTTGCAATGTTTTCAAACTTTGAATCACCATCTTTTCTTTTGCATGTTGTGTTTTCTATCTCCACATCTTTTCCTTTGTAAAATGTAACCTTTACTATTTGAGACATAGTCAATGCCATTTCTCAAACCTTATTCAATATCATAATGAATTAATTATTAAAAAATATTTTCAACAAGGAATTAGATTGCAGTTTCAATCCAACAAACTCAAACACTTCCAACCTCAAGGAATGTGGTCAATATTGCTTTTCAACATGGATGATTCTTACAACAATAAACTACATAGGGAAATAGAAATACCTATTGTTATTGTAGTTACTACAAAAATGCTAAAAACTAAAAAGAAGACTAAAAAAACTACAAAAAACAAGACAAGTGTCAATATGAAAAATCCACATGAGCATTAACCTAAGGCAATGCAATTCCTTCTAAGTTCATAGAAATATTAAATACAATTGACAAAATAGTCAAGCAACCTTGGACTGTACAAGCAAGAAAGTGCCTAATTAAAGTTTTGAAATCTAAACCATCTATTTTTGAATTTTGTGCAACCCTCAACAGAAAACTTCCTAAGATTTAAGACCTTATAAATTGAAACCTCTTATTAAAATAAAGGGATGAAGCTTATAGAAATAAAATGCCAAAACAAAAAGATACAGGAAAGATTGAACACACAAGATTCTAAATTTGAATGTGTAGTGAAGAAATTTTGAAGCAAATTTTACTTGCAAATAGGCTCTCTCAGATTTACTCATTACTTAGAGCAATTTCTTCATATAGCAAAGAGTACAGAGTTCAATCAAGAAAGAAACAAGATATGCACAAATAGAAGATTGCTATAATGTGAGCATAGAAGCATAAGCTCATGAGCCTAAAAGACTATACATCTACATTATAGGTGTCTATATTATAGAAACTTTCAATGATTATAGTATAACTATATTATAAATATCTATATTATAGGTGTTTATATTATAGCACCTTCAACAGTTGTAGGATATCAACTTATCATTAGAAGATTTTCTATAGCTGTAGAGGGCTACAAGTTCCCCTAGCTGCCAACTTCGGGAGAACAGCTTCACAGCTATTGCTTGACATGGCATGGTGACTATCACATCACCAAGAAAAAAAATTCAAAAAAAAAATTTGCTTTTTTTTTCTATTATGAGTTAAAAAAAAATTTTAAACAAAACAAATTTGATAGTGGGAACAATGGAAATAGGGTCAAGGGAACAAGCTTGAAACGGCCCTCCCAACTCCTAGAAATCATCTAATGAACATGTGCTAAAGGCTCACATGTTGCATTTTCATACTCATACACTAGCACCGTTGAATGTAGATACATAGGTCAATGCTAATTTATAAAACATTTTTCATAGTAGTGGCCACTTTGAACCCTCTCATTTCTACAAATTGAAAAAAAGATGAGACCTTTAGGACATGGAAACTGTAATTTCAAGAGAAAGGATTAGTCAATGTATTGTACAAAACAAAACTTTGGAAACTAAATCACCATCTCCACAATAATCCTTCAAAATGCAACTCCGATTGAGAAAGAAACTTATTACATCTATTAAGAGGTTGAATTGCATAGGATGTTGCAAATGTACTTGCACAGGAAACCAACAAGAAAGTCCTGCTTGTAGTGAGCACTCAAGAGCCCAAATCATCTCTAAAGGCGACAATGATCAACAATGTTAGATTTTTGAAGATTGACTATAGTGTGTGGGATTTCAAAAAAAAATTTGGTGTGCAAATTGATAGAGTGTGTGTGTAGTGAGCACTCAATAGCCCAAATCATCTCTGAAGGCAACAATGATCAATAATGATAGATTTTTGAAGATTGACTATAGTGTGTGGGATTTAAAATATTTTTAGTGTGCAAATTGATAGTGGATGTGTGCAAGATTGACAACATTTTTTTTTCAAATTGGAGACAAGGGTCAATTTTTTTGCTTATACAAATCAAAGGTAGGCAATTTCTCAATCAACAGAGGAAAGCAAGGACAAGGTTGCTTACCTCTTTTTGCTTCAAAGTGAATCAATAGAAGATGAGTTAAGTTGAAAATTACAGCTAGTGATGGCATCTCCAGTGATTGTATTTGATTAATTTTAATTGTCTTCATGGCTAATTTCATTAAAATAGCAATATTATGTTCATTTGGCACTTTAGTAGTTCAGATCACATAGTCTAAACTATTTTTTTATATTAGAATCTATACCAATATTACATTTTTGAAATCTACATACCTCCTAGATATATAAAATCTATACCAATTTTAGATTTTTTAAGATTGCTCGATTTGATATCTATGTTTGTTTTAGATTTTTGAAATCTAAAATTGACCTAAATGTTAGCAATGTATACTTGTCTTAAATGTCAAGGTGTAAAAATGGCACATGGAATACTACCATTTTAACCCCTAAAGGACCAAGGCGCATTGTTTGACAACATAATTTTTTTAGGTAGGTGCATTGTGAACAGAGATTTTCATATTTTTGGCCCAAATTTTAATAGGAGGTGTGGCCAAAGAATATCTTTTATGTCACTAAATTTCAAGACATTTGGAAATATGAGTCAAAAGTTATAGCCTAATAGGTTAATGTGTAGTTTATTTTGAAATTAATTTTTTTAGATTTATATATACATAGAAAGCTTTGAATTATTCTATTCCGATCAATGAGTCAAAAGTTATGATATGTTTTAGTTTGCGGGTAGTTATGGATTCTTAATTCCAAAATAAACTTTGAAGCTCATTATTGAACTCAATTTTCAATATTTCTGGAAAAAAATGAAAATATTGGGTGAAGATTGTTTAATACAACATTACAACCATTGGGATTGGCATTTTTCAATTCCATACCTAAATTATTAACAATTTAGTATTTTGATTCATTCTCTACTTTTTTTCTACTTATTATTTTTTCCCTATATACTGTTCAATTCCAAATGATTTGATATTTTTCAAGCATGTAGACAACTTGACTTGAAGAATGAATCCAAAAAGTTTCAACCATTTTGAACATTTTTTTATACAAATGTGACCTTGTGAAGTGCAATTGCCCGATTTTTTGCAAGGCCAAAAAAAGGCTTTTTGTCAATTGAAATGCTAATATCTTGCAATCATTAAGAGAGATTTGAGGCCACAAAGAGACTATGAGTTATCAAGCCTTGAGAACACAGTGAACGCTGCTAGTAGTGCAGTTCGACGTAGTCGAGAGAGTGCCACATCATTTTTTTTTAAATTCCAATTTTTTTTTGTATTTTAAAAGTTTAATTAATTAATTAATTTTTTAATAATTTTCTAACAATCGGCAATACCCCTTCATTGCGGTGGAACAACGACGGGAACATGCTTGAAACAACCCTTTACAACCCTCAAATTTTCTCTAATGCTATGCGGTGGAAATTTCTGAAATTTTTTCCACATATTCTAAAATTATCATAATACAAGATCCTATGGTTGGATGTATCTAAAAATGTTAAAAAAAAAATTTATTACTTGTCCATAAAATGGCAGTTTTGGAGCGTTTTGGCTAAAAGTATAGTCAAGGAACTTTAGGGGTTAATGAAAATTGCCATATCTATATTTGAGTTGAATGTTTTTAGAATGTTTAGAAAGTAAACTATTGAAACTTGAGTTTAATTGATTTTGAGAATTTGAGAGACTAGACTTGCAATCAAGGATGCAAGTTTGTCCATTATTTAATTGTCAGAAAATAGAATGTTGTCAATATGAATCACACTTGAGATTGGAATTGTCTAATTTGTCCAAATGAAATTGTAGTCTTATAAATGCATTATATAAATCCCATATGTTTTTTACAGATTTTTATAGACATATACTTGTTTTCATATTAATAATCACGTCAAATGTACAACCAATTGTAAACATTGCGCTTGTTTTCCAATTGTTCAAACATAAAATCTAGATTATTATCTGTACTTGTTTCCCAATGGTGAAATAAGTATTCATTATGTACAGTTAATAGTCAAATTGTGAGAGATCGTGCTTAGTGTAATATGCAAATACAATCAAATTGCTTCATTTACTATGTATTTAGACTCAAGTCTATACACTAAATTGTCAAGTTAATTGTACGTCAACTAAGCCATGTGAGACGTCCATGAATCCATGATTGAAGTTAATCGACTAAATTGTTATATTGGTTTTTTATGTTATGAGTGATGCAACCCATGTAGAATTGCTTAACCCGTAAAGTTCCATGACTATGTATTCACAAAAAACGCTCCAAAACTGTCATTTCTAGTACAACTATTAAATTTTGGAAAAAAAAACAATTTTTGACATATATATAACCATAGGATCTTATAGTATGATGACTTGAGAACATGTGGTAAAAATTTCGAAAAATTCCACCTTGTGGATCGTAAGATATCAACATTTAAATTCACTAAAACCATTTTTTCAACCCTATGAAAAACTAAATAGTTGCACTTCAAAAGCTCACTTTTCTATGAAAAAATGACCAAAATGGTGGTGCTTCTTTGGATTTCTTTTCCTAAGCAAGTTGGCCACATGCTTGAAAATTTTCAAATCATTTGAAATTGTACAACATATAGGAGAAAAATAGTAAGTAGGTAGTAGTAGAGAATGATTCAAAATACTATATAATTAAGAATTAAAATATGGAATTGAAAAATGTCAATCTCAATGTTTGTAATGTTGTAATGAACAATTTACATACTCGGATTTTAATTTTTTTCAAAAATATTGAAAAATTGGATAAGATAAATGATTTCAAAGTTTATTTTAGAGTAGGGAGTCCATAATTGCCCGTAAACAAAAAATCCTCATAACTTTTGACTTGTTCATCAAAATGGAATGATTCAAATTTTTCCTTGTATATATAAGTCTAGAAAACCAATTTCAAATTTTGGTTTCTAAAAAAAGTGATTTTTACTAATCTGCCTAAACTACCCAGTTACGGAAAAAAAAGTAACATATTAAGCTATAGCTTTTTATTCCTATTTCCAAATGTCATGAAATTTGTTGCATATGAAAAGATATTCCTTGTTTAAACCTTCCATTAAAATTTCAGCCTAGAATATGCAAATTTCTGGTAACAATGGCCAACCCCAAAATTTCTATACAACCAAAAAAAGCAGGCCGGTCCTTTAGGGGTTAAGTTATGTTACATATATAAATAGTTATCTAATGTGATGTTTGTATTTATTGTGTTAAATTGATGTGGATTTTTCACCAAGTTATTGAATTCAAATACTAACTCATTATCTTGAAAGATGAGAAATTAAGAATTGTTGTATTTCAAATTGCCAATGTTATGAACTAAAGTATGAGAAATTAATTCCATGTTTGCGTGAGAAATTGTTTTAAATCTTAAATTGTCTTACAATTGGCAGTATATGGTTGCATTTAAAGCAAGATTCGGAAATGGAATTGTAGTCTAGTAGCTTTTTATCATAATTAAAATTAGATTTGTTAAGCTCAATTGTTATTGTTATGCATTAGAAGAAATTTGGACCCTACGTAGGACTATTTTATTGCATGATAATGTGCATTTATTATTAATTATAATAATAATTATTTGTATTTGTATTTAGCTTATGTGATCACACATTGTACCACTTTACATTGGGACAAAAAAAAATTAAAAATTAAAAAAAAAATTCCCCTAGATTTGCACATTTGCAGAAAGCCAAATGGTCCATTGTAAGGGCCAAATTTTCTCGTATGATTGTGGTGAGTTATAAGCTTTAGCAAGTAAATGCAATGACTAGTTCACTGAGTTGTTGTTATGTGGCATTGGTTGAATTTCAAGATTAATCAAATAACCAAGGAAAAAAGCTCAAACTTCATTTCATGCATATCGAGCCAATTCATTATATAGATTGATTGTAAACTACCATCTATGTACAATTATCAACTAGGCTAATTAATTAAAATACTTGATAATTTGATAGAAGGTAAAAAAATCAAAAGAACTAAAGAAGTAATAAAGGAATTTGTAGAAATTCTAATTGATTGAATTTCTTTTTAACATTTTTTATTCTAGTCAGATTATGGAGCAACAATTTGGCAATGTTAGCAAGGAGGAAGTAGTTCAATTGGATATGAACAAGGTTGTAGGCAATTTTGAACCAATATAAGATATTAAGAATTTGAATCATAAAGTCATGAAAATTTAGATAGGGAGGGATATGACTAGGTGGTTGAAATTGTCAACTTGGAAGAATAATAAAAGGGGAAGATGAAATAAATTGGAGAGCGCTATTGGAAATTGGGAGTGCCATAGAAGAATGCAATTTAGTGTTTTTGTTTTTGTTTGAAGTGGGAGAATTTGTAATTTGCAATATTTTGGTTAATACAAGTTGGTGATTTAGTCCATGTATAATGGTGTGAAGTTATTTGCAAGTTGTAATTGAACTAAATGTTAAGAGTAAATGGATGTCATGAAGAGAGAGTTTGTTTAAGGATGCTAATTAAAAAATAATTAGAAGTAAGAAATTGATTGTTTGAAATTAAAAGTGCATAAATGAATGAAGTAAAGGAACAAAGATTGAAACACTAATAAAAATTAATTCATTAATTTTAAATTAAAATCAAGATTGAAATTTTTTTTTTAAAATATGAGAGATAGAAAATTGAAGCAAATTGGACGAAAACATTAGAAGAATCAACTTGCTAGAATAATGAGAGTGTTTACCACTATATGCCACAATAAATTTGCAAATATATAAAAAAAAGAAGTTCCATTTATATTTATAATTTAAAAAAATATTTAAGATAAAATATATATCATTGAGAGATTGGTGAGCCGAGGATGTTTTTATGATATAAATTGAAAAATCAGTAACAATTTAATTCACAAAACCATTAACCTACTTCTTTAGTATTTGAACTTTAGCCAATAAGTATTTCTATAATCGTAAGCTAACAAAAACTACATCTATAGAATCCAACAAATATATATATATATATATATATAAACTTAGCATTTTGATTACATTGTAGAAGCATGCACATGCTTCTACAATGACAAATTGATCAAATTTGAATATTTAATTAAGAATTTGATTTGCCCCTAGTTAATCATTAGTTATATACTAGGCAAGATTGGAACTAAAATATGAACCAATGATATTGGTGATGGATGAAAGATGGATGAAATAAAGGGATATTAAGCATTTTATTCCTCAAAATATCATTGTAAATTCCATTCTATTTGAAAAGTGACCCTCTGACACCTAATAATAGATACTTTGACCTTTTCCAAGAAGAAACCCTTGGGCTTGTCTTAGAGGAGAGCAAAACTTAGATTACACCTCCTCTACTTATCATGATTCTCTCATCTAAAATTTACCAACCAACAATTCTAGTTTTTCTTTTGCAACTATTGCATACTTCCACATTGAAATCCAATCTTTCTTTTGTCATATATACAAGGTTTGGCTAACTTTAGGTGCATGAAAATCCACCTTCAAAGTCCTAGATAGAATTTGGTTGGATGCACCCATTTGCTAAGAGAGAGGTTAAGGTACCTAGAAAATTGAGGGTGTTGGAGGAGGAGTTGTCAACAGGTTGGAAAAAGTAAAGGTTATAGCCCCTCCATTGTGGATGTTCAAAAGCAAAGGCTTGCTACTGTGACAAAGACACTAATGACTATACATCAACATAAACGTTTTTGGCAATTTATTGCTAGAAACCAACTTAGTCCAAAGACCAACAATAAGGCTATTGAAAATTTGAGGTTTTGGAGCAAGTTTTTGCCAATTCCATTCAAAGAATTCACTAAACCTTTCTTTACTATAGTAAATTACATAGCTGAAATGAATGAATAGGAATTGAAAGAGTTTAAAATAGCAAAAATAGGCTTCATCATCCTACAATTGATTGCCACACCAATGGTTTCAAAAAAATGATGTTACACTCTCATTGCATCTTTGGGGCCTAGGAAAATTTGAAATTCTTCATCCCTAAGAGTTCACCAAACTTTTGTATGCACCCTTTTGAGTAAAGAAGAAAGTTCAGCGAGTTCGTTGAACCTATGGTCCCTTGCCATCTCGAGTTCAACGAGCTCCTATTACTCAAGCTCCCTCCACTGTGACTCCCCCTATTCTCTCCCTGTCCTCTCCCTGTCCTCTGCTTCTGCAGTGACTGCACAGTAATCCCAACATACAAATCCTAAGCCTGGTTTTCAGTTCATCATTTGCAGTGCACTGGATTATTGATGAACTGCATATTCAAGTATATACCGTTTTTTTAACGCTTAAAGCCGGCGCAGATCTTAAAGAAGCCTGGGTTTGGGCACAAACAGAAGACTGAGCTTGTCTGAAAGCGCCTGAACAGGTTGAAATACGGTACATGCATTTCCACTCAACGGGGAAGAATATCAGTAACAGGAAAAGGAATTTTATACTGGAACGAGCTGCCCCGCGTGTCTTCAGGCGGCCGGGAGTCCGGAGCGCCTGGCTGATGACTTCATGCTCGGAGAGTTGCAGTTATCTATGCAGACTTTTTTATTAAGTTAAACTTACTTTCACTGAGATTCGATGCCGCAAACCCTCGTCCCATTGGTGCGAAACTAAGTGGATGATCATCAGTTGCTCAAATTCATGGCGTAAATAATAAAACCAATCAGCTCAAATCTCGGGTGCACCCGAATCAAATTGAATGGAACCGGGTCACTTTTCAAAGAAGAAAACCGGAGAAATGGAAAAGGAAACTAAAAATTCGTTGATGAACTGGCTCGAACTGATCTGAATAAATATTCAAAGAGGAGATTGGAGAAAGCCGGGCAGAAAGTTGGTGATCGTCGATCCCCAGGAGTGAGTTCCTCCCTCATCACTCCAATTCCCCAGGCAAGTTTTCCCTTTTCCCCAGATAGCTAAATAAGAAGCTTAAGCTACTATTGTATGGGCCCAATGTTCAGATATGGGCGATGAGCCATGTGGGGTCTTTAAAGTTGTTATCCACGTGTCAGCGAAAATTCGCTTCGAAGCGGAAGGTCGTTGACCTCTGTTCCGGCCTTCCAGCATAGCTTCTCATTCTTAACTAAATTATTGACCAGGTGTCTGACACGGAGCGGACGATCGTGAAACCTCCTTCCTCCTACTTCCCTGATCGCAGTCTAGGCCTCTGGGGAGAACAAAAAATTGAATGCTTTCGTTTACCTCCAGGTCATACAATTGGGGAGATGTGTTTCGAAAGCCGTGTTCGGTTGAAAAGGCTGCGGAGTGCGAACCTGTAGAACAAAATTGGAATCGGGGGCTTCAAAGCAAAGCAACTTACATGAGAATCATTCCTTTCTTCCAGAAAGAGGTGCTGACATATGTACCGTATAACCCCTCAAGGCCCGGAGAGTGTTCCGGAAGAGGAAAAAATCCTAAATTGCCAATTTTGGATGCATTGCTCAAAATCTAAAATTAAAAGCTCCTTTTTTGAATTTCAAGTACAAAAGTGTATTTAAACGAGTAAGGCAATGTGTGGAAAAAAATGCAGCCCTTTCAAGTGTGTGGATAGAAAGATTATGATGTTTGAAGTGAGAAAAAAAAACCTTTTTTTTCTTCTTGTGAAATTGAGTGAACAGACTTTGAGTTGTCTTTAAGGAAAAATTTTGCTCTACAAAACAATGAGGAATTTGATCATTCATAAATATGTGATGTTAGGTTACTCATGAAAAATTTCAAAAGAAAATATGGAGTCCAGTTTACTCTAAATCACCCTACAATGCAAGGAGGTTAAGTGAATTGGCAATACACAAGTCATTTTTTGATGATTTCTTGTGTAATGAAGAATATTTTTTAATTTGAAATATAAACTGTGAAAAGTTAGAGACAAACATTTGGAATTATGTGGGAAAAATTTCAAGAACTTTGACTTTAACAGATTGCAAGATGATAGGACTTGAAGTTATAAAAAAATGTTTTTTCTTGAAACTACCCCAACATAGCTAACAAAATTTGATTCTTCTCAAAATGTCATTTGTGAATTAAAATTTGTTGGATTTTTTTCACTTGTATGCCATATTTTATTAGTTACATACATGCAAAATTTCAAAAGTTGATGAGTGTTTTTGTGAAAGATGCCCAAATTGCCTAGGCTGCCAAAAAAGTTCATAGCAACATAACTTTTGATTTGAGCACTTAATCAAAAAAATTATATCCCCACTAAGAAGATACATGTTTATACATTGTATTAAATTTTGTGAACATCCAACAAAAAATGACTTCATAGGAACCTACCTAGATTTTCAATTGTTTGTTCAATGAATAATTGGCCTTTAGGATTAAACTTAAAGGCTATTAATTTATCATCATTGAGAAGTGTATGAAAAAATCATTTGAAATAGACACAAAGAATCCAATTTTGGTCATGGGAAGATCAAAATATACTTCTAGTAATGCCTAGAAGACCAAATGTTTGTTCAACGTATGCAAGACATGTCAAGTAGACTCACACAAAGTCAATTTTAAACAAGATATTTCTAAAATTTTGACACAATTTGTGGAAATATAACCCCTTCATTGGAGTAAAAGAAAATTTCTATTAATTGTTGGGATCAAAAGTTATGTTGTCTAGAAAAATTCTTGTAAATCTGACATGTTGTGCTAAATTCCTTTTGTCTACTTCTAAAGTTTGAAATGTATTTATCTAGCATGATATATTATTCAATTGTTAAAAAAAATTATATTTAAAGTAAAAATCTCATTCTATGAGAAGACAAATTTTGCTAACCATGTCAAATTTGAGTCAAATAAAACATTATTGCCTAACTTTAAATGCTCTAATCTTGCACTCCATGTGGGCAAATGGTTTGAATTATTTCAACACTTTGTCATCATGGTCTACTACTCTTTTATACGGTTGGAGTTTTGGAAAAGAATTTTTATTTTTGAATTTGGTCAACATACCAAAAAATAACAGTTTTTTTTTAACATTTCTACTTGAAAAACAGCAATTATCTTTAGAGGTTTAAAATGTATAACCTTCGACATCTAAAATTCCATATTTGCTACAATAGAAAACAGTCAAAAGCCAAAAACTAACATTCTTATGCTAAGAGATGAAATGAAAAAAGAATTTAGTTTTGAAAATCTACAAAAGGACCTTTTCTTAAACTATTGGAAGAATGTGTGGTACAAAATTAAAAAACATTGATTACTTAAATTGAAAAATATTAGAGATTAAAATAGAATATAAGAAATTTTCTTATCCCACCTTCCTAAACAAGGCAAATAACTTTGAATCTTCTAGGCTTAAAGATTATAGCAATTTTTGTGATTTCTTTTGTATTACTTTATAAATTTGAATTGACAATCCATAGAAAAGACACCAACACCAACATTACAGAAAAAAATTATTTTTGTTTCTAATAAAATTTATAAGTGGGAAGATATACAAAACAAAGGAAAAATTGTATTGTTCATAATTCCAATATATAATGAAAAGTGAAAATTTTCAATCCCAATTGTCAAAATATTATAGTAAGTAATCTAAACCATATCTATTGTTTTTCATTTTCATAAAGATTACATTAAAATGCATACATGATATATTGTTTTTTTCTATAGGATACTATAATCATCCTCAAAAATAAAATCTTATATTTTTCAACTCACCCATCAACTAGTATTGAGTAAATAAAGGCTTCTCTTGTAGAGATGGATTTATTCTATTTTTTTTTTAATATAATGATATCTTTTTTTAGTGTTTTTAATGTCCAAAGTCTTTTGTTTTGCACTTGAAGTAACATAATATTTTCTCCTAAAGTGATGTAAAAAAATGCTTTAGACTAAGAAAGTTAGTACATTAATTCCTACAACTTCAAATGAAGTTTTAAACAAAGAGTGGGCCTTGAGTCTAAATTTTTTTCTTAACCTCCTTATGGTAATTAGATATTTAAAAATTTGAATTTGCCTTAACCCTCAAAGTTTTTTGGTATTTTTAGGCCAGAACTACTTCAAAGTGCTCAAACCCAGAACAAGGCTAAAATCTTCATCTATATTTATTCATTAACAAATCACTACAAGAGAAAGGGGTTTTTTAAGTAAGTTTTAAAGTATAGTCTTAGACATAAGATTATAAATAATGACCTTTATGGAGATTTTCAACAAAATTTTACTAGAAACTTATGTATTTCTAGTAAAAGTTTGCTAAAAATCTCCTTAAAGGTCATTATTTATAATCTTATGTCTAAGACTACTTAAAACTCACATAAAATGCCCCTTTTTCTTGTAGTGAATCCAACTATAGGATCCTTTAGTTAACTTGTTAGAGTACACCTTAAAATTTCAGAATAACAAACCTTATGAATTCAAGATTAAATTAATCACTTGAATTTCAAAAGAAGTATTTTCAACTCTTTCCAAATTAGTTAGATTTCATCTTTCAAACCTCTTAATTAAAATTGTGTAGATCCTATAACTTGTTTCTCTCCATAACATATTGAAGGAATAATTTGGTAATACCTATAAAAATTTCAAACAAACAATATTTCATATCCTTGCTTGAAAAAAATACTCAGTAGAAGGAAATAGAAAAATTATGATTCAAAATACTATACTGTTAAGAATTTTGTAATGGAATCAAAAATTGCCAATTCCAATGGTTGTAATGTTGTAATAAACAATCTACATCCAATATTTTTATTCTTTTTCAAAAATATTGAAAGTTGAGTTAAATAAAAGACTTTGAAGGTTATCTTAGAATAGAGATTCCATAACTACCTACAAACTAAAAAACCTTGTAACTTTCATGACATTAATGAAAATGGAATAATTCAAAGCTTTCCATGTATACACAAATCTAGAAATCCAATTTCAAATTTTTGTTTCTTAAAAAAGTGATTTTTAAAGAATAAAAATTCAAAAAATTCAAAAAAATTTAAAAATAAAAATAAAAACATAATGCTGTTCTTAAAATTATATATATATAATTTTAATTTAATTTAAAATAATAATAATTGCTTATTTGATTGGGCACATAAGTTGACACAAATTGGAAAGTTTTTCTATGACAAGATTTGGATTGACTTTTTTCCATTTACACATTTGAACGTAGTCAAATGAACCTTCAAAGGACTGAAATTTTCTCTAATATCAATGATAAAAAAAATTGTAATATATACTCCCTCCATCCTAAAATGAATTTTTGATTGGACAAAATGTTTGGAATCAGGGCTAAAAATAATTTTATTTCAATCATCCTTGAAACTTTGAGTTAAAAGCCCTTTTTAACCCCGATAGATTTTTGACTATGCTTTCATCAAAAATGCTCCAAAACTACCATTTCTAGTATAAGTACCAATTTTTCTCTTAAAAACATTTTTGGACACATATAACCATAGGATCTTGAAGTAAACTAATTTGAAAAGATGTGGAAAAAGTTTCTAAAATTTCCACCATGTAGATTGCAAAATATTAGCATTTGAATTGACTAAAATACTTTTTTTAGCCTTAAAAAGGCAACTTCACTTCACAAGGTCACATTTGTATGAAAGAATGTCAAAAATGATGGTAGTTCTTTGGATGCATTTTCTAAGGAAAATTAGCTATATTTGTGAAAAAAATTTAGGTCATTTGGAATTGTATAATATATAAGAAAAAAATAGTAAGTAGAAAAAAGTAGAGATTGATTCAAAATACAAAATTGTTAAGAATTTATTTATGGAATTGAAAAATGACAATCTCAATGGTTGTAATGTTGTAATAAACAATCTACACCCAAGGCTTTTCTTTTCTTTCAAACATATTGAAAATTGAGTCAAATAAAGGACTTCAAAGTTTATCTTAGAGTAGAGATTCCATAACTACCCACAAACTAAAACTTTTCATAACTTTCATTTCATTAATCAAAATGGAATTATTCAAAGCTTTTCACATATATATAAATTTAGAAAACCATTTTCAAATTTTTATTTCTAAAAAAAGTGATTTTAAAAGAAATTTTATGAGTTGTCTAGACTCCCCTCCGAACATTGAAAATTACATATCATACTATAATTTTTTAACTATACAATAAATTATAAAAATTATTGAACCTTAAAGCTACTTCTTGAGCACAAAATGTGTGAAAATTTCAGCAAAAGAAAAAATAAATTCCCTTTGTAGTAAGCTGCCCAAAATCTCTATGTTGCCAAAAAAACACAATTTGGTCCTTTCAAGGTTAAAGTGTAGTTTTTTGAGTACTAAAAAGTGAAAATTTCTAAACATTTTTAGGGAACACCAATTTATTTTTAATTGTTATGTAAAATTGTCATTTTTTAGGTAGTTTATATAGGCCCAAGGCCATATGTGGACATGTGTTCCACCTCCTATAAAGGCCTAAAGCTTCGTCTCCTTCAAATAGGCAAGACTCAATGAAATGTAGACAACATGAATAAATAATGTTGATTGATCCCTTTAGTCGTTTTAGTTGTCTTTCGATTGATAATTGCATAGATGATGAAGAGCTACCACTTGAAGTTGCTTTGTTGATCTCAAATAACAATTGAAAGCTAAATTTGAGTGATTCACAACTTCACAATGTACAACTGGAAGATCATTTTAGAACAAAAATATTAAGGGGAATTCAAAGATCATTACGTGACTTTGGGAATCTATTATTGGCGATGGTTAAGGAGGTCTTATTTCCTTGATTCCATTACCATTTGGGAAGATAGACTACATTCAATTCACATTCAAAGTCACAAGTAATACCTTGATCTCATAATCTGTGATGGTTAAAAATCTAATTGATTCAGTATAGGGCAATGGCTCCTTGTCGTCGGGTGTTTTGGAAAATAACGGGCCGACAAAGAGGGCACAACCTGACAAGGAGGCATGTTATTTTCCAAAACACCCAAGGACGAGGAGCCATTGCTTGACGTAAATTACAAGCAGAAGGAGAAGTCGAGGATGAGAAATCGAAGTCGGATAAGTAATCCATAATGCCCGATTGCGCCAGACAACCCGCCCAATCGGGCATTACGCTGCAGAAGCCTCCCAGGAAATGAACGAGGAATTTCCTGGGAGTGGTTTACGATTCCAAAGACCTTCAGAGTTCGGGCTGCATACGATGGATGAAAGTAATCTGCGTCAGTAAAGTAATAGATGGGCGTAAAACACGTACGGATGCTTCTTGTACAAGGTCGCAAATATCAATGGCATCTTCTCTCAAAGTCTCAATGTTTTCAGTTGAATGTCCCAAATATAGCTGCCGAATGCTCTCCAAGTAAGTATATTTTTATATAAATATAAATATAAATATATATATTCATGCATATTCTTGAAAGATTCATCAGAAGTTCCCTTCGAAAAGCTGTTGGTGCATGTTGTCGGCCCTCTTCGTTGTCGGCCTCTTCGTCGTCTGCCAAGTTCAGTGCCCTTTGGCAGGATGCTTGGCATGAATTCCTTCGAGTACATGCGCCCCTCCTATCTGAAGAGGCTCACGATGATCCCACCTCGCCAGTTTCAAGGGAATTTCTTCTTTTCCGTCCTTTGACAATTGAGTAGATCCATGTATTAAATTGGCGATGGAGGCCACGGCGTTGGCAAGGCCAGTAAATCTTGCAGCCGAAGTACAGGATTGGAAGTATACGTAGTTTGTATTTGGCAGCTCATCTGAACATGAATACAAGCCATAAACTTCATTTCGGTGCTTCGTATATTTAGGCTCAAAATCCATCAAATCCAGAACTATAGAGTGGATCGTGATATAGTCTGTTTTCAAGCCGATATGAAGCATTTTCAAAAGTGAGAAAAAACACACAAGAATTTGACTTTTGGGGGTCTGATTTTCGACGAATTCAGCACTTCGAGCATGTCTTTCGATGTCCTTTCGCTTGCTCCTTCAATCACTTGATTCTTTTCGACCGTTTCTTCCATATTCCTCGACTCAGGCTCATCTTGACCATGGTCATTTCAATATTTTTCTTGTGTTTTCTAACAACACATCGTACCCCTCTCAACTGATCACTTGTTCATCCGATTTTTTTCATGTTGCAAATTACCAGCTCAGCAGTTGCTTGAAAGGATCTGAAATAATCTAGTGGATAATTTGAGCTGAAGTACGTAGTGGAATCTTAAGAGAGATAAAACAATATATTACTTATCGAAGGAATTGAACAATGAACTCTCTAGTTGCCCACATATTCCGAGTAGATTCCAAGAATCTCTCATGTTTTGCACAAATCTCGTGGATCAACTTTTTCATGTCAAGTTGCCAACACACAGAAGCCCATTGGTTTTCCCAAAGGGTCTGCAATATTGAGAGCAGAGAGGGTTGAGAGTTGCATTTGAGTGTTATTTTTGGTAAAGCTTTTCAGACGTGTGCAGCTGTACCGAACCGTCAATTCCATCAGATGCATGCTTGTTTGACGTGTCTAGATCTCACAGGCTCAGTGTAGTCGAGTCTAATGAATGTGGGTGAACTAAATGAAGCTGGAGGTTTTGGTACAATCGCCCTTCGTCGATCTCTCGTTCTAAACATGGCTGGCAGGCTCCTCCATGCCTCTATGCTTCACCTCGCGAAAGAAAGGTTTGAACCTGTCAACAGGCTCAGAGGATAATATCAGATCCTTTCAACAATGTACGTACGTTGAATATTCCCGACCCTGGCGCTTGCATTGTAATCAACAGATCTCATACATTGGCTAATCATCCACGTTGAACGTAACATATCAAATGAAGGTCCAATTTTTGATCTAATTCACTATTCTCCCCTCTATTTTGGAGTGCACGTGTCTTGGTACTACTCAAAATGATGGGTCAAACTTGGAAAACACAAGAATGACAGAATACGCGCGCACCCCGACGGTCTATACATGCATGCAGCTTGATATTTTATTGTCAACGGCACGTACTTGCGTTTACTGAAGCACACATACCGATGATCAGACCTCGTTCGATAGGTTATAAATGATGGCTCAAAACTCTCTGTTTGAAATCGTATCTTTTTGAAATCTCTGGAAGCTTACAAAGTTCCAGATCGATCAGTGTTCTCAAAAATCGAAACATTCCGACTCTTCAACATTCATGAAAATTGTGAGCTAGGAATGAACTGGCAACGTCTCACTGGTGGTAGAGCAGGATCACATCATAGGAGAGCCAACTTAAACTAATTGTGAGGATTCGGTCATTAGTAGTTGACGCCACTGCCTAATACTTGATTACAATACACCTCTGAGTGCGAAGTCCTACAAGGTAATCTTGCAGAATGAGCACACTATGATTTTGATAATCAATGCAACCTTGGCATCTCATCTGTTTTAGGGTCGTCTATCCATAAAACTTTCAAGCCTATTGTATGTTCATTTTGCTTGCCAAATGAGGGATACTTTGTTGCATTGGAAACCATTTGGAATTCCTAACAAGAATCGAATCGATAAAAACTTTGGTCAGTCTAATAACTGTATGAAATGCACTTACGGTGGTGCTCCAGGTATTAATTGCTTTTAAGTGAGGTTACCTTAATTCCGATTTATGCATGTAGCAAGACGTGATTGAGTAATTGAGAAGTAGCGGAACATAGATCATCAATTGTCAAAGCGTGATTGATGAAATTAATCCCTCATTTACACCAACCTAATGTTTCTCGATTGCCACTCACATTTTCTCTTCCAACCAACGACAGAATGTGAAACACTTTCTTGATGCGCATCACACAATTTATAGAGACACCTATATGGCCGAAACATTCGGTACGGATTCGTCACGTTGGTGAGATTTTCGTGAGAACCCCAAAGAACCTTCAATAGCTGATCTGTGCGTTCAGCTGCGAGGGCTCTTCCTGCTTCCATAAGAGAAATCCAATATATATATATATATATATATATATATATATATATATATATATATATATATATATATATATATATATATATGGCAATTGGGCATATGCCCATTTGTGTCTATGGAAATTGGACAAATGTTCAATTGTGTCCAAATTCCATTCTTAGGGAATCCCAATGTATCCTATTTTATCTTCAATGGACATTGACTATGGAATTCTTCAAAACTGCCATTATGCAAGCACTCCCAAAATTGACAGAATAAGGAATTGAACATGGTTATATTATTATACCAGAAAAGATTGTGTTGTCTTGTTGGTAGTCAAAAGGGCATTCTAGATTTTGTTAGGATGCATTTTTCAGACACCGTATGAATAAACTATGAATTTTCAAAGTGCTGAAAATAGGTGTTTCTAAAATCGACACAAGACTTTTATGAATAGGAGTTCATTTTAGGCAAGAATCTGCAAATGTAGTTTTGTGGAAGGTGTTGGATTTAGGTGTAGTTACCTTAGATGAACATTTTGGATTTTTTCCATGTCCAAATGAAGAATTTGGTAAAATATTTTACAAGGACACATGGATTTCTAAAATCCTAAATATTCACCGGCCATAGTTTGTATCCAATAAGGTAGAAGGCTCAGAAAGCGCTCACTTAAGGGAAATCGGGCCTTTCTGGAGAACTTGGAGGACCCAAATTTTTTTGCCCTTTTTTCAGTGGAAGAGAAATGGAAGATGCTGCTCTGATGATTTTTTCAGAATTTTTGGAGTCAGAATGAAATTACAGCAAATTTTTAAAGGCTAACGTTAGTAGGGCTCTATTCTTGTTCCTAGGTACTGCAATAATGAAAGAGACAAGGTGCTGGAAAAGATCAAGTGATTGCAAAAAACAATTTATAGGGTGGGAAAAACCGTTCATGCAAAGCTTTGAAAGCATCCAGCAGAAGTCAGAAATTCTGAAATTCTGTGGTGCTTTAATAATCATGCAAACCACATCCTCTAATTCAAAGTGCTGTAACTTTTGCGTCCGATGTCCAAATTCAATAAAATTTATTGGAAAATTTGAGATCTTTCTTCTAGTTTGTGTGGTAAAATTTTCAGACCAATCCAAGATTTATTGATTTTTTGGAAGCCAATCTAAGTTCACAAGTTTCATTTGAGTCCTTCAAACTGCATTTGATGACTGCAACTTCGGGGGCTTGTATCTCCTTCATCCAAAGTTTTTTTTCAATAAAATTTGTTGGGTTGTGTTGTCCTTGCAGTTTAGTTATTGTGGTAAAATTTTCATGTCAATCGAAGTTGTATTGAATGTTTGGTAGCAATTCGAAGTTTAAAATCCCGACATTTTTTTATTTACAGTGAACTTTGGTGGCTTGTTTCTTCTTCATACAATGTCTGTTTCCAATAAAAAAATTTTGAAGAAGTTGCGCATACTAGTCTAGTTTGTGTGGTTAAAATTTCACATCAATCCAAGAAGTTATGAGTGACTGAGAAGCATTTTAGTAAAAGGAAGTTCAGCTACAGATGTGTTTTTTGCAATTTTTGGACATTTCAAAGCCATTTTGCAGACCTCACCAAATTTAGGTTCTTATTGTGAGTAAAAGCAAACATGATGGTGAACCATGTCACTTGTTCAATAGCCTAAAATCACCCACATGAGATGGCAGTTTTTCATCACAGAAAGTTATTTCCATTTCTACCCCCCGGCACTGTTTTAGAGCTTTTTGTAGGGGTGGTTCTTAATGCCTGGACTGTTTTAGAGCCTCCTCCTATAGTCAGTACGTCAGAATCCGATTGGAAAATTATCCATCAATGAACTCAATTTCCCTTCTTGAATACTAAATTTTCTTCACTATATACTCAAATCACACATTGTATGTGGTGGCCAGGCACCTATCTTTTTGCAATGATCTCTTGGTGGCTTGTACCAGTGTTGAAATTTGAAATCCATCAAGAAATTCCAAGGAATTCAGATTTTTGCTTATATCTTTATGGGTGGTTGTAACTTGTAAGAAAGATTAAAAGGTCTTTTGTAGTGTTTTGCCAAAAATTGGATTTGAAATGTTAAGTACTATGAATACTTTGTAGTGAAACAATCTTAGTTGTTGATTGAAAAAATCAATAGCTAGCTAAAAGTATTATTCCAAGTAACATGGACTACTTGTCAGTACTAAAATAATACTATGTGAAGAAAAACTATTTGTCATAGAAAATAGATACAAGGTATAAATTAATAATAAATAAATAAACTTTAAAAAAATCCAAAAATTGATCATTTGTAAGGACTTGATGGTGATTAGGTTTCACCAAAAGAATAAAATCAAAACCATCTTCAGTGTCCAAGAAGTGCATGTGTTAAGAAGCCCTATTTGCATAAACATGAAGGATATAATATAATGTATTTTCAAATGCCCCTTAGTAGGCACATGCCCGCCTATTGTAGGAATAGAAAATAAAAATTCCAGCTCTAAATCATTAATTTTGGGTACTCCCCAGTATTAAAAACCTTCAAACTTCCAAATGTGACAATTTAAAAATAAATAAACTTTTGAATATAAAATTATTTTTGAATTTTTGAAAAAAAATACTTTAGTGTATATGATTACAATCAAGTTAGCCATCTCCAATAAAAATTTCAAGTTCATTGGGTTCATGATTCTAAGTTACAGCAAATGACAACTCTATCACTCTAAATGTGATGCAAAATAGAACCAATCTTTTTTGCAATCACCCTTATAGAAATAGTTTCTTTACCTCAATTTCATCAAATTGGTCATGAAGAAAGTGTAGTTTTTAAATATTCAAGCATAACTTGGGATGAAAGAGAAGGTATTTGGATAATACATGACTCCATAGTATTTATTCATCATTCATAATATTGTGGACTTCAATGTGCTTAGGAGTTAACCAATATAAGAGCATCCCATTTTAAATCAAGAAAATCTAATTTTTTTAGGAAATAATCCAAGTACCTAAAAAGAATGCATCTACAAAGATGAAGAAACCACATTTTCTTGACACACAACAAGGATGATTCTTTAATTCTATATTATAAAAATTTTATTTCATCCGTAGTCATTTAAGATGTTCAAAATCTACTCCTTTCCATAATTTTGAAGATTGTCTAGAAGAAAATAGTAACAAATGAAATTAATACTTGATGGTCAAGGTTGGCAAAAAAACATTTCTAAAAATAAGTGCTAGAATTGTTGGGATATTATTTTTTTTTTCCTCTCTCTATAGAAAAAAATATTTCTATTTCAAGGCATTTGCCAAATTACATTTGGTAACTTGAATTAATTATTCTACAAAGAATGCCAACCTTGACCATTGGGTATGATAATAGGGTTGTTCTTCTAAATCCATAAAAATTTCACCATTGCTCAAAACTTATTGCATAACTTTGTATCTACCCTCTTCATTGACACTCATAAGATTGTGCATCCCAGTTATGTACACCTTGTACTCTCTCTATCTCAAAATAACTCCGTGGTTTCTAGTAAGAAATTGTGAGCATACCATAGATTTATTTTGAGACTAAGGAAGTATCATATATCCTCAAAATCAATCATAATGCTCTACAACAGAAAGCAATGACTACAACATCATAGCAAGGCATTTGCAATGGTTTCGCAATGGAACAATGTGTAACAGAACTTACTTTGGATCTTGAAAAAGAAATAATGTGTTACAAAACCATTGCTAAGTTGTAATTAATTCAATACAAAATTATTGGACATTGAATTCATGCTATTAAATTTCTAAATTGTTGCAAATTCCAAAACGTTGCAAACACAGTGCAATGCTTCATGTTAGACCATTGTAAAGTCATTGAAACAAAATTCGTGGGTATTGCAAAATCATTGCAAAAAATATTGCAAACCCTACATTCTCTTTTAGTGATGTGTACACGTACGATTTGGCCATCTTCCACAAGTCAAGTTCTGAACACGTGAGTGCATTTGAAGCCCATTTGTCTCCCCAACACACTCATCGTCATCACAGTTCAGATCTATCAGCAAGCGTAAGTAAACACCAAATCTCACCTTGCAAGTTGCAACATGAAGTAATAAAATGCAAGTTGATTGGAATGCAATACCGGTACAAAAGTTAAAGACCTTAATTCGACACTGGACTCCAGAGTTTCGGAAACACCAAAAGACATGGTTCACCATCCATTACATAATAAAACTGCATAAGTTTATTTGTATGGCTCGATCGTAGAGCACTCGCACAAGATTTGGGAATGCAGCATTGACGCAGCAAAGGCACATCGCATTGCCAGAACTACTTGACCAGGAAGCTAATTCCTATACACCGTCTCCACATATATTTGGAGCTTCCCTTCTGTAAAAAGAAGTCTTCTCTACTCCTTGTCACTGTCGCTCGATGAGCTCGATGAGCCTCCTTCACCTCCGTGCCTGGACATAACACAGGTCAGCCTCCATCAGTACTGCACATGATTTGGACAATGTGGGCAACAGCAATGCTTGGAGTTTGCAGGATGGGTTAGCATGGACTAATTAAGGAAAGTAGACCCAAAACCCACAATGCACTCCAAAAGGACAAGTGCTCTACTCTTTTATGAGATTGGTTATGAGCAATAACATGTCAATGGGACTATGGGAGTGGTGAGGGATGTTGTTTCCATATGGAGGATGTTCTTTCACGTTTTTTAGATTGGGCTCTGTTGAGGTTACGGACTAGATAATACTCAACTTACTCAACAGTCGGAAATACTGAGAGCATTATTGAACAGTGGGAGGAATGAATGGAGTCCTATTTGTCGCAAATTCATCCTCCCACAGGGTCACTATTTAGCGTAGCCCACTTGATTGTGAATAAACAACATCAACGAATAAAACTGCTTTCTTCAAAGCACTTCTGTTTATAAATTGGCTCAAAAGGAGAACGTTGAGGTTTGAGAGCTTACTTCCTCTCTTTCTTCCTGTGCCTCCTCTCCTTCAGACCTGCGATTTTCTCTTTCAAGCCTCCGTGGTGGCCCTCTTGCGGGTGTCCTTCGGAAACGGATTCCCCTTCGTGGTGCTCTGGCGTGTCAACCACAGACAAGCCTTCCACCTGCTCGGCTAGTCCATGGGCCTCGTGATGAGCTCGGTGGCCCTGGAAGTTCGCATTAGTGCACACAATCATCAGTTGAGTTAAGAAAAAGAGTTGGTTCGATTGGTAAGAAAAGATTAGCAAGTAGGTTAATAATCACAACATTCATGAGCCAGTTGGAAGACCATCTGGGTGGGATGAAATCATGTAAAAGGTTATGCGGAACCATCTGTATGATGGACACAGTAGTAGTAAAGATGGTAGAACAATCTAATGGCTAAGAAAGAAGGGAGAACTTGTAGGAGCTAGGGACATGGTATACCTACCTCACCCTCAAAAGACAAGCTCAGAATGATCTCCCCATGTGGTTTGCCCTTAAGCTCCAAAGGGAAGGTCGATGCTGAATGGCTACCACCATGAATCAAAGACAATGGGATTCTGCAGATATATGAAAGCCACACCTTTGAGTACTTAAAAGTCAGACAAGACATGAATCCAATTATTTTGTGAATCGATATCAATGACAAGCTTGAACACATTTATGTGCAATTACTATTGATCACAATAATTCTAATGATCACGATTCACAGTGGTTTAGAATCTTGAGATTGTGAAGATTTCTTCATTCTCTGAAGATATTTCAACCCACAATCTAATTGGACACCATTGATTCATCCATTATTTGACACTAATTGACACTAATTGATACTATTTGCACAGAAAAGTGTAGTGAATGGAATGTGCATGCGAATTGGTTTTCTTACAAGGTGTGGCCCATTTCTTCATCACGTCCCAGGGTGTCGTCATTCTTGATGGTGACCAAAAGGTCGGTGTCAGTCTCAAGAACCGGTAGAGTGAACGTTTCATTCCACGCTGGGGTGGAAGGTTGATCTGACCCAACACCCGACATAGTTCAAGTTATAAAGACAAATTTGCTTGTTTGATTAGAGAAGTAAACAATGCAATCGATTTGCATTGAGAAAACTAAGCCAACGTTAAGAGATATTAGATACCAAGATAGACTCATCTTTCACATTACCTTACCATGCATAACCTCAATGTTTGGATTCTGTTCATACAAGCACAGGGTCTGAAAGCACGCTATCAGGAGAAACCATGAAATATAACCATATTCAAAGTTTGGTTACCACTTCTACAACATGGACACTATTGAGTAATGAATTACCTTTGGCAACCTTGCTCTTCCTCTGGGTCTTTCCAACGCTCAGCACCACATATGGATCCGATTTACCTGCAGAAAAAAATTTTAAAAATATAACATCAATTGCATCAATTTCTACCTAATTCTTTCAGCAATCAGCACAAAAAGAGAGAGGCAAGGTAAGGTACCAATGAGTTCGGTGTCCTTGAGCCCAGATGCACTGATAATCTCCACATTCAAGGTTCTGGTCGGCACTTCGTCGGTAGCCATCTTAGCTGCTGTGACTCTTGATCTGTTGCTATCTGCACAAACGATGGAGGATAGAATCAATCAATGTGCAATTTCACTGGACCCAAGCAATAACCCGCTCAAAGCTCCATAGCTCTCCATTGATTCTGTTTTTCACGTCGAAAATCCATAGCTCAACAAAGGTCAACAGATCTAGCAAAAGCAAAACAAAAGCACAAGCTAAACTGAAGTAACATATCAGGATGGAATGAGCTCCTAGCAACGCCATGATCTTTGGTTGTGCAACACAAAGAATGTTCTCTCGATAGCTCGCGGCGGGGATAGCAACAAACAGAGGCTCTACCAATACAATACCTGCAGAGATTTGGAAATGGCGATGGTGTTCACTGGAAGTAAGTTAATTAAAGCTTCAAAGCTCACATACTGAAGAATTGAGCTCTTGGGAGGAAACATATAGTTGCCACAATCCTACTCACTAGGCAGTCGAGTCAGCAGTTTCACTCTGAAGTAGTCAGCGTGCTCCGGCAGCGACGCTGCTAGCATCTGCTTAACGTACATCTGTTAGCAAATTTTTTTCAATAATTAAATGTTTCCCCCGATTGCATTGTAATAATAAAACTGATACCATTTCATGAATATCTTACAGAAGCTTCGAGATGCAACTGAGAACAATGAGCTTTCGTGATGAGTCATTGGTTTGGGGGCTAAGGTACCTGTGAGGTTACTCCTATTCCTTTCACTTCATGAGGGACTGCCACACAGTGGTCTTCACTGAAAGGTAAGCTATGCACAGGCAATTACTTACTCACGATTATTATTCTTGTCCTGCGCCAGTGCGTCCACGTCGTCTCGTGAATTCTGTATAAAACTGAAACTGAGAACACTTGGTTAGGACTCTGTCAACCAAAGAGATGAGAGCGTAGTACATGGGCACATCAAGAGTACATTATCATAGAGGCCGACCTTGGTGTGCATGAATGGGAAAATTCTTGAGATTGGCGCCTTTCCATCCAAATCACTGGAACTAACAAGGAAATGGACTGAGGTAAGTTAAGCTTAGCCTCCTGTAGAATTGACAGGTACCTTCTGCGTCCTCAAATAGTCCGGTATAACTGCCCCACCAAACATAACTCTAGCTTTCCACAACTTTGTAATTCGAACTTGAAATTTTTATCAATGGAAGCACATTCAAAAGTACTTTGAATAGGTATGAGAAAAAACAAAATTCAACATTGGAAAAAGAAAATAAACCACTTCAAAAGCAAGCTAAAAAAACAAAAATTATAGTGGTCTTGGCAAATCTCAGTTACCAATGCACATGTCACTTCAATCTGCATTTTGGTTTTGCTATAAAGTTAGAGAAATGAACTTAGATTCTGCATTATTTAGTAGACATGTGATGGGATCAAGTTGTACATGTCTCTTTTCCAACATTTTCACTTTTTTATGTTTATTTCTCTTGAATTCGATAAAGTAGCTTATTAATTTCCAAAAGAATTCGGCTTAAAAAGTTTTAATTATTTATTTTCACCGAAGGTGACCTCAGGCTACGGAATTTCTTCATCGTTTTCCTCTTTCAGCCCATGTTGTCACAAAGCTTACAAGGTTAGATGGAGTTACCTGACCTTTCACGATGGTTGCAATGATGGAAAGTTTATGTTCCACAAGCTCCAAAAAAAACCTCTCACCTGGGCCGGCAGGATGAAGACCATTGGATTATCTCCAGTCAGTTCAGCGCCACATGGGCACAAGGACAGGACACATGGCTCCCAGCTAAATAATCATGAGCCTTGACAAGTGTGCTACGAATTTGTTGATTTAGTCTCCTATCAATTCTGGACGATGAGAAAAGGATCTATTTTTCGTAAGCATATAACTTATATGCTCTCCCAGTGCTGATCTACTTACGGTCGGTGGGTACGAAATATGCAAGAGCTTATGATGAATCTGCCCAATAATGTTTGTATTTTGATTTACTATAAGCTTAGTGGTCACGGGCACTCCCAACTGCGACTGAGTCCAGGTCGGTGCTGAAACGTGGACAATTGATAAGGCAAACCTGAACTCTTGTCCACGTGTGAAAGGATCAGGTTCCAGAACAGAGCAATTGAACGTAGGTCAGGCTGTCTGGACTCTGGATTGTAACGTAC
Organism: Pseudoscleropodium purum; assembly: GCA_963969395.1. Classification (NCBI taxonomy): domain Eukaryota; kingdom Viridiplantae; phylum Streptophyta; class Bryopsida; order Hypnales; family Brachytheciaceae; genus Pseudoscleropodium; species Pseudoscleropodium purum. The sequence continues at coordinate 8,384,212 of OZ017801.1, forward strand.
TCTGTCATGACTCTCCACTTTTTCGTTTCAAATTTGCACAAAAATCTCAACGAACAGTTGCAATTGATTGTTTCCTTCTCAGAAGGTTTTATGCGGGTCCAGTTTCGAGAAATCAGATGCTTTTTCCAGAATTCAAAAAATTGGAATCATTTGCCGAACTATGTCAAACACCTATCCACAAGAAGGATGGAATGGCAGGAGTTATTATGAGCAAGTTTCTTACCATGTAAGAAACCTGGCAAGAACCTCGTAAGTTAAGAAACCTGGCAAGAAACACGATTTTATTTGTAAGTGAGGATCTTCTGCAGCTGTAAGAAAATAAGATTAAAAAAATCACAGTGCTGAAACTGTCAGTTCACTGCTCTACAGTACAATAGTATAAAATAAGTTATCTATGAAAAATTTATCTGATGTAAATATTCTCTACTGTAGTAAGACCAATCTGCAAGCTACATTGTGAAACTGTTTAATTTTCTCACCTAAGGTAAACACACCCAAAACCGTCCATTTAAGGAATTCAGCATATTTGGAGTTTTTTCTTTAAAATAACGTTTTTGTAGTATAAGCAAGTGAAAATTATGACTTAGAAAAAATTCGTTTTTTTTGGATATGGTATGTAATTTCTATGATTTTTCAAAGTTGCAGGTCCCTAGAATACTGGATCTGTCTTGTAGGTGCACCCAAATGTGACCCTGCAAAAATCAGCTCTTAATAAATCAGAATTCATAATGTGTCTTTCAAATGCGTTAGCCAATAAGAATCAAACATTTGGAGGATACATTCATGTAAATGGAGGGACACTTTAATGACAGGGACGGAAATGGGTGTTTTCACCTTACAACTCGAAACTTAGCACAGAAAACTAAACAGATATAACGTAGAGCACAAGCTGCAACTCACAAGATGGAACCATATTATGTTAGCTAGAGGGTACAAAATCATTAGGAACCTCAGTGATCCTATTCCCAGTACTGGCCCTGTTTCCAACAACTCAGTGAGGGGAAGAACTCCGGTCCAAGACCAACAAAAACTCATCTTTCAACACAGTTGATTGGACTTATTAGCAAGCTCTGCAAGCATGACTCGGCTAAATGTGACTGGACACTGAATGTTGAATGGAAATGAATGGAAATGAAGCTGTCTATTGTCACTTAAAGAGGTCTCCAACTTCCCACTTCAAAATTGCATAAGGAATTCAAAATAGAGATGTAAATTTGATCTCAAAACATTCTGGATCTTGTACCCAACGTGATCTCTCCATTGCTCTGTACTGATATCTCAAAAATCATACTTACATATGTAAAAATGGCTAAAATGATGCAAAGGGTACGCTCTACAAAATACCTTGAAACTTTGAACACAAAAACCAAAACTGTAGAGCACATGCTTACTATCAAGATGAACTATGTCCATCACCAAGAATGATTAATTTAGACGGAAAGCGAAACAAAATTTGTCACTCCCATGTACAAATTGTTGTCCCCGAGATTTAACAAAACAAAGGATTTGCAAACAAATGAAAACTCGGATGAACGTACTCCTTCCGCCCCAGATTTCGGAAATTACTGTTGATGTCTCTTCATTCTAAGGTTTACTATATCATGGCTGTCGTCATGCCGGACTTAGTCCACCTTGGTATGTAACTCTCCTCCTGCAGTGGGTACATTTTCAGTAGCAGCAGAGACAGCATGTTCTTGTTCTGGGAAAGTAGTGTCTTTGGATGGAACCACCGGCCTGAAATGTCCATCAATGAGCCCTGCGTAATCATTGATATTCGCTGCAACTTGTAAAGCAGCTGCTACACCCCCGAGCTGAGGTTCACCCGTTGGCGAGCTGCGTAATTCGGCATGCAGCACTTTAGCAGCATCTTCTTGGGTCACAATTTTGTCAAAGTCCAAGTCCATACTTGCATCCTGCATTCAAGTGATGCAAACTGTAATTTTAAATAACATTCTTAAGTTTTCTATGAGTGCACCCATCCTAAGTTCACTTGACAACATCTAAGAAAAAAGGATATGATTTGAAATCAATCAATGTGGCTGAAAATGACGTGCAACAGAAAGTTACTTCTCCTTGCTCACAATCCTACATCTGGGAGCCAATGTTAGGGAGCTACTGTTAGGGGGTCGTTGAAATGATTGATATCAAGAGATTCCTTCTCCAAGTTTCTTGAACTCAAGAGGTATGAAGATGTATGAATTAACAGATGGGTCTAAGGTGTTACGAGCTCCTTTCAAGAATGTAATGGACCAAAGGGTGAAGAAGAGTTGCAGAACCTTGAGAACAAAATCATCGGGACAAACAATATCTTGTTGAGTTGTATGTAAGCAATCGAGGTTAGCATGCTTAGAAACATACCATGAGAATATCAGCTAAGGTAGTTTTGTCAACGCTTGGAACCCGAGCGTTGATTTCAGCAGCCGCCATCGCAGCTGCAGCCAAGCCTCCGGCTGCTGGGGGTGCACCAGTTGCCCGCATCACAGCACTTTGAATGGCACGCGCATCACTCTTCCCCACAGGTCTATTACCAACCAATGCAACACCCTCCAAGGCCTGTGGCCATATTTGTAGTGTAAGCCTTGACCGTCCATGTAAGATTCAAACCTTAATGTTCCAACATTATAACAGCTATAAATACGGATTCCATTACGCAACTACCTTGGCTCCACGTCTCAGACTAACAGTACACAGTCGTCAATTTTCGTAACACAGCAGCAGAGGTTACGGTTGAGTGCCATAAGTCTTTAAACCGAAACAAACCGTTTCGAAAGAATAAACCGATTTTATCTACTAAATGTTCAATTTGGGTGTTCCTATAATAACGATACTACCATTACAATTCGGGATTCCACCAGAAGAATTTCCAACTATCTCAAAGGGTACAGAGACTTGAGGACATGTGACTACACATAAACGAATTGCATGGACACCGAAATGTTATGGAAAGAACAACCCACACATGCATGTCTAAAACTCAGCAAAGTCGATGCATATTCGGGCCTCTGCAAGAAACTCACATTTCCAATGGTGACAGCCTGTGAGGTTGCAATGAAGCAATCAGTCGGCATGGGTTTAACAGATTCCATCACTGGTTGCCCTGCAATGTACTCCAAATCAATCGCTACACCTGCAGAGATTGGATTTCCACGATATCATCAAAAGATTCAAAATCCTTGTAAAGCCCTAAAACTTCTATCAAACTCTGTTGCGTCATATTACAATGCATCAGATGCGCATGTTCTCCGCGTAAGGAGAGGAAGAGATTCCACAATCTCCACTGACCCTAAAACCTAAGACAATGGATACATATTGATTTAGAGGATAATCTGTTCAAGTGTTTTATTTTAGGTCATCTACCAATAAAACTTTGAACTTTCATAACTGTTGCACACAGTATCCAATTCTTGCATTCTTTCGTGCGTTGGAATCCTCTTTCATTTCCTTACAAGTGCAAATTATAATTTCACCATAGAAGAAAAAAAAAATTAGGTCAAAATCTTAGAGAATGGATACAAATTGATCGAGAGCATCATCTAGCTAAGTGTTGATTTTAGGTTGTGCGAAAGTTATGAAGGTTTGACCTAAAATCAACACTTAAACAGATGATGCTCTTGATCTGACGACGGAGGACGACAACGTTTAAACCTTCATAACTTTCGCACGCAGTATCCAAATCTGGCATTCTTTCGTGCGTTGGAATCCTCTTCCATCTCCTAACAAGAGCAGATACAAATGTGACCATACAGGGCAACCGAGATTAGGTCAAACAAGAGATGTACATACCCGGGACGAGAATGTGCTGAGCCATCACACCTTCCTCGGCCACCAAAGAATGATCCCCAGGCTTCACAAACCCCGCTCTCACATTCTCTTCGGCCGCGGCTTGCATCACGGCCGCCGCTCCGTCTTTCTGCGTCTTGCCGTACGTCCGGGCCTCCGCGCTCTGCATGAGTGCGGCGTCCTCCGGCGTCACCGCAGTCCCACCCAGCTTCCCGCGCGCTCCCAGAATGTCCCCGTAAGAGATCGGTCGCTGGAGAAGGCCCACGTCGTCCTGCATCTTGCGCATTGGCTCCCCGGAGACCGCCATGGATCCAGGCAACAAGCTCACTGGGAGAGTATCAATGTACAAGAAGTGAATGCAACCGAATGGAATGACGATGCAGGAACAAATTCCCAGAGTTGAACTGACTGTGGGCTTGGAAATGGGCGAGGATGCGAAATGAGAGATGATGCGAAATGGGCGATCGAGTATCTCGAAGTTGAAGCTTGTAGAGATGGTGTTGCAATGGACAGTTAAGTATAGCTGATGGAGTGTGTAAGTTAGTGGCAAGTGAGGGCAATGGGAAATGGATTTCTTATTGCCAAGAGGCGGAAGGACAGGGTGACACTTGGCGGGTTGCCGTGGACTGTGAGCGGCACATGTTGTAAGGTAGTTCATAAGTGCCATTGAAGAGCTGAAAACTAATTTGGGGAGGTTAACCCTAAAAACGTCCAGATCCTTCTCTAGAATTGCCGATTTGGGAAAAATCATTATAAAGTATTATTTTGAAAAATATTTTGGAAATGGTTTACAAATAAAAGTTGTAGATTTTCAGTTCTAAATTTCATCTGTACTCTTAGATTCACCAATGTTATCACCAATATTTTTTTATAAATTTTGAAAGGAAATTTTCAAAGCTCCTTCTAAATTCAATTACAAGCAAAATATTATCATTTTTTGAGTAAAACTTGTTGGAATGGATTTGAAATGAGGTTCTCTTTACATAGTGATTTTTTGAAATTTTTTAGTTCTTAAAATCTATGGCCTCATTTTTGCAAATTTAGTTTGAACTAGAGTCAATGCAATTTTGGCTTGGTCAACTACTTGACATACTTCCACACTTGTAATTTCAGAAAAATATGCACTTTAATAATACCAAATCCAACCCTTAGACAAAACAAGAACTTAATAAAGTACCTCCACAAATTAGGATGACTTTTATCCAAGCAATAATGAGAAAGAAATAAGAATCTAAATCTCTTCATCGTCCAAAAATTGGGCGTCGGAGTGCTTAAGGATTAAATGAATTTCTTGAAACATTTTTCAATAAATTTTTCTTGAAAGACAAATGGGATTGGCATCTAATCCAAGTCATTTCATATTTTTTAGAGCTTTGTGGAATTAGTTATGCATTTTTTGAAGTAGACACGTAGCGATCACTAAAAGCATCTACCTCTTAAATGTACACTATTTGTACATTGTTGGTGCAATGAGAAAGCAAAATATGTCTTTGCATTAAAGGACACTTTTAGAGCTTAAGTGCTTTATGGACTTCATACCTTGATATTCATTCCACCTTCAAAGTCAAGGGACCCATATATAAGACTCTCTATATGTGCCTAGTATATAATTTGTAGACCAATGACAAATTATCTTATTTAGAATGTAAGATAAGCTTCCATCACAAGTTACAATTATGTACAAGAATCCATCTAAACTTAATCTTAGGGGGTGATTTAATGGACTAAGCACACTTTTCAAATGTGACGTGTGAATACGAAGCACATTCTAAAAGAGGCTATTTTAAAATTGTTCTAATCCATTTTTCCAATTGTCAAACTATTTACCATACTAGATTGAGAACAACATCTTTCTTGACTCACTTACTTCTCTTGGTCTCGACAAATCTTGAAATATTCTAGTCCCATTGCTATGACTATATTCAAACCTATGCAAGCAACCAAGTGTAAACTTTAGCTCTACAAAATTCAAACAAAACCTATGTCCTTTTTATTGTAAAGATGAACATTGAAATTTGTTACCTCAAACTAAAGTTGTTCCATTTGATTCCCACAAAAATCACCACCACCCTCCAACATGAACATTTGAAAGCAAATCTCCATATCTCCCAAATACAATTGAATAAATGAAACTAAGTAGCCTTCTAATTGTTTGACAACAACAACCATCACCCTACTCACGCCATATGCACATTTGTAGTTTGCATTGCCCAAAATAAATGAAACAAGAACATTGTGACTATGAGTCTCTATCCTTAGTAAACAACTCCAATCAAATTCTAATGGTGTTGTACAGTGTAAATGCAATTGTAGAAAGAATTTGGAAACTTAGATTCAAAAACTATAGTCCAATGAATAGAGAGATTTGGTAGCAAATAGGATACCAACCGAGTGAAATTCATAAATAACTATCTTAATTTCAACATTCAAGGTCATATAAACAACCAAAAAACAAGGAATATACAAAATGAACTACTTATTAACCCTTAAAGGACTAAGGTGTCTTTAAATCTAAAATTGCTTCAAATATTTATATCCAAAATAAGGCTAGATAGTTCATATAAAATCATTAATAAATCCAATAATGAATATGAAATATTTTTTGTTTGAATTCATTAATAAATCCAATAATAGGAGCCTTTAGTTAAAAGTATCTCCTTGTGAAATATCTGAATAAAAAAACCTTAACAATTGCAAGATCAAATTGCTTAGATTTCAAAAAGAAGTATAGTCAACACTTCTCATGTAGTTAGATTACATCTTTCAAACCTTTTACACAAAATGTTCAAATTCTACAACTTGTTACTTCTTACAATATTTTGAAGAAATAAGTTGGAAATACAAAAAAAAAAAAATTCAAACAAAAAATATTTCATATTCATGCTCGAAAAAATAGTAAGTAAAAAGAAGTAGAGTATGATTTAAATTACTAAATTGTTAAGAATTTAGTTATGGAATTGAAAAATGCCAATCCAATAGTTGTATTGTTGTAATAAACAATCTACATCCAATATTTTTATTTATTTTTTAAATATTGAAAATTGAGTTAAATAAAGGACGTCAAAGTTTATCTTAGAACAAAGATTGTATAACTACCCGTGAGTTCCCATTTTGTCATTTGGAACTCACTATTTTTTTTCATTATTATTTGAGTGGAGTATTATATATAAAAAAACCAAAAAACAATATAAAACCAAAATAGATATGTTAAATGCCATTACAGATATTTGGTTCTAAATAGAGTATTTTCCTAAATTAAAATCAATTTCCGTATGTAAATAGGATAGACTCGTAAGTTTTACAAATTATAGCTATTAAATAGAAATTACCAAATTGCCTAACTTGCCATGCATGTGAAAAAACTTGGTAAGTACCCTAGAAACTTGTTCATGGATAGATTTCAAATTTCCAGTCAATTCTTACTATTTATAAAAACCCCAATTGTTAGCCTATAGGTTGAAAAATCTCACGATGAATTGATAAAGAGTATCTACGGTTAGAGGAAAATGTTCTTAGATTGAAATCACATTAGGAACTCAACAATAAAATTGCTTTGCAAAAATTCCTTTTTGTACAAGAGATTTTCTTGAATCCAATAATTTAAGGAGACAATGGAAATTAATTCTCCCTCGACAATTGAATAGATTCAATGTATGGGCTTACATATCTTTTGCGAAATTCAATAAAAGATTCCACAAAAAGTTTCAAACTTTTTTGATATTCACAAGACGCCTTACAAGATGGTGAACCGCCTTAATTATTTTATGGGAATTTCCTGGAAACAGGTTTACTAGGACATGGATGTGGACGTTTGAAGATGTGGATGCCGAGTTCGGAGAGTCCCGTGACATTTGAATTTTTTTTAACGTCTATTGATGTTGTTTGCCCTATCCGCCTTGTCCAACCGCCCTGTCCACCGCAAGCCTGTTTGCCATGCCATCTGCAAGATCTGATGGTCCGCATTCATCAATCAATCCGTATTTGTTTAATTAGACAACCTAGATATGTTCACCCCATCCATCCGTTGTCCGCCTTTTATTGGCGTTTTGGATGTTGTGGATGCTAAGTTTGGATGTCCACAATTTGGACGTGATTTTCCCTCGGATGTCGAACTTTATCAACCCTGCCTAAAAACTGCCCAAGTTGCAATAAAGTCTTACTAAAAATTAGAGTAGCTTTTTTATATTAAGAAGACACTCCAACAAATTTCAAGACATTTTAATAGCCAGAAGTGCCCAAACTGACAAGATTCTTCAAATACTAACAAAATTAAAGTTAGGCTAGTTACTTTTCTCAAAAAAGTCAACCTCCAAAAGTTGGATTTTTAACCTTTTGGGATTATAAGTTGACACTAGCTTTAGATGAGTTTTAGTATAAGAAAAAGAGGTGGGAGGTTTATGCATGATAAAAAATGGCCTTTTGAAGCCAATGGTGTAATTTGTTTGTAATCTGCAATCTCTAAAAATTAAAAATTGATTTAGCGCAGAAAGTCAAAATTGGTAATTTGAAATTACAACCCCAAATGATAAGGTTATCATGAAAAAATGAGAGGAGGTGGGTGCCCTTGGAAGAGTATAAAAGCACCTCTTCTCCTTTATACTCATCCCTAATAGAATTTTTTTAGTTTTATAATACATTGATTCATTTAGTTGAACTTTTTTGGTTGTTTTGAGGCCAAAGTTGCAAAATGTGTGTTTTTTGGAGCATTTCAAGCTCCAAATTGTGTTTTTTGCAAAAGTTTTGAAGGACTTTGGGATCCTTTCAAACCTTATTAATTCATTTTGTGTCTTATTGAAGTTTTTGTGGACTAACTTTTAATTAGTTGTTTTGTTGAAATTATTTTGTGTTTGTTTATGTTTTGGTACTAATCCTAGAGATTACCCCCACCATACCTTAGCAATGCCGTTTTGGAGGGCCTCTTTATACTTCTTTATTAAAAATGTTATAATTTGTATATTAACTTGTTATTGTTATTGTGAAAGTTTTGTACCAATATATAGTTATACTAACTTTGTACTAACATATGTCTTGTTTCTAATACGTTGAGTGAATTAATTTGTTCCAAACTTCTTGTAGTGTTTTTTGGTTGTCCACTACAACAAAGCTTTGATTTTGTGAGTTTGGGAATTGATAGAAATTTAGAGGGTTTCTAAAACCACAGCAAAGCCTTGACTTCCTGTACTTTAGAAGTTGATAGAAAACCTAGAATCCCAAAACTCATGATGGAGCTTTGATCTAGTAGCATTTCCTTTTTAGTGAAAAACAAAACAAAACAAAACTACACTTGTAGAAAATAAATACTCATACTATAGAACTATTGATCGAAGTATTTTTCAAAAATTAGATTAATCTTTGTTAGAAAAAAATTCCTCTTTTTTAGTATCCTAATTTGTTTTTGTTCCCCAAAGTGATCAAATTCCTAAGGTTAAGTCTTGAACAACATCCCAAGGCAATAAAATCTTTAGGGCCATCACCTCTCCAAGGCTAGCCAAGATCTCCTTTTGCTTTCCAAGGGGTTGTCAGCTCTCTTTGGAGGTTGGCAAGGCAAGGACTCTTAGCTAAGGGCCTCTCTATTGGGCCATTCGCCAAATTTAGGGTTGATTCAACTGGGCTTTTCTACCAAAGTCTCCTTAAGGACATGACTCTTGCATGCTCCAAGGCCTTCGGTGACCTACCTAGGGACTCTTGAAACCAATAAGGAGTCCTTCCATTTTCAACAATTGCTACAACAAATAGTAGTTTTTTTTCTCTTAAAAAAAATAGAAAATTAGATTCAACTACTAATTAGGAGTAGAAGTAGAAGAAAGAGGGGAAGATGAGAATAATATTAAGTGTCAAGGACTTGCAAAAAACACACACAATTCTTTTGTCTCAAAACTCTCAAGTTCTTGCAAACACTCAGGTAAAGAAGGAGAATGATGAGTGAATATAGAAGCAAAAAAGATTAATAATAGGGAGAGATCAAGAAGAAGCACAAGAACCTCCATAGAAAAGTAGTTGAAAACTGCCAAGAAAAAGGACTAATGCCCAAATAGTCAACCAAAATATAAAACAATGGTTAGAAAATTTTAGACTATTCAAGTCAGCGATTAAAAAATTCAAAATAGGATAAGATCGTAAGATAATAGTAATTTCAATTTATTTAGTGAATTTCAATTAAGGCCAAGGCCAAGAAACAATTTAGTCTATTTAGACTTAGATTAAACTCAAATTTAAACTTAGAATCCTATAGAAAAGATCTAAAACTTTCCAAAAACCTAAAATAGATTCAATTTGGAGTTAAAACAAAGAAGTTAAAAGCAAATGAAGTTTAGAACTTCAAATAAATAAAACTAAGAAGTTTTCATTTGTAAGGAAAAAAAATAGAAATTTACATAGGATTAAAAATTTAGAAGTGATGAATGAAAATTAAAGTAGATTTTGAATTGTAGGTTGATAAAAAATAACAAATGAAGTTTTGGAATACCAATTAGCAATAAAACTTCATTTATTCATAACTTTCACTAGGAATGTCTAAATGTAAAGTTATTTATTAATTCAGAAAGATAATCTTTGATTCTAAAAGAAACCAATTTTTAATTTTTAAAATAGTAAATTGACAAAAGAAGTCTTGAGTCTTAAAAACTAGGTAGGAAATAGAATAGAACCTTTTAAAGATAAGTAAATATAAATATAAATTGAAAGGATTTAAAATTAAATTGAAAGAATATTGAGGAATCCAAAACTATTTCAATCTCAAGAAAATAAACAAAACTCCAATAGTTATAGAAGGATGAAGTTTGAATCAAGAGTGGATGAAGTTAATTGTAGAATGTTTATTTAAGCTCAAATTTGTAACATGAGTAAAAGCTAGTAATCCAAGTCTAGGGTCCAAAATTCAAAAGTAGTTGAAATAGGGAAAGAGTTTAAAGTGGCGGATGAAATTTAGGTAGTCTCTCAAAGATTTGACCTTCATCCATTCATAACTTTGGCTAGGAATATCAAAATAGAACAAATTTTATATTTTTGGAAATGGCATGAGATTTTTTTCAACTTATGTAGTTAAAGTTATATTAATATCATCTCCTTTAACCACAATAGAAATAGTAAATTCGGCAATTAGAATTAGGTTTGAGATTAAATTAGAATTTCTGAATCGTTCACTAAGGATTAAGGCATTTAGAAATTAACTAAGAGAGATTCAAAGATTCATTGCTTGGAAGGTACAATGAACCAACGTTAAACACCCAATAGAATAGAACCACCTTAAAAATAAGAACTTGGTTGTGTCCCATTTATAAACTAAAGGTGAGTAACTAAACACTCACACTACCTACAAACTAAAACTTCTCATAACTTTCCTCTCATTAATCAAAATGGAATGATTTTAAGCTTTCTAAGTATACATAAATTAATCTCAAAAATCAATTTTTATTTTTATTTTCTTAAAAATGATTTTAAAAAAACATTCTAATCTGCTTGATCTATCCATGAAGCAATGAAAATTACATATCATACAATAACTTTTTAAACCATATAATCAAAAGTTATGAAAATTGTTGGGTCTTAAAGCTACTCTTGAGGTATATATTGTATGAAAATCTTAGGAAAAAAAATCCCATTTGTAGTGAGTTGTACCAAATTTCTATGTTGCCAAAAAGAATGCAATTTAGTCCTTTACAAATTAAAAAACAATGATTTTTCATCTTTTTTTCAACAAGAACAAGAAGATTTCTAACTACCCTTTATAAGCTACCACCAATTCCTAACTGAGTAGCCTAGGGGTATAGCTAATTAGAACGATTTCTTGTATTCAAAATTCAACATTGTATTCAAGAAAATAAAAAAATAGTCAACAACTATCCCACATGACTTCAAAAATTGTTTATTATGAGTGTCTAGAGATGAAAAGACTAGTTGTTTATACAAGTGGAGTGGTAGGAGGTAAAACAATTCATGAAAGATATATAAATTAGAATTAGTAGGAGTTCAACCATTCATAGTCAAGTCAAATTAAAGTAAGAATTGTATTCAAAGTAAAATTTCAAACTAATTTTCATATTCCAAAAATCCTTTTGAGATTTCAAGTCTCCAATCAAAATTTATAGACAAAGTGTATAGAAAGGTTGGAAGGGACATTTTTTTTTACCATTTCAAACATCCTCTTTGAATTTTGTTCATAAATTTTTTGAAATGGGCAAAATTACAAGTGGATTCCTGTAGGTGAAACTTAGCTTGATTTCCCAACTTTTTATAGTCCAAAGATTTTTGAAAAAAATTACTGTACTATACCCAAATGAGGTCTAAAGTTTTGCTTTGAACATAATTCCTACATTTTTGGCAATGAGCAATCAAGGTTTTCATCTTCAAATTGTTCCATATTCTTTAAGGATTCATGATGGGCAATGAAATTTGTTATGAAATTCACTTCTTCCTTCTTCATTCCTACTAAGTATCAATGAAATAATTCCCTGATTTTGCCACTAATTTTTTTTGATAGTAGATGGTCAAATGATAGATTGGTATTTGACTCAATTGGTTGGTTTGGGATTCTTTAAATTTTCAACAAACCATCTTTACATTTATTTGTAGATTTGACTATCTAGTCCAAGAAAAAATTTGACACTCTTAAAAAATAATAATTTAAGCCAAACCTACTATCCAAATAGGATATTGTCCAAATTCTCTTGAATTGATGAATTGCCTTCAACTTAGTTTTGGAACTAAGTTGTATTTTACTTTTTTTAACAAATTACTTTTGCAACTTAAGAAAAATAACTAGAATGCTCCAAAAAAATAGATTAAGAACCACAATGTGATCTACTATTTTTTTTTTGTTCCTTCATTGCAAGGCAAAATACAAAAAAAATCTCTCACAATTCTCCGCTTATCTTGAAATAATACAAATTTCATAACATATTCTCTTGTAATTCTTGTATAGCTATGAAAAGAAATCAGCCCCATACAACCCGTTGTGCTGCAATAAACTCCACTTACACTTTTAGTTCCTAGCTCTTTGTATGGCAATTGTATGAACAGAGGCAAGCTCCTTTAGGAGTTAAATGACTAAGCTTAGGCAACAACTAAATGACCATGGAAAACCACCAAATGACATGTAAATAGAACAACAAAAAGCTAAGTCATCGCGTGAACTCCCCATTTGAGTGTGTTTTTTTACGCATTTTAATGCCCAATTGCCTCACAAAAATGGGAAGTTTCAAGTCTATAAAAGAAGAGGCTAAATGTGTTTTAAAATGCTAGACTATAATCATGGCCTTGCACACTACTACCACTATGTTCCAAAAACTCATTTCATCCATTGTGCATAGGTAGCACATACAAAAATTGCACTCAAAAATTACAAACTCAAAATTGCATATTCAAATTGGGCCTCTTTCAATACAAGCCTCCACAATGAAGAAGCCATGAAACTCAAAACAAGTTTTTTAGGGGGGCAAAATTTCACTCAAAAGTGATTACCTTTTTTCAAAGGGAATACTTGATGAAATATTATTACTTTTCAGTGAATGAATCGCTAATTTGCTACCAAATCTTTGGACAATATCACTGTATATTGGATGAATGCACATTATTTTGGATTAATAAATGATTTTCATCCATAGATTACAAGTTTCATCCATTTCCATGAATATAAATAACTTCATCCTTGCAGTGACTGTCACTTTTTGCACTTCCTGAACCTGACTCAAAACTCTCTTGAAAGAACTGAAAGATCACACAATTGAACCACAGGTCCGAAAAACGAAAAAAAACATTACCCACTTCACTGTCATAGTTGATGCAAGAGTCAATGCTACAATCTCTGTGCAAAGGACATAGCCAATAAAGAACCCTGCAAGCCGATCTTCAGATTACCAAGCAGCCCATAACTTACACTTAGCCCCATGGTCCCATACACACTCAGTGCAACAGGCAGGCCAGTAACGTAGTAACGTACCCGACTGTGGCAAAAATGCCAATGGCCATGTCGTCAAGACTGTACTTACCAAACTGCAACAAAGTTGTTCCACGAAACATTCATAGCTTACCGGTAAGCTTATTAAAAATTTGCGGATCTAATCCTCCTGACAACCGTTTGAATTTCTCCATCCTCAGCAAGTTCAAATTGGCGACTGACTGACTGGCAAGTACCGGTAGCTTCTGTTTGAATTGGGCACCAGGCAGTCTGTACACAAGCATGTAAGTTCTCTGAGAAGCCTACTATAGAGAGGTAGGGAACTCGGTGTGTTCTGTCACTTCGTAGAGTTCTAAAAGCTTGTTTGAGATGAGCATAGGGTAATCAGAAAACTGAAGCATGTGATCTGGAGCCCTCAAATTTGTAAGGTGGTAAGGTAGGAGGCTCAAACTGTGAGCGGGCATTTTTGAACCGAACATGACACAGAGGTACATTTTAATTTTTTTCAATGTAAACAAATGTACAAATGGTGTACATTCTAGGGGGTGGTTGCTTTTACAGCCCTATGCGACTTCAGCTTCAAAATTTCATAACTAATTCCACAAACCTCCAAAAAATATGAAACAACTTCGGCCACATACCATTTCTTCTTATCTTTCAAGGAAAATTTATCGAAAAACATTTCAAGATGTTTTACCTCCCCAAAATTCAGTTTCAGTGCTTAGATGATTGCTTTATGGACCTCCTACATTACTGATCTTAACTTACCAGTAGTTGTTGAATGACTACTTTTACGTACTTGCATGTTATGAGTTCAAATTTGAGATGAGCATGATTCTGCAGAAGCATGTGATTACTCCATTACAATGCTGGGAAGTTGACATTAGGTAGAACTTTGCAGTCAGTCATTGAATTCCTACATTTACTTCACCCTCTTATTTGCGTCTCAGGCACCCACCCATTATCACGATTTTAGCAGTCCTTTATGTTAGCATCATGACAATGACAATGAGCTCAAAAGAGGTGAACCTTCCATTTCCTCCAATTTCCTTCCCCTTTTCCCAACAAAAAATTGAGAGCCGTTGATTTAAATTTTTTTTAAATCTCCCCCCCCCAACCACACATACTGTAGATATAAATATAGAGGTGGATACAAATATGGGATACGATACAAGATATGGTATAGGATATTATATTGATATGAAATATGGATACATATATGGATAAAATATATAGATACAATATGAGAATATAGATATTATATGGGGATATGGATATGGGATTTATCTCATATCAAATACCATTTCTACCCTCACCTCAAAATTACAAAGTCAAGGGATGATGGTGGTTTTCAAACAAAAATTAAATTAATTGCAAATGTTTCTTGTACTCCAAGGGGATTGATAAAAAATGGATTTTATTTTATTTAAGCTCATTGTGATAATTTTGTCACAATGATAATGAGCACTTGGGGAAGGGACATGTTAGTGTGCGATTTTTATTTTTCTTTGGAATAAATGAAACCAAATTTCATTGCAAAAAATAAATTATGAGTCCGCTAGCCATGGGTGATCTAACATTAGGATACAACGACCACAAACAACAAAGACGTCAATGTGTGGTCTAACTAATGGATCTAGAATAGGCAACCCATTTCCGACCACCCTTCATTTCCACAATATGGGCTATTTTGTTTTCAATCATAGCTTTGTTTACAATGCAACTCATATACGACAAGACCTACAAGAGCTGCAAAAATATTCAAGAAGTGTACATTGAAAGCATAGAATGATCCTAGTATGCACATAATTATCACTTACATTAATTTTGTTATTGACCTATGATCAAAATTATAGTGGCCTACTCAACAAGAATAAGTTGTACAAAATCTTCAGGAAAAAAATTCAGAATAATTTGCATTTTGACCAAAAAATATAATTCTTTTTAACCTTCTTAAATCAATTTCCTTACATGGGAAAAATATTTTCTTGAATACACCCATCCAATAGCTATGTTGAATTCCTTAAGTGGTTATAAATGGGTCGTCATCCTATATCCATGCTTTACCAATTTAGTTCCAACAAACTTTGAAAAATCATAAAAAATTCAATTCTTGTTGAATTGTCTTTCACTCTACTTGCCAAATGACTTTTCTCAAACTCCTCAATCTATATAAAATATGAAAGTTGACAAATAGCTTCTACACTTGAAGGGATATTTGTAGTAGTGGAAACAAGGACTACAGACTAGAAAAATGACTATGAGAACTTACCGATATTCAAACTTCAAAGTTATTATGTTAGTTTACGTAGACTATATTCTAGTAGTGGTAATGAGGTATTTAATCCCTAAAGCCTTAAACCCCATTTTTTGGCAACATAGCAATTTTGGACAATTTACTACAGATGGAGTTTTTATTTATTTTTCTTTGAAATTTTTACATAACATTTTTCCAAGGAGTAGCTTTAAGGCCCAACAACTTTTATAACTTTTGACTACATGGCTGAAAAGTTATTGTATGAAATGTAATTTTCAGTGTTCAATGGGCAGCCCAGGCAGCAAAAAAAATCCTTCAAATATCTTTTTTTCAAAAATTAAAATTTGAAATTGATTCTTCAGATTTATATCTACATGGAAAGCTTTGAATCATTCCATTTAGATGGATGAATCAAAAGTTATGGAGAGTTTTAGTTTGGGGTAGTTTGTGGATAGTTATGGAATCTCTACTCTAAAATAAACTTTGAAGCCCTTTATTTTACTCAATTTTAAATGTTTTTGAAAAAATAAAATAAAATTAGGTAAAGGTTGTTTATTAAAACATTGCAACCATTGGGATTGACATTTTTCAATTCCATAAAGAAATTATTAACAACTTAGTATTTTGAATCATTCTCTACTTGATTCTACTTACTATTTTTTTCTTATACTTGTACAATTCCAAATGATCTAAAAATTTTCAAGTATGTAACCAACTTTCTTTGAAGAGTGAATCTAAAGAGTAGCAACCATTTTGGACATTTTTTCATGCAAATGTGACCTTGTAAAGTGAAGTTGCCTCGATTTTTGCAAGGAAAAAAAAAGGATTTTTGTGATTTCAAACGCTAATATCTTGCAATCGACAAGGTGAAAATTTCTGAAATTTTTACCACATCTTCTCAAAATAGTTTTCTACAATATCCTACAGTTACTTGTATTCAAAAATGTTTTTTTTTCAAAAATTTGGTACTTGCACTAAAAAATGACAGTTTTAGAGCATTTTGGGTGAAAACATAGTTAAAAACCTTTAGGGGGTAAATGTGATAATGTATTTAGTTACAATAATTTCATAATGTAAAACACACATATAAGAGAAAATATGTGGTGAGAAAGACCTTTGGGTTTTTTAGGCCCTAAAGGAACGTTTCCATCTATCTGGTGTTTCGTAGAACTGGGTGTTAAAAGATAAATTATTGGATTCAGGATTGAGTTCAGTTCCTGCCAAGTAGAGGTTCAGGGAATATAGAATTACAATTTTGATGATGTACATTTGCACCTGGTGTTTGCCTAAGCCATGTTATTTACAAATGACAATGCATGTGATTCATTGCAATCTTCCATGTAGACATATCTGAGACTTACAATGAGCCGAAAAGAGATGTACCAAACTGGCCAATTAATTTAACTAGCCCCATTCGTGCAAAAAAACAAGAGTTGTTGATTCAAAAAAAATTTACAAAACCCCTCCTAACTGTTGATCTCCAAAAAAGTGAGAAATATGGATATGAATAGTCTGATAGGGATACAAATACTTTGATATGAATACATGTATGATATTGCGATACAAAAATATGTGTATAGTATGAATATGGATACATATACATATTGAGACATGCACTGAAATACACACTTGAAAAACATACATCCCATATTCATTGGCAAGCAACCTAACTTTTAGAATTACAAAGACGGGGAGGGGAGGGAAGGTTTACTAAAAAAATTTAATTTAAATTATTTCTCAATTGATTGTAGGGGGTGGGTGGTTAAATAAAAAGAATGAAAAGTAACAAATTTTGAACTCATTGTGATAGTTTGTCACAATGACAATGAGCTCAAAAGAGACACTAAGTGTTTCACTTTTTTTTGAGACACTATAGCTGATTTTTGATGTTTCATCAAGTTTGAAAAAAGCAGTGCAAGAGTGAGAGTTCTGAAAGGACTCTTATGACTATCAAGGTGATTGAATCTATGGAGATTCTGTAATTCACATTAAGTTGGAGTATTTACAGATGAAAGTGTTGCAATAATGTGCCATCAACTTGTTGAAGTATGCAACTGTGGTGTCAAGTTGACTATCAACCCTGAAGAAATAAGGTAAACTATCTCATTCCAAACCAAGAGAGCAAGCCCATTGTGGGCTAAATTCTGTTAGTGTTCTACATTCAAGTTCTTAAATGTAATACTAGGGACTAACATAATTTAGCCCACAAAGGGTTTGCTTCCATTTGGTCTGGAATGGAATAGTTTACCTTACGATAGGGATTTTTTTGAACTTGGATAGTTGGGATTGCTCATAGGACTATAGGGGTTGTCACTCCTTTGAGAATGAAACTTCTATAAAGAATGAGAATGGACACAATTTCTAAATCTTCATGTCTATTCTTCACCTTAAGAGAAGAAGAAAAAAACTTCTCAATTTTCAAAGAATGAGCCTTCTACAATTCAAATAGAGAGTGCCATGTCCTCAATGTTTGAGAATTGGGAATATGAAGAGGAAAGTGTGACAACTTCTATTGGCAAGGTAAGATCATGCTACTTATAGCTTCAAGAATGATAAAAAAAAGAGTACTTGTTTTGTTGCAAAATGGGTAACTCAACATAATATTTCCTCAACATGTATCCCCTTAACTAATGAAGTGCTTTGCTTTATTGCAAAATGGATAAATTGACAAAATTAAGAATTTGTGCAAAGATTGATGCTTTCTCTTATATTGTTGCATTGAATATGCTATCATACATAATATTGGTGTTCTAACAATGGGAGGCAATGCCAAGTATAAGCATATTGTTAACCTTTAAAGTTCTTTACCTATGTCTCACTAAAACACACTTAAAATGGTCTGTTTTGATGGCAAAGGCCCTCAAAAAATTATGAATGAAATTTTGTTGCATTTTACTGTAAGATTTAATGGAAGTTTTTGATTACACAAATTGCAAGATTATATTGTTTGAAGTTGAAAAAAGTGTTTGGGGGAGGGGCATTCAAATTTTAGGCAATTATGATTTGGAAAGGCTTTTGCACAAGTTGATTTCATTTTTATACTTGAACTTTTTTGCTTTCTTTCAAATTGGAAACATGTACCAACAAAATTCAATAGAAAACTAGCTTCAAGAAAACTTTTATACAAAGTTGTTTTTCCAACAATTTTTGGTTTGCACATAGAGTAATCACTTCAAAATGTTAAAAGTGAAGTAATAGGTTTCAACTAGATCTAGAAGAGGGAAAAAATCACACCTAAATTTTTTGTCATTGGCAAGCTTGATCAATTAATGGCTTGGTACATTCAAGTTCAATTAAAGGGTAGTTGGACATATTGGACATGTGGTAAGCTTATCCAATGTCAATGATCCATGATGAAACAATCATATGAAAGCCTAACATGTATTGCTATATCCTCTAAACACCCATATTTTCCTTATGCATGAAGGTGTTTTTGTGCTTTGTAAAAAGTAATCTTAGAAAATTTGACATTACATTCCAAGAAATCAAAATATTTGGCAACTATCTCACATAGCTTCAAAAGCTACTTATTTTGTGTATTTAGAGATGAGAAGACAATTTCTTTGTACAAGAGGGATGGTAGGAGGTAAAGCAACCCATCACTTTAAAAAAATAGGTCCCTAATCAAGTGAATACAAAATGAACACATGTATGTTGATTATGAAAATTTTGTTTGGGGTTGTGTTCATTTGGAAATTCTTTAAATAGCAATCAACATGATTGTGTTGATTTGAACAAAAACAAAATTTGCTTTGTTGATTCAATAAACCTCATTTTGGCATAGTAGAATAAATTTTTTCAAAAAAATTCAACTATAAAAGGTGGAAAATCAAGTCAACATTCATCTCGAAAAATCTATTTGAGATTTTTAGCT
Organism: Pseudoscleropodium purum; assembly: GCA_963969395.1. Lineage (NCBI taxonomy): Eukaryota > Viridiplantae > Streptophyta > Bryopsida > Hypnales > Brachytheciaceae > Pseudoscleropodium > Pseudoscleropodium purum. The sequence continues at coordinate 8,404,018 of OZ017801.1, forward strand.
TCCAATCGATAATTATGGATAAATTTTAGAGAGGAGTTGGAAAAGACATTTTCTTTGACAATTTCAAACATTTTTTTTGAAATTTGTTCAACCATAACTTTTGATTGGAGGCTTGAAATTTCAAATGGATTTTTGGAGATGAGAGTTGGTTTGATTTTCTACCTTTTTTTAGTTGAATTTTTTTTTAAATTATTTTAGTATACCCAAAATGAGGTTTGAAATTCTACTTTAATCACAATTCCTACTTTTGACTTAATTACCTATGAGTAGTTGAGCTTTTATTAGTTTTAACTCATATATTCCATATGGTTTTTTTTACCTCATACCACCCTATTTGCACAAGCAACTTGTTTTTCGTTTCTTCTTTCATCGAAGTCTCCTCTCTTCTATCACGAAGGTATAAAGGGCTTGTGTTCTTTTTTTTTAATTGAATTTTATAGTCCTATCCACTTGGTATATTGGTTGATGTGCCAACCTTGCTAGTATGGCATTCTTTTGTTTGTGTAGCAGTCTACGAAGGTATAAAACTAGCATAGTTGTGCTGGTTATTGTTTGAATGAAGATATTATAATCAACTATCCAAACCAACATATATGATATGATTTTCATGGTGGTTTGGACATTGGTTTTTCTTGTAAGGCATGTATGCTATGTAAATTAGAATTAGTAGGAGCTCAACTACTTATAGTTAAGTCAAAAGGAGGAAGTGTGTTCAAAACTCATTTAGGTATAGTAGAATAATTTTTTTCTTAAACTTAGAAATAAAATTCTTATAGAAAATCAATTTAACTTTCCTCTTTAAATCTCAGTTTGAAAATAAAAATCTCCAATCAAAGGTTGTGGAAAAATTTCAAAGAAGGGATAAAAGAGACATTTTGCTTGACATTTTCAAATATCACACTTCTTTGAGTTTTGTCCATCATTTTTTTTAGAGACTACAAATTTCAAACAAGTTCTTAGAAATGAAAATTAGCTTGATTTTCCACATAAACTAATTTTAAAGTTTAAAAAAAAACACTATTCTACTACACTTAAATGAGGTCTAAAATTCTACTTTGAACACAATTCCTATGTTTGACTTAACTATGAGTAGTTGAACTCCTACTAAACCTTATGTACATATTCTAGATGGATTTGTTTTACCTCCTACGACCCTTCTTGTATAAAGAACTTGTCTTCTTGTCTTTTTACACACAAAAGATAAATGGCTTTTGAAGCAATATAAGATAGTTGCCAAATACTTTGATTTCTTTAAATATAATGCTAAATTCTCTAAAATAATATTTCATGGAGCAATCATCTTCCCAGCATTCCTTCCTCCTACTTTGTCTTGAATTTTATGGGTTAACCCAAAATGTCAGAAGCAACAAGTTTTCTACCCTAGACTAAAAATTTACCTTAGGCCTTGCCCCTTCCTTTGGGCATTGTAATGAAAAGTTTTCTCTAGTGTAAATAACCCTGCCCATGTTGTCTTTTGTTTATTAAAAACGACATTTTTCCCTAGAACTCCTCATGGACAAATCCAATTGTAAAATTTTTTAGTGGAATGACAAAATACTCTTTATTCCTACATCCTTCCAAAATTCAAAAAATATAGTGAATATTATCATTCTTAGTGAGCTATCCCAAATTGTTATCTTGCTAAAAATGTTGTTTGGCCTTTTTAGAGGTTAAAATATAGAAAGTCCTTAGAAGTATAAGAATGGATTGTAGTCTAGGTATCACTTAGACTAGCTTTTCAGAGCCCAACATAGAAACCTAAATGAATATATTTTTCTTGTATTCCAACTACTTGGAGTAGTTGGAGTTATTTTTTTTCTCTCTATAAAAATGGAGATTGAATATTTCGTCTTTTTTAGGCTCTTAACATCAAGCTAAAGTTAATATGGGTGAAATGCATGGTCCTTCACAAGCTTAACAAAGTATATATAAGACTTGAAACTAATATGTAATCCAATTGATGATTGCCCTAAGTATGTGTAACATTCTTAAAATATTTTGCTTACAATTTTGAACCACGAAGACGCATTTGTTACATTGTTCAATGTCTTCATAACCAATACCATGTCTAGTAAAAAAAAGGGGACCCAAACATATAAAGCTATAACATAGGTCTAGATCAATACAAAACATATTTGAATCTACACAACGTTATTAAAAAATGTCTTGGAAATTGAGTTGACCATACAAATCAATGATTAACCCCTAAATGTTTTGGACTATGTTTTCACCAAAAATTCTCCCAAATAGTCATATTTAATGCAAGTATCAAATTTTAGGAAAAAACAATTTTGGATACATGAAACTATTGGATCTTGTACAAATTTGGTTTGAAAAGATGTAAAATTTTTAAAAAAATTTCCACTATGTAGATTGCAAGATATTAGCATTTGAAGTGGCAAAAATCCTTTTTTTGGTCCTACAAAAAATCGGATAGCTGCACTTTACAAGGTCACATTTGCATGAAAAAATGTTCAAAATGTTAGTGCTTCTTTGGATTCATTCTTCAAGGTAAGTTGGCTATATGCTTGAAAAGTTTTAGATCATTTAAAATTGTAAAACATATAGGAAAAAAATAGTAAATAGAAAGAAATAAAGAATGATTCAAAATACTAAATTGTTAAGAATTTAGTTATGGAATTGACAAATGCCAATTCCAATGATTGTAATATACTAATAAACAATTTACATCATGCAAATTTTATTTTTTTCAAAATATATTGAAAATTGAGTGAAATAAAGGACTTCAAAGTTTATTTAAGAGTAGAGAATCCTTAACTATCTGCAGACTAAAACTCCTCATAACTTTCATCTCAAAGGTTAAAATGGAATAATTCTAAACTTTTCATGTATACATAAATCTAAAAAATTAATTTCAAAATTTTATTTCTTAAAAGAAATTTGGACTACGTGCTAAGCATTGAAAATGACATAGCATACAATAACTTCTTAACCATGTAGTCAAAAGTTATAAAAATTGTTGGGCCTTGAAGCTTTTTTTTGGGCACATGTTGTGTAAAAATTTAAAAGAAAAAAAAGAAAAATTCCATTTTCAATGAGAAACCCAAAATTTCTATGTTGCCAAAAATATAGTTTAGGCGTTTAGGGATAAAAAAATATGTTGCATTGGATATTGTTTCATGAGCTTATAATCAAGCTTCACTTCCAACCTCAACTTGGAATTTAAGATTAAATAAAGGTTTCAATTTGATACCTTGCTATATAAGACTACATTTTGTGTATTAATGTGACAGTTTTTGACTTACCTTGTAAAAAAAAGTGATTTTATGAGATGATCATGAATTTGAAATTAGAACAAGAAAAATGTTGCAAGTAGAAATGAAGAATATGCTTGAATTTTTTCAATCATTCATGATATTTCTTACACTATAAGCACCTTTATCTATGACCATTGATTGAGCTATAGATTCAAATTATTACTATTAAGCTAAATATAGTCTTTATTATATTCATTCATAAACTTTGAATGCTTTCCTTATATAAAGAGTTTCTACAATTAATGTTTAAATAATTATCAATAATTATATAATGAAACAAAATATCATGTCAATTATAATATAGATGACAATAAATTGAATTTTTACCAAAAATAAAGGTGAGAATGAAAAACAATTATTTGTGAGTTAAAAACTCCATATTATAAAATGAAAATACAAGTGAAAACATTTAATAGTGTGTAATTTGGATTAGAGTTAAATACAAAACAATTTGCAATTGTAAAATTTCACTAAGTTTTTAGATTTTTGTTTGTGATTTTTGTTTTTTTACATAGAATAGGATGTGGGAATCCTTAGGGATTTACCTTTAACTTCTAAAGTTCTTTGACTATATTTTTGCCAAGAACGCTCCCAAATTGCCATTTCTTGTACAAGTTTCAAATTTTAGAAAAAAATTATTTTTAGACACATGTGTGATCTTGTAGTACATTGGTTTTAAAAGGTGTGGAAAAAATTTCAGAAATTTTCACTGAATAGATTGCAAGATATCAGCATTTGAAGTGACAAAAGTTATTTTTTTGTCCCTACAAAAAAATAGGCAGTTGCACTTCACAAGGTGACACTTGTATGAAAAAATGTTCAAAATAGTGGTGCTTGTTTGGATGCATTCTTCAAATCATGTTGTTTGCATGCTTAAAATTTTTTAGATCATTTGAAATTGTACAACATATAGGAAAAAAAAGTAAGTAAAGAGATGTAGATAATGATTTAGAATACTAAATTGTTAAAAATTTATTTATGGAATTGAATAATTCCAGTCCCAATAATTTTAATTTTGTATTAAATGACCTTCACCTAATATTTTTATTTTTTTTCAAAAATATTAAAAATTGAGTAAAGTAAAAGATTTCAAAGTTTATTTTGAAGTAGAGAATCCATAACTACCTGCAAACTAAAACACCTCATAACTTTTCACTCATTGATCAGAATGAAATGATTCAAAGCTTTCTATATACATATGTAAATTTAAAAAACCAATTTCAAATTTGGATTTTTGAAAAAAATGATTTTTTCAGATTTACCTAGATTGCCCAAATTAAAAAACAAACTACATATTAGGCCATAACTTTTAACTCATGTTTCCAAATGTCTTGAAATATAGTGCACATGAAAGATATTCCTTGTCCACACCTTCTATTAAAATTTGGGTCAAAACATAGAAATCTCTAGTTGCATGCATCTACCCAAAATTTCTATGTTGCCAAAAAATGTAGTTTAGTCCTTTAGAGGTTAAGTAAGCTAAAACCAATATAATGAATGTGTTGCTTTTGGGTGATTTTTGTGTATATAAAATTTTCATTCATGTAGAAGTATTGCTTGAATCTTCAAAAAGCAATATCTTCTATGACAAATTTTGATTAACTTGAAATAAACAAAATATTTGCACCAAATACAAAACAAAAATATACAAAAAGCCAATGAAGAATTTGGATGTTAAATGACTAGTAGGGTGATTAAAAAAATATTGTCTTGTACTACTGGTCGTGTTTGCTATATTATCTATAAATGTTTTGGAATACTTTGAATATAGAAAAGTATTTCTAAAAAATATAAAAATATGGGCAATGAATAGTCTTTTTAGAATATTCTACCCTGGGAAGATGAAAAATATGATAATTCTTGAAGTAGGAGAAATAAAAAAGTGAAAAATCTTTTAGAAAATGTTTGAAAATTAGAATATTGGTAAAGTCACAAATTAAAATATTAGTAAAGCCACAAATTTTGAAACTGAGAATATTGGTAAAGCCACAAATATTGGTAAAGTGTTGAGCACAAATAAAATTATGTATACTACTAATGGTCACAAAATATTTCGAATTGTGCTAAAGGTCATGAAATACTCCAAATTTTGTAAAATGAATTTCTAAATTTGGGGCATTTGCATTGATGCACTTGATCAATTGAACTTTGTAAAATGATGCAGAAATTGAACTTTGTAAAGTGAACTTTGTAAAATGAATTTAAAGAAATGATTTCGTATTGGGCCTAATGAATCAGACCCCATGGTAAGATAGTTTATAATAAGTAGGAAAATAATTCTAAGCATTAAATAAAAATTGTTTATTTCTAAAATCTCTGTGAGTGAAGATGGCCGTTCAAATATAGCACCCGCAGATATTGACATCTTATCAAATGCATAGATAATAGAACGGTACTATCTACCAATTCTGTCCTGTACAATCTGCGGAGGGACGTTGTCGTCCTCGTCGCCGAGAGAAGGCTATTCAAGGCGCGGGGCCTTTCAAACGACAGAGGAGCACCAAGAAATTTGGTGCCACTTAGTGAAGGATCGAAGCAAACATGAGGTCGACCAAAGCAAGGATTGCTGCAGCGTAGAATTGGCGACTGTTTCCATTTTCAAGCTTCTCGACTGCTACATTAATAGCGCGCAAGTTTTAAATATTTTTCGCGCTCATTTGAGTTTGTTTACACCCTCGGAGATTGTGCACAGTTCCCGCACCCTCAGTGTTGTAATCAGACACCTTGGACGGTGTTTGGTGAGTTTTGAATATCTCTTTATCAATTTAGATTTCAAGGATTTAAGTTTTTTCCTCGGGTGTTCAAATTACCGTTTCGCTAGGAGAAGTGTGTATCTTTCTTGATTTCCTCATTGTAGCGTACAGCGTGTTCATCTGCAGATAGCTGGCATTGAAATAGTTTGTGTCAGTATTTGAATTGCGTCTACTTACCACAAGGTGAAGCTGTTGTACTATTGTTGTGTGAGAAGGAGAGTCTAAGAGTGAGTGGAGCATTAGCAATTTTTACGAGTCAAGAAGTGGTGCTTTAGCGGGGTCACGTGGGCACAAATTCAATTTCGATAGGTCCCATAAATGCTGAGGGCGTTCGCATTGATGCAAAAATTGTCGCAGGCAACGACAGCCGCAAGCCATCGGATTATACAGCAACTGCAAGACATGGGAAGGGGAGCTTGGAACACGCAAGCAGGAGCTTACTAACAGCAACCGCAACGGACGCAACAGACGTGGTACAACTCAGGCTACTAGTTTGGGACGGGGATTGGTTTGGATATTAGAAGAAGCGACGTGGTTGTGGGCTTTGTTGCAGTGATTTTGCAGAGCGCCAACTGAGTGGAGTCAATAATGTTTTGAGAGTGATGCTTGTTTTCAAGCCCATTTAATCAATCCTTTCTTACATTGACCACCTTCCATATCCAACTCTGTAGCAGCTGTCACGATTTGATCACAAAAAATCACCGTTTCGTATTGGAAAGGTAAATATAATGGCTGTGGATAATACATCACCTGTATTGTCCGAATTTTATTTTCTTGTGCATGCCATGATCGAAGAGTGACTGTTTACTCTCTCGACAAAATTCAGGGGTGTAAGGACTCAATTGAAAGTCCGGGATTCCTACAGAGTGTCGATATGTGTGACTGTGTAAGCGTATCTTTCAAAAGGATGCTTGCAAGTGCTCGCTGTTGCAGCAATTGTCAATGTTTACTACGTGTATCTCAACGCGCATTCTGGGATGCAAGTACTGGGGTGTAGCATTTGTGAGAACGTAGAAATCAATCCTTCTAGAGTAGCTGAGCTGATTTTGACCGTCGTCTCTATTCTACATGTGTTTTCTTAGTAATGTGTCTTGTACGCGTTGTCTTCTTTTGATACTCGTTACGTGCATACATTTGGCACACATATTGAATAATTTACTCTAGATACTGCTCAAACCTTCCTCAATCTTTGGTCGGTTTCCTATAACTCCACTGGAGCCAGGTAGTCAATGTCTGCGAAAGTGCTGAATGAACTTGCCACAGTCATGGCAGAGAAGAATTTCTTCCGACCTTTATTCACGTTTCCATGATTTAACAGAATACTCCCGTGTTCCTTCCTACGGGGTTGGCGTTGATATGTACTTGCTAAATCATGTCACTACTTGATAGGGTTTGCAGCCTAACTTCTTCAGCGCATAGCACGAATGAGTTTGTTCATCTTGATCCGCTGTCACATCATAAGTTTTCAGCTTCTCATTTGCAGATTCTGAATTGTTCAGGATCAAGTAGTCTTTTAATCAAGAGATGTTTCGCTGCCGTTTTACGCTTTATTATATTCACCAATATTTTGTTTTTAAGTCGTTCCCTCAGCTTAATTGTGGTTTGGTTGGCCTTCCGTTTGCAGGAGAATGAGGTCTCGAGCTGCGTTCTGTCCCAGAGCAGAAGTGATGGGCAGATAGCAAGATAACAGGGAATCTAAATTGGCTTTGCATATGTCGCAAGTTTGGCCAGAGTAATACTCATCCAATTGGAAATCCTTCGTTGTGAACCAAAGTTGAAACGACAATGTCTCTTTTGAAGAGAGACATTGGCCGTCACAATCGGCGGGTGCATCAGTTCAAGTTGAGAAGTTGGAAAAACTGAGTAGCACTGAGAAACTATCCATTGGTATATTGAGCCCCAGGACCACTGAGGAGCAGTACGTTGCTGCTTTCCTTCGTGACAAAATGACGAAAAGTAGGACACAATGATCCCTTAGAAGGAGCAAGGATTTAAATCACGGACTTGAAGTATTTGGTTTGGCTTTGGGAGCGAAAGAAAGAAAGCCAATCAGAATCATGTCGTTTCGAGGTGAAGGATAATTCCGCATTTTTATTCATTTTGTCCATGGGGAGAATAAATTGCAAAATCTTTGAAAGAAAACTCGCGTTGAAGCCTATCTGAGACTTTAACTCTGCTAAGTACGTACCATTCAGAGGCGATCTGCTTGTAGTAAGTCACTCTCTGTTGCTGATGTGTGTCACATGTGGTAACATATCGAGTCATATAATTGACCAAATTCCTCTTTTCAGGACAACGGAGGGTTGAATTTGGGAATATGACATCTGAAGCTGCAAAATCATCAAGGGCAAAAGGAATGTACACCATGGCGCCTAGAGTGGAGGATGCAAAGATTTCAGCCCCACTCTTTTTTTCTCCAACAAGTCTTGAGCGGTCTTCGTGCTTATCAAGGGTGGCTCGCAGAGACATTCCAGATGCGGATGGAAATCCACGGCCTCGAACTCGAGTAGGTAAAGTCGTCCTTCCTATCAAACTGGGTTGTGACAATACTAGTGGTGAACAATTTGATGTTTGGACTTTTCCATGCATTGGAAAGTCTTAGCGCTTACGTTAAAGATTTAGTTGTCTCTTGCTAGAGAATATAATAAATTGTTTAAAAATCAATCACTTAAAGGAGTGTTGACTTGAGATTTGCTGTAATTTTAAGTACTCTGTGACAATGCTGTTCCAGTTGTATCTTCTGCCATGCGCTTTCGATTCACTCTATTTGCTTCACTCTCTATTATAAACTATAAATTGCATTGATGTGTTGACAAAAAGTTGTTGATTTTCTTTTCAGGATTTGGTACCATTCCTTCTGCGAAAGGAGCCCCGTCATTATCTCATGGCAACGATGAGAACTCAAATTCCGAGACCAGCGCTGTGCCAGTGATGTCTTTTCAAAATCATTCACACTTCTTGATGACCTCTGCAGATTCACGGCCGAACCACAAATATTTGTATTTCAATGCAGCGTTTATGCCTGTCAAAGATATCCACCCAGTATGTTTCGAAACATGCAACAATCCGCATAGTGAAAACCTTTCAAAGAGTCACCCAGTAAACTCGGACAGGAGTAACCATCCGTCAATTTCAAATTCATCTCCAAAGAAACAACGATCCATAAAATTTGGAAGACAGCCTTCCCCTTTTCTAACATCTCCAGTGAAGCAATCTTTGTTAGACCATTCCCATCAGGACATCAAGGAGATAATGCTGCCACGAACTTCGATTAGCAAGGTCACCGAGGCAGAGCTTACCGAGGCAGCGGTCATGTCTAGTCTCGTGTGTGAGAATCTCTCTGCCTACCCTTCGCTCAAAATGAAGGAACGTAAACAAGTTGGTACAGAAGTGAGTCAGGGCAGGGATGTGCAAGAAATCTCTTTCAGGAAGCTTGGTTTGAGAAAAATCAATGGCCGTGATTTGAGTCTAAGAAAGAGCACAAGCTTCGAGCTTGGATCGGATGAACAAATGCGAATTGATCTCGAAAAGAGTACAAAACTTCGCAAGCGGAGACGCAGCGTTTCTGCATCAGGCATTGGTGCCATGCTTCTTAAGGTTGTCCACGTATCAAATTCGAGAGCCCTTGACACAATTCCTATGCCAGAGGATAGGGAGTTTCCGATGCAGATCCCGTGCAGTCGTGCAGAGCTAAGTTCCGCCACTTACCTTAATTCTCATCAAGACGTTCAAGTCGAGGTAAGACTCCCCACCTTAGCAAAGATTCATCTAGAGAGAGCTTCTATACTTATTCCTTCACCGTCTTCTTCTTCTTATCTTGCACAAATTGAAGCACGAGAAAGAGCTATCCTTTTCACTAGAAGATGCCTGCCTGTTTCACTTCAGTGCATTTAACCATATCCTTTATATCCTGTAATCTCTCAAAACCAGAAACTCAGTACACAATCAAGCTCACTGAATTGTTCTTCCTGAGGTGATTGATCAGATTGAGGCGAAGACCATTGAGACTACAGATATAGACATCAAATTTGAAGAGATCGGGGCTCCAGATACAGATGCTTACCTTGTGGAAGATTCCTCTTGTATCGATGACGCAAAACGACCATCAAAAGAATTTATAGAGCGACAGCTTGAAGGCGATACACTGCTTGTGTGTAAGAATATAAACTATATTGAAGGAGGTTAGTCTGATTCGTTATCACACGATTCTCAGGAAATAAGAGACCAAAATTACAAGTAGCCTCATCCAATAGCTTTATACTCCGCCATGTTTCTCTCATCAATTTATCTTTTCGAGGTCATGTGATTCCACAATCAAATTTAAGTGGAATTTCAAAGCGAAGGCACTCCTCGTGGTTGATTTCATTTGTCTTCGATATTTGATGCAGGTACTGGATCAAGGAACTTACGCGACAACGCAGATGAGAAGCGAGAAATTTCATCAACGACGGTAGGGGATTGTAATTCCCACGCAATACCTGATCCCCTTGAAGAGCCGCTGTTGGAGGAGAGATTTCTGGATGCAAGGCATAAAGTCCAAGATTGTGATTTGCGACAAAGAGAAACTCACCCCAGAAGCGGTCAAGAAAAGAAGTTTAACAATCAGGAAAATTTGACCGAGAATGCTAGATTGAACGATCACAGAGTCAAATTCAAAGAAGACTTGGGTGGAAGCCAAAGAAGAAGACCAGGAAGCAGAGGAAGGATCTCACTTGACATGGACTCGTCCACAGGTAAAGAAAGCATCTCCGCCTTATCAGTCTGTAAAATCGTGAACTAATGTCGTGACTCTTGAAATAGAACGATTCTAATGCTTTACTTGTTCAGAGTGGCATTCGAAGAAGATAGAAGACCAGCTTGAAGTAACTACTAAAATAGAGCATGCGCAATCGACAACTACCTATCACAGCATCAGGCACCCACTCTCTCTACTAGACGATAATACTGGTAGTCAAGAGCGACCTCGAAACTTTACTTCCGTGTTACAAGTCTCTCCTCAACATTCTGCAAACGACCATCCTTGGGCTCAGTCCTCCATCTTCGTTGTGGCAAACCCTTCGTTTTCGAGCTCTCAGCAAGACCAGTTGTGGGAGGAGCAAGCAGAAGCATACTCTAGTGGGGGAAGAGGCACTCCCAGTGTAGAGGACAACGCAGGAGCAGTGAATTCTAATGTGTACATTCAATCTCCATCGCCGGGTGGTGCCATCTCGTCAGATGATCAGGTACATTGCTCCAACGATCAGGTACATTGCCAATCCAGCTTGCGAAAGAGTCAAGAGCAAGATTCCTTGAGTGCAAGAAGCTGCTCTGGTCTTAATGTGAGTTTGGACAATGGCCGTGGCCATGTCGACAGAAAGAAATCAGGCGATCAAGCTGGGAAGAAGATTGGACGACCTCGCACTCCGCTGCGAACCTTGCTGACTGAAGACTTGGACAGCGAAACCCCTGCGAGTGGCTTCTTATATCAACTCTTGTCCTGCATCAAGGGCAGCAGCTCCTCCGGCTCCAAAGCCTCCAGCCTCACGTCCAGCTCTCAGACCATGCCCAAGCGACGCCAAAGTGGAGTTGTCTGGAGCATTTGCCTGTGCTTCTCTTAAAGTCAAATGGTAGCTTCGCTGCAATTCCCTTGCGTGCATTGTTTGGCCCTCCCATTCCCTCTCAAGGTCTAAGTTTTGTAGATTTCTGAGGACATGTGGACAGTGAGGGTCACTCTCTTTGTAGCGAATACCAGCACGTGAACCTGATTTCAATCTCTGATGGGTAGGAAGGGGATGGGTGAGTCTAACATGAGTCGAACCATTGGATCGTACCACTCTAGCGGTCAGATGCAAACGCGGAAGTTCTCCTTTTGGCAGCTTTCTGTGATGTAGCCTTAAAAACTCTCCTTTGGGTAGGCTCCAGTGGACGTCGTAGAGAACATTTGTGTAGGCCATGAAGTGCAAGACCATTTCCAAATTAAATGACTCTGATATGAACATTGGCCACACCACCTATTATCAATCAATAACTGTCTGTATTGTGCAAAGAATCTCAAAATCATGACTGCGGAATTCTCTTGAGATATCCTTATGTGCCTACAGTGCAATCCTTCATGTCATGGTTTCCAGAACAGATATACAGTTTTCTGGGCACAACAAAAAAATCATCAAAAAAACATCAAATGGAACTGACTAAAACGCAGCAATTACATCGAGGAAAACTCTGAAATAGGAACAATATATTAGAATGTGTTCGAATACTGTCATGCTGATACTATCACATACGAAAACCACCTACTTCTGGCGACATTGCATCATGTTTTCAAAAAGGGAATCATAGTAGAGAACCTTTTCAATGCTAAACTTCAGCTGTTTTCTCTTTGGCCCCCCCAAAAGATCAAGTGGGAAGGTAGTGCATTATCCTTGCAAACTCCTTTGTCCATCACTTGATGAATATGGTTTCAGTCCGTCCATTGAAGGCGCTAATGGGAGGACTTTGAAGATATGCAGACAAGGCTTTGAAGCTCAGTTTCTCTTACCTTTCCATCACCAAAAGGAGTGATTTCTTGTGCTCAAAAATTGACAGTTGCTGTGGAGGTGATATGGAATCCGGTAAATGTGAGGAGTTGACACAGCTGGTGTGACAATAGCATCACTCTCAGAATATCCACCTTCAGGCCATGTACTCCAAGCCTAGACTGCCAATCAGAATTTCTCTTTTGAGCAAAAAGGGCTAATCCAAAAAAATTGAAGGAAATATTGATGATGTATCCCCTCTTTCTCAGTGGATTAATTATTAACCCTGTAATGCTGCCATGGACATTAAGTGTCCAATGGATGATAGAGAATTTTTTTGTATAGGACAAAAAAGCAACTATTTATCCTCAGAGTTTTGTTGTGAAAAGGGAACATCTTCTACAATAGTTTGACTTCCAATGAATACTTTTCCATTTTATTAAGCGATTGATTCCCATGATATTAAAAATGATGATTTCTTCGGAGACCAACCATCCATCCATGGTTAATTGCTAAAAAGTTACAAAATGTTTGGTTGATATCATTTGTTTTTGGATCAAAAGTGCCATACCATGGTCATGGATTTTCTTTCCAATGCATTGTTGTATCACTATAATATATTAGTTTATTTTAGCTAGTTTCATATGGTTTCTTTTTTGGTCATGTAATGGTCGATCCAAATTTTATTGTCTTCACTTCATGTGACTTTTAATGTACTTCCAATGATAGTAATCTCATGTTTTAATTTACACCAATCAAAATATAGTGATTAATTTGCTAAGCCATCTTTTACCTTGAATTGATGGTGCCCTAATCATTGCTATATTGAGGTAAGCATACCCATTACCCATTATAGACCCTCAATCCAATTGTATCCCTTTCTAAAGTAGAAGCACCCATTCCTGTCCTTGCCTCCATTTATGAACCCTAAATTGTCACCAAATTTGTCCATAAGAATCCAATAAAGTGTCTCACAAATGTTTAATTCTAATTTGATGACGTTATTGAAAGATACTTATTTAATTCTGATTTGCTAATAGCTGATTTTTGTAGAATTTGAATTAGAGTACACCTATGGGATAGTTTCAGTGATCTAGGGAGCTAACAAATTATAGAAATTACATGCTACATTTGAAAAATCTATTTTTTTTAATATTCATGATTTTTACTCTCTAATACTACACAAATGTTATTTTAAAAAAAGTACCTCCAATTATATTGAATTGCTTAACCCTTGAACATCAAGGCAGATGTTTTGTATCTAATGGATGATAGGGAATCAAATTGTATAGGACAAGAGTGCAACTATTCATCCTCAAAATTGTTTTGGAAAGGGAAGATCTTTTACAATAGTTTGACTTGCAATGACTACTTTTTGCAATTTTGGAGGCTAGTGATTCACATGGTAATAGAAAAGGATGATTTCGAGGGTCACCCCTTCGGCATTTAAGGGTTAAACTTACAATTTTGGGTGTTTCCACTGTATACTTGTCCAATATTTCAGCCCCTACGGACATGCACACCTTAGTTGCACTGTCACCCAAAAGTCCAAAGCTGGAAGTCTGGAACTGGCCTCCCAGGCGTTTCAGCTGAGAGTATGACACGTGTTGCACAGAATATGACCCAAGTGGACAGGATGCACCCCACCCAGTTCTCATCATCTTCTTCCCCTCCCGGCTTCATAAATTTCGCAGCCCGCGTGCTAGCTCTAATCGCCTGCAGTTTCCGCACTTCCAAAACCCTGTCTTCCCAATTTGTCGCTCCTCATTTCCGCGTCTCATTCGTATGTTGTGTCCATGGTTGGAGCGAACTTACCAGTTTGATTGGGGCTATTAGTCGCCGCTGTCGCTGTTCTCTTGGTCTCCTCTGCCGCGCTCCCCAATTTCCTCAAGATGTCCGAGGAGCAGCCGGAGGATTTCCAGTACTACCAGATCTACGCCTCGGAGAATGGGACCACGCACTTCACCAAGTGTCAGATGCACGGGTTCGACTTGAAGTCGTACAGCTCCAAGCCGCAGTTCGTGAAATCGGACTTCGGGGGAGAACCTAACAAGATCGTGTTCACGGAGTTGGCGCCCGGGTTGGAGCAGGATCTTCATTGTTGTCCGCAAGTGCAGTTCGTAGTCACGCTCTCGGGATCCTGGTAAGCGAAAAATTCGGTCAAATTCGTGCCCAATTGGTTTAAGTAATGTTTCCTCTTTTAGCATTGAGTTTCATAACATTTGATATCACAGCTGGTGCTGCTGAATTGACCTTTGTTAGCATTGAATTCAATCCAAGTGTGATTGATATACCACTTTGACGATGTTGGCCAGGTATGTGAAGACGAGCGATGGGACGAAGCACGTGTTCAAGCCTGGTGATGTTTTGTTCCAGGACAACACGAAGGACTCTCCCGCAGCGAATCAGCCTCAACATTACTCGGGCGTCGTGGGCGACAAACCGTGTCAGCAGATGATTGTGCAGGTGTCGCGCACGCCGGAAGTCAATAACCCTAACCCTTTCTAAATCGGCGACCTAATCGCGGAGCTTGCGATGGATTCGGTTGCGTGTAAACATGTAATATTGAACGCCACTTTGGTGATTGTTTTGAAGATTAGTGCGGAAATGATTGATAGATCACTGCGGGTGGACTGCACTATCAGTGTTGTTGTAAATCAGAAACCCTAATTTACACTTCTTTTCTGAATATCTTGTTCACGCATCACACCATATCTGAAATTTTGTCTGGAATACAATGCCTGGATTGATTATTGAAATCAGATATAGAATTACTGAATCTCTTCGCCATGAATGGCGAGGGGCGTGTTACTTCTCAAATGCTCTGTTCTGATCGACTAAGTTTCTCTTTCCGTCGGTGGGTTTTAGGGTAAAGGAGGCAAGATGTTCAACATTGAGCTCTTAGGTTGGATTGGGAGGATCAATAATGTAACCACACATTGCAGCACATACATCTTTGATTTGCTCACAGGAGTATTTTCTGATTATAGAAACTATACTCAGTGATAGGATGATTAGTTCTTCACCATTGGAAGAATGAAGGAGGAGTCTCTATTCGCAAAGCATGCAGCTGATTCTTCAATAGTAAACCATACAAAGGAGTCTCCAATGCAGATGAGTTTCTAATATCGCAAACAACATTGGAAGAATCGTTGAACTATTAACTGAGAGTGGAGAAGGTGTGACTACCCTTTTTGTGGCGGAGCACATGTTTTATCCAACTATGAGAACCTCCAGCAATGGAAGTGGCTACTGTGAATCCCACTTTCATCTGCATTCAAATTGTACGCAAATTCCTACATCGACAATGCCTTTGATCAGTGGACAGGATGAGTACAGTTTCGTGAACATGTTGCCTTGGATTCTTCAGTGATTCTCACGCAGCAGAGAAGGACTGTACGCTTGCTTTCCTACAATGCAGGTACGTCGGCAGCAACAGCAGTTTCACTAGCGTCATCGTCGGTATCCCAGTTTTCCTCATCAGCAAAGCAACGTTGAGGCTGAGACTTCAATGGCTTCACGAAAAGCTCCGCCAGATTAGGGTTGGTGTACACATTGGAAGCGTACCTCTTCTCCCTTCCCTTGTACTTTCCATCTACATGTTTTCCCGGATGAACCCACTTACGTTTCACCGCCTGCTTCTTGCGTTGCATTCTCCTGCAAAAAAAACACAACACGCTGGAGGAGAGGATCGACGTGGGAAAATACCGCAAGATTGGAAACAAGTGCGGGAAGACGAATATGAACTAGCTGTATCGTACTACGGAAAGAAGCTAACAAGCCCAATGTTGCAAGGCTTTAAGATATAATTGATTGAGATTTTGTTACAAGGTCGATCTTATAGGAAGTTGTATGACTGAGGTGTAGTGAGGTTCACGGCATTCTGAAGCTTTGGCTTGCGCTCTCAGGAATCCACGGTCCAGTTGTCAACGCGGTGAAGGCAAGCAATGGAGGAGCGCAATAACGTTGACTAGGCAAAGTGGATGGCCATTTTCAGCATTTTCAGCCTTAGGGCTCCTGCCATGCTCCATCGGTGGACCAAAGGGCCACTACAGTCCAACTTCTCCTCCAGGTACTGCACAGTCAGGTCTAGCTCATTTACGAATTCTAAATCCTGCTGAAAATTTGGATAACTTTGAGAGGCCCGTGTGCACTCAAACATGAACAGAATTTCAAATTTCAAATTGCATTGGAATCACATTGAAGTCTAATTTACCACTATTACAAATGCACATATGTAATTGAAAATCATACAAAGAGTTTGATGTTCTTTATACACTATCTCCCATTTGGCGTTACCACCATTTGTGAAAATTACAACTTATAATTTAAGGTACATATTAGAAATGAATCTTCACAATTACTTTTGAGACACTTGATCACATGCCATTTGAAAATTTTGTATCACTTTTTGTTTTTTCTTCACCCTAATGCAAGAAGTCTTTCACTATCTTCTATGAAATGAGAGATAGTGTGTAAAATCAATTCAACTTGTAATATGATTTTACATTATTCATTTTTCACTTGTTATTAAGTTGAAGTAGACTTCAATGTGATTCCAATGCAATTTGCAATTTCAAAATTGATTCATTTTTTAGTACGCTAGAGCTTCTTGAAGTTGCTGAAATTTCTAGTGAGCCTGGTCTGAAAAATTCGTAAATGAGCTAGACCTTATTGTACATGCAAGGATACTTAGGGTTTAGAGTTTCATGGATTGATCGGTAGCCTCTTGACCTCCAATACATGGTCAATGTTCTTTATGATGACCTCTTGATGAAGGTCATTTGACTATTTAAATGGGATTTCAACCTTGTCAAAGTCTTTTTAACATTGGAGGAGTGGTTGGAGGTGGAGTGCCCAATTGGTTCCAAGTCATAAAGCTCTTCACCCCTACACATGAAAGTACAAAGTTCAGAAATCGGGTGGACTCTTGCCTTCTAGATATTACTCGGTGTGGTCAAGAATAGTGTTTCCCACCAATGACAGAAGGTCCTTGATCCACTCTTTGATCCAAAACATTTTGTCCAATAGGAAGATTATTTTTGGACAAAGGGAATATCTATTTTGTAGTTGGCTGATTTTATACATCTTAGCCTTCCAAACTAATTGGAGATCTTTGCATCCAAATATAAACTCTAAATTGTAGAGTTCTTAAAAGGGACTGAACAAATGGGTTGGTTCTCCCTGCATATCGAGCAAGCAATACAAGTTTAATTCCAACCCATTCACATATAATCACTCTGATACATTCTTAACGATTTCCCCTTCCCTTTTTTTTATATTTAAGTGAACACATATTATTCACTGCAGAAAATTGTACAACTGTCAAGAAAGAGAGTTTGTTGAGCCCAGAAATGAAGTCAAATTTTTTTAAAAGCATAATTCCCCTTCTTTTCTTTTTTTTACAAACTATGAGGTGTAGAGAAGAGCAAAGATACACTACAACCGTCTGGACCTTATGAATTGCCAGGAACGATTTTGTCTTTAAGGGACAGAGGTGGAGTTCAGAGAAGATGGAGCAGTTTGTTTAGAATGGCTTCACAATGGCTTCATAAATTATGGGTGTGTTGCCTGGCAAAAGTGTTGCAGTAAGATCCACGAGGAACCCACCACCCAGGCTGCACTGTTGGTGCAATTTGATCTCAAATGGTGTCAAATTAACTCTCAGGATGAGATAAAGGTCAGCTACTGGTAAATCTAAAATAGTTGTCTGTCATGAATCCCATCCTTGGCTTCATCTCCAGGTGTTGAATAAATTTCTTTTCTTTTTTGCTGTTCAAAGGAACTTCAATGTGTGCCAAAACCAAAACCAAAAACACACAATTGCAGCTGGAGGGACGATACTTTGGCATTTCAACATGTAGTGAAAGTACAACACATTATAAATTGGTGAAACTATCAGCTACTTGTGATATGAGTCTTGAGCATGTGTTTCAATGTTTTTTGAGTTTGTGTCAATGGTTTTTGAGTTCCTTTGCCATGGCAACTCATGGAAAACTAGCTTGCTTATTTTTTCTCACCACTTTGTCCTGGAACTCATACCATCTCTGTGCACACTCCCTGGAATCATTTGTTGAGGTAGAGGTCACCTTACATCACTTCATGAGGAAGTAGCTTAAATATGTTCTGGTTTGCTTGGATGATGTTTGGCACATACTTTTCTTGCTCTTCAATATCACATTAACAATTGTTGGAAATATCCCTGTTGATCTCTACAGAGAGCATCTTTGTTTTATGTGGTGGATTTCCATCAATTCTGTTCATGTGAGCAATTTTGCTTAGTTTTGTTTTGACCTCAAATGCGTTAAAATGGCAAAAACAGAAGACTTCTCTGATACTAATGCAATTCTAGTTGTTTAACTAAAGCCTCAAACCTCATCCTGGCCTAGTCTTTAGATATTTTGAAAATCCTAATTTTCAAGGCCTTGAGTACTTGAATGTCACATATTTGGCACTTTGGAAGACGTGATACTTAGCCAGTAAGATTGTTTTTTTATGACCAATTTCCCTCCGTTTTCTAATATGGACCAAGACCATTTCACAACACTCTAGTCAAAACCTACTATGACACCACCACTTGTCCTAGTGAATTTAGACCTTACAATTGCTCTAGTTTGAGGAAAAGCATATCATTCAATATACTAGCTAGTCTGTTTGGAATTTCAAACAATAGACTGAAGTCAGAAGATTGACTGCCCCAATTTGAGTTACCTTAGAGAATGCATCATTAGGGCTGTTGTAGTGCACAACTTCAACTGACAAATTGATATCCTCTTTTTGTCCATTTTGAGTTTCATAGATTCTAAACTTCAAATTCCTGTCATGAATATTAGCCCTAGCAAAGAGTTTTTGAGTCTAATTTGAAAATCTTCCCTTGCAGCAGATCACAATTCTTGCATTCTTGACACTCATATTATTTACTAAAGCTTGGATCCATAATAGTTGCATGCCAACTCTAATAGGAACTGATTGAGAGTTGCTGATTTTGTTGTAGTGCGCAAACCACGAGTCTTTCATTTGCTGTGGTGTCATGGATGGATTGCAATGGCCAAACGATGGAGGTGGGATTGAGAACTAGCGAGAGGCCACACATGAGTACAAAATCAGCCCTCACACACTTGCCAAGTTTGAAGAAGTAGAGTGTCACCACATCCAAGGATGTCACAACCACTCCTGCAATTGCAAATGGCATGGTCTACTTCCCAACCTGGACGGGTGAAGTTTATGCAGTGAAACAAAGAAATGGAAAGTTGGTGTGGCCAAGGAACTTGACGGACTTGGTAGGAAGCCAATCCGCACTTCTGTCAAGGCACACGCCTGTGGTGGAGAAGGAGCACTCGCTTGTCGGAACCTATATTCCAGGCCTTACACTGGCTCTCAACATCACCACCGGTGGCTTAATTTGGTCCCAACTTTTGGATTCCAATCCACTTGTCTGCATCACCGTGTCAGGCTTCGTCTACAAGAGGTAAACAACGCTATCATGCACTTGTCTATTCATAAGCAATTTATATGAGTTTAGTCAAGCTTTTACAATCATAACTACTTGACTCATAAGCAAAATTGTGTAACTTGACCCTATCATAATTGATTCACTCAAAAACCTCCAATGTTGAGCATGTGTAGCAATTAATGTCTTTGGAAAGATTTGGAGTACAAACACAGCTAGGGGTGTAATTTTTTTTATGTCATCAAAACTCAAATTTTTCTATAACTTTACATGTGGAGAAGTCACAAAATTATCTTACTTTTATTAGTTGTTGTAGTCCAACTTTAGAGTTATCTATTAAATTCAATGAAATAATCAAGAGTAAAGATTCGTTGCTTTCTTAAAAAAATTATGTTAGCACCTAAAAGAAAATTTTATGCACAAGGTATTAGGGTAGTCCCTTTGAATCATCATAGTATTTTGAGGACAAGATTGAATCATCTTTAATCTAATTTCCATTTCATTTGTGGCAATGAATATTACATCGGGGTGTCATCACTATCTAAAGATGTTTTAAAAGAACTATGTTGCTCATTTTAAAGAAGTATGTTGAAAGCTAGGTATCCAAATAGGGGAGATCATTAAAAGACAAACATGCTACCTAACAACAATGGCAAATTGGGATTGTATTCAAGTGCAACTATATGGAGAAGTAATCCATGAATAGATCCCAAAAGAAAAGTTGTATACATTGCCACTAAATAACTCTATTCTTCCCTTCTTGACATCATTGCATGTGAATAAAGAAAAAAAAAAAGAAAGAAACATCACTATATACCTAATCCATGCATTAGCCCATATGATCATTCTATTCTTGCCTTGGAACTAAATACATAAACAATTGCATGGGCTTGTCATTTTAGAGACTATGACACTTAAACAATGGCATGCATTCCAAATGCACCACCATTGCCAAATTGCCTTCTTGTAGTAGGACCACACTGTGATTTTGGAAAAGCTCTTATGTTGCTTACTATTAAAAGGCATACAATAGGTGTAGGAATAGAAGATGCTGAATGCGTTGATATTGTTGTTGCTAGATAGAATAGTGGGTTTGTTTGGCACCTAACCATTGCAATAGAACACTTCTGTGGGATGTAGTAATTAAGTAATCTTTATTCTCTCTTCTAAATATATTAGTGTTTCAATCTTTATTCCTGGATGACTACATTGACTAACCATATTGTTAAAAATATGTTTAAGTCGAAGTCACAAGCTATGAAGAGGGATTTTGAATGAAAGAGATTCTTTAAAATATTTAGTGAAAGTATACTTTCTCGTATGGACAAGAATAGATCAACGTTCTATCTATAAGAATGTTATATAAGTTGAGCGTCATATTTTGAATGCATTAAATTTTCACATGTGTTGATGTCAAACTTTGCATTGTTTTGTACATGAAGGTTACCAAAGTAGTAAGCCTTAGAGAGGGATCAATGTAGGGAGCAACCCTAGGAGCAACAAACAATGATGGTGAAAGAATCTTCATCAATGAAGGCAATTTTTTCAAGGTAAATTTCACAATAGTCCCATTTGATGTTGTGACAACAAGAGGGGGTTGGGTGGTTGTCAATGCCTCTTTAGATCAAGTTTTATAGTCCACAACATCTCCAAATGGATCTATACCTATTGGACTAGTCAATGTTGCAAATGGTTTGGTACTCACGACTTCTTTGGGATCACCAAACGGAATGGTGTATGCATTGGACTCAAAGTCACGCAAGGTTTTATGGCATTACAATGTTACTACCTCTATGACTATGGGTGCATCTATTTGGAAGAACACATTGGAATTGGAGCATGTTTTGTACTTGGAAATGACACACTTGGTCATGTTGTTGATGCCATTTGTATCACTAAAACCCTAATAATTCCAAATGTCAAAAGCCCATTCCATTCTAATATTATGCCAGGGTAGCTTGTGATAGCAAATGCACCAAGTTGAAAAGGAGAGTTTTTTTTATAATTTTAAGCCATGGATAGTAGAGTTGCATTTCTGGGGAAATGCTGTACTTTGAACAATATTATTGTTTTTTAATGGAATTTTGCCATGTGACATGCTATGACTTCTCTGAAGTATTTTTGGGTAAGGTAGTGGTTCAATTCTTGCCAAGTGAAGTTCATGTACAGTAACGTACTTGTAACCACGTGGCATCTGGAAGCCGAAACTGAGCAGGGGAATGAGAATGCTGATTCAGATAAGTGACAATCGGCTTTCATATCACTGGAGAATTTGGGTATGGGAAGCCTTCATGAGATTAGACACATGGCAACAATGCAACAAGTGCCCCCCCCTGCAGATCATGCATGGTGAATCCATTACCGTTCATTCATCATTTTCAAAATTCCAGCCCCTTCTGCAAGCTTCTGCAACCTACTGACCGCCGGACGGAAGACATTAACCAGAAGGTCCGCGACACAGACCGAAGGTCGGCGAAGGTTCTAGAGCCATCGTCTCCCTCCTAGAAGCAAGCATGGTGTCCCATATAAAAGAACATCATGGGCTCCAATCTCCCCCAACTCAATTACCGATTGCAATCAATACTTCCGATCTCAGCGGTGAAAACCATCTCATCCCCTGTCTTTCTTACTCTTGCTTGTAAAATTCTTGCTCTAGATCGCTCAATCCTGCGTAGTATTCAGCATTGTCAGCTTGCTCTGGTTCTGCTTAGTGTGCATTCAATCAGCTCTCGCCGTTGACAATGGCACTCACACCGTTCTTCGGGCGCCGCAACAACTTCTGGGACGCCCCTGACCCGTTTGACATGGTCGTGTCCGTGTTCGACAACACCCCGGCGAGCTCGTTCGCTCGGGACGCGCATGCGGTGGCCAGCACCAACGTGGATTGGAAGGAGACCCCCACGGAGCACGTGTTCAAGGCCGACCTGCCAGGGCTGAAGAAGGAGGAAGTGCAAGTGCAGGTGGAGGACGAAAGGACGTTGAGCATCAGCGGGCAGCGCAAGAAGGAGGAGGTGCAGAAGACGGATACCTGGCACCGCGTGGAACGGAGCGGCGGGCAATTCATGCGCAAGTTCAGGCTCCCTGAGAACGCCAAGCTGGATCACATCACGGCGAAGGTGGAGAACGGAGTGCTCACGGTGGTGGTGCCGAAAGAGGAGAAGAAGAGGCCGAAGACGCGCAGCATTGAGGTCGGTGGCCATGATGGCCAGCAGGTGGCCATGGAGGTCAAGCCTGCGAAGGAAACTGCAGCGTGATCGTCGTGGGCAGTTGAATTGTGGAGTTATGGAGGCCTGTTGTAGGGATTAGAGTGCTTTTTGAGCTAGTTATTGGGACCCTGAGCTCCAGTTTCTGGCTCGATGGACACTCATGGCGTAGCAAATTTGGTTCTTCTCCAGAAGGCAGTACGTGTTACGATCACCGGCTGTAGCACCCGTGTGTATAGAATAGTGATCGAGATCAGGAGTTCGTTTTGCGTGTACTTCAAAGTATTTTGAGTAACTGAATAAAAAACAACAGGTTCTCTTAACTATGTGCAATTGCATGCGTGAGGTTTCAGTTTTCTGCTTGGTTTCGAGCTCAGAGAGTACTCTTCTGTTTATTTGGTAAGACCTCGGAGTCTGCTAATGTAGGTCAAGGACTTAGAAACTGCTGCACGAAGTCACATGCAGGGATGAACTCTTTGTCGTCGTTATTGAGGAGGGTGTCCGGATCGGAAGTCAACATTTGGTAATACATTTTTCGACTCCGTGGTCAGTTTGAAGCTCATTTGACAGCTGCGGATCGGTCATCAAGATTTGTAATTTATTGCAGGATTCGACAATCGAAGAAACCAAGCCAATGTCACTACCTCCAGTTGTTGTGAAACGACTGCAAAACCCGTTACAAGACCAACCACATTGACAGATGAACACATATGGTAAGTCACGAACCGATTGTGTCACATGTCTTCAATTGATTACGATGAATTCAATGCTATTGCTATCAATTGTTCGACAGCATCGATGCGACCCATCGCCGTGAAGAGAGCGACAGTTCAGAGCCAGTTTAGCAATAATCAGTCATTTCCAACGGTCAATCGTGGGCTCAGAATAGGGTTACTAATTCATCTCTCAAAGGAGTCGCAACGAACTTACACTTATACTGCATTCGAAAAGATTTCTGACGAGGTTCAAAAATTGATGGAAAAATGAAGGGAACGACATTCACCTTCATTTGGTTCCTTGCGCTCCAGATCGCAGGAATTCACGGAGATGCCAATCAGGGTCTATTCTGCGCGAAGGCGATCGCAAATTACAACACCAGCGGGTCATGTCCCAAGGTTTCGACCTTCGACATCATCGACACAGCTGCGTACGCGGGCGTGTGGTACGAGCTCGGGAGCACCGCCCAGTTCAAGCTCTTGTCGGAGGCCGGATTAGACTGCCTGCAAGCCAATTACACGCTGCAAGTTTCCAACGCCACGACCTCGCTCGCCGTCGTGAACAGCGGGAGGCGCTCCCTAGGACCCGTGGCCACCTTGGGCGTCACCAGCATGAGCACGGAAGCCAAGGCTGTGTGCACGAGCGCTCGCGACGTGTGCGCGTACCTGGGGCCTCCGAGTGGAATGCTGCAGTCCGTCCGCGAGGTTCGCAGAATCGCGTCCACTGTGTGCAAGGAGCTTCCCGCTCAGGCGACGATTCTCCACGACGTTGCGCAAAAGATTGAATGAGGGCTATGGAAGCAGCATCTCCAAGGAGTTCATGCAGTATGGTGGCTGAGCATGTGCAGACCATTCAGAAACTGGATGGATACCTCAACGCAGGGAACGACACCACCACGACGGGCAACGTTGAGCAGATCAAGCTGGAGATCATTGATATCTGCAAGCATGCATGCCGACACGCTTGCGATGTTCGTGGACGAGATGGCCACTGCGAGGAGTCTTCTCGGGCAGGTGCGTGACACACATCTCTCTCGTCTCCTCTCTCGTCTCAACCCCTAAATGCTTATGAATTTTTAATTGGACTCACCTCTGTATTATGACATGTTGGAGAAACCCTAATGTGTAATCGTTCATCAGAAGATTCAGTCTTCAAGTATAAAGTTGAAGGGACATGATTAATGTCCGTGTAATAGACTGTAATAGCATCTGACATCATCTAATTGTGATAGATATGTTTTAGGGGTGAATGGACAGAAAGGGGAATCTAAACCACCGTTCAGACTGAAAATGCTGATGTTCACGAATGACAATGTCCGGTGCAAATGAAGGTTGTATTCCATGAATTGTCATGTTGACTTTTAGATGTTCTGCACGTTTTGTGACGACTTTGTTGATGCAGTTATCCATTCGTGATCAGACCCAGAGTGATTTCGGGGTATGTATTTCATTGAATGAACTGCTTTGCTCAAATTTCTGTCTTTTTTAGTTTCGTTTGCTAATTCTCGATGAAGCCAGGTGGTCAAAGTCGATATCTATAGCCCACAAAAATCGATTGTCACTCAGAACAGCACCAACAAAGGGAGATTAGGGGTTGGCTTGATTCTCGTCTCAGAAATGTTGTCAACTGAAGGAAGCATTTTTGAGTAATAATGTGCTTGCACCCTTTCCACTTTCCGCATCAAGGACAAATAATGTGAGTCAGAAATGTACCTAATCTGTCATTCAGAGCCGAGACTAGGCAACTTCAGAAGTGAACAAAGGCACAATTCATGTGCCATAGACAGCTCTGGTTGTCGGGCCACATATGGCACGCTCTCATTTACATTGTACTTACTGGATTCAATCCAGAGCACGCTTGTTCACAATCGGTGAGTGCTATTTTTGTCATTGGTTGTATTAGATTCAGTACTGCATGTGATGTACTCAGACTTGTGTTGGGCATTTGCCATGATCCACCTCATCGTTCCATGATTTGGTGTGCATTAACCTAGTAGAAACAACACTCAATCTTGCTTAAATTGCACAAGAAGTATGACAAGCTTTTCAAATCACTTCTGAGGCACAAATCCTACTGTGCTAAGTAAGGACCCTTCAAATCTAAGTGTAGTTAGATCCTTATAATACATGTGATGGATTCTTGTCCTACATTTTTCTTTATCCTTGATTGATAAACAAGATGTTGAATATTTGTTGTATATTTGAGTGTTGAAATAAAGTTAGCTTGTTCTTGATATAGATTTGGATTTGAATGAGTAAAGATTTGAAGCATAGAAGTGTTTTTGCTTTGATGATTTATGAGTTAGGAAGTTTCCAATTTGAACTCAACATTTTAATGGAATTGTGTCAAAGAAAATAAAATCTGAGAGGATCATTGAACTTTAGATATTCTTAGTACCCATGTACTTTTATGAATAGCAAATTGGTTCAAAGTGTGACGAGTTGATTTCAAGAATGTAGGGTTGTATGAAATAATTTGATCAAAACTTTTGTGCCTAATGATGTGTAGTTCTCCATCTTGAGAGTGACAACGCCATACAACATTATAGATGCAATAGGAAAATTGAGCAAAGGCTAGAAAGCACCCCTCCTATATTTGTGCACAAAGAATCATGTGTTAGAGATAATCCAACAAGTATTTTGGGTGGTCACAACAACCTACTCTTTTGCCCACTACATTGAACCACTTCTTGGGGGGGTGTCAATATCTTTGGAAATAGACTTTGATTGTGAGAATCCCTTTTTCACATCTAGTTGCAAATTGTCAAATCTTCTTCTCGTTGGAGACCATAGCTATTTGTAGAGGACAACAACCATTTGAATTTGTTGATATTCACCTTATGTCCAATGTATAGTATTTACAATTTGCTACTCTATCAATTTTGTTAGCTTTCCATTGAAAGGAAAGAGGCTTTGCATTAATAGACACCTATCTTGAGGAAGTATATTTGAGTAGTTGGTTTAATAGAACAATGACTGAGTGCTATCTATAGGGATATAGCTTCCATATTTGCTTCTAAAATTTTGCATGAGTATACATTACAAGATTTAGAACTTTGCGGTGGAGAACTTGGGGAGGTCACTCCCTCTTAGAAAATGCAATGGCTTCCAATATTGTCCTATTTTATAGGAGGGGGGGGGGGGGATATTTACCTAGTAGAATGGATTATAATACATGGTATTTTCTTAAATAATGGTAAATGTTATTATTTTAGGGCCCCCTATTGGGATTTATAATTTCTCTTTTGGATTCTTGAAATGTATTCTATATTACTTATAATAAAACATTTACAACTACCTTAGAATTGTTCAAGTGCACAGCAAATTTGTTAGCATTGTTTAAAACAAATAAGAAAAAGAAAAAGAAAAAAATGAGAGCATAATGAATGTTACAAAAAAATAAATCAAATACTAAGTAAAAACCAAGCCTATGTTTACCCCCTAAAGGTCAAAATTGCAGTTTTTTTGTCAACATAGCGATTTTGGACAACTCACTATGAATGGAGTTTTCATTTATTTTTGCCGAAATTTTCACACAACATGTGCCCAAGGAGTAGCTTGAAGGCCCAACAATTTAATTAACTTTTGACTATATGATTCAAAAGTTATTGCATAATATGTAATTTTCAATGCTTGATGGACAACCCAAAAAACTTTTTTAAAAATCACTTTTAAAAAAAATAAAGATTTGAAATTGGTTTCCTAGATTAATATATATGTGTATAGCTTTGAATCATTCCATTTTGATTTATGAGATGAAAGTTATGAGGTATTCTAGTTTGCGGGTAGTTATGGATTCCCTACTTAAAAATAAACTTTGGAGTTCTTTATTTAACTAAATTTTTAACATCTTTTGAAAAAAATAAAAGCATCTGATGTAGATTGTTTATTACTACATTACCACCTTTGGGATTTGAATTTTTTAATTTTATAGTTAAATTCTTAACAATTTAGTGTTTGAATGATTCTCTACTTTTTTCTGTTGTATGTTGTATTTAATGTTGTATAATGATGGTATTTGGATGTAGAGCAATGGATTTTGCCACAAAGTTATATTATTTCAAAGGTAAGCTTAGAACATCCCGAGGTGTACAGTAAAACAAATGTCAAAACTACAGCACCCATCCTACAAAACAGATGACCTGTTTAGCAACCAATTGGCAAACAACCTGATGGCTAGCAAATGGGAGTGGTTTTGCTAGTCAAAGCTTGGCCTGCTTGTAGCTAGGATAACAAAATGCAAAAAAATTGATTCTCAATCTTCGGCACTTTTTGCAAACTGATCCACTTGATGTGGTATTTTCCCAAACAGTTATGAACAAGATACAATGGTTAGGGCACTTGATCAAGCACTTCCTTGATGAGGTTGCAATTTGTTCAAAGTCGGAGCCTCAATTTGGGCACTTCTTTGATTCTCAATCTCCACTTACACAGTTGTTCTAGCTTGTTAAGAGTAAATGGATGCACCACTTGGTTTGCAAAGTGGATGGCTTTGCATTTTACAAGCCAAAATCCACTGCATTTTGCAAGACAAGTGGTGATGCTCTTAGAATGGTCAGCCAAAATTTGTCTGACCTTTCTACTTTCAGCCCTCTTTACAAAATGATGATAAGTCCAAAACTTCCTATACATTTGTCACACTATAAACTGTTGTAGCACACTTGTCACAACTTCAAATTCTATCATAATCAACTTTACAAGATGACGATAAAGGTTGTTTTGTACTAGCTTTCAGTTGAAAGTATTTTAAAGGACACTTAGTAGTCAAATGGTGTGGACTTCATCGAATGCGGCCGTTAGGGTTGTTGTGCCGCAGTGTCGCGGCGAGTTCGTGTAGCAGCGAGCGATTGAAGCACCACTTTCTTCGCATGAGGCAGTTTTAAAAAAATAACATAACTCGAACTTGTGCGTTATGACTCTACGCGGTCGCATATGGGAGTTGGTACAACAGAGTAATGGGCATGCATTGCCATGCACACACACTCTTGAAGAGCAAGCTGTAGCTAATGTTGACAGATATTAGAGACAATATTGGCCAATGCTAGATGCCGAGGCTTGCTAGAGTAGAAGTGTCACTTGCTAGAGAGGATGTAGTTGACATTTGATGAGAATCTGTTTATGAATTTGTCAGAGAGAGAGAGAGCTATGTTGACATTCATCATCAAGAGAAGTTTGGTGCATGTAGTGGATGCTCCGTCACCGTATTTGCCTTTTAACATACTTCTTTAAAATGAACAACATAGTTCTTTTAAAACATCTTTAGATAGTGATGACACCCCTATGTAATATTCATTGCCACAAATGAAATGGAAATTAGATTGAAGATGATTCAATCTTGTCCTCAAAATACTATGATGATTCAAAGGGACTACCCAAATACCTTGTGCATAAAATTTTCTTTAGGTGCTAACACAATCTTTTTATGAAAGCAACGAATCTTTACTCTTGATTATTTCATTGAATTTAATAGATAACTCTAAAGTTGGACTACAAAAACTAATAAAAGTAAGATAATTTTGTGACTTCTCCACATGTAAAGTTATAGAAAAATTTGAGTTTTGCTGACATAAAAAAAATTATACCCCTAGCTGTGTTTGTACTCCAAATCTTTCCGAAGACATTAATTACTACACATGCTCAAGATTGGAGGTTTTTGAGTGAATCAATTATGATAAGTTAGGGTCAAGCTACACAGTTTTGCTTATGAGTCAAGTAGTTATGATTGTGAAAGCTTGACTAAACTCATAGAAATTGCTTATGAATTGACAAGTGCATGATAGCGTTATTTACCTCTTGTAGACGGAGCCTGACACGGTGATGCAGGCAAGTAGGTTGGAATCCAAAAGCTGGGACCAAATTAAGTCACCGGTGGTGATGTTGAGAGCCAATTGAAGGCTTGGAACATAGGTTCCTATAAGCAAGTACTCCTTCTCTACCACAAGCGTGTGCCTCTATAGAAGTACGGATTGGCTTTCCACCAAGTCCGTCAAGGTCTTTCGCCACACGAACTTCCCATCTCTTTGTTTCATTGCATAAACTTCACCCGTCTAGGTTGGGAAGTAGACCATGCTATTTGCAATCAGGGTTGACAAGACAGTCAGACGTCCGGGACGTCTGAACGCAGACGCTGTGTCTATAGCGTTCGCTGACATTCGCGGTCCCGGCGGACGCAGCGTCCGTCGGGACCGCCCCGTCCACTTGTCCCCCCATCCGCTCCGTCCGCCCTGTCTGCCCTATTTCCCCCGACCGCCCTACCCAAACTGCCCCGCGGTCACTCCCTTAATCCTTAAACAATTAAATATTAAATGAAGTGCAATGGTTCGCGATTTGTTATAAAAAAAATTTTAAAAAATGTTTCCCTAGAATTAAAGGGAAAAGAAACCATTTTCATGAGTTATATTAATTTTTGGGAAATGTAACCCTACTAATTCAAAGTAGATATGTTATATACTTATATCCAAAAAATTTAAACTTCTAAATTTGTAATGCAAAAGGCTACTAAGAAAATAAAAACTAAAATAAATATATTTTCAAATGCATTCATTGAACACTTAATTTCATATTATTTCAAGTTTAAAAACTGTGAGTTTTAACCCTAAAGGTCCTTGATTCTGTTCTCTCTAAAAATGCTCCAAAACTACCATTTTTTTGTACAAGTACCAAAATTTTGAAAAATATAATTTTTTGACAAATGTGACCGTATGTTCTTATACTAATATAGTTTGAGAGTATATGGAAAAAATTTCAGAAATTTCCACCATGTAGATTGCAAGATATTTGCGTTTAAACTTTGAAGTGACAAAAATCCTTTTTTTGACTTTGCGAAAAAACGGGCAACTGCGCTTCAAAAGGTTAGATCATTATGAAGAAATGTCCAAAATGGTTGTGCTTCTCTGGATACATTCTTCAAGGCAAGCTCGCTACACATCTGTAAATTTTCAAATCATTTGGAGTTGTACAACATATAGGAAAAAATTAGTAAGTAGAAAGAAATAGAGAATGATTCAAAATACTAAATTGTTAGTAAATTAGTTATAGAATTAAAAAAATTCAATCCAAACGGGAATTGTTGTTATAAACATTATATAGCCAGTATTATTATTATTTTTCAAAAATATTGAAATTTCAGTAAAATAATGGACTTCAAAGTTTTTTTTAGTATAAAGATTCTATGATTGCTCGCAAACTAAAAAGCCTCATAACTTTTATCTCAACTATTGAAATGCAATGATTATAAGGTTTTTGAATACATATAAATTTCAAGAATCAATTTCAAATTTTTATTTCTTGAAAAATTGATTTTTTTAGATCTGCCCGCAGCCCCAACTGCCCGAGTTGAAAAAGAAACAACATACTATGCAATAACTTTTGACTCATATTTTCAAATGTCATGAAATTTGTGCATATGGAAGATATTCCTCATCCCTACATTCTATTAAAAAATTTCAATCTAAAATATGCAAATCTACAGTCACACGTATGCCCAAAAATTATATATTGCCCCAAAACACATGTTGGTCCTCTAGGGATTCAACCACATAGGAAAAAAAATTAAAACAATGTCTCTTATAAGTTGAAAGATTATAAAGTTTGACCATGAGTCCATAATAGTCTTGAAACTATGAAAAAATTTCAATTCATTTTCAGAAGGCAAACTAAAAAATTTGTGACTTCAAATATATATATATACTATTTAAAAAATCGAGATCAACACAAATACAAACATAATCAATATGGGCAAAATGTATTGAATTTAATATAGAATACCATACATTGTGGACTCAAAAATTTACATATACCATATAGTGTGCACATTTGGCTAATTGCACATATAATTTTTTTCATTCCAACTCTATATTTCTAAACTAATTTTTAATGCCTATATAACCTATTCAACTACAACTTCTGCACTACTAATCTAATATAAATGGCGGAAATGTTTATCTGGCATCGACCAACGATATGTATTAGAAAATCGCGTAATCACATGGGCCAAACTAGTATTTTCATCGTCAGTCTTCGAAGAAATGCGCTTCAAGTAAGTATAAAACACTTTTGCAAATTCATGAAAGGAAAATTGTGTCGCACTAGGTGTTTTAAGTAACAAGATGAAATACACCTTTGACATGTTGTTTCTATTCATTCGCCGAGCAATTTTTCGAATGGCATACTCTTCCGACTTACGTGAATACATCGGAATGACTTCCACATATGTACCTGCTTTATGCAAATATGCAATATGTGGATCCACCCACCATCTCCTTTGCAAAGTCTATTTTATCTCATCTGCTGATGTGAATGTGTACAAAGACTTCATTGGTTGAAAAGCTAAGGTGGTCATTGTCGCAGCTTAGAATTTTGATTTTTTTAGTATACACCCAAATAGGAACGGAAACTAGTCATTAGCTAACCGGATCCGATTAGGTGGGGAAGGAAAACTCAGAATTAGCACGGAACGTGAAGTAGTGGGCTTCTTGGATCTCATCCGGTCAGGAGTAACTAACGACGGAAACGGAATGTAACACGGATTAGGTCTAGGACCGGATTATGATGATGAACCGGATTATGATGGTAAACCGGATTCATGATGACAAACCGGAAAGGGTCCAGGGACTATAAAAGGAGGAGCTTTCACTGTTGCACCCCCTTTTAGAAACTCGACCTTGAGCGTGCGCGGTTGAGTTTTTGTCGTTTGTGCGTCTGTGCGTTTGTGTTTTGTCTGTTCTGCTTCCGGTTGAGATCGGAGAGAGGAAGTGAGGAACGGGACGTGCGGCTAGGAGAGAGTGAGGTAGATGTGAGTGGGAATGCCTCAGCTACGTAGGTCGAGGCAAGCGAGTCCCTCTGGAGGCGAGGTGAAGCTCCGGAAAGTCATTCCGGTTATTCCCTCCACAGAGCCGGAAAAGGCTGAACTCATGGATGATCTCAGATCCATGGGTTGC
This sequence comes from Pseudoscleropodium purum, assembly GCA_963969395.1. Classification (NCBI taxonomy): domain Eukaryota; kingdom Viridiplantae; phylum Streptophyta; class Bryopsida; order Hypnales; family Brachytheciaceae; genus Pseudoscleropodium; species Pseudoscleropodium purum. Next base: position 8,436,851 of record OZ017801.1, read on the forward strand.
GTAGGGTTTGCCGAGAAACCTTGGGGTTTTAGGGAGGAGAGAATGGTCAAGGAGCTCCTCGGAAAGTTGTCCAACCAGTTTGACAACACCGTGAGGGGAGCTCCCGTCAGCTGGAACGAGGGGATGTGGAGAGCGGTTTACGGTTTCCGGGCAGGAGGTTTGGGAATGGCGAGCCGGAAGGATGAGTTTGTCCGAGGGAAGTTCAAGGGAGCCGTCAACCCGAAGGACGGATACGCGGTCGAGGATTGCTTGGATGACCGACACCGTCGGCTCCTGCAATTCCTGGTTCCGGTTCTTCACCCGGAAAAACCGACCAGGGTGACGATCACCCTCGGCAACACCATTTTCGGTGCCCTCAGTGGTACCCGGAAAGTGGACTGGGCACGGATCATTTCTGATCTCGTGGCCCAGCTTGTTAGTAGGGTTGGGAAGAAAAGGGCCACTCCAGTGTGCCCTTACCTCTTCCACCTCTATCGGGAGAACCAAGTCCTCACCAACATAGAGGAGAAGGCGTGGAAGACGCAGGAAGTGCTCCTGAAGTATGGGGAGTCGGAGACGGATGACGAAGCTGAATCCGATTCCGAGTCAGAACGGGAGTCCAGCGAGGAAGAGGAGGAGCCGATGCCGCCGATCAAGCGACAGAAGCTGACGCCTCCACACAAGCGCGGGACGCCTCCCAGTCAAGACAAACCGGCCCCGGAGGAGAAACCGGAAGCCGAGAAGACCAATTCCGGGGGAGATCCGGATATGCAAGATCCGTTCAACGGTCTGATCAACGTCCTCTGCAACATCAGGGCGGATTGGGAGGTGAAGCACAGGACGCTTGCGGCAATCGGCAAGTTGGTGGGTGCTGCACCGGACAGCAACTTGGCGGAACAAGTGGCGCAATGCATTACGAATCCGGAAGAGACCCGGAAGCAGGAAGCCGAGATCCGCCGGTTGCAGGAGGAGGTAGATAAACTGAAGGCAACACTTTTCGCCTATCAGGAAGACGTGACGGCCGCTCGGGAGATGGCGGAGGAGACTCGGAAGGTGGCCGAGCAGATCAAGACGGTCCTGGGAGAGACCGGAACGGCAGCGGCCAAGGCGAAGCTCTTCGACGAGAAGATCCACGAAGAGAAGAAACTATCCGGTTCCCGGATGGTCCGGATTCTCGCGGACTTCGCCGAGCAGGTGGAGACGGCAATGGTGGAGGGGCGGAAGGCAGCGGACCGGATCGAGGAGAGCAGCCGGAAGCTGACGGGAGCGACATGCGACAAAGGTATTCACCTTTCGGACATCTCTCTACCGGACCTCTTTCCGGATGCAACTATGGCAAAGGACAGGAAGGATTGGACTCCTGAGTCCAAGAAGTCTGCACGGACTGGGACTCCGGGCTTGAGACCGGATATTACCATCGACTTGGAGTCTCCACCCGGACCGAATCCTGCGGAGGGGGAACGGGTCCGGAATTTGAGCGAAGTCTTCGAGGAGCTAGTCCCGGAGGTCGGAAGCCCGACGATAGGATCTAGAGTTGTAGGGTAGATAGGATTTTAATTTCAGTTAGGAGTAGGAGCGGATCCGGATCCGGATCCGGCTCAATAGTATTAGGTTAGACCGGAAGTTAGATTTAGGTGGCGGCGGACCCCCACGGGTTTTCCGCTCCTTTTTGTGCTTTTAGGGTTTTGACCCTTTGTATATAAATCGGTTCCTGAGATGGGAACTGGGAGTTGTTCATTTTGCAAACTTCTTGTACCTTTCTATTCTCTTCGTTGTGTATCTCTCTCCAGCGCGACAGGATTGTATGATGTGGAGTTAGGATAGTACGAGTGAGTTTGTAAGTGATTTCTCCCCTTGGTGTTTATTTTCCGATCCAAGGTGCATGTGAGTAGGTACCGAAGAGTTGGGAGTGAACTTAGTTCCTCAGCACGTCTAGAGTTTGAGATTCCGGGTGAGAAAGCCGTTGTTAGGCTAGGCGGGTAGGGAGGGATTCCTTAGCTGCGCTAGAACTCCCGGGTGGGAAATCCGGTCGAGTGTCCGATCTCCTGTGAGGTCTCACCACCCGTATGGGTAACGGAAGAACTTTAGTTGACGTTGGAACGGACGGGTGCACTTGTAACCACCTGTCTTCGCACGGATCAGAAGTAGCATCAAGGTCGTTGTAGTACGAGAGGGTCGAGTGTGGGGTCTTTGTGTGACCTACGACCCGGATTGCTATCTGGGTTGTTGTGAAGGACCAAACCAGATCCGGATTAGCTTAGGAGTCTAGAAGGTAGGACAGTGGGTCTTCAGCCACTATAAGTCACGGAAGGAGTGGTGGGCCTACCACTCTCAAAATTAAGCGGCGACCCCTCTGATGGTGAAACAGAGGCAAAACTAAACCGGATAGGATTACGAGTACAGGATGACCATCCCGACCGGATTGGTCAGGACGGATTTCCAGGATCGGAAGTTGTGAGATCCTGGGATTTGGGTGTTTGTACGGACCGGATAGTTAGTAGGACCGGAAGAAGGAGTAATCCGGTCTGTAGTTACCCGGTGTGGTAGTATTTCTGGTTCTAGATCTAGGACCGGAAAGTAAGATTGGCATACTGACTGAGCTTAACTGCTTAATAGAGCTAGATACTTCACAGGATCTCGTGGGTTCGATCTTTAGAGTCACTTAGTTATACTCTAGAGCGATTTTTGTGAGTATAATGGGGAATTGACCTGCCCTGTGCTGCGACAGTCATGTCCCAATCGCAAACTCCAATGTACACACGTGACTCATCCTCTGGAAAATGCAACAAGATGTTGTTCGGAGAAAGATCATTGTGCAAATGTCTAGCAAGATGCACTACATACATTATATGCATAAAGGCCCATGTAAGCTCTGTGCGCTTCTTCCGATATCGCCCTAAACGGTGAGCTTTTACAACCTCTTCTTTGGTTGGATTCGTATACATCAAATGGATTTGAATGTTGTCTGGATAGTCCTTATCCATATTCAACATTTGTCAAAGAGTTCCACCATTCCACCAATACGCATAACCTTCATATGTCGTTCTATGCACCGCAGCAAACCGTATTACACCCGCGTGTGGAATTCGAATAGCCATTGATTTGTTTTGATGTTCTAACTTTGCAAGATCGGGTCGAGTTTGGTGGTCAATGGATTTCTTTGCCGCAAACTCCCAATGAGGAAGTATTCCTGAACATCCTTCAATACGGATCTTTCGAATCGTTGCATATCCACCTCTCATCGTTCTATTATCAACAGGAATCACGCGTACTATATTTGGAAGTGTTATTAGGTGTCGTTTGGTCCTTTCCACTTCAGCAACTCTATCATTGCTTTTCCACCAAGCAATCGAACCAACTCAATTGTGCCTTTTGGTAAATGGAGCACATCGCCCCCTAAATAAGTCCGCTTTCAGAATCACTTCTTCAAACTGGGCGTCATTGGGTCGATATTCCTTACCATATTTAACCAAAATGACTTTGGAATTCCACAAAGCGTTATGAACCTTGTTCTCCAAACATTTGGTGAAGTACGTTTTATCCATTTCGTCATGCCACTTCGGAACATTCAATGCATCCAATAACATCTATGTCATGTCTACCTTGAATTTAAACACGCACTTCTCTTGATATCTGATGTACTTATTGTCTAAAGACAATGTTGTTTTCGATTCATAAAATTGAACGATGCGTTCGATTATAAATTTCTTGCATTCTTCCGAAGGACTTTGGTGAGCTACTTTCAAGTTTGATGGTTCCTCTCCATGTTTAAGCTTCGCAACCTTCTTCTTCCCCTTCGTCATCGTAACAAATGAAACTAATATAGATGAAATTTTTTAATTTAAATTTGAATTTTACGCGCAAATGTCAAAAAAATTGGCAACAAGGGGGCCCCCAATAAACCACTCTTACCTTGCCTAGAAAAGGAGCCAATGGAAGATGAACCACCAAGCTCTCCGCTCCACCTTGCATTCACAAGGGGCAAAGCAAAAGTGAGAATGCGGACGACCTGACCGTCCTTCTTATAAGGCACGGACGGCTCCAAACCATCTGCACGATCGGACGGGTCGGAGGTGGCAGACGCATCGGCCGTCCGCCTCCTAGAAATCCTAGAGCCCCGTCCGCCCGATCGGATGGCCATGGGCGAACAAATCTGGCGTCCGCCCGATCCAACGGGTAGGGGTGGACGGATTAGGTGTCCACCCAATCCAACGGCCACGGGCGGACAAATTTGGTGTAAACCGATCGGACGGCAAAGGACGGATTGCTTTAATATATATATTTTTTATATGAGTTTCGAATTTGATTTTGTTTTCAAGTCTTAAGGTAGGCTGGGAGTCTCAAAAATGGTGCATCTAAGAGTTGATCCACTTTTTTCATCTATTTATTTGGATGGAAATATTTTTTTTCTCATTTTTCAGACAAAAAGAAATTGATGAGGAATTAAAATCAAGTGGTTTTGTATTTTTTCAAAGATTTTTAATTTATTTATAAATTTTCAAATGACTTGCATCATAGGTCCCTATTGTGATCCTAGGTCTTTCATAAATGGTGCACTTGCAATTTTAAATAAAAATGGGAAAGATAAAGAGAAGGATTAATTCTTGTATTTAATAATGTTTTTTTTTTCGGTGCATTCCATCAATGTACTTGTCAATTAAAGAACCATAAATAAACCATTTCAATGAACTTCTATATTTGAAAAATAAAATCTAAAGAAGAACCACTAATTGTCTAATTTGGGCATTTCTTCATACCAATAAGAAATCATTTTAGTTTTTAGCAATCGTTGAATGAAGAATAAAAAAATTTCAAATATTCAAATAATTCAATCTTTCATAAATTAATTAGAAATACATTTATACCATTTACGAGTTTCTAAATGTAATAAACACACAACAATAATTTCAAAATACACACCATGTTAGTACATATTTAACTTCAAATGCTGAATTCAAAAATAGACATAATATGGCTCTTACAAAGTTACATTTCTTCTTCATATTTTTATTATTTATCAAAGTTGCTTATAGCCTTATACATCAATGCTATTATAAAATAATACAATGATGTCTTCAACAATATGCTTGCCTACATACATACTTGGTGTACACTATTACACAACACTTTTTGAAAAAGTGAACAAAATTGTTGTTCAAAATTGTTCTATTCATTTAAAATTTTGTACTACTTCTACCAATCTAGTGCTCTATACTTGTCGTGAGAGTAAAAATGAGAAAATTGAGCAAATACATGCTTATTATATACTTGCATGTTTTTTTATTCGAAATCTGAATCGGACTCAAATTGTTGACCGGTGCCTCTTCTTTGTACTCCAATGAATGGACCACCTCCGTAGTTTTTGTGATATCCACTCGGTACACCTCCTTGTCCATAGCTTGAACCTCCAAAAGTGGGAGGAGGAACTAGAGTAGTAGGCTTTGATCCACTTTCATTTGAAGTCCTGTAATAAGAGGCCCCATGATGCCCGTATGAATCACTTCTAGTTGATCCCGGATAGTATTGGATGCTTCCGTGAAGAGAGCAACTATACTGGGGGATTACATGGCTTCCTCTACTACTTTTGGAGCCCACTTAAGTGGGCGTAGTATAATATGAACCAGATCCACTAGACCATAGTGTGTGCTGCTAGAGCTACCTGCTCCACCTTGAGAGCCAATTTCAGGGGGAGTGCCATAATGAGAACCAACTGTACTTGAACCACCATAATGCGTGGATCCATAACTCCCTCTTCTACCTTCATATCTATTTTGAGGATCGTAGCCATAGTATGAATCACCTCTTCCTTGTTCAGATCCTCGCGTTCCATGTTCACATCCGTAGGACCCACCATGCCTATCTTGCCGTCCACGATCTTGAAGGCTTCTACGTATTGCTTCTTGTATTTGTTGTTCGAATTCAATTCGTTCTCGTTTTTCTACCCACTCGTGCCTAACTCCAAATGTGACAGACGCTTGTATATCATCGTCATCATCTGTCCACGCATCTTCAGTATCTCGTAGAACAACTGAAGGTTGTTGTAAATAACCTCGATTGAACCACTCTGACATGCAATCGCTTGTGCCCCTCCACTATGTATCTATAACGGCATTCATGCGCGTATAGTTCTCCACATTGCGACTTGTAGCGGTATGCCAGTCCACGTCCTTGTGGAGTACAATCTCTACCCAAACCATTGCCATAACATTATAATTCATTATATTTGGTTTGACGTTTTTAATGCCAAGAACTCGATGCACTTGTGTGTATCATTGTTTGAAGTGCTCACTTTGGCATGTAGACATTTGTCCTTCTCAACGTGGTGCTTGGTATTCTACACGTTCACGTCGCCAAAGTTTTTGAATGTGAATCATTTTCACATACTTCTTGCACATTGAGTAATCCCACACTTTTGTTGATTCCTCTTCCCATCTCGGTTCACCCACGCACAATGGATCGGCCCAAGCATCCCAATTGAACAATTGGAATCTTCCCTTTCAACTACTTTTTTTGGGTGTTCTATCTTTCGGCATGATGAAGCCGAAGCAAAGAGAATGAAACAATTTGAAAACTTAAGAACCAAAATTTTGATTTAGTCAATTAATTAAAATTTTACAAGTGTGAACTTTGTAAAAATTAGTAACAATGTGACAACAATCGTTCACTCAAAGCGGAGGGGGCGCGCAGAGCTTCCAAGGCACTGGTCAACCTACTCCAAAAGAGAATGACTGTTCGGAATGAGCCATCCGCCTCCCCATATATATAGGCGGACGTCCAGATCATGCGGACCACATCAGTCCGTGTATCAATCGGAAGATCGTACCGGGGCGGACGGGTATCAGGGCGGACGGGATCTGGGCGGACGGGGGTCTGGGCGGATGAGGTGGACGGATATGAAGGCGGACACATATGAGGGTGGACGGGGTAGTTTGACCCTGAAGCGCTTCGACATCCATATTTTGCATGATAAACAGAGGTCTTCATGGCACTGTATAGTCCAACTAACTTTTCATTCATCCAATGTAAAATTTGAAATTAAAAAAGGTAGCCTTCCTTTATGACCAGATTTATGAATTCTTGGTAAATGATATTTTTGTACAAAGATATGAGCTAAAATGTGCAAAAATTCACAAAATGATTGTGATGTTTAATATATGTGCCCAAATATTCACATTGCATTGTGTATAAAGCAATTGTAAGAAGGTAGTTGAATAAAAATTCTACTATTAAATTGAATTAGTTGACATCTAATCACTTAGTAAACCACTAAATTTCCAAGTCTTTGCAAGTGTGTTTTGGCTATCGAAAAAGAGCATGGACTTATAGTTATCCCCAATGAAGCAAATTGTTCTTTTTTCAAAATCTAACGGTATAGATGTTTAGCCCCTAAAGTTTTTTTCACTAAAAATACTTCAAAATTGCCATTAGTAGTGCAAATACTAAGTCTTAGAAGAAAAATATTTTTGGGCATATGTAACCGTAGCATCTTGTAGTAAATTAGTTGGAAAAGATGTGGAAAAAATTTTAGACAAATCTACCATTTGGATTGTAAGATATTAGATATTGAGTGTTTCATTTAAGGGAGCTACTCAATTATGTCTATTAATGAACAATTGGTAGGCTAACAAACCTAACTTAGCATGTATTTTAATATTTGTTGCAATTGTTTTAGGAATATTATAACATAACACTATTATAATATTCTTATAAATGATATAGTACTAAATCATTTCAAAATCAACAACATTTGAATACAATCTATCAATCTTGTCTTCTATACTCTTTTAATGATATATATATACATACATAAAATATATTAGATAAATCAACATGAACAAATCAATGATTATATATTTCATAGATCTATTCTTCATCAATCAAATAAGAGTGCATGTTCAAATATAGACAAAGATGGTTTCTCTATTTGTTCCCAAAAAATAGATAAACAAATAGAGAAAGATATGAAGTGAATGTTACTTGGAGAATTGGAGGGAAAGAAATTGAAGTACTCAATTGCATTTTATTAAATTGAAAAATTGCATGTGGATGGCATGAATTAATCTTCATAGATGCTAAATTCATACGAGTTGCATTTCAACATTTATGATTTATGCAATTGATTGAATTGAAAGCTCTTGTAATTACATTTTCAAATTTTCGATTCAATCATTCAAATTTTCAAGAGTGATTTATGATAGATTTATAACTTTAAATGTGAAAGCATTGAATGCCTTTATGCGTTTGTTCATCAATATATTAATTTTAAATAAATAATATATATTTTTTATAACATATGCATAAACCATTGCATTAAAAAAAACAAAAACTAAGAGCCAAGCCAAATAGGCTGGTCAAATGAAGAGAACAAGAGAACAAGAGCCCTATGAGACAAAAAGCAAAGGAAAAAAAGAAAATATCAAAAGGATTCAAAGGAAGGAGCAAGATGCATTCTTACAAGACCATAGAATACATAATGATTTCAAAATCCAAATCCAAATATATTTTCTATTTCAATGAGAGACAAAAATGAACTACCTTGCCTCAAAGATTGTACAATGTATACATTATACAAAATGAACATATAACAGAAAGAGTAGAAGACATCGTTTATGATGATTGAAAACTGAAATGATTTTTTCTTTCTATGTAGAATATTTTATGAAATGTAACTATGTATTTAATTATCATAGTAATTGGTAGAAATCTTTCTTAAGTTGACGAATCTCTACGTCCGCCCCAAAATAGCGTCCGTTTTCCGGACGTCCGGACGGTAGCGGACGCAGCATCCCTCTCGCCGTCGGAAGGCGAACGCGCGGGGCGGGGCGGCCGGACGAGACGGCTTAGAAAACCTGTTTTGGGTTTTTTGTTTTGATTGTTTTCACCAATGAGAGATTGAGAGTGAAGTCATTTGGATTTGGATTTTTCTTATATTGCAATTGCGATTCAATAGAGTTGTATATCACTATTTATGTAAAAGCTAAAATATGAAATATATTTTTAATTTTTTTGTTGAATTTCATTTTGATTTAGAAACAAAATCACTTTAAAATCCAGCGAGATGTATATCATCAATAAACAAACAATTTTATTATAAAATGATTGAAGAAACCATTGTCATTTGTCAACATGAGCTCCATATATCATGAGCAACTAAACAATTAAACATCTAAATTCACATCTCCACAATTCCTATGGACGCCAATCCACATCTCCTTTAACCTCAGCCCCACTACTCTCTCCTGCAACTCTCCGTTCAAAATCTTCATTATCGGAGTCATCTTCATTGTTGAAATCAAGTATCGTTGTCTCCTTCAAGTCTTCTCTCCAAGTAGGTTTACTCCCTTCTTTCGAATTTAATTTTTCTTTTTTTACTTTGACAAAACGATTAAAGGCTTTTTGAATAGGAACTTTTTTTTTCTTTCTATTTGACAAAGTAGCAACATTTTCATCAAGAGGGGTCCTACTATTCACTGGAGAGATAGCAAAAGGTTGCATTTCTCTTTTCGCTTTCACGTTACTCGATTCTTGAACCATCAATCTCGATGTAGGGTCGACATGTCCATGAACGGTTATCTCCACTTTGACTTTCTTTTGAAGTAATAGAGTGTCGTTTGTTGATTTGATGGGTTCTTGCGCCATTCCTTTTCCTAAAATGCGATCACTATCCGTATCACTTAGGCTTATAGGTGATGATGCTACTCTCCGTAGATTACCGCCTGTAGAAATTTCTTTGGAAATGTTCATTAGGCGTTTTCCATATCCAAAGCTTTGAGAATCATCCAATCGTGTGCTAACAGACTTCAACGGTATTGGTGGAAAAGCACTAGATCTCAGTACTTCAAAAATTGATTTCATTGGCTCCTTTCCTTTATCACTCTTCACAATTGCCGAATTTGTGACTGCCATCCCAAGTGAATCACTATTTTTCTGTACCGCAATATTTGGTTCCCCCTCATCACCACTATTGTTGTCCACATCTTTTGGAACGTCCACCTCCATAACCGCATCTTCTCTTCTGTCATTTCCTTGCACTACATTTAATGCCACAGATGGAGATTGAAAAATTAAAACTTCTTCATTTCTCCCATCATCATCAATAGCATTCTCATTGATTTTCACCTCTTTGGCAATAGCGTTTGCTTTTTCTGATAGAATGTTTTCGCTATTCAAGTATCCCATTCCATTGCAATATGCAGTTAAAGAAAGTAGATTCTCTTGTACCTCTACATTGTCCTCGTCTTCATAAAAGGTATATGCATTGTTTGCATTGTCGGGAACAACATCCTTGCGGTTTAGATGATAATCATGCATATCATTCACCAAATCAGGAAAGTCTTCCATAACGTCTTCATCTCTCCACGTTGTCGCACGATTGAAGTCATCCCTGCCATCTATAGCTGAAGGGGCCCTTTCCAAATCCTCGTCATCATTATCATCATCGTCTTCTAACGTTGGCCTATCTGAATCCTCTGATTCCATCAGATCCACATTATCATTATACCATTTTTTTCATTTTTTTTCATTTTTTTCCTTTGATGCGTTTAATACTTTGGAATTGGTATACACGTACACCAAATTCGCTGCTCTCTCCCGCTTCAATTTATTTCGAGATTTGTTGTGAACAAAAGAATAGTTGCTCCAATTCCGTTCACATGAAGATGATGACACCGATTGAGCCAATATCCTGTTCGCTAATGGAGCTATAAACTTGCCACATGCACCTTCAAAATCCCACCAAGCATGTGCGGACAACGTTTGATCTTCCGGATTCAACATATTGTGGAATGGAGGTTCCTTGTATCGAAAAGCTACAAATTCCTTCACCATTGCTACATATTCATTCGGTTTACATATTCTCTCCAAAACTTTCTTACATCCTAACATTGCATCTGCGTCATTTGCTAACTCTTTGTCATGAAGAAGGTATGGATTCAAAAGAGTTGCGGCTGATTGGAGATCGTTGTCCACCATTCTTCTTCGGGCATAAAAAGACTGTATCAATGGAATTGCAAGTTCTTCTAGCAAACAAAATGGTGGATTTTGTAATCCGTTCACGTGCTTCTCTAATTTCCCCATGATATGCAACACCTTTCCCATGCATGGTGATTTTGAATTCAAATCGCGGAGTGCACATATGATTGGTTCAACCATCTCCACATAATTGATGGACCGATTCCAAAAATGGTCATCAAGAACAATTTTCTTCACTGCTAAGGCCAAGTCTTTTGGTTGGACTTTGGCTCCACGTTTCTTCTTGAGAGTATGTACATACTCAATCCATTGCGGATCTACCACCGTTTGTTCCAATGCTCCTCTCAATTTTGTCAAACGCTCCATCATGATAAATTTAGAGGCGAACCTTGTATCCCCAGGCATCAAGAGACCAAGATTTGGCGAATACTTTCGCAATAGAGCTAGCGGCATATGTCTCTTCTTGATAAATTTAGCTACGAGAACTCCTTTATCCAATTTGGAAGCAATCCATTTCTGTGCAGCCCAATCCTTCAACAACAAATTCAATGCATGTACTACGCACCCTTGGTAAAAAATATGAGGATATTTTGCAGATATTACATTCCATGCGGACGGATTCACGGGAGCATTATCCGTAGTTATTAACACGACGTTTTTGGATTCCACTTGTTCAATGAACTTTTCCAACACAGCTGCCAAGTACTCCGCATTTTTTTCACAACCACTTGTATCCACAAATCCAAGAAATTCTTCACCTGCGAATGATACAAGCATGGCATTGATGAGAGGTCGATTAGTCACTAAGCTCCATCCATCAATGGACAATGTTGCTCCAAATTTTTGAATGCTATCTTCAGTCCGTGCATTCAATTGTGTCTGAATGTTGGTCTTCGCCTCATTCAACAATTTGTACCGAAGGTCGTGGTATAAGGGAGGAATGTATGGCCTACCAAATGCAGCCGTTTTCTTCACTGCTTCTTTAAAAGTTGGATTTCGAGCCACGGAAAATGGTATGTTTGCCGAATAAAAAAAATTTGCCCACACTGAATGTAATTTGCGTCTATGACCTTCTTCAAACCCATTCACTAAGCTGCCTTGCCTCTAAGGCCTAGAACTTGATGCCCTCGGGGTTTCACGTTCACCAAAAGCTTCTGTACTCAAAGTCACTTCAATTGTGGCACATACCATTGATACCAATTCTTTGGACGTTGGACAAGAGTCTTCGTGGTCAGAATGCGACACAGCCTTTCCGGCCAAAAACTCTTGGACATCTGAAGGGCCACGGTTGCCATCCACATTGTCCATTACAACGCGTTTTGGAAAAACTCCTTCGCAATGCCGAAATAAATCTCGAACTGCCATTAATAATCATAGACAAAGGCTCATCCCTTAATCATGTATACCTTTATGCTCAGGACAGCCCAAGTGGCTCAACATACGGCCGAGCTTCCTTGCCATGACCGCCTTGCAAAGCTTACATTCTACTTTACCATCCTGTGGCATTCTATACCAAGGAGAAAAATCCCCCGTCGGTTCGGCCCCCATACTAACAAGTGTATGTTTTACCTCAATTTCAAAAGAAACCAATAGAATGTTTTAAATTTGAAATCCACAACGTGACAATGTATACAATATCAATGAAATTAGTCACACAAAGCTTTGAAAATCAAAGCCCCCCTGTCCACTGAACTATGCATTACCAAGCAAGAGACTCAATAAATTGAAGTTCATAGCCCTTGGAAATCTTAGCGTTCAATTTTTCGAGAATGAATACCAAAGCTTCTCTTCTAACATTTGTAATCCCCTCCAGAAAATTTAGGGTTCATTTTTTAGGGTTTACATTAAAAAACAATCAACGGTGCGGACAGGGCTGAAGCGGACGGGGTGGTCGGTTAGATAGGACAGACGGGGCGGTCGAGCAGGCTAGACGAGTCAAGCGGATAGGCCAGACGGACGGGTCGGACAAGTCGGTCGGTCGGATGGGGCGGATAGACGGACGGGGCGGTCGGGCGGACAGACGAGTTGGGGTGGACGGACGGGGCGGACTTCGCATTGCCATTAGTCATTAGAAAATTTTATATTGTTATGTAATTTGAATGTTACACAATCAAAAATGTATGCATCCACGTAAAATAAGATGTACATATAAAAATATTTTTATACGCAAATGAAAATATAGCATCTTTATATATAAATATATATGTATAAACAAAATACATGAATACATAGTTCCAATATCACTATTGAATCCTATATGATCTTTTTAAGATCTAAATTTTTCACATTCTTTTTTTGTTTTTAAACAATGAAAGGACCATTGTTTTTAAAAAATAGAATTCTCCTCAAATCCTACTTTCCATCGGATGGACTACTACCTTCTCCCAAAACAAAAGAAAAATCTGTTGTACCGAGGAGTTTTAGCAGATGATTGACGAGTTGATCGTTGTTGACTTGCATGGACTATTCGCCCTCCAAATCGAACTTCGATGTCCACCTTATAAAATTTTTTTTTTGGTTTCCGGAGAGAAGTCATCATCCTCTTTACACTTCCTTTTTTGTTTTCTTTTCAGTGATAAATCGACTTCGTCTGCCTTCAAGGTTCTCAAGTTGTTCTCCACATGATCTACCATCGCTTGAACAACTTCATCATCTCCTTTTCCTTGTCATGCTGTGAGGTAGTCTCTATCCAATAGGAAAGCCTTCGAATGCCCTATAATATTGCCAATGCGCCTATCAAATGCTGCTGCCACATCTATAGATAAATGTCTTGTGTTTATTTGTCCATTTGTATTGTAGACAACACGAACTTTTGCAGCCTCTTCTAACTTCGACAATAGAAGGGCCCTACCTACGAGGGTGTGGTTATATGCCTTATATTGATTATCGAACTCTTTTCCATGGTTCACCTCCACCCAACTATCTTCTGGTCCTCTCTCCACTTTTTTATCTGAAAAACGAAAGAACCTTTTGTGTTGCAAGCTCCAATATTCCTCCATGTTGCAACAAAACATTTCACGGGCCGCATCATCTACGATTCCTCGAGCCCCCAATTCCACCTCTCTATTGTGAGTCATCTACGCATCCAAATCCAATGGTTGCTGAGATTCCTCGTACAAATTATGCCTCTGTTCATTTGCATTCCACCGGATTGGATTCCCCCAATGTTGATAATTTTGAAATTTGTACGGCGCTTGATCAAGAGCAAGATTCCAACGATTGTACTCGTGGCCTAGAGGCATATCTTCCAAGATACCAAATATTTCGTAGAACCTAGCACTCAATGGACTACGACGCTCAGCACACACCGAACGAATGAGTAATGCTTTCACAATGCAAGTGACATGGAAAGTGTGGCGATATTGACCCATGGTTACCGCACCTTCCGGTCTAAAGAGGCCTTGGCAAAGGCTACAACAACCATCCAAGATTGGAAAGGCTGGATTACAAGCATGCAACACTCATTTGTCTTTCACATTGATGTGTGCTGAAAGTGTGTTGTAAGGGACCCATCTTTTCTCTACTTCCAAGGCCCAATTGATGGGTGGAGTTTGGTCCTTCTTTGTGTGGTTTAACCGCTCAAACCTGGCATCCATGTCTCCCCAACATGTGATCTCCGTATATCCCTTAGAAGGATGTTGGTCAAACATAGTCTTAAACCAATTCAAAGAGCTTTGAATGGCATCGCAATTTTCATTCGACTCCATTGCCAATGTTTGAAACCCTGCCATTGCTCGAGATACTACAGAAGGTCTGTCTTGAAGTCTTTGTACCCATACTAACCATCGAGACTCCAAGCCACTAGATGGCATAAACTTCTCCAAATCCAAGCACAATTGCAATCAATTCAATTTGGATTCAACAATTTCTTTTGCTTCAATTGCCTCCTCTAATTTATGCTTCAACTCTTCAAAGTCACAACTCTCCGTTTGTGTCTCCGCATTCACGTAAACGGATGAAAGCTTTTCCATTGACGGTTGTTGTGTCGCTTTTAACATGCTCATGTCGTGACTTTCTTATACATTCACAATAACAAGGTTGTCGCTTACTTCGGCCTTATTAAAAGGAAGAGAGAGCTTATCTTCACTCTCTTAAGTTTCTTGACTATCTCCGAGTACAATCACTGGTGAGATTGCAACCTCACTCGGATTCTTGAAGGTCCCTTGTAATTTTGCAATCCGTTTACGCATCTTCATCAACTCCTCCATTTGCCTCGATGATTGTTGATTTAAATGTTCAACTTCACTCTCCGAAGTCTTTAATTTCAACTCCAACACTTTGCACCTTGCTTCCACTCCTCCAAGGTCAACAATTTTTTTCTCATATTCCATCAATTGTAGTATGTGAACATCTCTTTCTTTGAAAAGTGGTCCGAAAGTCTTCGTGAGATTCTGAAATGCTATAGCACCTTTCAACATCTCTGGTGTTATTAAAGAAAACTCCTTGGCCAAATTCATAAAAGACGGAGCAACTTCCGATAAAAATTCAGCTGACATCGTCATCTTGAAAGCTGTATCAAGTATATGTCCAACATTCTTTGGATCTGCAAGTGGACTCATTGGAACAGCAATAGCACCATCATCGGGGTTAGACGATCCGCCTATTTCTTTATGAAAGTTACCAAACTGAACCGAGAGTTTCAAAAAAAATTCCAATTGTTTTGAATTGGACATGTCTTACAAGGTTCGATGTAGAGGACTCGGCAATGACGTTGCATACGGAAACTCCTCCGCTCGCTTTTTACGCTCGGAACTCCATAATGAAGATGTATTATCAAACTCCACGCCTTGTCTACGAGGCGTATGTACTTTGTCTTCTAAACTTTATACTAGACTAGATTTAGCACCTTGATGCATAGGCGAAGATTTGTAAACCAAACTATCAAAACAATTGTTGGCTATCAAACTATCAATTGTAGCATTAGCCTTTGCCATTTTCTCCGCCAAGACTTCGTCAACTTTACTTTTTGAAGTTTCTCCGCGTTCCGTGCAAACATTGCTTTCGTTTACAGACTCCGTTTGTGTTTGTGCCGCAACATTTGGTGTAAAGATCAAACGCGTTGGAGCTATGGAAAAGACTTCACCCTCCTGCGCCTCTACATCTTTCTCCACATCTTTCTCCACATCTTTCCCCACATTTTTCGAAGAGCTTTCATTTATTGCTTTTGTTGGAGATTGTACAAACCGTAATTCTTCAACATTTGAGGCTTTCTCCACAGCATCTGTTTTCACCTCAATAGTATTTTTTAATACTTTTTCTGTTTCTCCCTCTGAATTGTACAAGTCGGGAATGTCCTTTTGATTGGCTTCAAGTAGAAGTGGGCAAACTGTTGTTGTCAGAAACGTGCTCCAATCGATCTTGCACTCTAATATAAGTTCAGCGTAAACCATACATGCCACGCTATAATTAATATAGCCTTTGCTTCTAGGCTTGTTTCCGAATAGAACACGCCACACCTCTACAAACCGATGGACAAAATATTTGTTATTGCAAGTTCATGGTTTACAACAAAAATCCCGTGTATGACTCTTGTGCGACTCCTGAGGCCACAACTTGTCAATGTGGTACATTTTAATATAGGTCCTGCACATTTTTTATGTCCAATACTCCGCATCTTCATCTTCCCACCCACTCTCTGCTTTAATTGTAGGGTCATTTAAAATGTCAAGCCGAAGGTCATGTGTAGCCCCCTTCACTTTGCTCTTTTTCTTGGCCTCGCTTCCCGGAGTCACCCCATCCATATTTCGATCACCTTCGCCATTCATAATTGTCAATTGAATTCAATAATCAATTGAAGTGAATAAAAAAATCTCACGTGATAGTCAAAAGTGATGGCATCAACCGTAATCCAGTAACAAAAGATAGAGGACCCCAACTCTTCACTCCGTAGGAGCAACTAGAGCATAAAGCAATAGTAGCACATCCAACTTGACACCGAAGGAGAATTGAAGTGAGAAGAAATGAAAAGTCACTCCACCCTTATAGTCGTCCGCTGTCGGACCTGCCCCGGACCGCGCGAAGCGGCCCCGAACCTTGCGTCCACTGTCCGAACCGACGACATCCACTTCGGCAGTGGACGCGCCGTCTGCCCGCCCCGTCCACCTGGATTGTTCGCACTGTCCGCCTTTCAACGCCGTCCGCGCTTTAAACACATCGACTGCCCCACTTAAACACTGACCGCCGACGGCGTCTGCCCAGCTTTCCATTGGAGCACCGTATGAAGGCATTATTACTCAAAAAAAGCGGTAACATTTTTTAAAAAAAAACAGCCTAATAATCACTGCTAAATGAGGATCAATGTAATTGATTTATCATTTAAAAAAAGAAAAATGTAAATCCTAAACTCTATACCCTAATTACCCTAAACCTTCTCTTTTCTTCCCTAAATTGTTTTACGAATGAGGGGAATGTGGTTAAGTTGAATATGTTTGGATTATTTACTCATATTATCCCTTTAAATAGGTTTTGAGAAGATCTGAAGATGGTGAGGATTTTCTTAAAGTTCATTAGGAAATCAAATGTTTTGCAGAAATAATCAATTTCTTTTTCATTGTAAGCAAATGAAATTTTAAAAAAAGGCCCCAATACATAATTAGAATAACCGTTTAATGGATTTCAACCTCATGATATTTAATGAAAGGTTGTGATTTCTCATTACAAGTGCATCACGATCTTCAAATGAACATCGAGTCTTTCATATTTTTTAATGAAATTTTGATTAGATTTGAAAACAAAGAAAAAGAATCAATGTTTTAACTTTCAAATCATGTATGGCTATATTTTTCCTTAAAAACATAGAATAATTCGTTACTTGAGTTGGTTGAGTAGAATACATTATACACTTATACATGTGCTATATTTATTTTGAAGGGTAATTCCAATATTCTTATTTCAGATGTTTTTAAATATTAATTTTAAAAAAGAGGGTTCATTGTTTAAAGATCTAAAAAATTGACAAACATAATTTCTATTATAAATAGGAATTGAATTCGGAATTCAAATTTTGAAATGATTCATTTGAACAAGATATTGATTATAAAATATTTCTTGGTTTGAGTTTTCAAAATGAATTCACGAAACAATTGCAAACTTTTGAACTTAGGTATATGGTATTGTTTTCGGTTTGTACTTTGTAGAGTATAATACTTCAATTTTAATCTTAAATAAATGAAAAAACTCCACATGAATGAAATGTTTCTATGTATTGCACAAAGATCAGGGTTGACACGACGTCCGGACGCGGATGCTGTGTCCGCAGCGTCCGCTGACATTCGCGGTCCCCACGGACGTAGTGTCTGCCGGGACCGCCCCGTCCGTCCGCCCTATCCGTCCGCCCCGTCCGCTTTGACGGCCCTGTTTCCCCCGACCGCCCTACCCAAACTGCCCTGCGGTCACTCCCTTAATCTTTAAACAATTAAATGTTAAATGATGTGCAATGGTTCGCTTAAAACAATGTCTCTTATAAGTTGAAAGATTATAAAGTTTGACCATCAGTCTATGATAGTCTTGAAACTATAAAAAAATTCCAATTCATTTTTAGAAGGCAAACTAAAAAAGTTTGTGACTTCAAATATATATATATACTATTTAAAAAATCGAGATCAACACAAATACAAACATAATCAATATGGGCAAAATGTATTGAATTTAATATAGAATACCATACATTGTGCACATTTGGCTAATTGCAAATATAATTTTTTTCATTCCAACTCTATATTTCTAAACTAATTTTTAATGCCTATATAACCTATTCAACTACTACTTCTACACTATCAATCTAATATAAATGGCGGAAATGTTCATCTGGCATCGACCAACGATATGTATTAGAAAATCGCGTAATCACATGGGCCAAACTAGTATTTTCATCGTCAGTCTTCGAAGAAATGCGCTTCAAGTAAGTATAAAACACTTTTGCAAATTCATGAAAGGAAAATTGTGTCGCACTAGGTGTTTTAAGTAACAAGATGAAATACGCCTTTGACATGTTGTTTCTATTCATCCGCCGAGCAATTTTTCGAATGGCATACTCTTCCGACTTACGTGAATATATCGGAATGACTTCCACATCTGCACCTGCTTTATGCAAATATGCAATACGTGGATCCACCCACCATCTCCTCTGCAAAGTCTGTTTCATCTCATTTGCTGATGTGAATGTGTACAAAGATTTCATTGGTTAAAAAGCTAAGGTGATCATGCCCCAATCGCAAACTCCAATGTACACACGTGACTCATCCTCTGGAAAATGCAACAAGATGTTGTCCGGAGAAAGATCATTGTACAAATGTCCAGCAAGATGCACTACATACATTATATGCATAAACGTCCATGTCAACTCTGTACGCTTCTTCCGATATCATCCTAAATGATGAGCTTTTACAACCTCCTCTTCGGTTGGATTCGTATACATCAAACGGATTT
The DNA here is from genome assembly GCA_963969395.1 of Pseudoscleropodium purum. NCBI lineage: Eukaryota > Viridiplantae > Streptophyta > Bryopsida > Hypnales > Brachytheciaceae > Pseudoscleropodium > Pseudoscleropodium purum. Next base: position 8,456,228 of record OZ017801.1, read on the forward strand.
GAATGTTGTCTGAAAAGTCCTTATCCATATTCAACATTTGTTGAAGAGTTCTACCATTCCACCAATACGCATAACCTTCACACGTCGTTCCGTACACCGCAACAAACCGTATCACATCCGCGTGTGGAATTCGAACAGCCATTGATTCGTTTTGATGTTCTAGCTTTGCAAGATCGGGTCGAGTTTGGTGGTGAATGGATTTCTTTGCCGCAAACTCCCAATAAGGAAGTATTCCTGGGCATCCTTCAATACGAACCTTTCGAATCGTTGTATATCCACCTCTTATCGTTCTATCATCAACAATAATCACGCGTATTATATTTAGAAGTGTTATTAGGTGTCGTTTGGTCCTTTTTGCTTCAGCAACTCCATCATTGCTTTTCCACCAAGCAATTGAACCAACTCAATTGTGCGTTTTGGCGAATGGAGCACATCGCCCCCTAAATAAGTCCGCTTTCAGAATCACTTCTTCAAATTGGGCGTCATTGAGTCAATATTCCTTACCATATTTAACCAAAATGACTTTGGAATTTCACAAAGCGTCATGAACCTTGTTCTCCAAACATTTGGTGAAGTGCGTTTTATGCATTTCGTCATACCACTTTGCCACATTCAATGCATCCAACAACATCTGTGTCATGTCTACCTTGAATTTAGACATGCACTCCTCTTGATATTTGATGTACTTATTGTTTAAAGACAATGTTGTTTCCGATTCATAAAATTGAACGATGCGCTCAATCATGAATTTTTTGTATTCCTCCGAAGGACTTTGGCGAGCTACCATCAAGTTTAATGGTCCCTCTCCATGTTTAAGCTTCGCAACCTTCTTCTTCCCCTTCGTCATCGTGACAAATGAAACTGATATAGATGAAATTTTCTAATTTAAAATTGAATTCACGCGCAAGTGTTCAAAAAATTGGCAACAAGGAGGCCCTAATAAACCACTCTTGCCTTGCCTCGGAAAGGAGCCAATGGAGGATGAACCACCAAGCTCTTTGCTCCACCTTGCATTCACAAGGGGCAAAGCAAAAGTGACAATGCGGACGGCCATCCGCCCCTCTTATAAGGTGCGGACGGCCCTAAACCATCCGCCCGATCGGACGGGCTGGGGGTGGCAGACGGATCGGCCGTCCGCCTCCTCCAAACCCTAGAGCTCCATCCGCCCGATCGGACGGCCACAGGCGGACAAATCTGGCATCTGCCCGATCGGATGGTCCGGGGAGGTGGACACATCACCGTAATGGGGCGGACGGGGTCTAGGTAGATGGGGTGGACGGGTATGAGGGCAGACGGGTACGAGGTTGGACGGGGCGGTTTGACCCTAAAGCGATCCTAAACCCATATTTTGCACGATAAACAGAGGTCTTCATGGCACTGTACAGTTCAACTAACTTTTCATTCATTCAATGTAAAATTTGAAATTAAAAAAGGTAGCCTTCCTTTATGACCAAATTTATGAATTCTTGGTAAATGATATTTTTGTACAAAGATATGAGCTAAAATGTGCAAAAATTCACAAAATGATTGTGACGTTTAATATATGTGCCCAAATATTCACATTGCATTGTGTATAAAGCAATTGTAAGAAGGTAGTTGAATAAAAATTCTATTATTAAATTGAATTAGTTGACATCTAATCACTTAATAAACTGCCAAATGTCCAAGTCCTTGCAAGTGTGTTTTGGCTATCGAAAAAGAGCATGGACTTATAGTTATCCCCAATGAAGCAAATTGTTCTTTTTTCAAAATCTAACGGTATAGATGTTTAGCCCTTAAAGTTCTTTTCACTAAAAACACTTCAAAACTGCCATTAGTAGTGCAAATACCAAGTCTTGGAAGAAAAATATTTTTGGACATATGTAACCATAGCATCTTGTAGTAAATTAGTTGGAAAAGATGTGGAAAAAAATTTTAGACAAATCCACCATTTAGATTGTAAGATATTAAATATTGAGTGTTTCATTTAAGGGAGCTACTCAATTATGTCTATTAATGAACAATTGGTAGGCTAACAAACCTAACTTAGCATGTATTTTAATATTTGTTGCAATTATTTTAGGAATATTATAACATAATACTATTATAATATTCTTATAAATGATATAGTACTAAATCATTTCAAAATCAACAACATTTGAATACAATCTATCAATCTTGTCTTCTATATTCTTTTAATGATATATATATACATACATAAAATATATTAGATAAATCAACATGAACAAATCAATGATTATATATTTCATAGATTTATTCTTCATCAATCAAATAAGAGTGCATGTTCAAATATAGACAAAGATGGTTTCTCTATTTGTTCCCAAAAAATAGATAAACAAATAGAGAAAGATATGAAGTGAATGTTACTTGGAGAATTGGAGGGAAAGAAATTGAAGTACTCAATTGCATTTTATTAAATTGAAAAATTGCATGTGGATGGCATGAATTAATCTTCATAGATGCTAAACTCATACGAGTTGTATTTCAACATTTATGATTTATGCAATTGATTGAATTGAAAGCTCTTGTAATTACATTTTCAAATTTTCGATTCAATCATTCAAATTTTCAAGAGTGATTTATGATAGATTTATAACTTTAAATGTGAAAGCATTGAATGCCTTTATGCGTTTGTTCATCAATATATTAATTTTAAATAAATAATATATATTTTTTATAACATATGCATAAACCATTGCATTAAAAAAAAAAAAAACTAAGAGCCAAGCCAAATAAGTTGGTCAAATGAAGAGAACAAGAGAACAAGAGTCCTATGAGACAAAAAACAAAGGAAAAAAAGAAAATATCAAAAGGAATCAAAGGAAGGAGCAAGATGCATTCTTACAAGACCATAGAATACATAATGATTTCAAAATCCAAACACAAATATATTTTCTATTTCAATGAGAGACAAAAATGAACTCCTCTGCTCTCAAAGATTGTACAATGTACACGTTATACAAAACGAACATATAATAGAAAGAGTAGAAGACATCGTTTATGATGATTGAAAACTGAAATGATTTTTTCTTTCTATGTAGAATATTTTATGAAATGTAACAATGTATTTAATTATCATAGTAATTGGTAGAAATCTTTGTGCAATACATAGAAACATTTCATTCATGTGGAATTTTTTCATTTATTTAAGATTAAAATTGAAGTATTATACTCTACAAAGTACAAACCGAAAACAATATCATATACTTAAGTTCAAAAGTTTGCAATTGTTTCGTGAATTCATTTTGAAAACTCAAACCAAGAAATATTTTATAATCAATATCTTGTTCATTTGAATCATTTCAAAAATTGAATTCCGAATTCAATTCCTATTTATAATAGAAACTATATTTGTCAATTTTTTAGATCTTTAAACAATGAACCCTCTTTTTTAAAATTAATATTTAAAAACATTTGAAATAAGAATATTGGAATTACCCTTCAAAATAAATATAGCACATGTATAAGTGTATAATGTATTCTACTCAACCAACTCAAGTAACGAATTATTCTATGTTTTTAAGGAAAAATATAGCCATACATGATTTGAAAGTTAAAACATTGATTCTTTTTCTTTGTTTTCAAATCTAATCAAAATTTCATTAAAAAATATGAAAGACTCGATGTTCATTTGAAAATCGTAATGCACTTCTAATTAGAAAACACAACCTTTCATTAAATATCATGAGGTTGAAATCCATTAAACTGTTATTCTAATTATGTATTGGGGCCTTTTTTTAAAATTTCATTTGCTTACGATGAAAAAGGAATTGATTATTTCTGCAAAACATTTGATTTCCTAATGAACTTTAAAAAAATCCCCACCATCTTCAGATCTTGTCAAAACCTATTTAGAAGGATAATATGAGTAAATAATCCAAACATATTCAACTTAACCACATTCCCTTCATTCGTGAAACAATTTAGGGGAGAAAAGAAAAGGTTTAGGGTAATTAGGGTATAGGGTTTAGAGTTTACATTTTTTTTTTTTTAAATGATAAATCAATTACATTGATCCTCATTTAGTAGTGATTATTAGGCTGTTTTTTTTGGAAATGTTACCGCTCTTTTTGAGTAATATCGGCCTCATAGGATGCTCCAATGGACAGCTGGGCGGACGTTGTCGGCGGTCAGTGTTTAAGTGGGGCGGTCCGCGTGTCCAAAGCGCGGACAGCGTCGGAAGGCGGACAGTGCAGACAGTCTCATCCGACCGCCCTGTCCGCTGCGTCCGACCGCCTGTCCGACCCATCTGGCCTATCCGCCCGACCGCCCCGTCCGACTGCCCTATCCGATCGGTCCGTCCGCCCGTCCGCTTCAGCCCTGTCCGCACCGTTGATTGTTTTTTAATGTAAACCCTAAAAAATGAACCCTAAATTTTCTGGAGGGGATTACAAATGTTAGAAGAGAAGCTTTGGTATTCATTCTCGAAAAATTGAACGCTAAGATTTCCAAGGGCTATGAACTTCAATTTATTGAGTCTCTTGCTTGGTAATGCATAGTTCAGTGGACAGGGGGGCTTTGATTTTCAAAGCTTTGTGTGACTAATTTCATTGATATTGTATACATTGTCACGTTGTGGATTTCAAATTTAAAACATTCTATTGGTTTCTTTTGAAATTGAGGTAAAACATACACTTGTTAGTATGGGGGCCGAACCGACGGGGGATTTTTCTCCTTGGTATAGAATGCCACAGGATGGTAAAGTAGAATGTAAGCTTTGCAAGGCGGTCATGGCAAGGAAGCTCGGCCGTATGTTGAGCCACTTGGGCTGTCCTGAGCATAAAGGTATACATGATTAAGGGATGAGCCTTTGTCTATGATTATTAATGGCAGTTCGAGATTTATTTCGGCATTGCGAAGGAGTTTTTCCAAAACGCGTTGTAATGGACAATGTGGATGGCAACCGTGGCCCTTCAGATGTCCAAGAGTTTTTGGCCGGAAAGGCTGTGTCGCATTCTGACCACGAAGACTCTTGTCCAACGTCCAAAGAATTGGTATCAATGGTATGTGCCACAATTGAAGTGACTTTGAGTACAGAAGCTTTTGGTGAACGTGAAACCCCGAGGGCATCAAGTTCTAGGCCTTAGAGGCAAGGCAGCTTAGTGAATGGGTTTGAAGAAGGTCATAGACGCAAATTACATTCAGTGTGGGCAAATTTTTTTTATTCGGCAAACATACCATTTTCCGTGGCTCGAAATCCAACTTTTAAAGAAGCAGTGAAGAAAACGGCTGCATTTGGTAGGCCATACATTCCTCCCTTATACCACGACCTTCGGTACAAATTGTTGAATGAGGCGAAGACCAACATTCAGACACAATTGAATGCACGGACTGAAGATAGCATTCAAAAATTTGGAGCAACATTGTCCATTGATGGATGGAGCTTAGTGACTAATCGACCTCTCATCAATGCCATGCTTGTATCATTCGCAGGTGAAGAATTTCTTGGATTTGTGGATACAAGTGGTTGTGAAAAAAATGCGGAGTACTTGGCAGCTGTGTTGGAAAAGTTCATTGAACAAGTGGAATCCAAAAACGTCGTGTTAATAACTACGGATAATGCTCCCGTGAATCCGTCCGCATGGAATGTAATATCTGCAAAATATCCTCATATTTTTTACCAAGGGTGCGTAGTACATGCATTGAATTTGTTGTTGAAGGATTGGGCTGCACAGAAATGGATTGCTTCCAAATTGGATAAAGGAGTTCTCGTAGCTAAATTTATCAAGAAGAGACATATGCCGCTAGCTCTATTGCGAAAGTATTCGCCAAATCTTGGTCTCTTGATGCCTGGGGATACAAGGTTCGCCTCTAAATTTATCATGATGGAGCGTTTGACAAAATTGAGAGGAGCATTGGAACAAACGGTGGTAGATCCGCAATGGATTGAGTATGTACATACTCTCAAGAAGAAACGTGGAGCCAAAGTCCAACCAAAAGACTTGGCCTTAGCAGTGAAGAAAATTGTTCTTGATGACCATTTTTGGAATCGGTCCATCAATTATGTGGAGATGGTTGAACCAATCATATGTGCACTCCGCGATTTGAATTCAAAATCACCATGCATGGGAAAGGTGTTGCATATCATGGGGAAATTAGAGAAGCACGTGAACGGATTACAAAATCCACCATTTTGTTTGCTAGAAGAACTTGCAATTCCATTGATACAGTCTTTTTATGCCCGAAGAAGAATGGTGGACAACGATCTCCAATCAGTCGCAACTCTTTTGAATCCATACCTTCTTCATGACAAAGAGTTAGCAAATGACGCAGATGCAATGTTAGGATGTAAGAAAGTTTTGGAGAGAATATGTAAACCGAATGAATATGTAGCAATGGTGAAGGAATTTGTAGCTTTTCGATACAAGGAACCTCCATTCCACAATATGTTGAATCCGGAAGATCAAACGTTGTCCGCACATGCTTGGTGGGATTTTGAAGGTGCATGTGGCAAGTTTATAGCTCCATTAGCGAACAGGATATTGGCTCAATCGGTGTCATCATCTTCATGTGAACGGAATTGGAGCAACTATTCTTTTGTTCACAACAAATCTCGAAATAAATTGAAGCGGGAGAGAGCAGCGAATTTGGTGTACGTGTATACCAATTCCAAAGTATTAAACGCATCAAAGGAAAAAAATGAAAAAAAATGAAAAAAATGGTATAATGATAATGTGGATCTGATGGAATCAGAGGATTCAGATAGGCCAACGTTAGAAGACGATGATGATAATGATGACGAGGATTTGGAAAGGGCCCCTTCAGCTATAGATGGCAGGGATGACTTCAATCGTGCGACAACGTGGAGAGATGAAGACGTTATGGAAGACTTTCCTGATTTGGTGAATGATATGCATGATTATCATCTAAACCGCAAGGATGTTGTTCCCGACAATGCAAACAATGCATATACCTTTTATGAAGACGAGGACAATGTAGAGGTACAAGAGAATCTACTTTCTTTAACTGCATATTGCAATGGAATGGGATACTTGAATAGCGAAAACATTCTATCAGAAAAAGCAAACGCTATTGCCAAAGAGGTGAAAATCAATGAGAATGCTATTGATGATGATGGGAGAAATGAAGAAGTTTTAATTTTTCAATCTCCATCTGTGGCATTAAATGTAGTGCAAGGAAATGACAGAAGAGAAGATGCGGTTATGGAGGTGGACGTTCCAAAAGATGTGGACAACAATAGTGGTGATGAGGGGGAACCAAATATTGCGGTACAGAAAAATAGTGATTCACTTGGGATGGCAGTCACAAATTCGGCAATTGTGAAGAGTGATAAAGGAAAGGAGCCAATGAAATCAATTTTTGAAGTACTGAGATCTAGTGCTTTTCCACCAATACCGTTGAAGTCTGTTAGCACACGATTGGATGATTCTCAAAGCTTTGGATATGGAAAACGCCTAATGAACATTTCCAAAGAAATTTCTACAGGCGGTAATCTACGGAGAGTAGCATCATCACCTATAAGCCTAAGTGATACGGATAGTGATCGCATTTTAGGAAAAGGAATGGCGCAAGAACCCATCAAATCAACAAACGACACTCTATTACTTCAAAAGAAAGTCAAAGTGGAGATAACCGTTCATGGACATGTCGACCCTACATCGAGATTGATGGTTCAAGAATCGAGTAACGTGAAAGCGAAAAGAGAAATGCAACCTTTTGCTATCTCTCCAGTGAATAGTAGGACCCCTCTTGATGAAAATGTTGCTACTTTGTCAAATAGAAAGAAAAAAAAAGTTCCTATTCAAAAAGCCTTTAATCGTTTTGTCAAAGTAAAAAAAGAAAAATTAAATTCGAAAGAAGGGAGTAAACCTACTTGGAGAGAAGACTTGAAGGAGACAACGATACTTGATTTCAACAATGAAGATGACTCCGATAATGAAGATTTTGAACGGAGAGTTGCAGGAGAGAGTAGTGGGGCTGAGGTTAAAGGAGATGTGGATTGGCGTCCATAGGAATTGTGGAGATGTGAATTTAGATGTTTAATTGTTTAGTTGCTCATGATATATGGAGCTCATGTTGACAAATGACAATGGTTTCTTCAATCATTTTATAATAAAATTGTTTGTTTATTGATGATATACATCTCGCTGGATTTTAAAGTGATTTTGTTTCTAAATCAAAATGAAATTCAACAAAAAAATTAAAAATATATTTCATATTTTAGCTTTTACATAAATAGTGATATACAACTCTATTGAATCGCAATTGCAATATAAGAAAAATCCAAATCCAAATCCAAATGACTTCACTCTCAATCTCTCATTGGTGAAAACAATCAAAACAAAAAATCCAAAACGGGTTTTCTAGGCCGCCCTGCCCGTTCACCTTTCGACAGCGGAAGAGACGCTACGTCCACTAGCGTCCGGACGTCTGGAAAACGGACGCTATTTTGGGGCGGACGTAGAGATTCGTCAACCTTGAGGAAATGGTTGCGAATAAGTTCTTAAGTGATGAAAGCTGGAAGTTCACCATACACTCAAGACACCATAGCATACAAGAATAAATGGAATTAGATCTTACCTGACTACAAAAGAATTGCAAACTTTTTCTCTTGCAGTGGTACTAATGAAGCTTGCTTTTGAGACATGAGTCTTGTAGAGAAGAAAGCTGAAGGTTTGCCACGCTCTTATCCAAAGGACATTTTTTTTCTCATACATGATTGATATGGAGGGCAGCCTACCATGACTCTACCACACGCGATCTTCTATCTGTAGATGATAACAACTACAAATTAGCTATGGAGAATTTTGTTGAGGAAGACAACATGGACGACTTTGATGAGGATTTGGTAGACTTGAATGCACATGAATATGAGAGCGATGATGTCACCGTGTCCACTCAATCTCCCACCCTTAGTACTGGCCTTCCTCGACAACGATTGAAGAACCGTGTTCTGTTGGCTACTCCACCAAATTCTCCATCTGTTGGAGTTGGATGTTGCTTACCACCCAGAGTGACTCCTTTGGTGTTGAGTTCTTTCGGCACTTTAGGTGCAAATGTTTGTCGACAACTAGTCAACATGGGCGTTCATTGCAAGAGTGTCTCCGGGCACTCCCTCATTACGGAAGTCACTCGTCTGATAGGGGCAGCGATGAATGAGCAGTTGAAGGATATAGCACATACTTTGAGGGAGTTGGAGGAATTGAAAATGGAGGTGCGCCTTCAACTATTTGAGCGACAAATGGAATATTGATAAGACCGTGATCGATGTCTGCAAGAGAATGCATGCATGGCGAATGAGATAGCGAAGCTAGCTATTAAAAGACAAGGAGATGTAGTACACGTCCTGTTTCACATGATTAGTGTCATTAGTGTAGGCCTGTACCATCCGCTGCAATGCGATGGAGATCCAACACTTGATGGCGATACCAAACATGCTGACCGCAACGTCAAAGACATGGTCGCTCCAACAGCTTAGATCAAGTGTCTTTTTTTTGGTTTTGAATTGTTGTGTCCATTACTATTACTATTGATTGGACTTCTTTTTCGTGTTGAAATGTAGGCAATTACATAAGTCTATTTCATTTCACTCAAAGGCTACCTAGTTTTTGTATTGCAAAACTTTGTACAAAGAATGGTATTGAAATAAAAAGAGAAATTTTGAAAAACCAAAAAAGTATGCAATGCCAGTCGTTCCGCACAACACTTGGAACTAGTCATGCCATGCATTTTGTAGCTTGGTCGTACACACTCCTATCCATCAATATGAAAATTCTTTTGCTATATCCTTATATTCAATGGAGCTTGAAATTTTACGATTGACAAATAGAAGAGGTTGACAAAGAGCTATACAAACCATTATTCATGAAACTCATCCCACATAAGCACGGTCAGCACCCTCATTTGCAAAGGTTTTGATGACAATTCTATTGTATGTTCAATATTGTTTTTGTAATGATGTATTGTTCTTTGGTTTCAATTGCAATTCCGAACTTACAAGAATATCGTCGACAAGACCAAAGGAATCACTACTTCGTAACTATTTCGGATTTCTGATCTATGGATTGGTGGAACTCTCTACACATTGACGCTCGTATACAACTTTGAGTTCCGGGTTTGAGAATTGGTGGGATGATCTGAATACATCGTACATCACTCAATTAGCTTTTAGCCTCGATCAATAGCCTTGCCTAGAGAATGAATATAATCCAGGAAGCAGCTCATCTCAAAGAAAAAGCCGATATCTATATAGAAACAATACAATTCATCGGTTATGAGATCATCAATAACCAAAACCTTTTATGTACCTTAGAAATTGTACAATCTCATCTGCTTCCATAGATGCAGATGAAGTACATTCCATCAACATGCATTGTAAGCAAGTGACATGCTAAAGGTACAGTGCACGTGGATGACACATGGTTGTCAAGCAACATATACATCACTATCACTGATAATTGAATCACTACTACTTTGGGAGAGTTTAGAATTGGAGTAGCTTGTAGTCCAATTAAGGTAAGGTGTAAGCATTTCATTAACATTTGCAATGAAGACAATGGCCAGTGATTAAGGGGAAACAAAATGCAAATCATATTTACAAGCAAAAGACGTGTATACTGTATGACAGAATGATGTACATCATTCAAAGATGAAGAATTTCAAGAGTTTCTTCAAAACAAAGACAACTACATAAACGAGGTGCAAAGTTATGCAAAAAAAGTGGGATAGTAAGAGTGAAGTTGAAGGAAATCATTTCAATTCACCCGCTAGAGCAAGATAGCTTGCTTCATCGTTGATGACCCATTGCCGTCATTTTTGCATCTGAGAGTGCTCTCAATGAATGCAAACATCAGAGGAATTCAAGCGGCAACACTCCTCTGCAACGCAAGATACAATCCTAGTTCACGTCATTTGTACCTTCCTTCTGCAGCACTAATTTCGTTGGCTACGGAGGCATTCTAATCTTCAACGCAATCATCATCTTCCTCAACACCCAATACAACTCCTTCACCGTGGAGAACATGCAAAAGCCGCTCCACGTCATCGTGAGATTGTTGAAGAAGCACATTATAGAGAAGAGCGCAGTAAGTAACTACATCCGGTACGAAAGCGACATCCAAATCAATCTTCACTAATAGCTCTTTGAATGTCATCTTCAATTGTCCAAAGGCATTTTCGACCACCACTCTCCCTTGTTGAGCTTACGATTGAAAAGTCGTTGTGCTACAGCTTGGTTTTCACCTTGACGATGAGGAACCATTAGCCACAATAGGAGTGGGGACCCTGCATCACCAAGCAGGTATGGAGTGAAACCGTAGAAAGCTTGGTTAGGATCCCAGAGAGTGTTGTGTTGACCTCAGTACAACAATGTCAATCTTCGTAGCATTCTGGAGTTGTTGGTGGGCCTTGGCATACCAACATACAGATCAAGAAACTTTTTTTCACTATCCACAATAGCTTGATAGTTCATCGTGTATGCACTTGATTTGAAGTAGTAGTAATTTGATGTTCCCACACGCATTTTCTTGATCGAAAGTAAGTGCCATCGATAGCACCAACAACTCTTGGCAAACCACATAAGTCCTCGAAGCATAATGCTACATGAACAAGTCTATCTCCATGAGGCCAACAAATTTTGGATTCAAGCATGTGTTCATTGCTTGAACCACCTCCTGGAGCAAGATTGACATTGTGCTTCTTCCAACTACAAAAAGCTCACTACAAATGAGTAAGCTGGCTTCGTTACTGAGTTTGAAGAGTGTGCACACAATGCGCACTGCGACTGGTCCTACCAATCTATATTTAGTGTCTTTTTTCCTCACCAATGGGGCCAATCGGTGAGTAAGAGAGAACACCGCCTTCTTCATCATCCGAAACATCTGAATCCAATGAGTGTCATCGTATTCTTGCAACAAGAATTTGGTGAATCAAGTAGTTGATCTTGGTTTCATTCAAAATCCCAAATCCTCATCCATAGCCAACAACATGTCCAAAAGACAAAAGTGATGCAGAACAACTTGCTGTGCTAAGTCCACAACTATTGAGTTTGTTTCCCAAAGTTCTACTAATGGTTTTAAGTCATCCGCATCTTGATCGGCCATGACGTCGTTAGAGTTGCAAGACAATGCTCAATGGGTGTTCAAGAACAAGATGAGAATCAAGGAGGCAAAGGATAGGGCTTCAATTAGAGTCTCCACAAAATCCATGCCGGACCTTCCTCTTCACATACAAATTCGTCATCTCTAAAACCAACCATGACAACATTGTCAATTACATAACTCAGGTAGTATTCCGCTTCCTAGAAAGAGTTGTTGTTCCATTGTAACACCAAACAAAAACTACCGCATAGACATGATATTGCATAACATGGCAAAATTGAAACGAAAGACACATGTAGTAGTAAGTTTGTACAATTTATCAAATACTTGATAAATCACGTTTGAACAATTGACTGAAAAATTGCTAGTGCTCTTGTAATCGGGGTCCTAAAGAAGAGAAGAATGCAGTTGATGTCCTCAAAGGCAAATATAGTGACAGAGCACCCACTACATGCACCAAACTTCTCTAGATGATGAATATCAACACAGCTCTCTCTCTCTAACAAATTCATAAACAGATTCTCAACAAATGTCAACTACATCCTCTCTAGCAAGTGACGCTTCTATTCTAGCAAGCCTTGACATTTGGCATTGGCCAATATTGTCTCTAATATCTGTCAACATTAGTTGCAGCTTGCTCTTCAAGAGTGTGTGTGCATGGCATTGCATGCCCATTACGCTGTTGCACCAACTCCAATGTGCGACCGCGCAGAGTCATAATGCACAAGTTCGAGTTATATTATTTTTTTAAAACTGCCTCATGTGAAGAAAGCGGTGCTTCAATCGCTCGCTGCTACACGAACTCACCGCGACACTGCGGCACAACAACCCTGACGGCCGCATTCGATGAAGTCCACGCCATTTGACTACTAAGTGTCCTTTAAAATACTTTCAACTGAAAGCTAGTGCGAAACGACCTTTATTGTCATCTTGTAAAGTTGATTATGATAGAATTTGAAGTTGTGACAAGTGTGCTACAACAGTTTATAGCATGACAAGTGTATAGGAAGTTTTGGACTTATCGTCTTTTTGTAAAGAGGGCTGAAAGTAGAAAGGTCAGACAAACTTTGGCTGACCATTCTAAATGCATCACCACTTGTTTTGCAAAATGTAGTAGATTTTGGCTTGCAAAATGCAGAGCCATCCACTTTGCAAGCCAAGTGATGCACCCATTTACTCTTAACAAGCTAGAACAACTGTGTAAGTGGAGATTGAGAATCAAAGAAGTGTTCAAATTGAGGCTCCGACTTTGAACAAACTATAGCCACATCAGGGAAGCGCTTAATCAAGTGCCCTAGCCATTTGATGTCAATTGCTCAAACGTGATTTACTAGGTATTTGATAAATTGTACAAACTTACTACTGCATGTGTCTTTTGTTTCAATTCTGCTATGTGATGCAATATCATGTCAATGTGGTAGTTTTTGTTTGGTGTTGCAATAAAACAACAACTCTTTCTAGGAAGCGGAATACTACTTGAGTTATGTAATTGACATTGTTGTCATGGTTGGTTTTAGAGATGATGAATTTGTATATGAAGAGGAAGGTCCATGTGAGACTTTTAACTTTATATTTTGTTTATTTTTGCAATTATTGTATGAATGCAGTTAAATTTTAAAGGGATAATTTCAAATGAATGGAAATGAATGAAGTTTTTTATTTTTTATTTTGAATGAATGAAATTAAAATTAGTTAAGGTAGTTGTAGTTGGGAGGTTGTCTCCCATGTCTTTTCAAATCTTGATTTTTGTATAAGTGTTTTTTTTTCTTTCTTATTTTGCTCTCTCTCGCATTCATTATTTTTCATGTGTCAATGTGTCATTGTGTGAATTTATTGCATCTTTCTTGAGTGGTCATAGCTTGAGTTTAGGCTAAGTATTTTTATGTGAATTTTAATATCTTTGCCGTGAGGGCAATTGTGTGTGTTAATTTATTAAGTGTAATTGATAATTTTATAATTTTAAGTGAAGATTGAAGAGCAATTAAAATTTATTAATAATTGTGGAGGATAATTTTTGTGTTATCACTTATCATTCTTTGAGTGTTATTTGTGAAGGATAATGCAATTTAATATAATTGAAGCTTTATCGTTGAGTGTTAATTGTGAGGAATTAATTTATAAATTGATTCTTAATATCTTTGCTGAGGGAATTGGAGAGATAATTCTTGGTTATTGATTTGGAGTATAAAGAGAAATTTGTAATTGCTTAAGAAATTCATTGTTCATTTTTAAGAAAGTTATATTGGGAAATCATTTATTGTAATCCTTTGTAGTTTTTATTGATAAAATTATGTGACACAAATAATTACTTAAAGTGGAGAATTAAATTGTACTTTGTTATAGAAGCAATTTAAGTATTATTTTTAATTAAGTTATTATAAGTATTTTGGAATTTAAAGAAAGAGCTGGTTGGCCAATTCCTTAATAATAATTGATTCTTAACATTTGTTGCCGAGGGATTAATTGTGAGCAATTTAGAACACATATAGATTCTGTTTTCATTAGAGAGAATAACCGCGGAGCACTGTGTAATAATTTTGAGAGTTTAATTTTTATATATAATTTATCAACTCTAAGAGAAATTGTAAGGTAAATTAATTACATAATAAATTAAAAGTGTGAAGGGAATTAAATTAATTGAAGTTATTGCTGAGAGGTTGTGAGAATAATAAATTAATTATTACATATAAGTTGATATAAATATAGAATTTCAACATGTGAAGATGAAGTGAAGGAATCTATTGGTCCTTTGGGACTAGTAGACTTAGATTGTATGTGTTAATGAAGAACAATTTTAAATATAAATTTGAGCTGGTTATAAAAGACTATTGATTTAACGATTATTGCTATGTTAGCTTGTTTCTACACATTAAAGATTATTGAAAAATTGATCATTGAATAGCCATGCTACTAAATTGACTATTGAAAAGATCACATTGAATATTTGACTATTGATTTTGCCAATTGCTAAAGTATATTAGTGCTTAATATTTTCTATGTAGTTGAAATTGCAGAGAAGACTGAAAACTTTTGATGTGGATAGAATCCTTACCTCAACCAGTTATAGATTTTGGCAATTTAGAAACTATTATGTTTGTCGCAGCTTAAAATTTTGGTTTTCTTAGCTTGCACCAAAATAGGAACGAAAACTAGCCATTAGGGAACCGGATCCTATTAGGTGAAGAAGGAAAACTCAAAACTAGCACAGAACATGAAGTAGTGGGCCTCTTAGATCTAATCCGATCAGGAGTAACTATCGACGGAAATGGAATGCAACATGGATTAGGTCTAGGACCGGATTATGGGTGAACCGGATTCAAGACGACCAAACCGGAAATGATCCAAAGACTATATAAGGAGGAGCCTTCGCAGTTGTACCCCCTTTTACAAACTCGACCTTGAGCGCGCGTTGTAGAGTTTTTGTGTTTGTGTGCTGCAAGCTTTGATTCCGGTTGAGATCGGAGAGAGAACATGAGGAACGGGACATGCGGCTAGGAGAGAGTGAGGTAGATTGGAGTGGGAATGCCGCCGCTACGTAGGGCGAGACCAGCGAGTCCCTCTAGAGGCGAGGTGAAGCTCCGGAAAGTCATTCCGGTTATTCCCTCCACAGAGCCGGAAAAGTCTCAACTCATGGAGGACCTCACCTCTATGGGTTGCCTAGGGTTTGCAAAGAAACCCTGGGATTTTAGGGAGGAGAGAATGGTCAAGGAACTCCTCGGCAAACTGTCCAACCAGTTTGATAACACCGTGAGAGGATCCCCTAGCCGCTGGAACGAGGAAATGTGGAGAGGTGTTTATGGTTTCCGGGCAAGAGGGTTAGGAATGGAAAACCGGAAGGATGAGTTCGTCCGGGGCAAATTCCAGGGGGCCGTCAATCCGAAGGACGGGTATGCGGTCGAGGATTGCGTGGATGACCGACACCGTCGGCTTCTGCAGTTCTTGGTTTCGATCCTTCACCCGGAAAAGCCGACCAGGGTGACGATCACCCTTGGCAACACCATTTTCGGTGCCCTAAGTGGTAACCGGAAAGTGGACTGGGCACGGATCATTTCCGATCTCATGGCCCAGCTCATTGGTAGAGTTGGGAAGAAGAGGGCCAGTCCAGTGTGCCCTTACCTCTTCCACCTCTATCGGAAACACCAACTCCTCACCGATGCGGAGGAGAAGGTGTGGAGGACTCAAGAAGTCCTCCTGAAGTATGGGGAGTCGGAAACGGATGACAAGGCCGAGTCCGATTCCGGGTCAGACCGGGAGTCAAGCGAGGAAGAGGAGGAGCCGCCGATGCCACCCATCAAGCGACAGAAGATGACGCCTCCCCACAAGCGCGGGACACCTCTCGGTCACGACAAACCGACCCCGGAAGAAAGACCGGAAGTCGAGAAGACCGTTTCCGGGGAAGACACGGAAGTGCAAGATCCGTTCAACGGCCTCATCAACCTCCTCTGCAACATCAGGGCGGATTGGGAGGTCAAGCACAGAACGCTTTCGGCGATCGGGAAGTTGGTAGATGCACCACCGGACAGTAAGTTGGCGGAACAGGTGGCGGAGTGCATCACCAATCCGGAAGAGACTTGGAAACAGGAAGCGGAGATCCGCCAGCTGCAGGAGGAAGTGGACACCCTGAAGGCAACCCTCTTTACCTATCAAGAAGATGTGACGGACACCCGGGAGATGGCAAAGGAGACTCGGAAGATAGCCGAGCAAATCAAGGCCACCCTGGGAGCGACCGGAACTGCCGCCACCAAAGCGAAGCTCTTCAACGAGAAGATGCACGAGGAGAAGAAACTATCCGGTTCCTGGATGGTCCGGATTCTCACCGACTTTGCTGAGCAGGTGGAGACGACGATGATAGAGGGGCGGAAGGCTGCGGACCGGATTGAGGAAAGCAGCTGGAAGCTGACTGGAGCAACGTGCTCCAAGGGGATACACCTCTCGGACTTCTCGCTACCGGATTCCTTTTCGGATGCGACCATTCCGAAGGGTGGGAAGGATTGGACTCTCGAGTCCAAGAAGTCTGCACGGACTAAGACTCCGGGCACGAGACCGGATAGGGCAATCGATTTGGAGTCTTCACCCGGATCCAACCCACGCACCCCGGTTCGTAACCCTGTGGAGGGGGAACGGAACCGGAACTTGAATGAAGTCTTTGAGCAGTTGGATCCGCAGAGCAGAAGCCCGACAGTAGGATCTAGGGTTGTAGAGTAGATAGGATTTTGATTTGAGTTAGGAGTAGGAGCGGATCCGGATCGGGATCCGGCTCAACAGTATTAGGTTAGACCGGAAGTTGAATTAGGGTGGCGGCGGACCCCCACGGGTTTTCCGCTCCGCTTTGTACTTTTAGGGTTTTTACATTTGATATATAAATCGGTTCCCGCGATGGGAACTAGGAGTCTTCATTTTGCAAATCTCTTGTGCCTTTCCCTTCTCCTCATTGTGTGTTTCTTTCCAACGCGACAGGATTGTATGATGTGGAGTTAGGATAGTGTAAGCCGGTTTGCGAGTGATTTCTCCCCTTGGTGTTTCTTTTCCGATCCTAGGTGCATGTGAATAGGTATCTAAGAGTTGGGAGTGAACTTAGTTCCTCAACACGTCTAGAGTTTGAGATTCCGGGTGAGAAAGCCGTTGTTAGGCTAGGCGGGTAGGGAGGGATTCCTTAGCTGCGTTAGAACTCCCGGGTGGGAAATCCGGTCGAGTGTCCGATCTCTTGTGAGGTCTCACTACCCGTGTGGGTAAACGGAAGAACTTTAGTTGATGTTGGAACGGACGGGTACACTTGTAACCACCTATCTTCGCACGGATCGGAAGTAGCATCAAGGTTGTTGTAGTATGAGAGGGTCGAGTGTGGGGTCTTTGTGTGACCTACAACCCGGATTGCTATTTGGGTTGTTGTGAAGGACCAAACCGGACCCGGATTAGCTTAGGAGTTTAGGAAGTAGGACAGTGGGTCTTCAGCCACTATAAGTCACGGAAGGAGTGGTGGGCCTACCACTCTCAAAATTAAGCGGCGACCCCTCTGATGGTGAAATAGAGGCAAAACCAAACCGGATAGGATTACGGATACATAATGACCATCTGGACCGGATTGGTCAGGACGGAATTCCAGGACCGGAAGTTGTAAGATCCTGGGATTTGGATATTTGCACAGACCGGATAGTTAGTAGGATCGGAAGAAGGAGTAATCCGGTCTATAGTTATCCGATGTGGTGGTATTTCTAGTTCTAGATCTAGGACCAGAAAGTAAGATTGGGATACTGACTGAGCTTAACTACTTAATAGAGCTAGATACTTCACAGGATCTCGTAGATTCGATCTTTAGAATCACTTAGTTATACTCTAGAGCGATTTTTGTGAGTATAATGGGGAATTTACCTGCCCTGTGCTGCGACAATGTTATAGTAGTAGTATTCCACATGAGACTTCTCTAGCTTTGAACTTTGGAACTTAAAGTTAGAAGTTATGAAATCGATTGCTATACTTTGTGTGTAGTTTTTTGTATTTCCATTTAAAATCAAGTTATTGCACGTATATTTTCAATTTTGAACTTCCATAGATTGTAATACATTCCTTTCTATGCACTCTACATTGTCGTTATACAGTTTTAAACTTAAATACTCTTCTTTCTTGTATGTGTAAAAGAGACTATTGAAAAATGATTATTGCTAAATGATTATTGAAAATAAATACTAACATTGTGACTATTGAAAAATGATTATGAAAAAATGATTATTGCAAAATGACAATTGAATTTGACTATTGATTTTCGTTTAGTTATTTGGATTTTGTTTGAGAAGATAGATTTACAGATATAGTGGGATAAAACCTAAAAATTGCTAATTGACAGATTACTAGTGTGAGGGAAATAGAGATAAGCCATTTCTCCCATCCCCTACTAACATAACTTGTGGTAATAAATAATATGTTTGAAATTAAAAGAAAGAGAGATTTACATACAAAGTGACATTAGTTAATTAAAACACTAAGTTAATTTGAGCTTTCCCCTTAAACGAACCTTTTTGGAATTGCCTTGGTTTTGTCGTAGGAAAAAACTATACTACAGTCTGGCATGGATTTTGTGGAGACTCTGATTGAAACCCTGTCGTTTGCCTCCTTGATTCTCATCTTGTTCTTGAACACCCATTGAGCATTGTCTTGCAATTCTAATGACGTCATGGCCGATCAAGATGCGAATGACTTAAACTTTGCGAAACAAACTCAGTGGTTGTGGACTTAATACAACGAGTTGTTCTACATCACTTTCGCCTTTTGGACATGTTGTCGGCTATGGATGAGGACCTGGGATTTTGAATGAAACCAAGATCAACTACTTGATTCACCAAATTCTTGTTGCAAGAATACGATGACACTCATTGGATTCAGATGTTTCGGATGATGAAGAAGGCGGTGTTCTCTCTTACTCACCGATTGGCCCCATTGGTGAGGAAAAAAGACACTAAATATAGATTGGTAGGACCAGTCGCAGTGCGCATTGTGTGCACACTCTTCAAACTCAGTAACGAAGCCAGCTTACTCATTTGTAGTGAGCTTTTTGTAGTTGGAAGAAGCACAATGTCAATCTTGCTCCAGGAGGTGGTTCAAGCAATGAACACATGCTTGAATCCAAAATTTGTTGGCCTCATGGAGATAGACTTGTTCATGTAGCATTATGCTTCGAGGACTTATGTGGTTTGCCAAGAGTTGTTGGTGCTATCGATGGCACTTACTTTCGATCAAGAAAATGCGTGTGGGAACATCAAATTACTACTACTTCAAATCAAGTGCATACACGATGAACTATCAAGCTATTGTGGATAGTGAAAAAAAGTTTCTTGATCTGTATGTTGGTATGCCAAGGCCCACCAACAACTCCAGAATGCTACGAAGATTGACATTGTTGTACTGAGGTCAACACAACACTCTCTGGGATCCTAACCAAGCTTTCTACGGTTTCACTCCATACCTGCTTGGTGATGCAGGGTCCCCACTCCTATTGTGGCTAATGGTTCCTCATCGTCAAGGTGAAAACCAAGCTGTAGCACAACGACTTTTCAATCGTAAGCTCAACAAGGGAGAGTGGTGGTCGAAAATGCCTTTGGACAATTGAAGATGACATTCAAAGAGCTATTAGTGAAGATTGATTTGGATGTCGCTTTCGTACCGGATGTAGTTACTTACTGCGCTCTTCTCTATAATGTGCTTCTTCAACAATCTCACGATGACGTGGAGCGGCTTTTGCATGTTCTCCACGGTGAAGGAGTTGTATTGGGTGTTGAGGAAGATGATGATTGCGTTGAAGATTAGAATGCCTCCGTAGCCAACGAAATTAGTGCTGCAGAAGGAAGGTACAAATGACGTGAACTAGGATTGTATCTTGCGTTGCAGAGGAGTGTTGCCGCTTGAATTCCTCTGATGTTTGCATTCATTGAGAGCACTCTCAGATGCAAAAATGACGGCAATGGGTCATCAACGATGAAGCAAGCTATCTTGCTCTAGCGGGTGAATTGAAATGATTTCCTTCAACTTCACTCTTACTATCCCACTTTTTTTGCATAACTTTGCACCTCGTTTATGTAGTTGTCTTTGTTTTGAAGAAACTCTTGAAATTCTTCATCTTTGAATGATGTACATCATTCTGTCATACAGTATACACGTCTTTTGCTTGTAAATATGATTTGCATTTTGTTTCCCCTTAATCACTGGCCATTGTCTTCATTGCAAATGTTAATGAAATGCTTACACCTTACCTTAATTGGACTACAAGCTACTCCAATTCTAAACTCTCCCAAAGTAGTAGTGATTCAATTATCAGTGATAGTGATGTATATGTTGCTTGACAACCATGTGTCATCCACGTGCACTGTACCTTTAGCATGTCACTTGCTTACAATGCATGTTGATGGAATGTACTTCATCTGCATCTATGGAAGCAGATGAGATTGTACAATTTCTAAGGTACATAAAAGGTTTTGGTTATTGATGATCTCATAACCGATGAATTGTATTGTTTCTATATAGATATCGGCTTTTTCTTTGAGATGAGCTGCTTCCTGGATTATATTCATTCTCTAGGCAAGGCTATTGATCGAGGCTAAAAGCTAATTGAGTGATGTACGATGTATTCAGATCATCCCACCAATTCTCAAACCCGGAACTCAAAGTTGTATACGAGCGTCAATGTGTAGAGAGTTCCACCAATCCATAGATCAGAAATCCGAAATAGTTACGAAGTAGTGATTCCTTTGGTCTTGTCGACGATATTCTTGTAAGTTCGGAATTGCAATTGAAACCAAAGAACAATACATCATTACAAAAACAATATTGAACATACAATAGAATTGTCATCAAAACCTTTGCAAATGAGGGTGCTGACCGTGCTTATGTGGGATGAGTTTCATGAATAATGGTTTGTATAGCTCTTTGTCAACCTCTTCTATTTGTCAATCGTAAAATTTCAAGCTCCATTGAATATAAGGATATAGCAAAAGAATTTTCATATTGATGGATAGGAGTGTGTACGACCAAGCTACAAAATGCATGGCATGACTAGTTCCAAGTGTTGTGCGGAACGACTGGCATTGCATACTTTTTTGGTTTTTCAAAATTTCTCTTTTTATTTCAATACCATTCTTTGTACAAAGTTTTGCAATACAAAAACTAGGTAGCCTTTGAGTGAAATGAAATAGACTTATGTAATTGCCTACATTTCAACACGAAAAAGAAGTCCAATCAATAGTAATAGTAATGGACACAACAATTCAAAACCAAAAAAAAGACACTTGATCTAAGCTGTTGGAGCGACCATGTCTTTGACGTTGCGGTCAGCATGTTTGGTATCGCCATCAAGTGTTGGATCTCCATCGCATTGCAGCGGATGGTACAGGCCTACACTAATGACACTAATCATGTGAAACAGGACGTGTACTACATCTCCTTGTCTTTTAATAGCTAGCTTCGCTATCTCATTCGCCATGCATGCATTCTCTTGCAGACATCGATCACGGTCTTATCAATATTCCATTTGTCGCTCAAATAGTTGAAGGCGCACCTCCATTTTCAATTCCTCCAACTCCCTCAAAGTATGTGCTATATCCTTCAACTGCTCATTCATCGCTGCCCCTATCAGACGAGTGACTTCCGTAATGAGGGAGTGCCCGGAGACACTCTTGCAATGAACGCCCATGTTGACTAGTTGTCGACAAACATTTGCACCTAAAGTGCCGAAAGAACTCAACACCAAAGGAGTCACTCTGGGTGGTAAGCAACATCCAACTCCAACAGATGGAGAATTTGGTGGAGGAAGCAAGCGTGCCAGGCCTAGCAGTGCATGAGATGGTCCAACCTGGCTTATGAGAATGCTTGATGTCATGCCTGAATGGAGATGAAATCGAACAAAACAAATGAGGTTAGCGACAACAACTAAAGGCACTTTCTACAATTCCATGATGCATATGCCAAACAACAATGGAAGTAAATTTGACTACACTGTTGGCCATTCACACCAATTCTAGCTACCTTGTTGGAAGTCACAATTAATGTCATTTAATCGAAGACCAACTCAAAAAAAAAATGTGAAGTTACCATCTCAAGAAGTTGTCGATGTTGATAAAGGAGTCCCTATCGATGTAGTGCGGTTCTTTCTTGCTAGACATCACGAATTCTTTAAAATGACAAACATAGTGAAGAGAATAGAAAACAAACAACATTGAAGTAGGCTAATGATGGATTCAATGATCATGCAACAACAATTCACAGCAAACAAATTAACATAGCTCTCATCGCCAACAGTCAAGTCCGTGGATCTTGCTCCACTGATGCTCCCTTGTCCATGATGTTGCGTCTCCATCTTCTACATTGCACTAGTGAAACAAGTACAATCACATTCAGTTCCACAAAACAATAATCAACGAATCATGAATTGCATGACTACATATTGGATGATGAGAATAGAGCATAATTTTGCAGAATCTCACTAAATCGTTTGAAGCACGTCAAAGCAAGCATACGCTCTCTCTCTCAAATCTGACCACTCTCGAAGGATTGAATTGGAAACTCCCACTACTGCACAACAATCTGCAATGAAGAGGACGCATTAGTAGGACTTCCACAACATTCACAAGCCACCGAAATTCAATGTTGTAGTTGCTTCATTTTTCGTGCATGCGCTGCATAGAGGGCCCAGACCCTCTTTGTTTTAATGACCTCCATTTGATTAAGCGTTAATCACAATTTTTAAGCTAATGATAATCCAGGATGACTAGTAACTAAAAGCGGTGCTTACAAGCCCAAATCTAGCTTTCACGCAGATATAGTTTTCATTTAATGGTGTTGCAAAAGCTCATTGTAAAAAATGGAACTTGCTACATTCTTGATGCAACAATGAACTTTGCAGCTGCCAACGAGGTATACCCGTCGACTCAACAATCTCTCTCTCGACCAGGTCTACATGCTCCATGGTAATTATCTAGATAAACTCACTACAGCACTACTGGTGCAAAACGACCTTAAGTCCAGAACTTCCTGTACATCTATCACGCTATCATCTACTATAGCATACTTGTGACAAATTCAAATCCTATCATAATCAACTTTGACTCATGATACATGTTCTAAAGGTTGAGTGGTTTGAACTACTGCAGCTAAAACAAAAGTATCTTAGCATCTCAACATATAGTGAAAGTACAACACATTATAAATTGATGAAACTGTCAGCTGCTTGTGATATGAGCCTTGAACCTTGAGTTTGTATTTCAATGGTTTTTGAGTTCCTTTGCCATGGCAACTCATGGAGAGCTAGCTAGCTTGCTTATTTTTTCTCACCACTTTGTATTGGAACTCATACCATCTTTGTACACACTCCTTGGAATCATTTGCTGAGGTAGAGGTCACCTTACATCACTTCATGAGGAAGTAGCTTAAATATGCTCTGGTTTGCTCGGATGATGTTTGGCACATAACTTTCTTGCTCTTCAATATCACATTAACAATCACTAGAAATATCCCTGTTGATCTCAACAGAAAGCATCTTTGTTTTATGTGGTGGATTTCCATCAACTCTGTTCATTTGAGCAGTTTTGCTAAGTTTTGTTTTGACCTCAAATGTGTTAAAATGGCAAAAATAGAAGACTTTTGTAATACTAATGCAGTTTTAGTTGTTCAATTATTTAACTGAAGTCTCAAACCTCATCTTGGCCTAGTCTTTAGATAGTTTGAAAATCTTAATTTTTAGGGCCTTGGGCATTTGAATGTCACATATTTGGCACTTTGGAAGACGTGATACTTAGCCAATAAGATTGTTTTTTTATAACCAATTTCCCTCCGTTTTCTAAGATGCACCAAGACCATTTCTCAACACTCTAGTCAAAACCTACATAAAGCCACCACCTATCCTAGTGATTTCAGACCTCGCAATTAGCCTAGTTTGAGGAAAAGCATATCATCAATTCAATATACTAGCTAGTTTGCTTGGAATTTCACACAATAGACCGAAGTGAGAAGATTGATTGCCCCAATTTGAGTTACCTTAGAGAATGCATCATTAGGGCTGTTGCAATGCACAACTTCAATTGCCAGATTGATATCTTCTTTCTCTCCATTTCGAGTTTTACGGATTTTGAACTTTAAATTCCTGCCATGAATACTAGCCCTCGCAAAGAGTTTTCCAATCTAATTTGAAAATCTCCCCTTGCTATAGATTACAATTCTTACATTGTTCACACCCATATTATAAACTAAAGCTTGGATCCATAATAGTTTCATGCCAACTCTAGTAGGAAGTGATTGAGAGCTGCCGATTTTGCTGTAGTGTGCAAACCACGAGTCTTTCATTTGCAGTGATGTCATGGATGGATTGTAGTGGCCAAACCCTGGAGGTAGAAAAGAAAAACCGGCGAGAAGCCATGCATGAGCACAAAATCAGCCCTCACACGCTTGCCAAGTTTGAAGAAGAAGTGGAGTGTCACCACATCCGGGGACATCACAACCACTCCTGCAATTGAAAATGGCATGGTCTACTTCCCAACCTGGACGGGTGAAGTTTATGGAGTGAAACAAAGAGATGGGAAGCTGGTGTGGCGAAGGAACTTGACGGACTTGGTGGGAGGCCAATCCGCACTTCTGTCCAAGCACACGCTCGTGGTCGAGCAGGAGTACTTGCTTGTTGGAACCTATGTTCCAGGCCTTGAATTGGCTCTCAACATCACTACCGGTGACTTAATTTGGTCCCAGCTTTTGGATTCCAACCTACTTGCCTACATCACCGTGTCAGGCTCCGTCTACAAGAGGTAAATAACGCTATCATGCACTTGTCAATTCATAAGCAATTTCTATGAGTTTAGTCAAGCTTTCACAATCATAACTACTTGACTCATAAGCAAAACTGTATAACTTGACCCTAACTTATCATAATTGATTCACTCAAAAACCTCCAATCTTGAGCATGTGTAGTAATTAATGTCTTTGGAAAGATTTGGAGTACAAACACAGCTAGGGGTATAATTTTTTTTATGTCAGCAAAACTCAAATTTTTCTATGACTTTACATGTGGAGAAGTCACAAAATTATCTTACTTTTATTAGTTTTTGTAGTCCAACTTTAGAGTTATCTATTAAATTCAATGAAATAATCAAGAGTAAAGATTCGTTGCTTTCATAAAAAGATTGTGTTAGCACCTAAAGAAAATTTTATGCACAAGGTATTTGGGTAGTCCCTTTGAATCATCATAGTATTTTGAGGACAAGATTGAATCATCTTCAATCTAATTTCCATTTCATTTGTGGCAATGAATATTACATAGGGGTGTCATCACTATCTAAAGATGTTTTAAAAGAACTATGTTGCTCATTTTAAAGAAGTATGTTAAAAGCTAGGTATCCAAATAGGGGAGATCATTAAAAGACAAACATGCTACCTAACAACAATGGCACATTGGGATTATATTCAAGTGCAACTATATGGAGATGTAATCCATGGATAGATCCCAAAAGAAAAATTGTATACACTGCCACTAAATAACTCTATTCTTCTCGTCTTGACATCATTGCATGTGAATAAAGGAAAAAAAAAAAAAAAAAAATCACTATATGCCTAATCCATGCATTAGCCCATATGATCATTCTATTCTTGCCTTGGAACTAAATACATAAACAATTGCATGGGCTTGTCATTTTAGAGGCTATGACACTTGAACAATGGCATGCATTCCAAATGTTGCACCATTGCCGAATTGCCTTCTTGTAGTAGGACCAAACTATGATTTTGGAGAAGCTCTTATGTTGCTTACTATTAAAAGGCATACAATAGGTGTAGGAATAGAAGATGCTAAATGCGTTGATATTGTTGTTGCTAGATAGAATAGTGAGTTTGTTTGGCACCTAACCATTGCAATAGAACACTTATGTGAGATGTAGTAATTAAGTAATCTTTATTTTCTTTTCTAAATATATTAGTGTTTCATTTTTTATCCCTCGATGACTACATTGACTGACCATA
Organism: Pseudoscleropodium purum; assembly: GCA_963969395.1. Lineage (NCBI taxonomy): Eukaryota > Viridiplantae > Streptophyta > Bryopsida > Hypnales > Brachytheciaceae > Pseudoscleropodium > Pseudoscleropodium purum. The sequence continues at coordinate 8,482,771 of OZ017801.1, forward strand.
TTGTTAATAATATATTGAAGTCCAACTCACAAGCTATGAAGAGGGATTTTGAATGAAAGAGATTCTTTAAAATATTTAGTGAAAGTATATTTGCTCGTATGGACAAGAATAGATCAACGTTCTATCTATAAGAATGTTATATAAGTTGAGCGTCATATTTTGAATGCATTAAATTTTCACATGTGTTGATGTCAAACTTTGCATTGTTTTGTACATGAAGGTTACCAAAGTAGTAAGCCTTAGAGAGGGATCAATGTAGGGAGCAACCCTAGGAGCAACAAACAATGATGGTGAAAGAATCTTCATCAATGAAGGCAATTTTTTCAAGGTAAATTTCACAGTAGTCCCATTTGATGTTGTGACAACAAGAGGGGGTTGGGTGGTTGTCAATGCCTCTTTAGATCAAGTTTTATGGTCCACAACATCTCCAAATGGATCTATACCTATTGGACTAGTCAATGTTGCAAATGGTTTGGTACTCACGACTTCTTTGGGATCACCAAACGGAATGGTGTATGCATTGGACTCAAAGTCACGCAAGGTTTTATGGCATTACAATGTTACTACCTCTATGACTATGGGTGCATCTATTTGGAAGAACACATTGGAATTGGAGCATGTTTTGTACTTGGAAATGACACACTTGGTCATGTTGTTGATGCCATTTGTATCACTAAAACCCTAATAATTCCAAATGTCAAAAGCCCATTCCATTCTAATATTATGCCAGGGTAGCTTGTGATAGCAAATGCACCAAGTTGAAAAGGAGAGTTTTTTTTATAATTTTAAGCCATGGATAGTAGAGTTGCATTTCTGGGGAAATGCTGTACTTTGAACAATATTATTGTTTTTTAATGGAATTTTGCCATGTGACATGCTATGACTTCTCTGAAGTATTTTTGGGTAAGGTAGTGGTTCAATTCTTGCCAAGTGAAGTTCATGTACAGTAACGTACTTGTAACCACGTGGCATCTGGAAGCCGAAACTGAGCAGGGGAATGAGAATGCTGATTCAGATAAGTGACAATCGGCTTTCATATCACTGGAGAATTTGGGTATGGGAAGCCTTCATGAGATTAGACACATGGCAACAATGCAACAAGTGCCCCCCCCTGCAGATCATGCATGGTGAATCCATTACCGTTCATTCATCATTTTCAAAATTCCAGCCCCTTCTGCAAGCTTCTGCAACCTACTGACCGCCGGACGGAAGACATTAACCAGAAGGTCCGCGACACAGACCGAAGGTCGGCGAAGGTTCTAGAGCCATCGTCTCCCTCCTAGAAGCAAGCATGGTGTCCCATATAAAAGAACATCATGGGCTCCAATCTCCCCCAACTCAATTACCGATTGCAATCAATACTTCCGATCTCAGCGGTGAAAACCATCTCATCCCCTGTCTTTCTTACTCTTGCTTGTAAAATTCTTGCTCTAGATCGCTCAATCCTGCGTAGTATTCAGCATTGTCAGCTTGCTCTGGTTCTGCTTAGTGTGCATTCAATCAGCTCTCGCCGTTGACAATGGCACTCACACCGTTCTTCGGGCGCCGCAACAACTTCTGGGACGCCCCTGACCCGTTTGACATGGTCGTGTCCGTGTTCGACAACACCCCGGCGAGCTCGTTCGCTCGGGACGCGCATGCGGTGGCCAGCACCAACGTGGATTGGAAGGAGACCCCCACGGAGCACGTGTTCAAGGCCGACCTGCCAGGGCTGAAGAAGGAGGAAGTGCAAGTGCAGGTGGAGGACGAAAGGACGTTGAGCATCAGCGGGCAGCGCAAGAAGGAGGAGGTGCAGAAGACGGATACCTGGCACCGCGTGGAACGGAGCGGCGGGCAATTCATGCGCAAGTTCAGGCTCCCTGAGAACGCCAAGCTGGATCACATCACGGCGAAGGTGGAGAACGGAGTGCTCACGGTGGTGGTGCCGAAAGAGGAGAAGAAGAGGCCGAAGACGCGCAGCATTGAGGTCGGTGGCCATGATGGCCAGCAGGTGGCCATGGAGGTCAAGCCTGCGAAGGAAACTGCAGCGTGATCGTCGTGGGCAGTTGAATTGTGGAGTTATGGAGGCCTGTTGTAGGGATTAGAGTGCTTTTTGAGCTAGTTATTGGGACCCTGAGCTCCAGTTTCTGGCTCGATGGACACTCATGGCGTAGCAAATTTGGTTCTTCTCCAGAAGGCAGTACGTGTTACGATCACCGGCTGTAGCACCCGTGTGTATAGAATAGTGATCGAGATCAGGAGTTCGTTTTGCGTGTACTTCAAAGTATTTTGAGTAACTGAATAAAAAACAACAGGTTCTCTTAACTATGTGCAATTGCATGCGTGAGGTTTCAGTTTTCTGCTTGGTTTCGAGCTCAGAGAGTACTCTTCTGTTTATTTGGTAAGACCTCGGAGTCTGCTAATGTAGGTCAAGGACTTAGAAACTGCTGCACGAAGTCACATGCAGGGATGAACTCTTTGTCGTCGTTATTGAGGAGGGTGTCCGGATCGGAAGTCAACATTTGGTAATACATTTTTCGACTCCGTGGTCAGTTTGAAGCTCATTTGACAGCTGCGGATCGGTCATCAAGATTTGTAATTTATTGCAGGATTCGACAATCGAAGAAACCAAGCCAATGTCACTACCTCCAGTTGTTGTGAAACGACTGCAAAACCCGTTACAAGACCAACCACATTGACAGATGAACACATATGGTAAGTCACGAACCGATTGTGTCACATGTCTTCAATTGATTACGATGAATTCAATGCTATTGCTATCAATTGTTCGACAGCATCGATGCGACCCATCGCCGTGAAGAGAGCGACAGTTCAGAGCCAGTTTAGCAATAATCAGTCATTTCCAACGGTCAATCGTGGGCTCAGAATAGGGTTACTAATTCATCTCTCAAAGGAGTCGCAACGAACTTACACTTATACTGCATTCGAAAAGATTTCTGACGAGGTTCAAAAATTGATGGAAAAATGAAGGGAACGACATTCACCTTCATTTGGTTCCTTGCGCTCCAGATCGCAGGAATTCACGGAGATGCCAATCAGGGTCTATTCTGCGCGAAGGCGATCGCAAATTACAACACCAGCGGGTCATGTCCCAAGGTTTCGACCTTCGACATCATCGACACAGCTGCGTACGCGGGCGTGTGGTACGAGCTCGGGAGCACCGCCCAGTTCAAGCTCTTGTCGGAGGCCGGATTAGACTGCCTGCAAGCCAATTACACGCTGCAAGTTTCCAACGCCACGACCTCGCTCGCCGTCGTGAACAGCGGGAGGCGCTCCCTAGGACCCGTGGCCACCTTGGGCGTCACCAGCATGAGCACGGAAGCCAAGGCTGTGTGCACGAGCGCTCGCGACGTGGGCCTCCGAGTGGAATCCGGGCAACGTTGAGCAGATCAAGCTGGAGATCATTGATATCTGCAAGCATGCATGTTCGTCGATGAGATGGCCACTGCGAGGAGTCTTCTCGGGCAGGTGCGTGACACACATCTCCCTCGTGTCCTCTCTCGTGTCCTCTCTCGTCTCAACCCCTAAATGCTTATGAATTTTTTTATTCGACTCACCTCTGTATTATGACATGTTGGAAAAACCCTAATGTGTAATCGTTCATCAGAAGATTCAGTCTTCAAGTATAAAGTTGAAGAGACATGATTAATGTCCGTGAGTCTCACATTATTTACACTGTAACAGCATCTGACATCATCTAATTGTGATAGATATGTTTTAGGGGTGAATGGACAGAAAGGGGAATCTAAACCACCGTTCAGACTGAAAATGCTGATGTTCACGAATGACAATGTCCGGTGCAAATGAAGGTTGTATTCCATGAATTGTCATGTTGACTTTTAGATGTTCTGCACGTTTTGTGACGACTTTGTTGATGCAGTTATCCATTCGTGATCAGACCCAGAGTGATTTCGGGGTTTGTCTTTCATTGAATGAACTGCTTTGCTCAAATTTCTGTCTTTTTTAGTTTCGTTTGCTAATTCTCGATGAAGCCAGGTGGTCAAAATCGATGTTTATAGCCCACAAAAATCGATTGTCAATCAGAACATCACCAACGAAGGGAGATTAGAGGTTGGCTTGATTCTCATCTCAGAAATCTCGTGAACTGAAGGAAGCATTTTTGAGTAATAATGTGCTTGCACCCTTTCCACTTTCCGCATCAAGGACAAATAATGTGAGTCAGAAATGTACCTAATCTGTCATTCAGAGCCGAGACTAGGCAACTTCAGAAGTGAACGAAGGCACTATCATGTGCCATCTGTTTTAAGATTCTAAGTTGAAACACAGTGTGCCATAGACAGCTCTGGTTGTAGGGCCACATATGGCACGCTCTCATTTACATTGTACTTACTGGATTCAATCCAGAGCACGCTTGTTCACAATCGGTGAGTGCTATTTTTGTCATTGGTTGTATTAGATTCAGTACTGCATGTGATGTACTCAGACTTGTGTTGGGCATTTGCCATGATCCACCTCATCGTTCCATGATTTGGTGTGCATTAACTAGCAGAAACAACACTCAATCTTGCTTAAATTATACAAGAAGTATGACAAGCTTTTCAAATCACTTCTGAGGCACAAATCCTAGTGTGCTAAGTAAGGACCCTTCAAATCTAAGTGTAGTTAGATCCTTATAATAGATGTGATGGATCCTTGTCCTACATTTTTCTTTATCCTTGATTGATAAACAAGATGTTGAATATTTGTTGTATATTTGAGTGTTGAAATAAAGTTAGCTTGTTCTTGATATAGATTTGGATTTGAATGAGTAAAGATTTGAAGCATAGAGGTGTTTTTGCTTTGATGATTTGTGAATTAGGAAGTTTGCAATTTGAACTCAACATTTTAATGGAATTGTGTCAAAGAAAAGAAAAATTGAGAGGATCATTGAACTTTAAATATTCCTAGTACCCATGTACTTCTATGAATAGCAAATTGGTCCAAAGTGTGAAGAGTTGATTTCAAGAATGTAGGGTTGTATGAAATAATTTGATCAAAACTTTTGTGCCTAAAGATGTGTTGTTCTCCATCTTGAGAGTGACAACACCATACAACATCATAGATGCGATAGGAAAATTGAGCAAAGGCTAGAAAGCACCCCTCATAAATTTGTTCACAAAGAATCATGTGTTAGAGATAATCCAACAAGCATTTTGGGTGGTCACAACAACCTACTCTATTGCCCACTACATTGAACCACTTCTTGGGGGGGGTTGATATCTTTGGGAATAGACTTTGATTGTGAGAATCCCTTTTTCACATCTAGTCGCAAATTGTCAAATCTTCTTCTCGTTGGAGATCATAGCTATTTGTAGAGGACAACAACCATTTGAATTTGTTGATATTCACCTTATGTCTAAGGTATAGTATTTACAATTTGCTACTCTATCAATTTTGTTAGCTTTACATTGAAAGGAAAGAGGCTTTGCATTGATAGACACCTACCCTGAGGAAGTATATTTGAGTAGTTGGTTTAATAGAACAATGATTGAGTGCTATCTATAGGGATATAGCTTCCATATTTGCTTCTAAAATTTTGCATGAGTATACATTACAAGATTTAGAACTTTGTGGTAGAGAACTTGGGGAGGTCACTCCCTCTTAGAAAATGCAATGGTCTACAATATTGTCCTATTTGATAAGGGGGGGGGAGGATATTTATTTAGTAGAATGGATTATAATACATGGTATTTTCTTCGATAATGGTAAATGTTAGTATTTTAGGACACCCTATTGGAATTTATAATTTCTCTTTTGGATTCTTGAAATGTATCCTATATTATTTATAATAAGAAATTTACAACTACCTTAGAATTGTTAAAGTGCATAGGAAATTTGTTAGCATTGTTTAAAACAAATATGAAAAAGAAAAGAAAAAAGAACATAATGAATGTTACAAAAAAATAAATCAAATACTAAGTAAAAACCAAGCCTATGTTTACCCCCTAAAGGTCAAAATTGCATTTTTTTGTCAACATAGCCATTTTGGACAACTCACTATGAATGGAGTTTTTATTTATTTTTGCTGAAATTTTCACACAACATGTGCCCAAGGAGTAGCTTGAAGGCCCAACAATTTTATTAACTTTTGACTACATAGTTCAAAAGTTATTGCATAATATGTAATTTTCAATGCTTGATGGGCAACCCAAAAACTTCTTTAAAAATCACTTTTAAAAAAAATAAAGATTTGAAATTGGTTTTATATATGTGTGTGTGTGTGTGTGTGTGTATAGCTTTGAATCATTCCATTTTGATTTACGAGATGAAAGTTATGAGGTATTGCAGTTTGTAGGTAGTTATGGATTCTCTACTCAAAAATAAACTTTGGAGTTTTTTATTTAACTAAATTTTTAATATTTTTTGAAAAAAATAAAAACATGTGATGTAGATTGTTTATTACTACATTACCACCTTCAAGGTTGGCAAGACGATCGGACGCAGACGCTGTGTCCGCAACATCCGCTGACATTCGCGGTCCCGGTGGACGCAGCGTCCGCCGAGACTGCCCCGTCTCGCCCCGCCTGCCCTATCCGCCCTATCTACCCCGCCTCGCCCATCCGTCTTCCGACGGCGAGAGGGACGCTGCGTCCGGGTTACGGACGCTATTTTGGGGCGGACGTACTGATTTGTCAACCCTGACTACCTTTGGGATTTGAATTTCTTAATTTTATAGTTAAATTCTTATCAATTTAGTGTTTTGAATGATACTCTATTTCTTTCTACTTCCTAGTTTTTTCCTATATGTTGTGCAATTTCAAATGGTCTAAATTTTTTCAAGCATGTAGCCCATTTGACTTGAAGAATGAATCCAAAGAGTTACCACCATTTCGGACATTTTTTCATACAAATGTGACCTTATGAAGTATAACTGCTTGTATTTTTACAAGGCCAAAAAAGTGATTTACGTCACTTCAAATGCTAATATCTTGAAATCTACAAAGTGGAAAATTCTGAAAAATTTTCCACATCTTTTCTAACTAGTTTACTACAAGATCCTAAGGTTACATGTGTCTATAAATGTTTTTTTTTCTAAAATTTGGTTTAGAAATGGCAGTTTTAGAGCATTTTTGGTGAAAACATAGTCTCCAACCTTTCGGGGTTAATAACATATTTTAGAAGTTACAATTTCACACAAGGTCACTATATTCTCCCTCCCATGCCATCTCAACGGCAATTCAATCCAATAATTGAATCCTAAAATTTTGATCTTATATATAGGATATGGAATACTTTATTGCATATGTAAACTAAAGTGAAGTTCAGTCTATTTATAAAGTACTATGTCTAAAATAGAAGATCATATTTCTCATCCTCATTCATAATTTTAGATCCTCCATAACATGTATCCCTTTCTTTTATCTTGTATCTTGTAGATAGTCTGATAGATAGTAAATTTTGGTTCTATTTTGTACAAATCGGAGTGTAATTTGCAGGTTGTTGCAAGCAGTTGGGTAGTTGAGAGTGCTATTTGGTTGTTTTAGAGCATTGAATAGTGTCCGATTTGGAGTGGAATGGGTCAATTAGTGTAGGTTGAGTCCAAGTCAGAAGTTTGGTCATGGTTGGTTGATGGTCTGATTGCCTATTAGGATGTTGTTTGATGAGTCCAAGTTGGCAAATTAGAAAGTATGAGGGGTCCAAGTAAGAATGTCAGTTGTTCCAGTTGAAGCTGCCGAGTTGGTTGGGCAGTTGAGCATCGTCTTCCCTGGTTCCTATTTGGGTTGTTTTTGGTGGTCATTTCTTTTTATCCACTGTCGAGCGAAGTCCAGTGCGAGTTCCAGTCAGTGAAGGTTGCGTATGTTTTCGTTTTCTTGTGTTTGAGTGCGTGATTCTCAGTTGGAAATTGTGTTTGTGTTAGTTGACGTTGATTCAAGGTCGGATTAGTTTCGGTGTGAGTCTGTGTTTGAATCCAAGTCGGGATGTTTGTCGGCTAGTGTATGGCGTTGTTGTGTGATGTGCAGAATGCGAAGATTAGATGAAGAGTCTTCCAAATCGGGAGTTGGTTTGGAAGAGTGAAGCGCTGATAGTTAAATTTGTGAAAGTTTGAGTGTAGAGGAATGATATCTAGAATTATGTGATAGTCCAAGTGGTGCGGAGATTTATATTAGTCGGATTTGGACAAGTAGTTGTGCTGAATTGTTGGATCCTATTCGGGAAATCTGTGCAGAAGTGTTGAATCCGTAGTTGAATGATAAGATCCTATTTGGGGAGTTGAAGAGCCCAAATGTAGCAAAGCAGTTTAGCGTAATACTTACAATTTGTAATGGTGATTTTGTTTGCCAATTTGGCATGTTGAATATAATGGAATTAATTTACAAATTGTCTTCCTGTGTGTATTGAATGTCGTTGTAGTAAACTGAAGCAACCAAATTGTGAATTTATTGAGTGAATTATGATGTGTATTGATATGCATGTTGTTGAATAATTGAGAATGTGTGGTCAAAATCAATTTGGAGCATTGTATAGGGTCTGAATGTCATCAATTGCCGAGTTGGTATGATCTATAAGTAGGCTGAATACCAAATCGGGAGCAGAAGTCCAGATTGTCCTGCGATAGTGTTGTGACGATCCTGTAATCCGAATCGAAAGCAGGCGGCCCCAGGGTCTGGTGGAATTCCAAGTTGGAAAGAGTAAAGTCCAAGTTGCCGAAAGAGAAAGAAAAGGAAAAGATTATTAAGGAAAAGATAAAGTTGGAAGAAATTCGAGATGGATGAATAAGATAATTAAAGAGATAATTTGGGAGCATTTCTTACCTTTGTGGCCATTAAGAGTGGAGCGCCAAATTGTGTAATTAGATATCATGTGAGGAAAACATAGTTATAGTTGGTTTAAGAAACTTTATTTTCTTCAAAATACCATGTTGCAATGACTCATTAGGAATTAATTTAGATTCAATTAGAAACAATCCTATTTAAATAGCCTCCTCTGGAACAAACTATACTAATTGGGTAAATCCAAATTAGGTTCCAACAACCTTCTACATATCCCTTGTTGTATATGTTATTTCACATGTACGGTTCACATAATTCTATGAAATTATACATAACTCTATATTACATATAATTATGTTTTTCACTTTTAATGCATCCTATAGTATATATAATTTGTTTACAAATTTTATGTAGAATGAATATGTTAGATCCTATATTTTATTGCATATAGTTCCTAAGTTTATGGATAGTGACCTCCGTAAGGTGGAAGGATTCAAATACATCAAGAACAAAAATTTACTTCAAGAAGGCTTGAAGTTTGTTGACCTTATTTTGTAAGTATGATAAAAATTTGTTTCTTTTTACTTCAAATGTTTTAATCATTCAATCCATACAGTCAAATTGGTTGAAATTTTTTCAATACATTTTTTTAGTAGTCTAGTACACTTTTGTATGGTTGAAGATTAAGAAGTATTTTTAATTTTTAATTTTGAGAAAATGGCCTATGGACTTTTAAAATGACAATTTTTCATATTTTTCCAAAAGAAACACCTCCAATCCTTTAGGGATCAATGTATTTACTACAACTACATCTACCATTCAATATCTACATCTAAAGCAAGATCTTTAAACCAAACACATTTGCAATGTCAACCAAGAATGCAATGTTGGATCATTGTAAGAAACATTAGATGTTCACCATAGCATTTTGGCAAAAAACATGTTTTTGCTACAGAATACTATGTGTAATACATAGTGGAACATCTCAACTATTCATTAGAAAAATCAACGACTAAAAGTACTATAGGATTACTTGTGAGTACTAAAATAGTACCATGAAAAAAAAAAGATAGATTGTCATAGAAAATAGAAACAATGAAGTAAAAAATAATAATAAATAGAAAACTATGAACAAAAGAAACTAAAAATTTGCCATTTGAGAGGACTTGATGGTGATCAAATTTCACCAAAATAATGAAGTTGACACCATATTTTATGTTCAAACTTGCTTGTGCAAGAGAGCCCTATTTGCATGGACCTAGAAGATATAAAATAATATATTTAAAGATACCCCTTGGTAGGCATATTTCCACCTAGTATGGAAATAGACCACCAAATTTTTAACCCTAGATCATTCAATTTGGGTATCCTAGACATAGTGAAAACCCTTGAATTTCAAAGTGTGACAAATTAACAAAACTACTTTTTAAATATAAAATGATTTTTTTATTTCTAAGAAATAAAGGATTTGATTACCATCAAGTTAGACATCTCCAATAAAAAATTTAAGTTCTTGGAATTCAAAAGTTATACCAAAAGACAACAACGTCACTCCAATTGTGATGCAAAATAGGACATGTGTTTTTGCAATGACCTTGTTAAGTTAGTAAATGCACTTAACTTTGAAAACTAAAATTGATACTATAATTTTGAAGGCCGAGAATTGACACTTCAACTAGAAGAGAAACAAATTGCACTAAAATTTCCTTCAAAAGGGTCAAATTGTGTACAAACATTTAGCATGAAGCTAGAACTTTAAATTTTTATCCTTGTTAAATTCATACGAACTTGTAGAATAAGATGAATTAGCTACAATTGATGCCAAATCAACCCAAACTCAAACTCTAAGAAAACATTATCATTTGCAATTTAGAAGCTTAAAGCTAAAACTAAGCATAAATTGGTGAGCAATGAAAACATCGAAGTACGAATATCCACCTACCATTAACAACAATCTCAATCCTATTGACATTTTCAACACCAGTTATAAAAGAAGATTTCTAATAATCTGTATCCACATGCAACAACTTAGAGATATGTTTCATCATCCTAAATTGTTAGTACAACAACATCAATAAAAATAAAAATATAGAGAAGATAAAATAAAGGATAAACTTAGAATGAACGATTTTATGTTTGAGAAAAAATTACAAACAAACTAAGCAACAAGCACAAAAAAGTAACACAAGAAGGAGTCATGCTAAGGTAAAATGACAAGCCCTTACCATAGAAAAAAATTTAGTTTTAGAAACCCCTATAATGCATGGCACTGCCAACATTTAGGATTTTAGAATTTTAGAATTTATAATTAGTAGGCAGTGACTAAAACCATTAACAACACTTATTGTTTTTTATTTGCAGTCACACTAGCAAATTTTGTTTAGTATACATAGTCATTTGACTAATGGTAGTCTCTTTCTTGTAAGATTTGATTGTATGAAGTCATGAATTATCAATATTTTAACTATAGCAACCTGATTGTCAATAGTTATGCCAATAGGTGACTAATTGATGACATAGGACTCAATCTAATTATGCATATTGTTTTCTATGACTATGCACATGTATTACATCCTAATAAGTGTGATTATTAATAGCCTTCAATAGAGTGATATCAAATTTTATATATGGATAAATGTATATAATAGTTTTGTAGATTAATTAGTTTCCTAAGCCTATAAAAGATGAATTCAATAGTGGTGAGAGAAACTAACCTCAAAATCTTTTTATTGTATATGTTCCTATTTTGTGAGAACTTAATTTTGAAGTTTTTTGAATTTTATTTTTTGTGTATGAAATTTTTATTTTATAAATAAAGGATTTTAAATTTTATTTATCAAACTTTATTTGAATTGTTTCTTTATAAAGGAAAAAATGAAGGAAATTCAATTGTAGAAGTGAATATGCTCAAAAGCTCCTAAAACATGACTATGTAGGTATATATTTTAGTGAAGAATATTATAATATAAAAGTGGACTATGTGTCATTCTATTCATAGAAAAAAAACTAGAATTTTAAGAATAAAGTTCTTTTAATAAATTATTTAGCTATTGTTATTACTTGGTTCAAAAATTGAAGTTGTCATAAAACTTTATTTCATTAGTAGGATTCAACTATATAATAGTCCAAAATATAAACATTGGATACTTAAACTCCTTAATTCCTAAAGGATGAAGGCTATTTTTTTTTCAAAACCACTCAAAATTGCCATTTTGTTATGTTCGCCCCTCCAAAAAAAATTTAGAATTGAACTTAGAATCTTTTTACTTTTTTATGTCTAAAATCATGTGGTAAGAAATTCATGAAGTTTGACAATATAGATTGGAAGATATTAGCATTCAAAGTTGGAATTTTTTTTTTGACATTAGCTTGCAATTTTAGATGACTTTGACCACCATTTTAAGAATTTTTTTGCACTACAAAGCTTTACTATCACTACTAGAAATGCACTACTAGAAATGCACGACCAAAACAACAAAAATTCAATTGATTTATGTTATTTGGGATAGTAGAATGACCATTTTATACCTTTTTGTAAAATCAACAAAATGGAAAATTCTTTCTGTTGATTTGGATAGTGCAATGACCAAATCAACAAGTTTTTGTTGAATTTGGAATATTTTCAAAATCTTTTTGAATTCTTTGAATTTCTTTTTGGAATATTTGAGAATCTTAGTATAATGATTTAAAAAAAAAATAATCACATAAAATTCAGTCTTTTTTCAATTTAGCAAACTTTGGAGTCCATTTTTGCTTAGTAGAATAAAAAATTTCAGAAAACATAGAACTGAGAAAAGTTATAAATTCAAGCTAAATTTCACCTCCAAAAATTCATTTGTGATTTAGATCCTCCAATCAAAAGTTATAGACAAAAATCAGAGAGGGGTACTTAGGAACATTTATTTTGACATTTTCAAACATCCTCTCTGAATTTTGTCTATAACTTTTTATTGGAGACTCAAAATCATAGACGAATTTTTGGAAGTGAAAGGTATCTTGAATTTACAACTTTTTTTAGTTCAAATTTTTAAAAAAAAATGTGTCTTACTATGACTAAATGACCTCTGAAGTCCGCTGAAAATACAAAACACATGAGAAGACAATGAAAAAACTAAATATATAAAATTTTAGTTCTTGTGTGGTTACTTAAGTATTTAGGTAGTTTAGTGGTTGGAATTTTGGACCTCCAATTATAAGGTCCAAGGTTCAAATCCCCTTAGAGGCACCTACTTGTGTGGCGGGTGGCCTAGGTGGCCTTCACTTGCATGGCCACATGCCTAGGTGGCCTTGCCCGCATGGTGGGTTGCCTAGGTGGCTGCCCAAGTGCCCAAGTAGAAAAAAATATATTTTAAATGGGCACCGTTCAAAATTAAAAAAATAAATTAAATTAATTTATTTTATTTGTCCAAAAAAAAAAAAAATCAACAAATTTCAATCTAATTTTGTCCAAAACAATAAGTCCAAGATGACTAAATCATTCAATAGATTTGAATTGAAATTCTATTGTTATGATCATGAATTTTCTAGTAGTAAATTTAAAATTCTTTATATTGAAAAATTGAGTAGAGATTCTAGAAATTTAATACCCAAAACAAACACTTGATTGTCATTCTTTAAAAAATTATAAACTAGAAGTAGGTCTAAGATTGAAAGAAACACTAAATTATTAATAGCTCTAAGATGGAATTAAAATACAAAAATTCCAACAGTGAGATTGTTCTAGTAAAAAACTTCACCTTGTTAAACAATTGTTTTGCAAAATTATGAAAATTGCATTAAAAAATGAATTCTATAAGTTATTTTTTCAAGAAGATACTTGGATTGCTCAAAAAATAAGATTGTTCATAACTTTCACAAAGCTTTACATGTAGACAAAAATGAGATCTATAAGGAAAAAAAATTATATTATTTCAAGCTTTTGTGGATTTTTTTCTTAGCCCAGTAACATGAAAATTCAATTTAAAATGGCATAACTTTTGCTTTTGGAAACAATTGAAAGAAAAAATATATTCCTAGACAGCTAATAAGTTCTTTTATGTTATGAGAAAATTTCAAAAAAATTCACCAAAAATTGAGGTCATAGGAACCTCTCCAAACTCCTAATCTTGAGTCCAGGCAGAGGGGATTCTTGATCCTTTAGAGATTAGGGGTTCATTAGTAATTTTTTGATCAACAAATTGTAAATTTTTTTAGTTTTTAAAATAAAAAACGAATTAGTAAGTAAAATTAATTTGTATTGTTAAAAATATTATTTTAACAAAAATAAGAAATGAATAAATTTAAAAATACTATAATTAATTTAAAAGAATTAAATTTAAAAAGAATTTTTTTGGAGTTGAAGTGTATGAACCTCAATATTCAAAGATAAATGAGTGTACAATGTTCCCCAATACTATGCCCCTTGCATTAAAATCAAAAAGACTGAAAGAAATAAACAAAAAATTCTATTGGATATCCATGGTGTGAGATAAAGATGACATATTGCATTTGTTTTCTTCAAACTTTCAAATGAAAGAAACAATGAGCGTCCAAAAAATATAGAGCAAAATTTGGTTAGCCAAAGTATATAAGTTGCAACCTTAAAAGATCTTTGTCAAATGTTTGGATTAGTTTGTAGAATAATTAATATTTTAGAAATTAATTTAAGAATGGAGGTAGAAAAAATTTTCCTAAAATTTCATTTAAAATGAGTATTTGTCATTTTGAATTTTCTAATTCCTACTTGAGTGGAAGCAAGAATGACTTGTAGTAAATGTTGCATTCTAGAAAAATCACATTTTAGTATTGCCACTACTACAAATACTTCACTATATTGAAAAAAAATTTGAGTGTGATACATGGGTTGATAGTGACAACTAGATATGACTTCATTCTACTAGAGAGTACTTTTGGGGAACAAACATTAAGAATTTTACAAAGATGTATAATTTTATTTGAAATTATAAAATAAATGGAAAGCTTGAGGAAATGCAAATCAAATAAATAGCCATCTTTTAAAACAAAGAGGTGAAAAATGTAGGAAGTAGAGAATTTTTTTAAAAGCTTTCTAGAATATGAAAAAAATTGATGTATATTGGAGGTCATTTAGCAAATGTTTGAAGTGTAGAGAAATTGATAATATTTATGAAAATCCTTTAATAAAAAGTGAAATAAAGAATGATATATGAGTCTTTTAAGTATGGATTTTAAATTCTTTGTTTATGGATCTTTATAATCCTCAAAACCTCTTGAATCCAAAGTGTGACAAATTAGAGGAAAATGAAAAAAGTAGTGTAGATAAACTTAGGTTGTAATTTAAAAATCAAACCCAAGCTAATAGTAAAAATTTGTTCCTAGGGAGGCTAATATAAAAGTATTACTTCTAATTACTTCTTAATAGGTCACTGCAATTGTAGAATATTATAGAAAATATGTTCTTTAACCACATACACAAATAATTCTCCTCACGTGATTAAGCTAATTACTAAATTTTTTACTCCACTCTTAAAGGCCACAAGGGTTAAGAACTCTCCCAAATTGGTGTTTAATCTTTATCTTTAAATCCTTTATCAACATCTTTTTATCTTTCTAGTTTTATATTTATTTTTCTTTATTTATTTCCTTATTTTCTTCTTTCCCGACTCGGAAGTAATTCTTTGCTCTCTAATAAACCAAGACTACCGTCACATCACTGCAACTAGTCAACCAATTTTCTCCTACTCCCAAATTGGTTTTGAATTGAAACCAATCGATATGACCTTGTACCACCAAATTGGGCTGAATCTACTTGATTTAATCTTTGTCTCCTAATAGGATACCACAACATCTTATCTTCTCATCTTGCTTTCTCTAATTGTTACTCTACACACACTAATTTTACACTCCTACTCTGGTAAACTTTAAGCATAGTCACAAACGAACTTGGATTCAATTACCAACATCATACAAGCATTTCCAATTTGGTAACGCATCCAAAAGTTGTACAACAAGTTGGAATGTATACAAACAACATTCAAGCTTTATAAATTCCCATTTGAACTTTTAATTCCAAACACAACACATACTCCAATTAGACATACATTCCATACTACAACGACATAAAATAACATAATCCAATTCAATTTTATAATTAAAGTATACAAACATCCTCCGATTTAGACTCATAGATCAAACAATAAACCACACTTACAGATTCCAACCAACACCTCACTATATATCTTCATCAACATGCAATTCTTAACTCAGAATCAAAGTGGATTTACAATCAAAAGCATCACATTTCACATGCTTCCATCACACAATACACAATTTGGTAAGAAAACTTTTCTTTCAATTAAATCCTAATTGGTGATCACATCACCGTTTACAATTCTTTTACAGCATTAACATCAAGTCAAAATATTACACACTTCACTGTCAATTGGATAATCTTCTGATTAGGCTCAATCTAATTCATCAAATATTACTATTTAATTCACTTCCAAAAATATAGGCTACACAAGATTTTACATTAAATCCTCAATTACACGTCTGTAATACAATCTCTTTCAAGCACTCAATTCTATAAATCTCTATCACTGAATTATACTCCTTGAAATTCACTCCCGACTTGGATAATTCCATGACAATCTTCACAATTTGCACAACCACTTTTTGCCATACATTGGCACTCAACATCCGGACTAAGACATAGCTCAAGTACACAATCACTTTGATCCAACTTAAATTGACACAGACACAATTCCCTATTGGGAAATCACACACATGAATACACATCAAAATCACCAAGACACAAAAAAAATGAAATTACATAATACAACTAGCTTGAGACACGCACCGGATTCTCTCTCAACAATGGGTAAAGAAAAATGACTCCAATTTGGGACCTAATAGGATTCATGAAGATGGTTACTACTCGGGGAAGATAGCCAACTAACTTCAACCACCAACTAGGATTTCACAAGACCAAACATAAACAAAAAGTCAATACCAATTGCCATCCATTCATCCAACTCGGATGACAGACTTAACAATTAACTACTACTTACCTAATTGGAATTCACCATCTCCCACCAACCAAACATTAACTGGACTCCCGAATAGGGACTCTCTTCATTACATCACCCGACTAGGCAACAAGATAACTTCTAAATAAAATGACAAAAATACTCAATTAGGCCATAAAACAGATGATTGACATCAAAAACTCCCACATTACACCTCAAAATAGATCAAAAATCTACAAAATTGATCCGATTCGGTTTTCTACAAGTAGTTTAGTTTTTTAATTAATTTTGTAAAACCAAAAAAATTGATTTTCAATCTCTAGCACATTCATTAAAAATTTGGATTTTGACAAGCCTAATTTCTAAAAGTTATTCTCAATTTTGTATTTTGAATGCAATATGTGATGCCTAAATGGTCCACGTGTTTTTTTGCTTGGATTCACCTTCAAAATTTTAAGTTCTCATTGTACTTTTTTTTCAACTTTTTTGTACTTATTAGTTGACTAAAATAAAACCTTCAAACTATCTTGTTATTTAACAAATAATTTTTGAAAGTCTATAGTTCATAAGGGCACGGACCTATACAAAGATCCTTTGTCTTATTATACATGTGAACCTAGAGACTCTATACATTCAAAAGGTGCAAAATACAAAAATATGGAAGAATATTCTCCTTTCTACATCCTAAATTGAGTAGAAAAAATCATTAAAAAATCCTCATATCTATGTATCTAGTTTTACTTTTAGATCATCACTACATGTAGTGAAATAGTCCAACTTGAAGATGACTTAATGCAATCATACCATATGGAAACACAATTTCAATGATCTTCTCTAGGTCTTGTCCCATATACCTGTACTTATGACTAGTAATCAACTTCAACATTCAACCAACAAAATGACTAGTAGTCACTATGCCTTGGTCTTAAAGACATAAATTTTTTGTAGTGCTACGTATTGGGAACTCTCAAGAACCTACTTTTTCAAGTATAGCATATGCCAAAATGCCATCTTGCAACTCCAACAATTCTTCCACCAAAGGTTTCAAGTAAATGACAAACATCTCCATTGTAATAGACTGTTTTTTCAAAATGAGTAGCATTAACAAAATGAAGAACTTCTTTATAACCAAGCACAATAGAAAATTATGGTTGTATAAAGCTTTCGGCAAAATACATCAAGTAGATCACATCTATCATGACAAGTAAAGCTTATCTACAACAACTTTCTAAACAATGACTAAGTATCCTATACAACTTTCCTACAACTACAACTATTATTATTTGCACCAAATCTTACCTATACATTGGTACAGTGACTACATTCATAGAATGAAACAAAGGAATATTGGACTATAACATTGAAGTTCAAATTCAAAATTAGTGTGAGCTATTCTCCATCTAGTGCTCATTACAATTGTCAATGTGGACAAATCCATGCTTTATAGAATCCATTGTATCTATTAGCAATTGCTGAAAATCTACATTCAACTAGAAAACCACTACAACTATTGTAGCACAAAAGTTGAATTTGACTAGAAAACAACTACAATTATAAAATGATTATCACTTTCTTACCAAAATGTTATAGAAAACCATTTGACTATGCATTTGGAATTCTTCAGGATTTCTCATGTCATACATAAAACTACCACAAGCTTTCTTGTTAGGAATTCCCTCAAACTTTCAATCTTTTTTTATGTTTCTTTTCCATATATTGCAGTGAATCATGTGGGCTAAGATATTTGAACACGGATGATATGCAATGGTGAAATCTTTGAAAGCTTGAGTGGTTAGAGCAGTTTGAATCAAATGTTTTTTTAGCATTTTGAAAATTGTAATCCTTTCAAACTATATTGAATGGTGATGAAAATCTCATGTAATGGTGAGCATTAAGGATATATATGCCTAGAGTGGAGCCAACAAATGACTCAAATATTATTATATAATGATTTGATGTTAGATAGACTTTGACAACCGTGCTTTCCAAGGTTCACGAACAAATTTGATTGCAATCCTCAATTTCTACCTTCTTTAAATACATAATACTTGGCTATCCAATCTCTTGAATAAGGTAATGTGCTTCTACATGCAATGACATCGTGCCAAAGAAAATGACCAAATATGCTAGAACAAAACATATTAGGGCAAAGCCATGAGTAGGAAAAAATCTATTGTGATGGCTCACTTCATCATGACGTTGGTAAATATTGATCTATGAAACAATTGATAGCATGGTGTAACTTCTTCAACCTTGAAAGAAGAATGTTGAATGTCTTCTTTGTCTCTATTTTTGTCCTACTATATTGAATGTAAGAAATTATGATCGCATGGCCTTTCTATTGTACCTATATTAATGAATTGTTGTCGTTCAATCATCCCTAATGGATCTTATTCTATCCTCTTCCTCCTAGATTTCTACAACACCTCTATTGTTAATAGTTCTACTGCAATTCAAGCTAGGAGGTATGTTTATTTAAGCTCCTTTTTCTTTGTCATGTAGTGCAAGTACTTTGGTTTTGCTCTCTATCAACATTTCTATTGTTTGTTTATATGGTTCTCAAAGCAAAAGTTAAGGAGGTACTATGAACTCTGTCTCGTGCATCTCTATCTAGTTTCTACCTAGAAAATGTCTTGTTCATTGGTTCTATCAAATGCTTGTATGTAATTGGATGCTCTTGGGCATCTTTGTACAATGTGCTTTAGGTTATCTAGATCCCTTTAAATGTTGTACTTTTGAAGCTTCGCCTTCACTTCAAATTTCATGAGTATAAAAAAAATGTATTGTAGGGATCTTGGTTCCTTTGTTGTCTTGATACAATCATCAATAAGCTTTCTCGTACAAAGATGATGCTATGATACTTCATTAAGAGAAAAAGACAAGATTTAATAGTAGTACCACTACAACAAAACTTGTTAAAAAAATTGCACAAACTCAAAATTGGATGAATAGTTTTTTTGACGACTATTCTATGTAGTCCATAAACAACTACATATATATTTTTTTGCTTTGCAATTTCCATTTTGAGAATTCTGGGGTATGAAATATACCATAGGTACTTTCAAGAAAAATTCAAGTATCCTATAACTAAAGCACATTCATGATATGTTGGAAAATTGAATTAAGAATCTATAGTAAAACAAGTGAAGAAGTTCCTATTAATCCTTAAATTTTGTAGCAACCCAAAGTGGGTTGATCCATTTTTAAAGCATCCATTTTCTAAGCTTATGAATGTCAAGAGCCACCTCAACTTGGGCTCATTCTCAAGAGAATCAAATGAACTATCTAGTGGTGTTTATAGATTTAAAAGAAGAGTCACTATTGAATTTATTAAAATTTATAAAGTATGGGTGGTCTAGGGGTTGTAGAAAAGAGTCATCGCTTGAGGAAACTCTAGCCAATGAAGTGGACGCATATGTTCATGGGTAGGTAGGGTCAAAATTGTACCACCTAGTATTAGCTAGGTAGGGCCCAACCTTTGGAATGGGAGAAAGGTCAAAGGTAGTTGGACAATGATGACCCTTAAAATTCTAATGGATTTGTAGGTTAGACTGTTCATATCCCTTTTCATTGAGTTGCTCCATAATAGATTAGACTTGGAATGTCATTGTCCTCTTCCTCTTTTTAACTTTGCTTGGTCTCTGGGTATAAACGACCATTGGAATACACATTTTGTACTTAAATTAGAGCCGATTCTGAATTTTTTTTTGAATAGTGTATATTTTTTTGTGTTCCTTAATTCTACTATGTTTGATATTAAATTTTGGCTTCATCTTTGTGACAAATCTTCTATTTCTCTCATAATTTTTAAAATTTAACAATGAAGTGGATGTTATTGCAAGACCATTTCTCACTCATTTGTGGTCTTAAAAATACAAGTCTTGTTTTCATGCATATAGAACTTTGTTACCTTGACAATGAGTGTAGGATACAAACTTTGCAAAATATTATGTGTCCAAAAGGGCTTGTCAAAGCACAATTTTGACTATTCAAAAATATTGAATTCTTTGTAGTACACTTCACTTTTATGTTATAATCTTCCAATCTATGACTTGAATTGAAATCAAACTTTGTAGAGATGATAAGGACTTTACTTTCTACAAGATCCTATGGTTAATTTTGCATAAAAATAACTCATTGTACTTTGAGCTACAACCTTTTGTAATTTGGAAAATTGAGATTCAAAACAACTTCAAAATGGTTGAAAAAGTTAAGGGTTAAAAAGAAAAGAATTATATCATATTGATAAGATTCTACATGAATAATAAATTGAAGCAATATCTATATAAAATGAGCTTACTTCTTATCATCAAATTATAGAAAGAATTTGGGTCTTATTGGTAGTCAAAAGAAGATTCTAAGATATTTTTTAGAATGCTTTTTCATGGAAAATTGTAGGAATAAACTATAAATATTCCAAATGTTAAAAATGTTACACCTAAAGTTTATGATTTTCATTTCTTGCCATTATAGGGATCATAAAACTTCCTGTGAGATATTATTCATACAATGATTTGAAAGGATGACGGATGATTCACTGATGAATACATTAGTGATTGATCACTCAAAGCCTATGGATGAGAAAATTTAAATAGAGTCTCTATTGCCATATCGATCCTTGAAAGGATAGAGACAATAAGGTAGTTATACCATTTTAGTCTTCTGTTTCTATTTATGTGATGTAGGGATCTCCTAAAGTGTTTCAAATATGGCCTTAAACCATCATAGCAAGATGTTTCTAATTTCTCACATGTTACAGAATAGATGCAAAGTAATAGATCCTTTAGTAAAAGGTTTAGGGTCTTTTGAAAAATGATTGAAACATCTTTCTATAGAACACTTCAAGATTTGACTTTGAAAATTCATAAAAAATACAAAAAAATTTCAAAAATTTTTCTTTGAAATTTTTGAAATTTTTTATTTGTTTACAAATTCAAAAAAAACTAATTTGAAATTTTGACTCCATCTATGAATATCAACTTAAGTGAATGGTTTTAGGCATTTCTACCTTGAATGATATTGTAGAGAAGGGATCCAACTTCACAAGTATACTACACAAGCATTTGAATTAGCCCCTTATATAGTGGAACTTCCATAAGGTAATAGCCCTAGAACTCGAGGAGAATATTATATTAGAAAAGGTTTGTGGCATTAATGATGTTTGAAGGTTTTTTAGTGGTATGCAATTTTTTTGTACCCATGGATTGAAGTTATGTTCACCAAAGCAAAATTTGGATTCCAAATTCAATGAATTTTTTTATTTTTATTTTACTTATTTTGTACATCTTCAATGCATTGAGGCTATGATCAAAGGAATAATATCACTTTAAAAAGGCTATTGGCTTATTAAAATTCACTTTATAGAAGATCTATTGTAGTCAACCACTAGTAGTTAGTATAGCCTTTGTATGGTGTCATTCACATCTATACTATAATAACAATTGCAGTAAGACAAGCATTTTTTAGAACTTTTGAGACCCTTGAAAGACAAGTTAATCCAAGGTTGATGAATTGGAATGTCGAGGGCAAATTAACGTCTGAAATCTAGACATCCGTCTACATCGTCTGCAAGTGGATGGGAAAATAAATAAAAATTAAAAAGTTTTATTTTGTTGCTCGCCCTATTTTGACGGCATCATCTACCTTGTCCGAAGGATAGATCTAGGCTTTCAATTCCTATGGACGGCAAATGCGGATAGATCTTAGCCGTCAAATCTTGTAGATGGCAAATACGGACAGATTTGAGGCGTCAGATCTTACGAACAGCATGGTGGACAAAGCGGGCAGAGAGTAAAAAAAATTCCAAATGTCAACAAACATTGTGGACCTAGCTTTAGCTTCCAAATGTTAACCTTGAGTTAATCACTATAGAGATCATTTATTTTGGTACTATGTGAAGTGTTAGCATAAAAATATACAAAAGCACTTACTAGAATTCAAACTTTTGTAGAAGACCTTTTCTTTTCACACAAAATTTGGAGAGATTCTTTGTCATTCATTGGCTAAAAAACACCTATGGTATTGTTTAGGGGTTAACTTATATTAGCATCCAATTGTCACTCAAAACTACTTATTGTGGACAAGCAATAATTGCTTCTTTTGAGTACATAGTGACAAACTATGCACTCCAAACTTCAATTTTGCTTTCATTTAATTTTCTTTTATCCCCCTCCCCTCATCCCATTTTATTTAAATATTTTTTTAGTAAATTTTACCCTCCCACCCCTCCTACTCTTTTGTAATTTTCAAGTGGAGGTAGGACTACAATTGATATGGGATATAACATGTATTCTTTTTTGTATATATATCCCTCACTATATCCATATCTTTATTTTGTATTTAATATTTGCATTTGTACCCATATAGTACTTGTATCTATATTTGTACTCATATGCATGTCATATCCATATTCAAGATCAACGACATTGAAGGGAAGATTTTGAAATGAAAAAAAATCAACGGTTGTCAAAATTTCAAGTTGGGAGAGGGAAAAAATGGAGGAACAAGAGTGTGCAACCTCTTTTCAATGCATAATCTCTCAAGCATGTTGCTTGCTACACTCATTGATTCAATTTGACCTTGTTGAAAACATCTAAGGTAGGAGGCTCTTAAAGCATACATTTAAAGGCTAGTCTGCCTCTTTTCATGTGGTTTCTTGGATGGAATTATTTTTAGTTCATTTTTTAAATAAAGAGAAATATATTTCACTTGTAACCTAAGTTGTTTTGTATTTTTTGAAGAATTTTTGAATTACTTATGAACTTTCAAACAAGGTGAGTCATAGGTCCCTATTTCTAACCCTAGGTCTTGGATAAATTGGTCACTCGCAACTTCTAGAGAAATGAAGAAAGCAAAGAGAATGATTGGCTCTTGCAATAAATGGCGTTTTTTCTATTGATCCATTCAATGATTGTAGAGGGTGCATTTAAAGAACACCTCAAGTTCATTATAAGCAAGTCTATATGAGTGGTTCTAAATGACCCTTTAACATTTGAGCTTCCTACTTTATCTTATCTTCTGTAGAAAATGTTGTAAAATGATGGTATTTGGATGTAGAACAATGGATTTTGCCACAAAGTTATATTATTTCAAAGGTAAGCTTAGAGCATCCCTAGATGTCCCATAAAAACAGATGTCAAAACTATCTCACCCATCCTACAAAACAAATGATTTGTTTAGCAACCAACTGGCAAACAATGTGATGGTTGACAAATGAGGGTGG
Organism: Pseudoscleropodium purum; assembly: GCA_963969395.1. NCBI lineage: Eukaryota > Viridiplantae > Streptophyta > Bryopsida > Hypnales > Brachytheciaceae > Pseudoscleropodium > Pseudoscleropodium purum. The sequence continues at coordinate 8,506,689 of OZ017801.1, forward strand.
TTTTGCTAGTCGAAGCTTGGCTTGCTTATAGCTAGCATAACAAAATGCAAAAAAAATTGATTCTCGATCTTCGGCACTTTTTGCGAATTGATCCACTTAATGTGGTACTTTCCCAAACAGTTGCGAACAAGACACAATGGCTAGGGCACTTTATCAAGTGCTTCCTTGATGTGGCTGCAGTTTGTTTGAAGTCAGAGCCCCAATTCCAACACTTCCTTGATTCTCAATCTCCACTTACACAGTTGTTCCAACTTGTTAAGAGTGAATGGATGCACCACCTAGCTTGCAAAGTGGATGGTTTTGCATTTTAAAAGCCAAAATCCAACACATTTTGCAAGACGATTGGTGATGCTCTTAGAATGGTCAGCCAAAGTTTGTCTGACCTCTCTACTTTCAGCCCTCTTTATAAAAAGACGATAAGTCCAGAGCTTTCTATACATCTATCATGCTATAAACTGTTGTAGTACACTTGCCACAACTTCAAACTCTATTATAATCAACTTTGCAAGAAGACAATAAGTCCAGAACTTCCTGTACATCTTTCACACTATCATCTGCTGTAGTACACTTGTCACAAATTCAAACCCTATCATAATCAACTTTGACTCATGATACATGCTCTGAAGGTTGAGTGGTTTGAACTACTGCAGCTAAAGCAAAAGTATCTTAGCATCTCAACATGTAGTGAAAGTACAACACATTATAAATTGATGAAACTATCAGCTACTTGTGATATGAGTCTTGAGCATGTGTTTAAATGTTTTCTGAGTTTGTGTCTCAATGGTTTTTGAGTTCCTTTGCCATGGCAACTCATGGAGAGCTAGCATGCTTATTTTTTCTCACCACTTTGTACTAGAACTCATACCATCTCTGTGTACACTCTCTAGAATCATTTGCTAAGGTAGAAGTCAGCTTACATCACTTCATGAGGAAGTAACTTAAATATGTTCTGGTTTGCTCAGTTGATGTTTGGCACATACCTTTCTTGCTCTTGAATATCACATTAACAATCGCTGGAAATATCCCTGTTGATCTCCACAAAGAGCATATTTTTTTTATGTGGTGGATTTCCATCAATTCTATTCATGTGAGCAATTTTTCTTAGTTTTGTTTTGACCTCAAATGCGTTAAAATGGCAAAAACAGTAGACTTCTCTATTACTAATGCAGTTTTAGTTGTTCAATTGTTTAACTGAAGCCTCAAACTTCATCTTGGCCTAGTCTTTTGAGATTTTGAAAATCCTAATTTTCAAGGCCTTGGGCACTTGAATGTCACATATTTGGCACTCTAGAAGACGTGATACTTAGCCAGTAAGATTGTTTTTTTATGACCAGTTTCCCTCCGTTTTCTAAGATGCATCCAAACCATTTCACAACACTCTAGTTAAAACCTACTATAAAGCCACCACCTATCCTAGTGATTTCAGACTTTGTAATTAGCCTAGTTTGAAGAAAAGCATATCATCAATTCAATATACTAGCTAGTCTGCTTGGAATTTCACACAGCAGACCGATGTGAGAAGATTGACTGCTCCAATTTGAGTTACCTTAGAGAGTGCATCATTAGGGTTGTTGCAGTGCACAACTTCAACTGCAAGATTGATATCTTCTCTTCTGAGTTTCATGGATTCTGAACTTCAAATCCTTGTTGTGAATATATACTAGCCCTCGCAAAGAGTTTTCAAGTCTAATTTGAAAATCTCCTCTTACTACGTGCCAATTGAGATTTATGGAATTGATTGAGAGCTGCCGATTTTGTTGTAGTGTGCAAACCACAAGTCTTTCATTTGCTGTGATGTTATGGATGGATTGCAGTGGCCAAACCATGGAGGTGGGATTGAGAACCGGCGAGAGGCCACGTATAAGCACAAAATCAGCCCTCACACGCTTGCCAAGTTTGAAGAAGAAATGGAGTGTCACCACATCTGGGGACGTCACAGCCACTCCTACAATTGCAAATGGCATGGTCTACTTCCCAACCTGGATGAGTGAAGTTTATGGAGTGAAACAAAGAGATGGGAAGCTAGTGTGGTGAAGGAACTTGACGGACTTGGTGGAAAGCCAATCCGCACTTCTGTCAAGGTACACGCTCGTGGTGGAGAAGGAGTACTTGCTTATAGGAACCTATATTCTAGGCCTTACACTAGCTCTCAACATCACCACTGGTGACTTAATTTGGTCCCAGCTTTTGGATTCCAACCCACTTGCCTGCATCACCGTGTCAAGCTCCATCTACAAGAGGTAAATAATGCTATCATGCACTTGTCAATTCATAAGCAATTCATATGAGTTTAGTCAAGCTTTCACAATCATAACTACTTGAATCATAAACAAAATTGTATAACTTGACCCTAACTTATCATAATTGATTCACTCAAAAACCTCCAATCTTGAGCATGTGTAGTAATTAATGTCTTTGGAAAGATTTGGAGTACAAACACAGCTAGGGGTGTAATTTTTTTATGTCATCAAAACTCAAATTTTTCTTTAACTTTACATGTGGAGAAGTCACATCTTACTTTTATTAGTTGTTGTAGTCCAACTTTAGAGTTATCTATTAAATTCAATGAAATAATCAAGAGTAAGGATTGGTTGTTTTCTTAAAAAGATTATGTTAGCACCTAAAAGAAAATTTTATGCACAAGGTATTTGGGTAGTCCCTTTGAATCATCATAGTATTTTGAGGACAAGATTGAATCATCTTTAATCTAATTTCCATTTCATTTGTGGCAATGAATATTACATAGGGGTGTCATCACTGTCTAAAGGTGTTTTAAAAGAACTATGTTGCTCATTTTAAAGAAGTATGTTAAAAGCTAGGTATCCAAATAGGGGAGATCATTAAAAGACAAACATGCTACCTAACAACAATGGCACATTGGGATTATATTCAAGTGCAACTATATGGAGATGTAATCCATGGATAGATCCCAAAAGAAAAGTTGTATACACTGCCACTAAATAACTCTATTCTTCCCGTCTTGACATCATTGCATGTGAATAAAGAAAAAAAAACAAAAAAAACATCACTATATGCCTAATCCATGCTTTAGCCCATATGATCATTCTATTCTTGCCTTGGAACTAAATACATAAACAATTGCATGGGCTTGTCATTTTAGAGGCTATGACACTTAAACAATGGCATGCATTCCAAATGCGCCACCATTGCCAAATTGCCTTCTTGTAGTAGGACCAACCTATGATTTTGGAGAAGCTCTTATGTTGCTTACTATTAAAAGGCATACAATAGGTGTAGGAATAGAAGATGGTGAATGCATTGATATTGTTGTTGCTAGATAGAATAGTGGGTTTGCTTGGCACCTAACCATTGCAATAGAACACTTCTGTGGGATGTAGTAAATAAGAAATCTTTATTCTCTTTTCTAAATATATTAGTGTTTCATTTTTTACCCCTAGATGACTACATTGACTGACCATATTGTTAAAAATATGTTTAAGTCTAAGTCACAAGCCATGAAGACTTTGAAGAGGGATTTTGAATGAAAGAGATTCTTTAAAATATTTAGTGAAAGTATATTTTCTCGTATGGACAAGAATAGATCAACGTTCTATCTATAAAAATGTTATATAAGTTGAGTGTCATATTTTGAATGCATTAAATTTTCACACGTGTTGATGTCAAACTTTGCATTGTTTTGTACATGAATGTAACTAGACTAGTAAGCCTTAGAGAAGGATCAATGTGGGGAGCCACCCTAGGAGCAACAAACAATGATGGTGAAAGAATCTTCATCAATGAAGGCAATTTTTCCAAGGTAAATTTCAAAGTAGTCCCATTTGATGTTGTGACAAAAAGTGGGGGTTGGATGGTTGTTAATGCTTCTTTAGATTAAGTTTTATGGTTCACAACATCTTCAAATGGATCTATACCTATTGGACTAGTCAATGTTGCAAATGGTTTGGTACTCACGACTTCTTTGGGATCACCAAATGGAATGGTGTATGCATTGGACTCAAAGTCATGCAAGGTTTTATGGCATTACAATGTTACTACTTCTATGACTATGGGTGCATCTATTTGCCTGCATCACCATATGAGGCTCCATCTACAAGAGGTAAATAAGACTATTATGCACTTGTCAATTTATAAGAGGCATTCCCAATTTATATGAGTTTAGTCAAGCTTTCACAATCATTCTGAAATGAACTACAATGAAGCCTCTCATAATGCAAATTCCCTACTTGCGTAACTAACTCTAGTTCTTTATCTGCATACTCTTTATGTGCATAAAGTGTATTATATAAACTATCAATGGAGTTGATTATGTCAGATATCATTGAATTTCTAAGATGAGAAACCAATCAAGCACAATTACTATTACTAGATGAAAAGCATGTCAGCTCCAACAAAAAACGTCATCTGAAATTTGTTGAAAATTGTGTTTCCAACAAGTTCGAGCGCATTCCACGTGTTGGAAATATGGTTTTCAACAAATTTTAGATGATGTTTTTTGTTGGAGCCAACATGCTTTTCTTCTAGTGTATATAGCATAAGTATATTTAGTTAATTGGCCTTTGGCACTCATACTCCTTATATGCATCAAGCTAAAAACTACTTTCTACCATTTCTATATAGTAAGGGAAGTTTCAGTGTACTTGTTTAAGCAAAACTATGCAACTTGGCTGTAACTTATTGGAATCGGTCCACTTAGAAAACACCAATTAGGAGCATGTGTAGTAAATAATGTCTTTCTAACAGATTTGCATAGATTTGGAGTAGAAACAAAGCTAGAGGTGTAATTTTCTTATGTCACTATCTTAAATTTTTCTATTACTTCACATGTAGAGAATTCACAAAATTATCTTACCTTCATTAGTTATTGTAGTCCAACTCTAGAATTATCTATTAAATTCAATGAAATAATCAAGAGTAGGGATTGGTTGCTTTCATAAAAAGATTATGCTATACCTCTAGAAAACTTTGTGTACAAAGAGTTTGGGTAGTTGCTTTGACTCATCATAGTATTTTGAGGACAAGATTGGATCATCTCTAACCCAATTCCCATTTCATTTGTGGTAGTGAATATTACATAGGGTTGTCATCAAGGGAAGTGGGTGTTTTACAAGGACCATATTGCTCACTTCAAGGAAGTATGTTAAAACTAGATATTAAAACAGGGGAGATTAAGCGGAAGACAAGCATGTTACCTGACAACAATGGCAAAATTGGATTATATTCAGGTGCTTCTATATAGAGAAGTAGTCCATCAATAGATTCCAAACGAAAAACTATATACATTACTACTAGAAACCTCTCCTCCTCTCCTCCTAATGTCATTGCATATGAACAAAGAGAAAACAATAAAACACATCGTGATGTGCCTGATCCATGCATTAGCCCAGATGATCATTTTGAGTCTATTCTTGCATTGGACTTGGATAAGGGAACAATTGTGTGGGCTCGTCGTTTGGGAGGCTATGACACTTGGACAACGGCATGTGTTCTAAATAGGCCTCCATCACCCAATTGCCCTCCTATAGTTGGACTGGACTATGATTTTGGAGAAGCTCCTATGATGCTCACTATCAAAAGGCATAGAATAGGTGTCAGGATGGGAGATGGTGAATGTATTGACATTGTTGTCGCTAGACAAAAAAGTAGGATTGTTTGGGCACTTGACTATAATGACAGAGCACTTGTATGGAATTCAATAAGCAATCTTTGTCCTCTCCTATAAATATATTAGTGTTTCATTTTTTTACCTCTTATAGACCACTTTGACTAACCATAATATAAAAATATAATTAAGATGGAATTAGTATTATGTTCAAAAATTGGATAAACACGAAGTCTCCATATGCCTTACTCAAAACTATAAAAAACAATGAGTTTGAATTTTAGCACTTTAGTCTATTAGAAGATAAAAATCAAACTTCAATTAAGAGTCATTGAGTGTTTTTTTACTCAATAATAGGTTTAAGTTTTGCAAAAGGATTGTGGAGGGATTATTTGCAATGTCAAATAGAAAAAGTTATAGAATGCTTGAACAAATCTTCTTCAATGTAAAATATAGGGACTCAATAAGTTATATAGAGCCTAAGTCACCAATCACAAAGAGGGATTAATATGAATGAAAAAGACTCCTTAAAACATACAAGGTAAGTATATGTATATTTGCTTAAATGGACAAGGATTGAAATATCCTCTTTAAGATTCTATGGAACTTCATCATATTTTGATAACATTAAATTTTCACATATATTGTTGCTTTGCATTATTTTATATGTGAAGATAATCAGACTTGAAAGCTCTTTTGGAGGATCAATTTGGAGAGTAACAACTGATGGTGAACGCATCTTCACCAATGTCGCCAATCTTTATAAGGAAATTTTCACATTGGTTCCATCCAATGTAATCACATCAAGTGGAGGTTGGGTGTCTGTAAATGCATCCTTAGGTCAAATTTTATGGTCTATAGCATCCCCTGATGGATCTATTCCCTTTGGGCCACTCAGTGTTGCAAATGGTTTGGTACTCACCACTTCTTTGGGATCACGAAATAGAACAGTGTATGCTCTAGACTCAAAGTTGGGCAAGGTCTTATGGCATTACAACATTCCTACTTCTTTGAATGGAGGTGTCTCAATTAGCAATGGATGCATCTATTTTAGAGAAGGCATTACAACTCTAACACTCATCACAATCACAAACTTAATCCATGGTCATGATGTTCATGTCATCTATATTAGTTGATCCCTATCCACATAATCAAACTTGAAATTGTGGATGTCAAAGTCCACTCCTTCATTCTAACATTATGCCAAGGTAGCCTATGACAACAAATATATTCAGTTGAAAACCAAAAGAGAGGAGTTAAAAAAAAATTGTGGCCATGAGTGGCAAAGTTGTGATTTAGAGATAGACACTATATTTTGTAAAACATTCCTAATTTTTGAATGGAATTTTTGCCTAGTGGCATGCTTTGTTTTCTTTGTGAAGTATTTTTTAGTAGAGTTAGTTCTTAGTTGTTGAATTCTTTCCAAGTAAAATTCATGTATATGCAAGAACATGAAGATTTTGAGAATGCTAGAGTTTCAATAGCTAGAAACGAACATTACACAACTTGCAATTTTAATGAACATCCCCAAGTTGTTTGATGTCATACCTACTATAGGAAAACTATATTTGGCATGTATGGGACACAAAAATGTCTCGAATTGCAAAAATGTTTCAATTGCCCATCATTCATAAGAATTCAGCAAGTCTCCACAAGCAAATAAGTAAGGACATGAAGCTCTTCATTTAGAAGAGTAAAAATGGTTGAAGACTTTTACTCCATAATACAATTAAAGTAGGTACCTCAAAATTGCCACTTTTTAGTTTTGTACCTCGTTAATATTATTAAATTGGTCAAATTTTCATAATTTCTTGTTTACAAGCAAAAGAAAGTTCTCAATGCACCAAAGAATGTGACATTTGGACACTATATACAAAAGTTATGAAGGGTCAAAAAAATTTGGAGGAGGTGGAAGGTGCACTATTCAGTGTAGCCATCTTATACCAATAGTGAATAAGGGTATGAAAAGCCCTCACTAGATTAGACACGTGGCACAAAATGGTACAAGTGGGCCCATGCACATCCCACAAATCATATAGGAGGGGGCTGCAATTGCGATCCTATTCTTCAAAACAATCCGTACAAGAAGCTTTCAAATTGATAGCAAGTGGTTTTGAAGTGAAATGTTGATAATGAGAGAACATAATAGGATTTGTAGATATTTGCTTATACTTCACTAATGGATGGCATAAGAGCCAAGGTGGGTCCATTTCATAGCCAAATTGTATTCACCTAATTTTTCTAAATGAAAATTGATTGTCCAATTGACTTCTTACAAATGCTGAAAAAATTTAGGATTTGCTAAAGTTTAGTAACAATCACATTTTTGAACCTTGTGTAGTACTTTTTGCATGTCAAAATGTTTAATTTTTGGTCCATCCATATCATTTTTCAGACTGCATGTGTGGGTTTTGCAAGACCTATAAGTTAGGACTAGGTGCCTTCGGTAGAATTCTTTGAAAATTCATAAGTAATTCACAAATGCTCCAAAAAATATAAAACCATTTCTGTTAGATTCTGCATCAGTTTCTCTTCAAATTTCTCTTCAAGTGAAAAATAAGGGAAAATACTTTCAGGCATCCGAATCCCATAAAGGCCAACCAGCCCTTAAAAGGAGCAAACTACCTTACATGGTGAATCCTTAATGTTCACTCGTGATTTCCAAACTTCCAGGCCCTTCTGCAAGCTTCTGCAACCCACTGACCGACGGACGGAAGACATTAACCAGAAGGTCCGCGACACGTACCGAAGGTCGACGAAGGTTCTAGAGCCGTCGTCTCCCTCCTTGTCTCTTCTAGAAATTAGCATGGTGTCCATTTAAAAGAATACCATGCGCTCCATTCTCCACCAAGACAATCGCTCATTGCAGTCAATATTTCATGATCGCAGCAGTGAAAACCATCTCATCCCCTGTCTCTCAATCTCTTGCTTGTAAAATTCTTGCTCTAGATCGCTCAATCCTGCGTAGTATTCAGCATTGTCAGCTCGGTCGTCTGGTGGAGGCTTAGAGCTTGCTCTGGTTCTTGGTGTGCATTCAATCAGCTCTCGCCGTTGACAATGGCACTCACACCGTTCTTCGGGCGCCGCAACAACTTCTGGGACGCCCCTGACCCGTTTGATATGGTCGTGTCCGTGTTCGACAACACCCCGGCCAGCTCGTTCGCTCGCGACGCGAACGCGGTGGCCAGCACCAACGTGGATTGGAAGGAGACCCCCACGGAGCACGTGTTCAAGGCCGACCTTCCAGGGCTGAAGAAGGAGGAAGTGCAAGTGCAGGTGGAGGACGAAAGGACGTTGAGCATCAGTGGGCAGCGCAAGAAGGAGGAGGTGCAGAAGACGGATACCTGGCACCGCGTGGAACGGAGCAGCGGGCAATTCATGCGCAAGTTCAGGCTCCCTGAGAACGCCAAGCTGGATCACATCACGGCGAAGGTGGAGAACGGAGTGCTCACGGTGGTGGTGCCGAAAGAGGAGAAGAAGAGGCCGAAGACGCGCAGCATTGAGGTCGGTGGCCATGATGGCCAGCAGGTGGCCATGGAGGTCAAGCACACGGAGGAAACTACAGCGTGATCGTTGTGGGCAGTTGAATTGTGGAGTTATGGAGGCCTGTTGTAGGGATTAGAGTGCTTTTTGAGCTAGTTATTGGGACCCTGAGCTCCAGTTTCTGGCTCGATGGACACTCATGATGTAGCAAATTTGGTTCATCTCCAGAAGGCAGTATATGTTACGATCACCGGCTCTAGCACCCGTGTGTAGAGAATAGTGATCGAACAGGAGTTCGTTTTGCGTGTACTTCAAAGTATTTTGAGTAACTGAATAAAAAACAACAGGTTCTCTTTAACTATGTGCAATTGCGTGAGGTTTCAGTTTCCTGCTTAGTTTCGAGCTCAGAGAGTACTGTTCCGTTCAGTTGGTAAGACCTCGGAGTCTGCAAATGTGCGTCCAGGACTTCGAAACTGCTGCACAAAGTCACACGCAAAGGATGAACTCTTTGTCGACGTAATTTGGGAGAGTGTGTGGAGGTCATTTTCCTACTCCGTGGTCAGTTCGAAGCTCATTTGACAGCTGTAGATTGGTCATCAAGATTTGTAATTTATCGCAGGATTCGACAGTCCAAGAAATCAAGCAATGTCACTTCCTCGAGTTGTTGTGAAACGGCTGCTAAAACCGTTACAAAACCAACCACATTGACAGATGAATACATATGGTAAGTCACGAACCGATTGTGTCACGTGCCTTCAATTGATCTCCATGAATTCAATGACATCGCTTGCGCGTGGTCCGGAACAATCATCGCCGTGACGAAAGCGGTAGTTTAGAGCTGGTTTAGCAGTAGTCTGTCATTTCCAACGGTCAATCACGGGCTTCAAAATAGGGTTATTCATCTCTCAAACGAGTCGCAACGAACACTTATACTGCATTCGAAAAGATCTCTCACGAGGTTCAAAAATTGATGGAAAAATGAAGGGGACGACATTCACCTTCATTTGGTTCCTTGCGCTCCAGATCGCAGGAATTCACGGAGATGCCAATCAGGGTCCATTCTGCGCGAAGGCGATCGCAAATTACAACACCAGCGGGTCATGTCCCGAGGTTTCGACCTTCGACATCATCGACACAGCAGCGTACGCGGGCGTGTGGTACGAGCTCGGGAGCACCGCCCAGTTCAAGCTCTTGTCGGAGGCCGGATTAGACTGCCTGAAAGCCAATTACACACTGCAAGTTTCCAACGCCACGACCTCGCTCGCCGTCGTGAACAGCGGGAGGCGCTCCCTAGGACCCGTGGCCACATTGGGCGTCACCAGCATCAGCACGGGAGCCAGGGCTGTGTGCATGAGTGCTCGCGACGTGTGCGCGTACATGGGGCCTCCGAGTGGAATGCTGCAGTCCGTCCGCGAGCTTCGGAGAATCGCGTCCATTGTGCGCAAGGAGCTTCCCGATCAGGCGACGATTCTCGACGACGTTGCGCAAAAGATTGAGGGCTATGGAAGCAGCATCTCCCAAGAGTTCACTATGGTGGCTGAGCATGTGCAGACCATTCAGAAACTGGATGGATACCTCAGCGCAGGGAACAACACCACGACGGGCAACGTTGAGCAGATCAAGCTGGAGATCATTGACATCTGCAAGCATGTCGACACGCTTGCGACGTTCGTCGATGAGATGGCCACTGCGAGGAGTCTTCTCGGGCAGGTGCGTGACACACATCTCTCTCGTCTCCTCTCTCGTCTCAACCCCTAAATGCTTATGATTTTTTAATTTGACTCACCTCTGTATTATGACATGTTGGAGAAACCCTAATGTGTAATCGTTCATCAGAAGATTCAGTCATCAAGTATCAAGTTGAAGTCACATAATTAATGTCCGTGAGTCTCACATTATTTACACTGTAAGAGCATCTGATATCACCTAATTTTTAATAGATATGTTTTAGGGGTGAATGAACAGAAAGGGGAATCTAACCACCATTTTGACTGAAATTGCTGATGTTCACGAATGACAATGTCTGGTGCAAATGAAGGTTGTATTCCATGAATTGTTATGTTGACTTTTAGATGTTCTGCACGTTTTGTGACGACTTTGTTGATGCAGTTATACATTCGTGATCAGACCCAAAGTGATTTCGGGGTATGCATTTCATTGAATGAACTGCTTTGCTCAAATTTCTGTCTTTCTTAGTTTCGTTTGCTAATTCTCGATGAAGCCAGGTGATCAAAATCGATGTTTATAGCCCACAAAATTTTGACTATGAATAATCACGCAATTTGCATCGAAATTATCTGAATTCAATTCCCAACACCCTTTGTCTTCAGTTTGACCTCTGATCTGCCTAAATTAACGCATTTAGGTGAGGTTTTGTAAATGAGGGTTCTTGTTCTGAAGCTCCTGGTGATAAGCTTATTGCACTGTAAGCAGGCGGTGGTGAAGCTCCTCATCGCTGGGGAATTTGTGAGTACAGTGGACGTAACGGAAGCATCAGCCCTAATCGGAGCCGCCGAACAAAACATACTGCTGCGAGCAGATCGAATGAAAGCGAGTCTACGGGCCATGGGCACTGCTGCACAGGTTTTGGTCGCTGAAGCAAGCGTGCCCTACCGGAACATTTCGTGGAGTTTGCCTGGAGTTGCCACTCAGAACGCCACCAACAAAGGGAGATTAGAGGTTGGCTTGATTCTTACCCCGAAAATCGGGAAATTTGATCTTTACAAAAAAATCGTTGGGCGTGCAATCATTCTACTTTCCACTGTAGCTACACTATTGACAATTAGCTCATCCAGTAATGTGAGAATCAGTAATGTCAACAGTCATGAAGTGCCGAGACTCTGCAACGTTAGAAATGAAGAAATGAAGAATCGTGCCGCTTGTGTTCTAAGGCTCAAACTATTGCGAACTAAGCTTAATGTGCTCTGGATTGTATTCGTTTAGTATAGAGTAAATGAGAGTGTGCCATGGCCAAATCTGATTTTAGGGTCATATGTGGCTCGCTCTTATTTACTTAGTACCTAACGAATTCACCGGAGGAATGCCAGTTCGCAATTGTTGAACTCTATTTTCGTTATTAATTGGCTATATGAGATTGAGTAATCCATGTGGTGGGCATACGTCGCGACTTATGTTGTCACTCCATGACTTGGTGTGGCATGGACCCACTGCAAACGACACTCAATCTAAATCTAGATGGACAAGAAGTAAGACAAGTTTTTCAAGTCACTTCTAATGCACAGATCCTAGTGATCCAAACCTTCAAACCTAATTATAGGTATAGTTCATGAGTTAGGAAATTTGCATTTCAAATTTGAACCCAACAGAATTGCGTCAAAGAAAGCAAATTTGAGAGGATCACTGATATTAAGATACCCTCAGTACTCTCATTCTCCTGGGATTTGGGGACGAGCCCTAGACGTAGGAGTTGATGTCGAGAGTTCAGGGTTTATGAAATGTCTGATTGCAGATTAATTTTGTATCTGTGATGATGTGCAGTTCTCCATCTTGGGAATGACGGCGCCATATAACATTATAGCTGTAGAAGGATTACCGAGCAAAGGCTACGATGCAGCACTCGTGTACTCGTGCACAGAGAATCATGTCCTGGAGACCATCCAGCAAGCGTTCTTCGTGTTGTCACGGCGGCCTACTCTTCTGCCCGCCACATTGAACCGCTTCTTGGGCGTGGCAGTGTCCTTGGGGAGAGACCTTGACTGCGAGAATCCCTTTCTCACATCCGGTTGTAACTGTGCACCATTTGTTGAGTCTTGCTCTCATTGGACGCCTTAGCCACTAGTAGAGGACAATCACCATTTGAATGTACGGGTATTTGTCTTATGTCCCGAGCAGGGTGTTCGCAATTTGCCACCCTCTATCACTGTCCTTGCTGACGGAGAGGGCCGAGGCTTTGCATTGACAGAAGCTACCCTGAGCAAGTTGTGTAGATGTTTGTTCCAATTGATATCAACTTAGTTTGCAAGTTTGCATATGCTCTAGAGAGTTGTCAAAAGTAGGAACAAAAGATTATTATACAGGTATGTAACTTTCGTAAGGAAAAGGTTTTAACCCCAAAATGTCCAAGGCATTTTTGAGCTTTTTGAAATTTGCTCTAAATTGAACAAAAAAACTACTCTATAATTTTTTAAATGAATTTCTAATGTGATTTTTTCTTCAAAACTTATAATTGTAATATCATTTCCAAGAGCTTTTAGTACTAGAAATCAAGATTTGCTATGGATCCCCTTGCACAAAATCTTGACTAGAAAAATCAAAATTACTTATTTTCAAAATCAGGTTTTTGATGCTAAACTAAACTTCAAATAGAATTCATCTAAAAGAAACACTTCAAAAATAACTTGGTAAGGTGGTGTTTAACTTCAAAGTTTTGTCTAAACTAGAATTTGATGCCTCAAGCATTTAGGGGTTAACTTCTAAATGGGATAATATGATTATTGTACATGTTTGATATATCATGTAAGAGATGATTATACAATATGATGGAGGTTCGAAATATTTATAATTTACACTAAGTTAATCTAATAGGAACTAACCAATAGAATATATAGTCAATGATAACAATTGGATGTGTGGATAATATCTCATTCTAGATTTCAAAATGTTTATACCAATACAAAATGTTTTAAATGCCCTAAGCTGATGGATGATGAATGTTTAGAAAATGGCAATTTAAATAATTAATATTCATTGAGGAAGTCTCAAAGAAGATGGAGTATTTATCATTCAATGGAAAGACACAAGAATGCTCTTCATGAATCAATTGATGATATGGATATTTTGAAAGAGTTGCTATTATGATGATGATTTGTCAATTTTATTTCAATATTTTTAATTTTAAGTACTAGGAATTAAATTTTTCTTTAGAAATGAATAATATGAATGATAATGAATGTGATGAATAATATTACTACAATATTTTCAAAATCTTTTTTCAAGTGGGTATGTATATCTTTGATGTTCATAGATGTTACAAAAGTACGCACATTTTAGTTTCTAGATACTAGATACTTGTTATATACAAGGCATGTTCCCAAATAAAATTACTTGTACTAAAACATGACCAAACCTAAGCACAACCATACAAGTGAACATGGATAGTAAATCTGTAAATGTCAATTTCATTTTGGGAATTGTTTGGATAGTACTTGCATTAGAAAAAATTTGAACCTTGGCAAGGACCGACTGGACCGTTAAGGATTCATTTTTTAGCATTCTACAGTGCATGTAAAAAAAAATTAAATTAAATTATTTTTTTGAATAAATTTTGGAAAATAAAAAAATATTAAAATGTGGTGCTAATGTGGCACAAGTAGTGCCACATTAGCTGCTTTCATTAAAAAAATAAAAAAACAGATTGAATTCCTTTCTAATTGCACTCGGGAGATTCAAAATGGGTTCAAAACTCATAGACCTCCCAAAGGCTAAATTCTTTTGTAATGCTTTTCTTAGTCTATGTTGCATATATTGTTTAACATTTGAAATTTCCCTTCACCGATAGTCACACTAGTTTCAAGCAACTACTGTCTTTGTAAATGTTTGGTGACAATCTCTTTTCATGGCATTTTTTCAAGTTGAAGGTATACATGTTTGGATATGAAATACCAATTTTTGATAATTAGAAAAACAAAAACATTATTTACATGGCTTTAATTTGTCTTGGGCATGATTCTTAAGGTAACCATTTAATATTATGGTTTTTAAAAATATACTAAAAAAATAGTCCAAGGTTTTCGTGGATAGATTAGATTCATATTTCAAAGGTTTGCATAACTAACATAGGAGAACCTATTAACTTGAAGAATCGATTGCTACAAAAGCTAATTCATTTACTATGCCTACACTAATAACACTAATTTGCACAAATTTGGAAAATATGCAAATTTGTGAGGTGCAATAATATATTTTTATATTATTTTAAATAAATTTTTAGTATGGTATGGTTACTACTATTTTCAAGCTACTTCAACTATTGTTATTTTCATTCAACTTACATTTACCTTTCATCCATTTCATCTCTTTCCATTTAAAGGTTCATTCTAATTAGATGACATTAATTTAAATCTATCAAATAAGTGCAAATGGAATTTTGTACTATCCAAACTCACGTGTGGAATTCAAAGAATTCAAAGAATTAAACCTTAGATTTGAAGTTGAAGGCTAGTTTATACCAAAGTTAAACGAAGGAGATATGAATAGTCAAAATGATCTCACATTTTAAATGTGACTAAAGGAGTTGGGAGCCCAAGGAAAAAAATAGTTATAACACTTTGCATGGTCTTGGTGTAAATCCAAAAGAGACTATAGCTAGTTTAAATCTATTTATTATTAAATTGAATATTGTGAATTGCAAGATCAAATAAATAGACAAAATCTATAGTTGTCAAATTTTAGCTTGTCATGGTCTCCTAAAAATTCATTAGGCTTACAACAAAAAGGTCTATGTGTAAAAAAAAAAAAACTTACAATTAATATAGCAATATCTACTTTGATTCCACATAGGATTTCAAGTGGATTTCTCATTAGTGAAGAAGGACTTTGATCCAAGTATAAACCCAACTTAGACCACTACCCACTTCTTAACCAATTACTACTAGTAGGATTCAAGAATTCAAGAGGTCCCTTGGTCCGACCTCCGACTCTACGTTTGTTCCAACAATCCACACCTAAACTTTTTCCCACTTTACCGAAATGGTCTGCCAGTCGGTGTCCCACTTCCATGGCCCTGCTCTCCGTTTTCAACGCGTACGGTAGCTTCTTCGAAATTCAGCTACTGCTCCATACACAATTCAGGTCATTGCCAGGAAGAATCGAGATCTCACAAGCCTTCGCTAACTTCACATGCGGGTCTGGACGGACGTCTGGTGGGTTGAAATTGGAAATCTTCTTTCCATTTCCCCCCCGCAAATTTGAGAATTGGGACACCTCTGGTCTTTAAGGTAGGAGGTCTGTAAAGCGATCATCTAAGCACTGAACCTGAATTTTGGGGAGGTAAAACATCTTGAAATATTTTTCAATCAATTTTACTTGAAAGACAAGAAGAAATGGCATGTGGCCGAAGTTGTTTCATATTTTTTGGATCTTTGTGAAATTAGTTATGAAATTTTGAAACTGAAGTGGCAAAAGGGCTGTAAAAGCGACCACCCCCTAGAATGTACACCTGTTGTACATTTTGGTACACTGAAAAAATCAAAATGTACCTCTGTTGCATGATCGGTTCAAAATGCCCGCTCGCAGTTCGAGCCTCCTACCTTACTTCTTGCCGGTCCAGTTCGAGTCTGTTCCGCTTCTCTTACCAGTTGTTTTTGAAAATGTAAAAAAATCCACCGGGGCGCGTGGCCCTTGGTTCATTGTACCTTTTCCTCTTATCATTGGAAATTGTCCATGTGTTCCAAGAAAAAAAAAAATTGAGAAAATTGCGGGATGAATTTGCCTCACTCACGGGCCAGCTTCCGTCGTTGGAGCATTTTTTAAGTATGGCCCACTTTAGAAATAGCCAGTGATTGGATTCGAGTGCTCTAAAAGTTGTTCCAATGTGAGTGCGTTTCCAGGTGTGTTTCCAGGTGTGTTTCACCAATTCATCATTTCACCTCAACGCCTTTGTAGAATTTGAACCAAGCTGGTATACTGTTGCTTTGTCAGCATTTCCTGGAAAGCGACGACAGCAAGTGTTGCGTGCCGGTAAACATTCCGATCTATTACGATTGCACGCATCCCTTGTAAATCAAGTTTTTTTCAATCCACCTCCACGAACTTAACTTATTGGATCCGTTAGGGAGTGCACTCCCGTGCATGTGATTGTTCATCATTTCATGAGAAGAATCTGTGTCTGTTCCATCCGCTACTAGTCGAGCTGAGGTCCGTTGATGCCAGTGCAAATTTCGATTGTTGCGCGCGCGCGTTGTAAGTGGTGAGCTTCCCGGGGGGCTCTCCCGACGTCGCAATTGAATCCCAATGCTTCCCTTCTTCATTCTGTCGCTTCTTCTGTTCCTTCTCATGACGGTGGTGGTCATCCCCGCCCTGACGCAGCAGAGCCGGGTGGTGGTGGAGGAGGTGGAGCACGCGCGACAGGCGGCGTCGGGGGGTCCGTCTCTCTGGACTGCGCTGGCGGCTATACTGCTGCTCCTCGCCTGCGTCCCGGGAGGTCCGTTGGCGCCCGTCATGAACACGGCCCGCTAATCTCTGAAGCTTGTGTTTCCGGTACTAAGTCCAACTCTCCTGGAACTTCACAAATTCAAGTGTTCGTAGGCTGGCTGAAAGTCTATTTGTAGCCCATTTGAATGAGATCGATCCTGACGAAGCCTTCAATGGATCTCCTCGTGTTCGTAGGGGTCTTTCGTGTGGAGGAGTCACAGGGAGATTGTCAGTCTCTGGTTCCCGGATTGTCATTCTTGGTTTACAGAGAAAATTTGTGCTACTGATGTTCTCCGTTTGCCTATTTTTCCTGATTCTAGTAGAGATTTGTCTGGGAAACTTCTGATATTTTCGTAAGGGAAAGAAGGATAATCTTCCTGTGGATATGACGTGCGTTCGATCGGCAACCAGTTGTTGCGACGGAATTTATTTTTATCTCGTGAATCAGTGTTTAATATCATTCCGCAAGTTTTAGTTTCAGTTTATTAGATTGTTTGTGAGTTTGCAGATTGATAGCAGGAAGGTCCATTCAGTTTTCGCGAAATTCTGGCCTCGCTACTACTTGCCCTTCAGTGTTCTTCACCATGACCTCTATAACCGCTTATTAGCCTTCTAATTGATCTTCAAGTCTTCTATGCTTAACCAAGAATTCTTGGTTTGACATTGTCTATTTGATTGTGAAGATTGTAATTCAGATGGGGCCAAATTTTATACTCTGAGAATCGGTGAAGAAGATTGCAAGTGTTGGTCGAAAGTAAACGGAATCGGACAAACGAAAGTCTCCGTATGACCTTCTCAACACTGATAGAAATTTTAGGGGTTCATGATACTGCTTTTCAGGGATTCTTGATACTGCTTGGGGTCTCAAAGGAATGACCGACATTGTTTGAACATGTACTAAGTATGCTAAGTCAACGGTAGTCTGCCAAGTACTCAGGTTTAGGTTCGTGTGCATTTAGGTCATTTTAGAGAAGGTCAAATTAAAGAGGCCTGAGTGTGTTTTACAAATTAAGCGTTTGTTTTGGTCAATTGTTTTATGAAGATTTTGCTCCGCAAGTTCCTGGAAGATGGTTAGAGAGGAGAATACATACTGCCTTGTTAGCCATAGAAGACCCTGCAAAGAATGAGTTTAAGCCTTTTTTGTGAGGGAGTGCTAGAATCATGTAGATGAAGTATTTGGCACAATTAATCGCAATAGAAATGTTGTGAGTCTTGTAAACGACAACAGTTCCTTTGTTGTCTCCTGATTATATTACTGAAAAATCTCTGTAATTTGAAAATGTTTATGGGCTTGGCAGGTTGTTATGAGAATACCCATTGGAGGTTCAGGGATTATGGCCATGAGCTTACGTGAAAGAAGCAAGAGTGTTTCCAACGGCGAATTGGAGAGAAGAAATTGAATTATGCAGACTGAATACCAATTCCGAGGATACAGTACATCCTCTGAGCAGATAAGGTAAGTATACACCCCTTGTAGATCTTCTTGTCTTATCATAACACGTAAATAGTACCAATCCCAAGTTTGGGGGAAACTGTCACTTTCTCATTAGTTGTTTAGTTTGTTACTCATAACCCTTCTATGCAAAGTGAGTCCTTTGGTCAACCAAAAAGTTTTTAAAAGTTCAAATTTGAACGTCCAAGATTCAAGGAAACCACTTGGCACTTGACAACCTTGTTGAGCCTCCCGACTCTCATAATCTAGACCACAATAATGGAGCAACCATCAATACTTCTATTTTTTACATGAAGTTTCACCACTAATTTCAAAGCAGTCATGTTGCTGAGTCTACTTGAATGAATGTAAGATTCTACCAACTTCTGTTATTTGCTACACCCAACCCTCTCAAAATTCACTCCCTTGAGCGGACAAATGAGCTTCTAAATGCAACTTGACAAGTAGAACTTGTGGAGTTAGATATGACTGTACACAGCATGCGAGATTCTCAAGATATAGTGGGAGTATGAAGTAATTACAGAGTGTGCAATTAACGAGTGCACACCTAATACTTACAAGTGGAAAATGGCTCACTATTTGTTTTGAACAGGACCAGGCACATACGCACCCTGAATTCTTCTCTTACTGGCTGGATTCAATCAGCCAGTGCTGAGGCTGAAGAGAGATAAACTTGACACTTGAGAATCCAGCGTGACCCAAAAGAGACGTCCACTGCTCCTCTGTCCGATCAACCCCTCCGGCATGAACCAGGAGCCCTAGATCCATCAATGGTGGCACTCCTGTGTATCGACTCTCACCTCCGAACTCAGATGGCACAACAGGATCGTAGATCAACAGCTTCCCTTCAGATGGAAGCGATTTCTTGCAATTTTGTAGAACTTTGATGGCGACTTCATCGTTGAAGAGGTGCACCACATTCTGCACACACACCAGGTCCAATCAAGCTGAGTGCCTGTTGTAGTAGAGAACCACACTATGCACGTGGAATTTCATAAGACTTTACAAAATTCTCAGGAAAAGGATTGTGTAAACAAAATTATTAACCAATATAGGTGGGTTTCTTTGGTGAACAGTGAAACTGACATAAATTGAAGCTTGCTGCTCCAATTTTCGCTCCAGAATTGCAAAATACTCTAGTCATTTATTGAGGGCAACCTCTAACATTGGTTCATAATGTTTTGTACTAGGTGATTCAATTTTAGAGGGGTTACTAGTTTGTAGTATTGACTGCATCTCTCCTGCAAAATTGTTTTAACTAGGAGAATCTGAAACAACTCATGAAACTCATCTCCACATGTATTTCTGATTTTACTGTACGTTTTCCATGCTAAAACTATTACTTATAGGCATATGAGGCTCTTACGAACCAAGACTTTGCCTTGAAAAGCGTCAAGCAACGAAGCGGCTTCTCAGTTTCGCCTCGCGCTAAAAGTTAGGAAGACATATGTCATGGAAATGAAAGGACCCTTCAAAGTTAGGAGTTATAACCAGGATTGTTCAGTGTTTTGCAATCTACATATACAAAACATGTCTAAATTGGAATTACGGTTTCAGTTTTGTCCAACCTTCAAGAGCATGGTATCACCACACGGTATATCACTGTCGAGTAGATCGCCAGCAACATGCTCCACTCCTGTCCTCAAAAATCATAAATGTCAATCGTGCAGGTCTCTCCCCTGCGGCGTACCGCCAACTACTGCAAACTAGAAGATATCAATCACCAGTTCGCCACATCAGGAACATAACTCTTGGACAAAGTACAATTCGTTCTCTAGAGGAATCCTATTGCACAGAGACACCCTCTTTTGACCAGAAAAATATCATTCGGGCTTCTATAAATTCTCCAACCTCTCCTAGCTCGTTGATTCAACCACCATCCTCTCCACTTTTTTCTCAATCATTCTAATAGCTCCACATGAACCTCAGTCTACATAGATGGTCTTCCAATTGGTTCAAATATTTCAGGAGTTGTTCGACTTACCGGGTATACTTGGTGCAGCTGCGACTGCATGAGGCAAGTCGAAGTTGATTCCACGAATGTGAGGATGTGCAGCAACGATGGCTGCCACTGTCGTCCCTTGGAACCCACCCACGTCCACCAGCGTTTCCACCTCTTTCCACCTTCCATAACACTTCAATGCTTCGATTTTCTGCGCTCCCTGCACTTTATCCGCAAGGCTCCAAAGCTCCCCATACTCGGGGTCCACATCTGAGTACTCCCAAGAACTCTGTACCCACATGGCAAAACACAACAAAGCTCTGACCTCAGCACATGGAGAGTCATGAAGGCATTCCTAAATAAATAGAATACTTCTATAATTACTTCTGATTTTTGCACTGTGAAAGTGGTGAGTAATAAATCTGAGAGGAGAGGAGCAAGATAATGAGGGGGCCTGGAATGACAACAAAACCTGAAAAGCTTAATTTTGTCTCCGCAGGAACAAATATTTGACATCATGAAATAGAAGTCTCATCGAGTGCCAGAGACGCATTAAGTGTCCACATCAGGAAGAAGGGCTCAGAAAAAGCTAACCCTAATTAGGATTTCACGGACAGAGTGCAAGCATACCTTCCCATAACAAGCTTCCCACGCATTTCTACCGTGCAATACCGTCTCGCACAAGTGTTGCCACGGCGTCTGCGAGTTTCGGTAATTCAAGTACATGACCATGGGCGCCAAGGTGCGGGGATTATTCTCTCGCACCAGCATTCGCGACGCAGGGGTTAAGCCGTAGCGAGCACCACCTTGCTCGTCCTCGACCTCAAACACGCCAAAGTGCACCAACGCTCTCATGATCCGGTGGAGCGCCTGCTCATCCACGGCGTGGCTCGGAAGCTCCTTGGCGATCTCGTGCACAGACAGACGGAGTTTCGCAGGTTCGGCTCGTGCCAGAATGTCAGGAATTTGGAGCTCCACGACGGCTTTCAAGGTCATCGCGGCGGCGTGGCCAAACAGCAGAGGGGTGAGCACGCTTATGCCCGATGGCGATGGCGATGGGGGTGCATCTTTGAGTCTCGTTGTTGCTGCGGCCTCCGACATTGGGAAACAGGGTCAGGAAACAGGAGATTCAACTGGGAATGAATGTGGAATTCGTGTACAATTGAGGTTCAGGGTTCCAGAATTCTGCGCTTGAGAACAACAATGATGTTTGATCGCAACAAACGCATTTGTATTCATGTTAATGCTTGAATCGCAAGCCATTGTATACGATTCTCGGGTGTGATAAATGGCAACACGATGAGGCCATCGCTCTGCGGGGTTTCTTCGTCATTTCGAGCACTTTCGGTTTCTTGCGCATGTGGGCTGGGCTGCATACTGTATATTGACTAAAACAGTGCGCGACTAAACAATGGGCTACAAGATCAGCCAATATTCCCTTAAAATACGCAGCTTACATTCTCTTTAACGCAAGAAAACTTGAAAGCAACCAAACCCTTCCCACAAATTCCCCTGTACTTTGGCATCAACATTTTCATCCACACTCTCCTTCAAACAGTTTCTCCCCTCAAACCAGGGAGTGCAATCTCAGAATCACTTATTACTTCTCAAAGAAGAATTATAGATGTCAATTATTTATGTGTCACTTAAGCCCTACCCACACAATCAAACTTAGAATTGTGGATGTCATTAGAAGAAATTCATCTATTCTAAAGGGTAGTGAATTCCTTGGTGCCGTGCTGCAAATATAAACATTATTTAGAATATGTATATTCACATTTTTAAAATAGGTTTGAACGTTTGTAACATTATAAAGAAGATGACATCATTCAAGGTAGTTTTAAGGTGACGCCTTCTTTCTGCCATTATAAACAACTATATAAAAAAAAATTCACTTGAAAGTTTTATCTCATTTGATATTTTTCTTCTTTGTTTTTTATTTAGAATATATTATGTTGAACTAGAGGGATTTTTTAGAGTTTCAAGATGAAGAATCTCAACTAAAGCATGAATTTAAATTTTCTTTATTGCAACTGTCGAAGCAACCACAACTGTCACTAAGTTTTTTATTGCTACATAAACGATCAAAAGATGAAGCTGGGCCATCTCGACCATTAAAACAACCTCGCATGAAAAAACGATGGCACGGTTATTTTCAACGTGACATTTGAACATTGATGATTTTGTTGCAAGTTAAATGTATTGAGCTTGATAGCCATGAAGTTACATTTGAAAAATATTTTGAAGGTTTAAACGATAAGCAATATTATTGCATGGTGAGGCTTATCTAAGAAAGTCATGGTCATTAACAATGATTAAAAGTGTCAGTCAATCATTTAACTAAAGAGAATCGTGTTGATTATGTAACTATTACCATCAAACGCATCTTAAAATTCTTGCAAATAGACTGATATTTCGATTGAAATTCTAATTTTTTACCTCTATTAGATATATGTTGAGTTTTTTGTTCTTCATTCCATAGTTAAAGTGATTTTTTACAATAATTTTGTATTTATGAAGTAATATGAAGTAAATATTCAAATAATTTGTCTTTTAAATGAACTTGAAATAAATTTCCTTCAAAAATAAAGATAAAAAAATAGTTGTAAGCCAAATAAGTGCTCAATTATTGATGTTGTAATTTTGGAAGTGAGTTAAGGGTTGATCCCACTTGTTTGTGTAGTTAGAGTGAAGAGAAAAGTAGACACTATTTATCTTTTCTCTTATTGTAAGTTTAGAAAGAACCTAAATGTTTAGAGGTTCATTGTGTTCTGAGTTTGAAAAAATTTGAAGTGAAATTTGTAGAAGTTGTTTATTATAGTGTGTAGTTTTAAATTGATCTCACTTTTTTGATTTGAAGTTGTGAATCAAAAGTTGTGCTTGTTTAAGTGGAAGGAGATTTTTTGCACTCAAAATTAAAAGGTAGAGACTTTGATCGGCCATAAAAAATGGATAGGTTCTTGATTTGTAATGAGATTTGGAGAGAATCTAAAGAATTGTGTTAGATTTTTCTAAAGATATCACTCATTCTATTTAAAGTTTTTATGACTAAGTTGTGAGTGTGAAAGTAAAGAACGGTTTGCTGCCTTTCTTTTCTAAAGGCCGAAACTTTGAATGGCCATAGAAGTTGGATAGAGTTTTAGAATTACTTGAAATATTGAGGAGAAATAAAAGTTTGTATTAACTTTTCAAAAAGCTATCACTCATCTCATTTGAAGCTGTAAAACAATGGCCGTACTCATCTAAAGTTCAGTTTAAGAATTGGAGATTAAAGTTGGAGATTGGAAGAAGTTTTGAAGACTTGCGTGTGTATGTGTGTGGCTTGTGGCTTTGTAAAATTTGTTATTGCGGACGGCTTGAGTTACACCAACGCTTACCTCCTTTTGTATCATGGCTGATAAAGTGGGATTAATTGCCCACATGGTCGAGATTGAATGACGAAGTGAAGTTAATGGCCTACATGGTTAAGACTTGTTTGTTCTCACGATGAAGCTTGATTCTTAAAGCTGATCACCGAGAGTTTGAAAATTTAAGAGCCAATCTTTCAGACAGTTCAACTTATAATCTGACCATACCGTTTTATCCATTTGAAGCCATAGGATCTTATCACACACCTTAAACCTTACACCCATTTAAAGCCAACCAATACAAGATAGGTCAATGGATAATAGTTCGAAGGTAGTTTAGAAGATTCGATGTTCAAGTTCAAAGTAGGGTGAATTTACAAGTGACGAGTTTTCTATTTTTTATCATTTTATGACTTCCTTTATTCCTAAGGTCGCAACCAAAATCTCTGTAATTTGCCGAAACAAATGTTCTTAACACAATACCATGGGTTTCAACCACGGCATTTTTTCAATACTTTTTTTCAAAAAATAAAAATAAAAATTTTCTACTTTTTTATTCATTTTAAGAATTTTTTTTTTTCAAATTTTCTTTTTTACAACCTAGCATTCTTTAACTACAAGGAAAATTATTAGGGAACAAGCCCTAAAATGATTGTCTTGTCCCTCCCCCTCTCAACTCTCTAAATGCAAAGTCCACTCCTTCATTTTAACATTATGCCAAGGTAGCCTGTTGAAGAAAGATAATTCCCAATTGGAGATTACCCAATTTAATATAATAAGTTCGTTCCAAGGGAGATGGTTAAGTAGGATTAATTTGCTAATAGGACTAATTCCTAAAATAGAATATTCAATTCTCAAATAGAAAATCAAGATCCAATTTAGAAATTTAGCAATCATTGAGACTACAATGACATCACAAAATAAATTTACATACATCAAATTGATTGTTCCAAATTCCAAGGTTCACAAATTGTCCAACATAGTACTATCATTTTAATTCTAAATTTCTCACTACAACTCTTAAGACAGATACAACAATCATCGATTAGGATTCTACAATGGATTTCTTATTCACCGCTCTAAATCGGCCTCTTGTATTTCTCATAGTAATACATCCAAATAAACTACAATTGATCTATCAATTACTCACTCCAATTTGGATTTCTATCACACAATTCTAGATATCATTTCTTCACGCTCAGACTTTCACAAATTTAACCATCAATGCTTCACTCTCCCAAATCAACTCCTGATTTGGAAAATTCTTCATCTAATCTTCGCATTCTGCACACACATCAACAACGCCATACACTGGCCGAAACACCCTTCCAACTAGGTCACACACACAAACCGATCCAACCTTGGATCAACACCAACACATACAAACACAAGAACACACAAAGAGACAAATACCAGCCTACACCGACTGGGACACCCACTGGAATTCACTCAACAGACGGTAAAGAAAAATGAATCCCAAATTGGAACTAATAGGACACAATCCAAACAGTTACCAAATTGGAAGAGAAAGTCAACTAAAATCAGCCACCCATTAGGATCCCATTTGGCAACATTCATCAGACAACACTCACCTACTGACCTTCATCCCATTCGGTTGAACCCACTTCCATTCACAATTACTATTCACCTATTTGGAACTGACTATTGACTCAACCAATTAACACACATTAAATTTCCAACTTGGAACAAAAATCAACCCATACCAACCAGAGACTGAACTCAACTTAGAACTAAATCTTATCAAACACTCATGGCTAGAACTAACAACCTATTTCTTAACCAACAAATCGGAATCTCTCTTAATTAGACATCAACATAACAACCACTTGGTCTTAAACAAATAGCTTAAAACCACCCAATTGGACCATAAAACCACAAACTAACACCACAAACTCTCAATTAACACCCAAAATGGCTAAAAAATTTACAAATAAAAATCCAATTTAGTTATCTACATAGCCTACGACAACAAATATATTAAGTTGAAAATAAAAGAAGTGGAGTTTAAAAAAATTGTGGCCATAAATAGCAAAGTTACAATTTAGGGAAAAAAAAGGTTATATTTTATAAAACATTCTTGATTTTTGAATGGAATTTTACCATGTGGCATGCTTTATTTTTTTGGAGAAATATTTTTTGATAGAGCTAGCTCTTAGTGAAAAGAAGTTTTAAGCACACCAAAGAATGTGACATTTAGATATTATAAGTTGAAGTCACTCATAACCAATGAAATAAGCGTTTTTAGACATGATTTAGAGTAGTGCAAGGCAAAGCAAATATTTTTAGAGGGTGCATTGATAGAAATGATGCAATTGCAAAAAAATTGATAATGTCTTGGCTTAAGCTAAAATTACTATAAATGTTGAAAGCCAAAAGTTGGTTTGGATCCATTTTCAATGTTTAAACTAAGATAGAAGTACCTACTTTGGACAAGCTTCTATAATTGCTTTGTAGGCTAATCTATTATAGACAACAATTAGATGCATTGGTCATTAAAAAAGATTCTTGGTTTGTACTTTCTCATCCATTCATCTGTCTTTCCTCTTGGCCTAGGGAGAAGTATCAAAGCTAACTACAATTGGTGAGTCTATGAAATTGGAAAGGGTCTAAAAGCAAAATTCACTTTTATATTCAATAAAATATTCACTTTTGGAGAAAACAATTTTTTTTTTTGGTATTCTTCTACAATCATATTTTTGCACACACTAAACTTTGTTCCCCATAAATTTTCCCACATCATCCAGTCTAAAATACTTAAGTTATTCAAAATAGATACTTCTACCTTATTCCATCTAAGAGACTACTTGTTGTTCACTTTGGCACTCTAAACCAAGTACATGTGTTGTGACAAGAATGGAAGAATTGACGGTTAAAAACCAAGAAATGATGGTTGGAAATTAATTACAATCTCTCTTAACCCCTAAAGTTCCATGACTTTGTTTTCCTTGAAATCGATAAAAAAAACTGCCATTTTTAAGTACCAAATTTTTGGAATTTTTTTTTTGACACATATAATTGTAGGATCTTGTAGAACGCTAATTTGAAAAGATGTAGAAAAAATTTCAAGACTTCCCACCATGTGGATTGCAAAATTTTAGCATTTAAATTGACAAAAATCCTTTTTTTAACCCTACAAAAAATTGGACAGCTACACTTTACAAGCTCACTTTTCTATGAAAAAATGTTCAAAATGGTGGTGCTTCTTTGGATTCATTTTTCTAAATAAGTTGCCTACATGTTTGAAAATTTTCAAGTCATTTGAAATTGTATAACATATAGAAAAAAATAGTAAGTAGAAAAAAATAGAGAATGATTCAAAATACTAAATTGTTAAGAATTTAATTATGGAATTGAAAAATGTCAATCCCAATGGTTATAATATTCTTATAAACAATGTGCATCATATGATTTTATTTAATTTTTTAGATATTGAAAATTGAGTGAAATAAACAACTTCAAAGTTCTTTTTAGTGTACAAAATCCATAACTGCCTGCAAACTAAAATTCCTCATATTTTTTGACTCATGGATTGAAACGGAATGATTCAAAGATTTCTACACATTTATAAATATAAAAAATCAATTTAAAGTTTTTATTTTTGAAAAAAGTGAATTTTTTCAGATCTGCCTGTACTGCCTGAGTTGAGAAACAAACAACATATTGGGCCATAACTTTTTACTCCTATTTCCAAATGTCATGAAATTTGTTGCATATGAAAGATATTCCTCGTCTACACCTTCTATTAAAATTTCAGACATAAATAAGGAAATTTCTGGTCACAATGACCTGCCCAAAAAATCTATATAGCCAAAATATGTAGTCCGGTCCTTTAGGGGTTAAATTTTAGATGCCCTATTGATTGTTGATGGGACAATAGTTGGTAATGGGTGGCTTTACATTATACAAAAATTATGAAGCCTCAAATTTTTTTCGTACTTAGAGATGAAAATTGCAATTTTGGGTGTAGCCATCTTATACCAACAGTGAATAAAAGCATGGGAAGCCTTCATGAGATTAGACACATGGCAACAATGCAACAAGTGCCCCCCCTGCAAATCATGCATGGTGAATCCATTACTGTTCATTCATCATTTTCAAAATTCCAGCCCCTTCTGCAAGCTTCTGCAACCTACTGACCGCCGGATGGAAGACATTAACCAGAAGGTTTTATGGCATTACAATGTTACTACCTCTATGACTATGGGTGCATCTATTTGAAAGAACACATTGGAATTGGAGCATGTTTTGTACTTGGAAATGACACACTTGGTCATGTTGTTGATGCCATTTGTATCACTAAAACCCTAATAATTCCAAATGTCAAAAGCCCATTCCATTCTAATATTATGCCAGGGTAGCTTGTGATAGCAAATGCACCAAGTTGAAAAGGAGAGTTTTTTTTATAATTTTAAGCCATGGATAGTAGAGTTGCATTTCTGGGGAAATGCTGTACTTTGAACAATATTATTGTTTTTTAATGGAATTTTGCCATGTGACATGCTATGACTTCTCTGAAGTATTTTTGGGTAAGGTAGTGGTTCAATTCTTGCCAAGTGAAGTTCATGTACAGTAACGTACTTGTAACCACGTGGCATCTGGAAGCCGAAACTGAGCAGGGGAATGAGAATGCTGATTCAGATAAGTGACAATCGGCTTTCATATCACTGGAGAATTTAGGTATGGGAAGCCTTCATGAGATTAGACACATGGCAACAATGCAACAAGTGCCCCCCCCTGCAGATCATGCATGGTGAATCCATTACCGTTCATTCATCATTTTCAAAATTCCAGCCCCTTCTGCAAGCTTCTGCAACGTACTGACCGCCGGACGGAAGGTCCGCGACACAGACCGAAGGTCGACGAAGGTTCTAGAGCCATCGTCTCCCTCCTTGTCTCTTCTAGAAACAAGCATGGTGTCCCGTATAAAAGAATACCATGGGCTCCAATCTCCCCCATCTCATTTGCTGATTGCAGTCAATACTTCACGATCTCAGCAGTGAAAACCATCTCATCCCCTGTCTTTCAAACTCTTGCTTGTAAAATTCTTGCTCTAGATCGCTCAATCCTGCGTAGTATTCAGCATTGTCAGCTTGCTCTGGTTCTTGGTGTGCATTCAATCAGCTCTCGCCGTTGACAATGGCACTCACACCGTTCTTCGGGCGCCGCAACAACTTCTGGGACGCCCCTGACCCGTTTGATATGGTCGTGTCCGTGTTCGACAACACCCCGGCCAGCTCGTTCGCTCGCGATGCGAACGCGGTGGCCAGCACCAACGTGGATTGGAAGGAGACCCCCACGGAGCACGTGTTCAAGGCCGACCTGCCAGGGCTGAAGAAGGAGGAAGTGCAAGTGCAGGTGGAGGACGAAAGGACGTTGAGCATCAGTGGGCAGCGCAAGAAGGAGGAGGTGCAGAAGACGGATACCTGGCACCGCGTGGAACGGAGCAGCGGGCAATTCATGCGCAAGTTCAGGCTCCCTGAGAACGCCAAGCTGGATCACATCACGGCGAAGGTGGAGAACGGAGTGCTCACGGTGGTGGTGCCGAAAGAGGAGAAGAAGAGGCCGAAGACGCGCAGCATTGAGGTCGGTGGTCATGATGGCCAGCAGGTGGCCATGGAGGTCAAGCCTGCGAAGGAAACTGCAGCATGATCATCGTGGGCAGTTGAATTGTGGAGTTATGGAGACCTGTTGTAGGGATTAGAGTGCTTTTTGAGCTAGTTATTGGGACCCTGAGCTCCAGTTTCTGGCTCGATGGACACTCATGGCGTAGCAAATTTGGTTCTTCTCCAGAAGGCAGTACAGGTTACGAGCAGCGGCTGTAGCACCCGTGTGTAGAGAATCAATAGTGATCGAACAGGAGTTCGTTTTGCGTGTACTTCAAAGTATTTTGAGTAACTGAATAAAAGACAACAGGTTCTCTTTAACTATGTGCAATTGCGTGAGGTTTCAGTTTTCTGCTTGGTTTCGAGCTCAGAGAGTACTCTTCCGTTTATTTGGTAAGACCTTGGCTTCTGCAAATGTGCGTCCAGGACTTTGGAACTGCTGCACAAAGTCACATGCGAAGGATGAACTCTTTGTCGACGTAATTTGGGAGGGTGTTCGGAAGTCATTTTCGACTCCCTGACCGGTTCGTAGCACAATTGACAGTAGATTGGTCATCGCAGGATCCGGCAATCCAAGAAATCAAAATTTGAGTGACTGTTTGAACTTTTATGTTTAAACGTTCAAAAAATAATCAAAGCATAGGAAATTTCTTGCTCGTTAGAGCATTTCCAATAATTGGATTCACGTTTATCATTAGAGATGAATAAAAAAAACAAAATCAATACTTTTACATGTATTCATATCTATCTTCCAACATGGTACCAAAATGCACAAGTTGAGGGGATTCAAGAATTTTACTAAAAGATTTGAAAGACAAATCTTCATCTTTAGAAAAGGTTAGGAAAAACAAGTACTCCGTATTTTGAAGTTTAGGTGAGCGTTATGATCATGCACTTAATAGGAGTCCTCTTCATGTAACTGCGACCAAATACAGTGAGCTTTGTGTCGGTACAGTATCTAATCAATCGAGTTGATGAGAGCTTACCAACTTATGTTACAGAACCCGAAACTCATTAGATGCAGAATCAGCGATTATACTCTAGTTAGATTTAGACTCTCATTAAACCCTCATGAGGTTCCAAGAACAGAGATGTAGATCCTCATTATTATTATTTCCACAAAGGAAGTACACTGCGAATTAAATATGGGGGGCAACAAATCACTGCTACTCGGGGAGTTGTCGAATCTCCTCACCAACCTGTAAAAGTGGGAATAGAATGTCATAACATCCTAACTCCTCCTAACCTGTTGTAAAAATGGTTTATTCCTCTAAATACGTTCTTGAACAGATATTCTAGCTAAGCAGTTCGTAAGTGAACAAATCCAATGATCAAATCTACCAAGAGGAGAAGCTTCGTTATACAAAAAAGGATGCTTTCTTCAACCTTGCACTTGCGCCTATATCTACAAGTACCGGAGGTCGCCTATACAATGCGATCGGATTGGGAGGGAAACCGTTTGAAGAAATTCAAGGGCACTGCAGCACGGCTATCACTTGAAATTGGGTACCGTACAACACAATTGCAGCCACCAGGTAGAATGTTATGAATATGGACGTTGCCCTGCATTCCCAACTATTGCTTGCCAGAGGCTCTGCAGAACCAGTGGCTCCACTCAGAATAAGGAACTGCACCTCATTGCGACCTGTGTAATCCACGAGAAAGGAAAATTCCGGAACTCCAGTTGACAAATTTATGCCATAACTCCTTGTCATTATGCAATTAGACATCAGAAAAAAATTGGAACGACGGCCATCGACCATGTAACTACTGCTTTCAGACTTCTTCTTTTTTTTCATTTTCATTCAGCACCAGAACTTTCGACATTTTCAAACATTGCTTAGTCACGCTCACAAAAGGTTTGGATAACTGCTAATATAATATATATGAAGACCAAGCAAGAAAAAGAACACATTACCTGGGGTCACGCCAACTGAGGAAACATTGAAGCTTCAGGCCTCAAACTACTAGCAACAGTAGCTAGGGGGTAAACTTCATACAGCTACATCATTTCAAGGAAACCCTCCTCACCTCCTCAATCCTTGCTGCAGCCAGCATTCATGCCCAACTTGGAAGCCACGCATGTCCCCTAGCATTTTCACCACCTCACCAATGACGGGACGACTTGCAGGCGTGTAATTGGTGCACAACATCCCCACACGTAGGATTTGAACCATCTCATTTTGCAAACTCGTCCATACATCCCCACACTTGGAATCCAGGATCTCACACAACCCTTTCGGTGCCAGAACTCGGTTATGAACCCATTGCACCAAGTTGACTCCATCGACGCCCTCCAACGGGTCAGCAGCACGTTTTCCAGTCACCAACTTCAACAGCACAACACCAAAGCTTTAGATAAGAATTTTTTCGTCATTCGGGTTCCAAACGAGTACTCTGCACACAACAGATATCCCAACCAGTCACACCATGAGATTGCTGAAGAAATCACCCATTGTAATTTACGCATGCATGATGATCGACATAATTCACATCTCCAAGGAATTCATCTCCCACGGCATGCATGCAGAGGTATGGATGGACGAGTCATTCAAGCTCTTCTTCACCTGGAGGAATGTAGCCCAACGAGCCGGCCACTGAAGGCACGTCATGCGATGCTGCCCGATCCACAAACCTTGCACCCCAAAAATCAGCTCGACAGGAGCGTTTTATACACCAAGTCCACCAAAATGTTGTTGGACTTGACATTCCGATGAAAGATTTATGGGGAGCAATCGTGGTGCAAATTCTCCAATCCCTACCCATACAGAAAATGCAACACCCACATGCGCAAGCGCGACGCTCAAGCAAATGTTCCTGCCAAGTGGAAAAGGAAAATTAAGCATTTGGTCAAGCTTCGCGTTTGGGAACAGGAAGGATGGCCCGCAGTGAAACCATGGCAAGATTTGCAACGCGCCTGAAGTTCCCATTGAAGCCAAAAGCAATGATTTCGCCAAGCCTTTTGCACTGCAACAGAGAGGATGGAGGAGGACCCGGCAGCGGATTCTGATAAAACCACAGTAATATGAAGTTGGGTATGCTTCCAAACGTGTCTTGGACTGACCGCTGGGCGTATTATTGCCCAGATTTAGGAATTCCAAATGCATCAGACTCTCGAGAGAGGGAATGGGGCCCATGTTGTTGCACCTCTAAAGATAGACAGTCGTCAACTTCGTCAACTTTAATATGCCTGTCGGAAACAAAGAACGTGGGAAATTCAAGCCTGCAAGCGAAGATCCTCCAGGCCCTCCCATAAGCTTACATTTGGCCATGGCACCCTAACCTGGACGTCAAAGTCTGAGCCTAAGCACAGATTTTTCAGGTTTGGAATAGTGAAAAAGCTCAACGGCAGTGTACCATTCAGTTGCTATCTGAAAAAGTCAGTTCCTCAAGCTTCGTCAACAAAAGAATGGACCCTAGCATCGGGCCTTCGAAGTGGTTCCAGCCAAGACACAACACTCGCAGCTCGTGGAGCTCGTCAAATCTGGTCTCCACTGTGCCATTGAAGGACATATTTGTTAGGTTCAGCCAGTTCAGGAAGTTTTTCTGGTATTTTCCCGCCGATATAGGTACAACTCAAGTTGTGATACACCAGCTTTGAGCAATTCACAATGTCTTCAGGGAAATTTCCCTTCCAACTCGTGTTTCCTACATTCAAGGTTGTAAGGTTCACTAACTTTGCTGCTTGCTCACACACTGTACGTCAATTAAGCTAAACTTACCCATGTCCCAAGTTACAACGCCTCCTATTCCGTCTACCACATCGAAATCAAAGACACACAGTCTGGCCAAACAAATCCACAACACTAATAATCCACTTACCGAAAGTGAGGCCGTGCATATACCCAACCAGGTTGCAAAATGGGAGAGGGGAGAAGTTCAGCATGATTCCAGAATCCTCAATGCATTTCACTCCAGTCCAGTAACAAGGAGTGTTGTCCGACGAATTCCAGATGCTCATGCTGTCGTCTACATCCACCAAAATATCGTGCTTTACTTTGAAAAGCAACTGGCCTTCTTCGTTGAGACACAGCAAATATCCAGACAACACACTCGTGCATGCCATGGCCCGCAAGAGAGAAACCTTGCATAGCCGTGTGACATCAAAATTCCTCTTCCCCATCTCTCCGAATGGCTACCCCTTGTGGCAATTCCCCAACCCCCCGATGTGCCCATACTGAAATTTTGGTCTTCAAATATGGCTTAAAGCAGTCCGATTTCAATAAGAACGAAACCTTCCGTGAAATTGAGACAATATGAGGTCACACACTTCGTGGTTGTCTCGCCCAGGAGATCCCCCTCCACTCCACATGCCAACACGCAACAATCAAATGGACTCCCATGAGACTCCCGGGATTTACTCCACGTAACTCACAAATTGATCGCGTGGCAGAAACCTGCGAAGGAATACAGCCAAGAGAATCCTACCAATCTGTAGTCTCCATTTCCCTGTTGTAGCAATTGCTGTTCTCTACTCGTGTCTGCGCAACAAGCTAGAGCCCTAGACCACCTCATCCTCAAAACACAAAAAAAAACACTCACGCACTTAAACTCCTGAGAAACACATCGACACGAGATCTGATCTGCCCAGGACACTGCTAGTTCCCGTGCCTGGTCATCAGCGTACCTCTCTCGTTACCGGATAAAAAGACGTATCAACGAACCATAGAGGACAGTAGATCAACGGGACAATTCTTCACATCAGAAGACTTAAGCACTAATCAGTTCCTCTGCAGCACGATGTAAGAGAGTTGTTCAGAACGAAAAAAAAAAATGACTAGAATTAACAGGGGGAATTGAGCTTCATGGTCACTCTGGATTTCTAGATCAGTTCAAAAGGAAACACCATCAGAGGACTGGATTCTCAAACTGGGCTTGAAGAATCCAAGGAATCGACACTCAGTACAAACTTCTTTAAGTTTATGAAACTGATTGTCTACAGTTGCATCCACTCTTCCTCTCCACAAAAAACGAGTGCACCTTCGATGTAAGTAAATTTCTAAGTGCAAGTCACTAACCGACTCCACTGTCGATTACTCTGGGCCAAAAGAGGTAAGTAAATGTATATTTATGTCCCATATCATATTACCCGCCCATTTCTCCATTGCAACATCGGGTTGCGCAACTGCTTCCAACGCCACGCCACGTTCAGATAATTCACAACCTTGGGCGCCACGGTGGCCAGTCTCACAAAACCGCATTCGCGACTGCATAGTTTGGCGTACTTGGCAGCTGTTAGACTGTTGTCAACCTAAACAGAGATAAAGTTCAATTCCAGCAAGAGTCGCAGAGCGCATAACCGTCGACGGTAACGGTAATAGACTCCCTTAACCGACCCCGTGGTGTGTTCAGAGTTGCCCTCTAAATGAGTTCCGCAATTTATACATTTTCAAATTTCAAACAGTTGCGCTAACGAATGAGGACGCTTTTTGACTGTTCAGCCTCTTTATAGAAAAGCCACTGCAGTGAACACTGGTTCAGTACCGCACCAAATAAAATAAACCAAATACAGATTATATACTCGATCACGAACGCTTTACACGAGTACTAAATTTGAGTAACAATATATATCCTCATCAATTTCATTTCCAAAAAGGAAATACAGTGCAGTGCAAACATGGGTGGGCACCAAATCACTTAGTAATCAAGCTACCCGGGAGTTGACGAAGCTCCTCACCATCGACCAGACCTGTAAAAGTGGGAATGGTATGTCATAACCTCGTATGTCCTAACTAATATTCCTAACCTGCTCTAAAATTGGTTCAGTCCGCTAAACATTCTTCTACACAAAACCTAGATAAGGGTGGACCTGTTCATACTTCAGCGAAACCAGTGATCAAAACTACCCACGGTACACAAAAAAAAGACGCTTTCTCAACCCTGCACTTGCCCCCAAATATCTAAAAGTGCCAGAGCTTGCTTATAAAATGCGATCTGACTGGGAAGGGAGCCTCTTGAAGAAATTCAGAGACACTGCAGGCAGCGGGTCTCGGAATCGCGGGTGTCTCAATGTGTAAACTCCAAGCAGCACGGCTATCACTTGGAATGGGGTAACATACAACACAATCGCAGCCACGAGACAGAATGTTATGAATATTGTTGTTGCCCTGCACATCCACGCAATAGTATTAGAGGCCAGACAAGACAGCAACCGTTTCAAAATTCATAAACAGGGGATTCAAAACAAGGAAAACCGAAAGTTACCTGGGATCACGCCAACTAAGAAGAGACTGAAGCTTCTCTCCCATACTCGCAAGATCACCAAGGGCATTCTGGATCCGTCCAGCAACACCTCGCAGCCGCTCATATCTAAACTTCAGGATCTGTCACGACCAGAAATTGATCATCAATTACCGAATAATTTGATATGAAAAATCACGATTAAAAATTCAGCAGAAACTACGATAAATGAAGATGTCCTCACCTCCTGTGCTCTATTAGCAGGGACAACGTTGAACTCCTCCTCCAGTTCATCCAAGTGACCAATATACTCCCCTTGCGAGAGCTTCGCATCCATAAAAGGAGGAACTCTCGAACGAAACCGATAGTTCCATGCCCCAATCAAGAACATGTACAAGAACACGGTGGGAAGCAGAAGCTCGGGATACCAAACAAGTATCAAAAATAGGATGTGTACAAGGACAGTGGTCACTGGGCTCTTCCAATTACATATGTCTGTGAACCAGTTCATCACGGCAAGTACACCACTCAAAACACCCTGAACAGGAAAATATACAACACAAATATCAGTATTCAATCTCTATACTCTCGGCAACCATCTGCAGTATCTCTATAACTTAGCAAACTAGAAAATCACTCTAAGCCACATGACCGAGATGGTCAATAGACAATACTAACAAATGAAATGCCCCGTGGTCAATCCTGCATTAGAAAATAATTCCTCGACAAAATTTAACTTCGCATCAACATCTGATAATGAAATTGTCAGGAGTAATGATTGGGGCTCATCCCAAGTACCATGATTCGATAGTAGTTAGCTTTGCTCCTTCTCATGCTCCACCGCTCGGCCTCGGTATCCAGCATAAACTGCACC
Organism: Pseudoscleropodium purum; assembly: GCA_963969395.1. Taxonomy (NCBI): domain Eukaryota; kingdom Viridiplantae; phylum Streptophyta; class Bryopsida; order Hypnales; family Brachytheciaceae; genus Pseudoscleropodium; species Pseudoscleropodium purum. Next base: position 8,543,324 of record OZ017801.1, read on the forward strand.
GTCTCTTGCCTCAGGGGAGGTTCCGACCGCATGAGCCTGAGCGCCACAATGTTCATAGCCGCCACTCGCAGAGGCTCCTGCTGCCTAGGGTCGATCGGATAGAAGAAATGCATCCTCGGCAACTGGGGCTGAAGATAAGCATGCATCACATTTATAGCCGCGGCCGAGGAAAATCTTACCGCCAGCTCCAGCTCTCCCATCTTCTTCACTCCCTGAGGGGTTACGACAAGTAGAGGGTACGCATTGGTGTAAACTCTATCGCTCTCTAACGTGGACAGCCTGATTCTCACTTTTCCAATCGGTAGATCCTTCAATACTTGGTTTGGGGCCGCGATAGTGTGCCTGCAAAATGGATTCGCATCAGGACATTTTTCCCATTCTCCACATTACGAAATTTTATTACCAGAAACAAGTCGGGTGGAGCCCAACTGAACTAAATCCTAGAACCAAAAGCTTGTGTGTTCATCTACGATGACTTTCATTTGGTAAACAAAACCTAGTCAGCATCAGAGACTCAGTGTCGATTTCCAGTAGGAGATATTTCTGGCTTGGCATAAAGGTCTTGTAATTCCCCAAAACTTCACAAGTAAGACACTTGGAAACTTATCTTCGATCACGGGAAACTATTCAACACACGTGGTGTTCCGCAGATAGAAGAAGCGAGATGTTTTCATGGAATCTTAGGTTACACCTCTTAAGATTACTTAGAATACAATAAAATCCATAGACTACATATATCAGGACTACTGACAAGAGGTGAATAATCTACAATTGAGAAAGGAAATTTGAGAAGACGTGAAAAACGTACCGATTGTCGAAGACCCCGACTGTAATTACTGTACAAGGGTCATATACTTCCCAAGTATACTGCTCATTCCACCGAGGATTGAAGCTTTCAAAAATTGTGCGGGTACGAACCCACTTGGTTCCATACTTGGCGACACAGTAAGCATCCGTGCTTCCACGGTTGTCTTTCGTTGTCTTCATGGGCAGCAGGTTGTTAGCACCGTGTATCCCTACCTCCAAAACGCCCAGAGATGGCCTCCACAGCTGCCTGGCTGTGGGGCGCGTATCGCTGATGTAGTTTGAGGATTCGTCCATGACGTGGTACCCACCGTCAAAACAAAGGCGCAGATGGATGCGTCCTAAAAATGGTCCTCCTCTTCCACCCTCTCTTTCTAGCACATACCATCTGATATTTTGTAATATTAGTAACTGACGATTCCTGTAACGAGCAGAGCTCTCAGAAAAACATCATACCAACGTCGCAGTCCAAAGTTTACCTGGAGGGGACTGGTCGTCCATCTATGCGGCGTTCAATGCTCATGAGTGGTATTCGGACTTGACCAAGAAGCTCAGTCTGCACACAACTCAATTGATTAGAACACAAAACTAAACAAATTAAATACTACAGAGAATTTTAGTAACGGAGTATGACAACTGAATAGTGAAGTTCGAGCGGTTTACCTTGCCAGGGCCCACGACATCTTCAACATAGAGCATCATCATTTCTTCGAAAGGTTCAGCGGCAACAAACATCAAGTCTTCGTTCCAAAATGGGCTGCCACCTCTTGTTAATGAGCGTGATGTTCGGAGTCTTTGATAAGGTCCCACTAGTACAGTGACGAACTGCATCACCAGAATACTCAATCAGAATTCCCTCGAAAGTGTGAAATCTTTTTTAACTACTGAAAAATCTGTCGAAGGAAAACTATAGGAGAGATTAGCAGCTGAAGTACATTATTTAACAAGAAACAATTGCAGGGAACACGAAGCGATTATCGTACCGGTTCTGCCATCACTCTATCACTTCCTATTAAATCTTGGGCTTCAATAACATTGACTCGCAGATACCACAGCTTAGGTGAAAGGTAGACTTTTGATCTGAATTGGGCTTGTCCACCAGCGTCAGAGTGCCATGCGTCAGGAAATGCTTCGTCGGCTTGAGTACCCCACCAGATCGCGACCATCAAATCTCCTGTCATATCCAACACGACTTGGAAATTCAGAAATTTGCAGGCACTTTGTTGCCAAGAAGCAGAGTAAATGAAATTCTAAAATGGTACAGCATGTACAAAAATTGGGTGAAAGGCTAGTGGTTCGTCCAAGTATTGAATAATGAACACATTTCCAGTTGTGAAGAGAGATTTCGGCAAAGTCTAATGAAATTGACATTATGACAATTACCTCTAACTCTCCCCTTCCCAGTCTTCGATTCCAGCTTGTACCACTGCGGAGCCAGGGGACTTTCGGGAGGCTTCCTAGCGGGAACTTCGTGAAGATCAACCATAAAACCTCCCAGGAAATCATCTTTACTGATTTTGTCCTGCGAAATGCGGGATCTAACATATGAGAATAGGAACACCTGACGTTTCCTTTAAAACCAAGAGATACAGATATTGCATAGATATTCAGTACAGGCACGATGTATCTCTTACCGCATCCCAGACTGACAATTCACATGCTCCACCTTGAATCTTGTCCCTGCCTATGGCAAAAACCTGGTTCCACTCCGGATCGAGGGAGAATCTAATGATCTTGGTCTCCGCTTTCACTGGACCCACTGACACCCTAACATACTGATGCCCCACAAAATTAGATTCAAACAAGCAATTTCACACAAAAAGTTCCACTATCAAGTGTTCCAAATGTTACATAGATCTGCAGTACTAAATTGCATACATTTGAGTCTTCAAAATTTAGGTTATAAGAAGCCCAGTTGGCCATTGGCTATGGAGACTTACAGGATCACTCAATCCATTGTTGTCCTTTCCCATAAGATTGCGGGCCCTCACTACACGAACAAAAAGATACGACATCTCCTCCACGAGATCATAATGCTGCTTGTAGTCCACCGCCTTTCCCAAATCAGGATTCGTTTCCTTAACCGTAAAATCAGCTGGTGGAACCGTTATCATATTGGCCCTAGGTCCTTCTGGCACTCTGTCTGCTTTCACTTCCTTTTTGGTTTTCCCTCCTCCCCCTCCACCAATAACATCCACAATGGGATGACCTCCACCTGCTCCTATTACCTCACGAAACTCCTTGTCGCCCTTGCCTTTGTGACCTTGGTCTCCCTGCCACCAAATCTTCAACCTAGTATGGAAAAGAAAACACTTAGACTTAGTACATTTCTTCAAAATACTTATTTCTGACGCTGTGCAAATAACGAAAAATCTCCGTTCAACGTAAGCAAAGAAGAGGTTCCGTTAAACACACGGGTCAACTTCGAGCCTTTCTATCCAACAATCGAAGTTCCCTTAGATGGTCACTGGGGCATCTCATATCCTGCGTGGGTAAACGAGTGTCTACTTCCGAAATTATCCAAGTGCGTCTCTATGATAATGTTCAGGAGGACGCACCCCAAGTCTCCTTTGATCTGTGAAAAGAGACCTCGCTTCTGCAAGGGATACCAACGTACACCCTCCGGTTTAACAGGCACGGTGTTAATTGGAACCAACACTCTACCCAGGAAAGTGCTCCTTCGTCCAGTCCCACTGTTTCTCTCGTTCTGAATGTTGATTTCCACGTCCCCTTGCATTCCCATCTCAGGCATAGAGAATTCAAACTGCACGAAGAACGCAGTAACATGTCAATCACAACTAAGAATCCCCTCACTCCGAACACAGGGGACCACACAAATTGTCCTTCCGAAGGGACCCGTAAGGAGAAGGTCGACGAGGTTCACTAAACCCTTAATACTGTAGCATCAGCTTGCTTAGTGCAACTCAATCTCTATCAAAAAACACACGAGTCCACTGCAAGTGGGGACACACCTTCTCGTTCCATGTAGGATTCAGGTCACCCGACTTCACCCGAGTCCTCTTCCGCTGGCCATCGTAATCCAGCTGCAAACAACTCTCTTCAGAATTAGAAAAAAAGTGGGCACTTAACTGAAGCGGTGTTTCTTGGAGAACGCCAATTCAGTACAGCAGGCCGTGTTGTAGTCCTTGGTACCGTAAAGCTTTGGCTGCTACCTAAATTACACGACTTCTGGGAATCCAATTACTAAAGATAGGTAGCACGCACCACGCAGTACGCATTTGCGGAACCTTGTCCGTCCTTGGGCATCAACCCTTTAGCCCCCACGATTTCCACGAAGAGTCTCCGCCCGCCCGCCATGGCCACTACCACACTTCACCAAAACCCACAAACTTCGCTCAATTGCTCGACAAAAGATTTGCACTCTCAACTCCTAACTCTCTACAACCAAAACCATCCCGAAATTCGTGTCACCAGGAGAATCACAATCAACAAAACCTACAATCTCTTGCTCTTCTAGTGGCAGGAGGGAATTATCAACCCCAGCCTTTGCTACCCTTTTGGTCGGTCCGGCGCAACCCCCTAGTGTCGGTTACTCCAACCTCGCAGACAGAGTCCCCTGTCTAGAACCAAATGGAAGCTTAAATTCACCCCCAAGTCACCACCTTGGGAGCATCCAAAGCTACAACGATCCGATCTGCCATCTCTACACCCCAAGCACAGTCAACCTACAACACGAATTCCTTCGTTACTAGGGTCAGTATCCAATGAGTGCCAACTGCACCCACACACAGCAATACTCAGAGGCACAGCAACACACCCACTGTCACAGAATCAGAGATTCACTTGTCAAGACCCGCGTACGGGGAAACCTGTGCATTCCGAAATCTACAGACGGCACAGTGATGAGAGTAATACTAACTTTATACACGGACCTAAACAGCCGGCCGGGTTTCAGGTATCGACGATAACGGGGCAACTGAATCTAGGTCAGGTTCTACGAAATTGTGTTTATCTGAATATCAGTATATATTAGGAATCGTATTACAGACTAATTTTGGACCATATTGTTATCATCACGGTCCTTGCTCATTATTCTCCAGTCCACTTGGGATGCGTTAATATAATGGAATTGTGTGCGTCAGAAACGAATCGGCGGCATGGATCCATTGAAGCGTGGGGTAGGGTCCAGGGTCTGTCTGACTGGGCTTTGAGTACGATCGGAGTAAACCATTATTATTACTGCAGAGCCGCCGTCACTCCGGTTTCAATTCGGAGATCTTTAATGTTATCGATCACAACGTCGACCAGATAGTAGGTACGTGAATTCCAGTATGTGATGGGTTAAGTAAATTTTTAAGTTAATGAGTTGTGTTTTGGTGTTAATGCAAAAGCTTGAATTCGTTGGAGAGAAAGGAGTACAATCGCAATTAGTGTTTTCCTCATGGCTGATTTGAATGGCTGAGTTGGGGAGTTTGAGAGCAGGGAGTTAAGTGTGGGAATTGGACTGTTGGATGTGACTTTGCAGGGGTTTTAATTTCAGGGGGAAGGAGTTATGTGGTCTGATTGCAAATCTAAAGCGATTCAAATGGGTTGCGTCATGAGGTTAGCCGTTGTCATTTTACATAAGTTAAGATATAGTGGAGCTTTTGAAAATTAAAACGGGTTTATGACTGGTAAATACCGGGGGGCCTACAGGTGCCGGCAGCATTGTGATTTTTGTTTATTAATTATTAATTTCCTTGCTAGTGCATTACTTGTAACCTTCGTTGGAGTGACGATGAGGTTATTTCGTACTTGCATCCATGAATACGAAAATCATAGATCGAAGAAGCATAATTATATGTACATTCATCCTACTTACTGTTTTGTTTTTTTAAACAAATGAAACGGAATTTCATTGCCAGAGTAAAAATACAAACCAGCCACCCAAAAAGGCCTGGCTGGGAACAAAGATAACAAACAGCAGGACGTTGAATCCTACATTTGAAGTGGAAGTGGGGCCAGCAGGTTGGATTTACCCAAGGGAAAATGCAGGATTTTTTATTTCTCACATTATTTTTTTTGGCAGATTTTGAATTCATATTTGCAATCAGAGACCCCAAATTAGCTAGGAATTGTCTAAAACATACCCTAGACACAACTCAAAATAGGGTTTTTTTATTTTTACCCCCCAAAGAATCCAAAATTACCTTGCTAGCCCCACTTCAAATGCAAGATTTAACGTGTTGGAAACAAACAAGATCATCTTACTTTTTTGGAGTTTTTCTTTTTTAATTATGTCAATTGTTGACAATTGTTTTTACATGAAAATAGAGTGTATTTTAGACGTTCTAAATGCTTGGTCATCCCGAAGCTAAATCATCCGAGGGAACTAAACAAGTTGTACTCCTTTCTTTCACCTTTTAATTTCCATTGTTACTTTGAAAGAAAAAAATGTTAGATCATGCGCAATCCTAAAATGTTCACCTTGCCATGTACTAGAATTGTAAAATTGTGCCCTATATTTTGGGGTCAATTAATTTTTGAGTTTCTTGACATTTCTTTGCCAAATTATCATTTTCTAATGCAAAATATGAATACAAATTTTTAAGTTTGTTCACTAGTGATTCATAAGAAGTGGCTACATTTTTTAATTTTTTATAACAAAAGTGCCTACATTTTTGGACATCAAAGAATGAATCCAAAGAAGCACCACCATTTTGAAAATCTCGCAATAAAAAATTAATTAATTATATATGAACTTAGAATGTTTTATGAGGTAGTATGTTTGAAATGCCTTAAAAAAGACCCAAACCTAATATTCACCAAAGATGTACCGTTAATCAAAGGCTCCATTATTTTACAACCATATGACACAAACTGTTTGGAATTGTACAACATATAAGAAAAAAATAGTAGGTAGAAAAAAGTAGAGATTGGTTAAATTGTTAAGAATTTAGTTATGGAATTGAAAAATGCCAATTCCAATGGTTTTAATGTTGTAATAAACAATCTATATCTAATGTTCCTATTTTTTCAAAAATATTGAAAATTGAATTTTAAAAAGGATTTTAAAGTATATCTTAAAGTAGAGATTCCATAACTACCTAAAACTAAAAATCCTCATAACTTTCATCTCATTGATCAAAATGGAATGATTCAAAGCTTTCCATGTATATAAAAATCTTGAAAACCAATTTAAAATTATTATTTATGAAAAAAGTGATTTTTAAAGAAAATTTCTAAGTTGTCTAAGTTGCCTATAGTTCATTGAAAATTACATATCATACAATAACTTAAAAACCATGTAGTCAAAAGTTGTGAAAATTGTTGGGCCTTGAAGCTACTCCTTGGGCACATGTTGTTTGGAATTTTCAAAGGAAAAAAATAAAATTCCATTCATAATAAATTGCCCCAAATCACTATGTTATCAAAAAACACGTTTTGATCCTTGAGGGGTTAAGTTACCACTTGTCAAACCACAAAAAAAATTGTGTCATTTGCAAGTTAATTAACTTGAATAATTAAGCTTATGGTAACTACACTTGAAATAGAGTGAATAAGCTTTATAGCATAACCAATGTGCTATAGAAAATGAATAATATTTTTTGCTCTTTGGTGAAGATTATGAATCAAATTGCAAGTGGTTCTATTATTTTTGGATGAATTATGAATTAGTTACAAATTTTCAAAAATTCAAGGTGTAGGGTGCTACAAGTGTCATATAGGTGATGCCAAAATGAATTCGATGCACATGAAGAAATGCTAGTAGAGAGAAATTAAAACATTACAAAGTACATCTAAAATTGATCACTTGTAGAGTGACCACCTCCATAGTTCTATTAATAAAGGTGTAGACTATTCAGAATTCATTTAACATTTTTCTTTTTCATGCACACCATTTTGAGAATCCTCCATGTTTATTTTTCCTTCAAAAATAGAGGTCGATTTTGAGGAGAGGTCCATTTGAGGTGTAATTAGCTTAGCTGAACATTTGCCTGGTAAGCTATAGTTAAACTTTCACTGTCTTTCTTCAGTTTGGAAGAGTCGAGGTAACGGGAAATTAAAACTTTAAAAAATGGCTAAGTGACTTGAAGTTACTGTTCCTTCTTGAGGAAAGATGTACCAAAGTAAACAGCTTCAAGGCAAGTGAGTTGAGACTTGGGACATGACTCCGAAACGACTTGAGTGAGTTGTACAGTACTTGAATTACGTACTTGCTTATGGGAGTACTTAGGACAGCTTTATTAGGTACTAATAAACAACAAGATAGGGTTAGGGTAGTGATTTTTTTTTCTTAAAAATAAATTTTGTAACTTAAGTATAGTATTTGAAATTTTCTCAACCCTTAAACCCTCATTGCTGAAGTCTCACTTGGGTTCAAAAAAATCATTGCTTTTGAATTGATATAGATGTAAATTTCACTAAGTTAAAAAGGTCTTAACCACACAATATTGTAGAGAACATGTTGTAGATGATGTGGTACAAATTTGGAGTCATTTCACCATATAGATTGAAAGATTCTAATGTTTTAATGTTGAAAAAAGATGCTGAAATTTTCCTAGCAACACACTTGGAGGTGAAATTCGATTTCTGAACTTACTCAAATGAAAAAATTTAAAACTTTAAAGTTATTCAAAACCAACATACAAACACATCAGTGAAAAAAATATCAAAAAATTGATTGAATGTGTTTGTAAAATGACTTGCAAATGTTAAAAAATAGGTCAGAAAAGTTGCAGAAAACACATGTGAAGCTAAAACTCCTTCTACTAAAATGCTTCTCAATCACTCATAACTTCTTGGATTGATATGAAATTTTAGCCACACAAAGTAGATTAGTATACACAACTTTTCCAAAAAAAAAATGATTGGAAACGGACATTGTATGGAGAAGAAATAAGCCGCTGAAGTTCATTGTAATCCAAAAATGTTGGGATTTTGAACTTTGAATTGCTCCCAAACATTCAAAGAAACTTGGATTGACATGAAAATTTTACCACAATAACTAGACTGAAAGGGGAACATAACACAACAAATTTTATTGAAAACAAACATTGGATGAAGGAGATACAATCCCCCAAAGTTGCAACCATCAAATTCAATTTGGTGGACTCAAATTGAATTTGTGAACTTTGATTGGCTTTCAATTACTCTGTACATCTTGAATCAATTTGAAAATTCTACCATACAAACTAAAAGAAAGAGTGCAACTTTTCCAACAAGTTTTATTGAATTCGAACATTTGATGCAAAAGTTAAAGGACTTTGAAAACTGTGTAAGGACACTTTTGGTCCATTGTAGCAATGAGGGGTTAAAGGACAAACAGGTGATGTCGAAAATCATCCTTTTTCATCACCATGTAAATTGGTGCCTTAAAAAATTGTAAAAAATATAATGGAAGTCAAACTTTTGTAGAAGACCTCTCTTTTTTAAAATAAAATTTTGAGGATGAATAGTTGAACTTTTGTCATCTATTGGATGCCAAACGTTTGTGTCAACATTTAAAGGTTAAATTCTACAAGGATCTCTGTAGATTTTGGTATTTGTCAAATCATATTTTTCTAAGTGAATTTCATGCACTATGGGCCTTGCACACCTTAAAGCCCCTAAAGGTAGGTCTATATTTTATCCTCCATTTTTAGGCTATATTATGTGCCTTTCTGGTGAAAAAATTTAATCCTATTGTTGTAGAAAAATACTAAATATTCACTAGGGATGTTCTGACTTTCTCCTTTACCTATTGTATCTTTAGGAAAAATAGCTCGTGAAGACAATTTCCATGTTAATCCCTTGAGGCTTAACAACTTTTAGGCAATGGAGGTTTTGAACGAGTTGTCTCATTTTGATATTTTTTTGCACATGGATGTATTTGAAATTTTTAATTTTAACCATATTAAAATAAAAACCACTTTGTTTAATATACATGGAATTAATTATGAAAATATTGACCATTGGATTTTTAGATTATAACAATTTTGGATGATCAACTTATTAACAAAAGAACACAACTTTTGGGAAAGAAAAACTATTAAAAGATGAAGAATGGATTTTCCCCCCCCCCAAAAGAAAAAGAGAAAAATTATATAAGAATTTAAGGAAAATATAGTATTTTTAATTTTACAAATCAGAAATTAAAAAAACTCTCTCAAAGTTGTATACATTTTCAAATTGAAAGAATAGAAAGTCAAATTTAACAAATCAATTTGGATCCTATTGAAAATTTATAAATTTATATATGCATCAATTTTAGGAATTTAATAATTGATATTATTAGCATATTGTTTGAAACATCTTCAAAAAATGGAATCATTTTAATCATTTTTTTATTCTTAATCACACCAAATTGAACCCTGTATTTTTTTTTATTGCTAAAAATATATATTTGAATTTGTTTTCTCAAGATTTAATTTTTTGTGCAAAATAAAGAATAGAAATGCCCCCAAAAATGTTTTTTTCCATCCCTACTATTCTTTTCATTGTAAAAGAATTATATTTATTCTTTTTTTTACAAGACTTCATTTCGTAAATAAAATTGTATATTCTTCTCACATTGAAATTTTGATAATTGGAAAATGCAACAAGTATGTCAACTTCTTACTCTACAAGATCTTTGTTGAGAGATTTGTTTCACCCTACCAAAAATTTGCCATTGAAAATTTGAAGAAGACACATTGAATTCTCTTAGCCCTCAAGGGTTTAAAACTAAAGGTGCATTTAATTTTGAAAACACAAACTCTAAGGACTTAGTAGAAATTTTTGGTAACATCATTTTTAGTCATCCAAATACAAGTAAAATTTTATTTATTTCTATTCGGTATTTTAATAATATGAAATTGAGAAGTAGATTTTAGGCACAACAATTTTTTTAAGACTCAAGTACATTATTGAAAGTTAATGGTTATTCATCTATATGGTTAAAAAGTTATTAAATGATGAGTAGTTTTGTTTTTTAACAAGGCTAGGTAAGAAGGGATAAGTTACATTATTTTATTTTATTTTAAAATAAATAAATGAACTTTGATCATTTCCAATTATGCATACGTAGAAAATTTTAATTATTCCACTCTAAATAAGGAGATGGTATCTAGAAAATTCTCACAAACTTAAAGTCTTTAATGATATTTTGGAAAAAAAAAAATCAAAATATAGTGTGGATTATTTAATACAACTTTCAGACCATTTTGATAGATGATTTTAATTTTATATTTAATATATTAGCAATTTTGTATTTTTGTCATATTGCACCTTCAACTTAATAATTTTCTTAAGAATTAATCTGAACTTCTTTTTGTTAGCATTTTTATATAAGGCCTCTTTACTTTCGACATAACTAGTGGCACCTAATTGAAGGTTTAAATTTACAATTGAAAATGTTATCAATAGTTTGAAATCACCAAGAATGCTACAAATATTCATCACTTTTCTATGAAAGTACAAATATTCATTCAACATTTTGTGTTTGTATAAAATTATAAATATTCAATCTACAATCAATTTTAGAAACAAATGCTTCTTTGTCTTTGATCCTAATAGTTCCACTTAAGGCCATTTTGGGGGGTCAAAAAGCACTCAAAATTGCAATTTCCAATGCCAAGAGAAAAAATTTTGTACATTGTTTTTCTATAAATTTCCAGCCAAAGTATCTTTTGTTAGATTGGTGTAAAATTGTGTAGAACAAATTTTGGAAGTTTTGAGTAGTTAGATTGCAAGGTATTTGCGCTAATGTAAGCTAAACCAATTTCAACTACAACTATGGGCAACTATAACCAAGGTCAATTAATATTATTTGTAGATGATAGGATATCAAACTATCTTCTCAAAAGAAGTGGGCACATGCATCCTACCAACGCCCCCTCCAAGTATAAACCAATAGACATGCAATGAGATTAAAAACTTGCAAGACCACCTCTATTGTTGTGTGATGTGAATTAAAAAAACAAATGTCATTTGTATATGTTGGTCATTTATGTTCAAAAGTTTTTGCAATTTCAAAGGTTGCAAATAGATAATACAATGAGGTTCTCTCTTTAATGTGACTAGACTAAGAGGATTTGTTTGGACATCTTCCCCTCTATTAGTATATGTTATGTTTTCACACTGTTGCCTTTGGTTTTTTTGTTGCCGTCAAAATTGGTTGATGTTGAAAGTCACCTCAAATAGAGCACTTGGAGATTTATGTAAATCCTCAATTATTATTTGCTTTTGTAGGAGTCAATTGTCTACAATTTGTATTACATTTGAAATCCAATCATTTTAATATTATTTTCTAAGGTTGTCAACTAGGTTGATGCATGAATATGAAGGTTTTATGATGTACTATACATGTGAATTTTCAATAGAGTGTTTTGTATTCTAATGCATAAATGCAATTTAAAAAATACAATATGGAAGAATTGGTGTGGTTTTCTACAAAAGCAATTCATCAAATTATGTATAGAAAGATATTTGTAAGAAGAAAAACATTCATAGAATATTGAAGACTACCATTTGTATTGGTATACCACTTAATCTTGATTTCATTTTGTTTGAAATTTCTTGAAAATAATGCACAAATTATTTGAATATTTTGCTACCAAAGTAGAACAAGTGGTCTTTAGCTTCAAGAATGTAATTAATTTTGAAATTGATTTTATCACTATCATTGTGATTCTTTTTAAAATTCAAATTCAAATTGCAATAATGAAATGAGACTAAAGAAAAAAATAGTTCAATCATCATTCTAATGAATTTTTAAATAATAATTGTTTTATTAATAATCATAATATTATGATTCAATGTAAGAGTTTTTTGATTGCAAAATTCTTCCTATTACATCAATATGGCAAATTTCATTAAAATAGCATATGAAATCTGCCACTTTCAAATTGGTTGGTCTAAACATCTAGGATGAGTGTAGATGTAGAACTGCCAAAGTTCTAGAATGCCACCACTTTGATGAAATTTTCCATCAATAGAATTAAAAATAGTGTGTTATTGTTTATTAAATACATCTAAATTAAGAGGTAATGATAATATAAAAAACAAATATTTTGAAAATTATTTATCAAATTTAAGATGTTGACTTAAAAAAAAATTAACACCATTCTCATTAATATTTGTTGAAATACAAACGCCAATATTCATATTATATTCATCACCAATATTTTGACAATTTTAAGTACTATGCTACTATGCACAAGAACTTGCAAATTACCAACATAACCTAATGATTTCCAATAATATTATCCTTAAATCAATGCCTATTCTCTTTGGAAAAAATGTTCAAATGCACAAAATCAATATTTGAAGTATGTGTAATATCTTATGTCTTATATATAATTTTGCATGTATGGATTGTTTAATTTTGATTCTGAACACACACTATAAACGCTATTCTAATACATCAATAAATTTCAACTACAACTCAATAGATTACATAGGTTTTCTATATAGCTCTTAAAAACAAAACTCATATCAGTAACATATTGAGGTATTCAATTCCTATAAAATTGGCCTACACTTGTGAAGATAATATTTTGACATTTAGATTTTGAATAAAGT